>JARQOD010000003.1:172970290-172993487 GCA_033576555.1 Oophaga sylvatica
TTACATAAACAATGAAACACCACTCTAGATTACCTAAAACTATAAGTACTGTGGAATATGTTGGCACTATAGTAATACAATTATTATTAAATTCAGTCTTGTAACCTAAGAACTCACTTTGAAGCCAAGCCAATCTCCAAATTAGGGTCACCTACTACCTTACTGTCTTCTTGTAGATATTTATCCTGTCCTAGATGACAATAATTGAAAGAAACATGGAGGAGAATAGAGTGAGTGGGACAGAAGATTTCCTAGTGTGTATAGAATAACACTGGTATACAGTGATTTTGGTGCCAACGATGTCTGAATGGTTTTAATATTGTCTACGGCGTTGGTTAAGAATATCACATCAGTTTTGCTAGATTGGCTCTAGTTTCTGAGATATTTAATAGTTAATTGATTGTTCTGCTAATGTGCTAATGCAATTTACTTACAAGATTGGTTCTGAATTAAACAAAATGGCCTGGAAAGAAGTACGGTAAGTGCAATCCTGTGTAACGATTGTTAGATTTATGGTATCCATTATTATTTTGCAACTTTACGATCTATTTTGATGCTACAAAATATGTCATTAAAATGATCTGAGATTTCTACCAACAGTTTCTGTTCATATTGACCTCAATCTTCAGCCACGTTGTGCCACAAGGAGATACTGCGGGGCCACACTCAGTCCCATTACTAGTGCAGTATAGCTGCTTTCTATGCAAGGTTACTTACCATTACTTCCTATTGGTTGTTCAATCCGCTTATTGTCTTAGCACCTCTAGCAGGAGACAACTGCAATTTTCCTGACAACAAGTATCTTCCTTAATTCCAGCTCCTGTCAATAAGGACTTATTCAGTAATATAAGCTTCTTTCATGTCTGGATTTTTCCTGTTCAGCATTGCACGATTTAGCTGCCTTGGAGCTAGTGAGCGTGTTGTCTAAGGCAAGGAGCTTGCAAGATCTGAAGGGTATAATTAATTAAAGCATGTAATTAGCTATCATTTCCACATACTTTACTGTCTAGTGGAGAAGACTTTGCTGTCAGTCTTCAAAGCCCCACAAATTGTTCTATTTTCTTTGCTAGGATTATCATCTTGTTCGATGCTTCCAACCCCAGCCCCTAAATTCTAGATAGGTGCAAACAAACCCAGCCCCTACATTCTGTAAAAGCTAATTGTAAATATAATTAAAGATTTGTTCATTTTTCTCTACCAAGAGCAAAGTAAGATTACTAATCATCAAATGAACAATGAGGCCACCACTGCTGTGCTGATGACATATTTCTGAATATGTAGTCGCACATCTGACAGCACACCTCTTGGTGTTGGCTTATTGCGGGGATACCTCACACTGTACCACCCAGGTAACAAATTTAATTACTGGGAGGAAGTATTCTACAACTTACTCACTCCGTTCTGCTTTTTGGGGGCAGTATTATAGAAATGAATACATAGCAATCGCTTTCTGTTTTAAACTTTTCAGGGTTATCTTTTAGATGTCCATATTGGGCAACCAGTGACCATAAATGAAATGTAATTTTAACACTCTGCCTACATGGTTAAAGTGGATTGACTAGTTGGACAGTAATTCCCATATATTTCCATCACTTATGCGCAATTTAATTCCTTAGTCCTTCTTTGTCATAGGAGCAGAACAAGTAAATTGACGGAGGACTGGATCCATCACATGACGGACACTAATGACATCTGAAGGATCTCCAAAGGGTTTTCACTATAGTGCCCATTATTTTACCATAGCGCTACAATGTGGACTATTTTTTCTGGTAAATATGACAAATACAGCTTCAAGTAGAGATGTGAACACAGACGTGTTGGACAGCAGAGCTACATAGGTAGAAGAAGTAGGCAGATGAGAAGACTTCATCAGCACTTTCATATCTTCCACAAGCCCAAAAGTGTAATTTGAATGTAAATCTGTAAGAGGGCCATCTACTAACCACTTGACATTTAGAGTACCGTTTTATTCTTATGCGGCAGAAGGACCACTGGTCTTCCCTTAATCACTAGGGTGTAACTGAGATAGCTACTTACTCACCCCCTAGACAAGGAGGGATAACTCTTTTTGTTCTGAGAGATACATTGTTAGCTTGTACTACTTCCAAGGGCAGCTCTAAAACTTAAAGGGGCATTCATGTCTAACAGCATTTGCCATAAATATGTGATAAGTGTGGATTTCATTTCTGGAACTTGTTCGAGGGTATGGGCATCTCCTGCTTATTTGGCAATTCGGAGAAAATTAATAGAGAAGGTCATCAAAAAGCACAGCTATGTCTATTGTAGCATATGAGAGTTGTAGCTATAGCCAAGCATTTCACATTCCTCATAAAGCATGACAAATACAACTACATTCATGGACAACCAAATACTGCTCTCTAAGGAATTGAATGAGGAGAGAACAAATACCAAATATGAAATGGCTTAGACTGCACAATATAACTTTGCAGGCTGTACATAGTCCTGAGCCAATGTGGTCCGATAGCTATAACCCTTCCCAAGTATCTTGTCATACAAGGGTAGGTCATTGGGAGCTAATACACATGAGTGCATAGTCATACATGATAGAGAATGGGTTGGAAGATTGTAAATACACTGCTCAAAAAAATAAAGGGAACACTCAAATAACACATCCTAGATCCGAATGAATGAAATATTCTCATTGAATACTTTGTTCTGTACAAAGTTGAATGTGCTGACAACAAAATCACACAAAAATCATCAATGGAAATCAAATTTATTAACCAATGGAGGCCTGGATTTGGAGTCACCCACAAAATTAAAGTGGAATGTAATGTCCTTATATCAAGTCAAAATGATGCTCAGTAGTGTGTGGCCTCCACGTGCCTGTATGACCTCCCTGTGCCTGTATGACCTCCCTACAATGCCTTGGCATGCTCCTGATGAGGCGGCGGATGGTCTCCTGAGACATCTCCTACCAGACCTGGAATAAAGCATCCGCCAACTCCTGGACAGTCTGTGGTGCAACGTGACGTTGGTGGATGCCTTCATCTTGCAGACAATGCAGACCTCAAGTGGCTGTAGTGTGTCAGCAGTTCCTGCAAGATGAAGGCATTGAAGCTATGGACTGGCCTGTCCTTTACCCCAGACCTGAATCCGATTGAGCACGTCTGGGACAGCATGTCTCGCTCCATCCACCAACGTCACGTTGCACCACAGACTGTCCAGGAGTTGACGGATGCTTTAGTCCATGTCTGGGTGGAGATCCCTCAGGAGAACATCTGCAACCTCATCAGTAGCATGCCCAGGCGTTGTAGGGAGGTCATACAGGCACGTGGAGGCCACACACAATACTGAGCATCATTTTGACTTGTTTCCACTTTAATTTTGTCTTGTTTTGATTTTCATTTAGACTTGTTTCCACTTTCATTTTTGGGGTCTCTCCAAATCTAGGCCTCCATTGTTTCAAAAATTTGATTTCCATTGATGATTTTTGTGTGATTATGTTGACAGCACATTCAACTTTGTACACAACAAAGTATTCAATGAGAATATTTCATTCATTTAGATCTAGGATGTGTTATTTGAGTGTTCCCTTTATTTTTTTGAGCAGTGCATATATATATATATGTATATTTATATACATACCGTATATACTCGTGTATAAGCCGAGATTTTCAGCACCTTTTTTCGTGCTGAAAATGCCCCCTCGGCTTATACACGAGTCATAGGGCAGAAACCAGCGGGGTAGGGGATGCCGCGGCAGGAGCCGGTGGCTGGGATCATACTCACCCCTCCCCGTGCCATCGCTGAGGGTCCCTGCAATCCTGCGTTCTCCCCTGCTTCCTGCAGCTCTCCAGCACTGAGCGGTGATGTAATACCCGCTCATTAAGGTCATGTAATATGGACGCGACACCACTCCCATGGGCGTGGCCTCCATATTCATGGCCTTAATGAGCGGTATTACATCACCGCTCAGTGCTGGAGAGCTGCAGGAAGCAGGGGAGAACGCAGGATTGCAGGGACGCTCAGCGATGGCACGGGGAGGGGTGATTATGATGGAGGAGAGGACAAGGAGCACGGAGCTGGACTGGGGATAGAATGGTGGACGGGGGAAGCATGGAGGAGGACGGGGGGAGAACAGAGGACGGGAAGCATGGAGGAGGACGGGGGAAGCATGGAGGAGGACGGGGGAAGAACGGAGGACGGGGGAAGCATGGAGGAGGACAATGAGCACGGAGCAGGACGGGGGGAGGATGGAGGGCACAGAGGAGCAAGGAGCAGGACGGGGGAGAGGATGGAGGGCACAGAGGAGCACGGAGCAGGATGGGGGGGCACAGAAGGACGGAGAAGGAATGGGGGAGCACAGCGGAGGACGGAGCAGGAGGGGGGAGTACAGAGGAGAATGGGGGAGCACAGAGCTGGATGGGGTAGCAAGGAGCAGGACGGGGGCAGCACAGAGCAGGAGGGCAGTTTATACACCCGGCTTATACACGAGTCAATACGTTTTCCCAGTTTTTTGTGGCAAAATTAGGGGGGTCGGCTTATACACGGGTCGGCTTATACACGAGTATATACGGTACATTGCTCAGAAATTAAATTGAAACGCCAAAAAGGAAAAGTCAATGAATTATGAAAACCACAGGATCAATAGATATGTTAATTATATACAAATGATAAAAGAAAGTAAACACATTTATATATATATTTACTGCTGATATTACAAGTTTTCCCACCTACAAAGAATTGAGAGGTCTGCAATTTTTATCGTACGCACACTTCATCCGTGAGAGACAGAATCTAAAAATAAAAACCAGTAAATTCCATTGTATGATTTTTAAATAATTTAATTGCATTTTATTGCATGAAATAAGTATTTGGTCACCTATCAACCAGCAAGAATTCTGGCTCTCACAGACCTGATAGTTTTTCTTTAAGAAGCCCTCCTACTCTACACTCATTACCTGTCTTAATTGCATCGGTTTGAACTCATTACCTATATTAAAGACACCTGTCCACACACTCAATCACACTCCACCCTCTCAAACCATGGCCAAGACTAAAGAGCTGTCTAAGAACACCAGGGACAAAATTGTACCACTGCACAAGGCTGGGTTGGGCTACAGGACAATAGACAAGCAGCTTGGTGAGAAGGCAACAACTGTTTGCACTATTATTAGAAAATGGATGAAACACAACATGACTGTCAGTCTTTCGGTGTTTGAGGCTCCATGCGAGATCTCGCATCGTGGGGTAAGGATGATTCTGAGAAAGTTTAGGAATTAGCCCAGAACTACTGGAGAAGATCTGGTCAATGACCTGAAGAGAGCTGGGATCACAGTCTCAAACATTATAGCTAGTTACACACTACACCATCATAGATTAAAATCCTGCAGGGCATGCAAAGTTCCCCCGCTCACACCAGCACATGTCCAATCCCGTTTCAAGTTCGCCAATGACCATCTGGACGATCCAGGGGAGAAGGTCATGTGGTCAGATGAGACCAAAGTAGAACTTTTTGGTATCAACTTCACTTGCTGTTTTTGTAGAAAGAAGGATGAGTACAACCCCAAGAACACCATCTCAACCGTGAAGCATGGTGGGAGAAACATCATACTTTGAGTGGGCTTTTCTGCAAAGGGGATAGGACAACTGCACCATATTGAAGGGAGGATGGATGGGGTCATGTATCTTGAGATTTTGGCCAACAACCTCCTTCCCTCAGTAAGAGCATTGAAGATGGGTCGTGGCTGGGTCTTCCCTCATGACAATGACCTGAAACACACAGCCAGGGCAACTAAGTAGTGGCTCTATAAGAAGCATTTCAAGATCCTGGAGTGGCCTAGCCAGTCTCCAGACCTTATCCCAATAGAAAATCTTTGGAGGGAGCTGAAACTCAATGATGCCCAATGACAGCCCCAAAACCTGAAAGATCTGGAAAATACCTGTATGGAGGAGTGGGCCAAAATCCCTGCTGCAATGTGGACAAACTTGATCAAGAACTACAGGAAATGAGCAGGACGTGTGTCTCAAGAGCTCCTGAGGTATTCCTTATATGCAACAAAATCAACAGCATCTCAAGCCAGAATCGCTTAATCTAACAAGTACCAGCCTTATCTCCCCTCAAGCCTTACAAAGCACCTTTTATCGTTACAAAAGACTCATTTTGGGAGCCTTTACAACCTGAGGCCTACTGAGGCCTAATTGCGGCCTATCCACGAGGCCATAGACCGGAGGCCCTCGGGCTTCAATGCTTGGTCTCCTCCGTCTGGACCTGTGACATCCAGACACAAGGAAAGTGTCTGCCAAAAGCTGGTTGCCTTGTACCGGACAGTGAATCCCGGCTATTCCAGCGCGCCAGTTACTCTCCAGCGCTTACAGGCCTTACCCGAGGTCCGCCGCGACTCCCTGCCTCTGTCGGTCGCTGCCCGGGTGCCCATCTGACGGCTTTGGACGGTGCCTGGAGTCCGGTCTTCGCCTGGAGCTTCTTACACGAGCCTGGCTGATCTAGAGCGGAGGCCCGCGTTTCCTCGAGCGGAGGAGACGCCGGCGCGACACTTCGCGTCGCCTGTCTGCTTGTGGTGCGGTACTCCCTGACGGCAGCGCCGGCCCGCATTCCTCGCTGCAGTGGAGAGCCGCCCTGGGGCTTTTGTCTTCCACCCTCCATTAGATCACCAGCACCCACCTCACCTGGTCTCGGGAGCGCTCGCCGCGGCCCACAGGATCCACAGACGCCGGCTGCAACCAACATCATTACCGCCGTCTAACGGCTCCAGCCTTCACAGGACCGGTAATCGCCACCGGGAGTCCTCTGCACGGACCCGGCTGCTCCGGTGGCGGGGTCTCCTCTGCGACAAGGTATAGTCGTCGGCACTTGCGGCGGTCGATCGCCTGCGGCTGGCAGCTCCCGGCGTAGGCCGCTGTCTCATCGCTCCGTGGCCGTGACGCACAGTCTTGTCACATTATTACGAAGATCTGACTGTCACTGCTGCACGGGCCTTGTTTGCGCTGCATTGTGGCCTTTCACCTAGCACTCTATCTCACCGGGAGATCCCCCTTATTACATACACGACCTGGGTCCCTAAACTCAGACTTGACTACAGCAATCTCAGAGCTCTGTTACGCAGAAGTAATCTTTATTAATGCTTATACATAGACGCTCAGACTGGTAGGGACCTGCAAATGATGGGCCTGATCTGTTAGACTGGACGGTCTACCCCCCACGCTTTCTCAAAAATATTAAGCAGAGACTTCCGGGAGGCGGAGCCAAGGATTGGTCGCTTTTTAACGGAACTCCCCGTTGGCTTATTATCATTGGTGGCTGTCTCTCAATCTGTGAGAGGAGATATAGCCTCAATCAGCGGGGGGTATACCTGGACGGGGGCTTGTCTATCGGGCCTGCCTCTCCAGGCTCCTCGGGAGACTCCGGGCGCGGGGGACGCCGTGCAGCGTGATACGGGCCGAGTGCCATCTGTGCTATACGCTCTACACAGGAGATACATGCTACACAGCAGATTCTAATGTAACGTTTCTTAACTGAGACATCACCGCCTTCTATCTTCTCACCAATGTCGCTGAGTATGGATAAATTTGTGGGCAAACAATCTAAAGGAGGCCGAGCCTCCACCCGAAACCAACAAGGCTCATCCTCGCCTAAATCTACCTCTGATACTAGTAGCGAGACTTCTCATTCAATAGTGGATGCCATCATGGATCGCCTTATGCCCGAAATAGACTCTAGATTTGCCACTCTCCAAACTTCAATAGACTCAATAATATCACAAGTTAATAGTCAGGGCACTCACCTAGATGAAGCTGAACAACGTATCTCTGATCTGGAGGAGGTTACCAAGGAAATGGCAGAACGTCTAGAGGGAAAAGAGAAAGTCGTCACAGAGCTCCAATCCAAAGTGGACGACTTAGAAAACCGATCTAGACGCAATAACTTGAAACTGATAGGACTACCTGAGTCCATTCTTCCCTCTGATTTGCTAAAATTAACATCTAAGTGGCTGCCGGGAGCCTTGAACATTCAATTAACATCTGGATTCAATGGCGGTAGAGAGAGCTCACAGAATAGGCCCGCAGAGGGGTAAGGACAATGATAGACCCAGAGGGGTGATATTCAAGGTCCTTGACTTCCAAGACAAAATCCGTCTACTCAATGCGTACAGGAAGAAAGCGCATCTATCCTACGAAGGGCACAAAGTTCTGATGTTTCAGGACTATTCGGCCATGGTGATGACCAGACGTAGGGCCTTCAACCCGGTGTGTAAGTTGCTGGCCGACAAAAATATTAGGTTTGGCCTACAATACCCAGCGCTATTGCGCTTCAATCTATCTGGGAAAAACTGGTCTGTCAATGACCCGGTGAAGGCTCTGGAGATTGTCCGGGATATTTCCCAACCACCATGAGCAAGTTATGGAGCGACCTACTCAGTGACAATACCATGAATCATATAAGGTGGTGTCAACTGACATCTGTTGGTTATGTTGTTTTTTTTTGCTGTATTTTTACTTCTGCATCAAGCGTTGGGATGCAGGTTTGGGGGAAATGTTGAATGTGACACACAGTTACGGGTTTTATGGGAGGGGAAGGTTTTTTGGGGAGGGAGTCTCTGCATTCGATTTCAGGTATTCAATATTCCAGGGATTCTAATGCCTACTCGCTGGGATGGGCAGGGATCCTATTTTCATGTAACGGACATATCTTATCATAATTCCCGCACTAGAGTGGGTTAATAGCAGACATCAACAAGCAAAAAATGTCTGCTATGACATCTATCCTATGGTGTTCTTGGAATGCCAATGGCATAAATTCCCCGGTTAAGAGGAAAAAAATGTTAAATTATTTACATCAAAAAATTTTTATATTGTACTTTTGCAGGAGACACACTGGGTGAAGGGCAATCATCCGGGGTTTTCCAGCAAAAAATTTGTTATGTGCAGAGGCTCCCTTCACTAAAAAACAGAGGGGTGTCGCTATTATGATAAACAGGAATATTGACCATGAGATAGTGGATGTGCTAGAAGATCCTTCAGGGAGGTTTGTCTGCGTTAAGCTGGTAATAGAGGGGACAACTTACAGTGTAATAAATATTTATGCGCCAAATTCATCGGATCCGCTCTTTTGGGCCAATGTGCTAAAAAAATCGCAGGATGGGACACCTCCCATATGATTATGGGCGGTGATTTTAATGAGGTACATGACATCGAAATGGATAGATCTAACTCTCAATCTCCTCATATACCTACGCAGGGGAGACTAATACAATCTTTTTTAGATCACTTGGGATTGTTAGGTGTCTGGAGAGTGCAACACCCTGTTGAGAGAGACTACTCTCATTATTCACATGTTCATAACTCACATGCTAGAATTGATTACTGGTTGTTGAGCCCCTCACTCTTGCCAAGAATCACACATACCAAAATTCTGAACATGTACATCTCAGATCATGCACTGATAACGTTCAGCCTAAAACTAACTAAACCAATCTATTCCCATAGAAAATGGAGGTTCCCATCATACCTATATCACTCAGATGATTTCAAAAAATTCATACAATTCTCATGGGACATGTACAAATCAGACAACCAAATACATTGTGAAACGCCAATTCTTTTCTGGGATACCTCCAAAGCTGTGCTGAGAGGGCAAATAATCGCGTATATCAGCCATAAAAAAAAACAGTTGCAGGAGCGGACTTTGGCAACGCAGAGGGCTTTAACCCTAGCATATAAAAATTTTAAACTTTACAATTCACCCCTCACGAAAAAACAAATATACCGAAGCAAAGGAGTCGGCGGAAGCACTGGCTCATGAATGGGCCACTTATAGTATTGATCTTCAAAAGCACAAATTTTTTAAATGGGGCAATAGACCTGGTAAATTACTTGCATCTCTCACCAGATCATACAGAAAAGTCACAAGGATTCACAAAATTCGGACCAAAGAGGGCAGAGTGTTGACAGAGAATGAGGAGATTATAGAGGAATTTAGATACTTTTTTGGTTCCTTGTACAAAGCGGAGAAGAGAGAGGGGGACGATATTCTAAATTTTACGCAAACAGAGGTGGCACCCCTACTAACAGAGGAACACAGAGAAATTCTTAATGCTCCTATATCCCCTTCAGAAGTTATCCAAACTATCAACTCCTTGAAGCTCGCTAAATCCCCTGGCCCTGATGGGTATTGTAATGAATTTTACAAACTATTGGGAGGAAGTATAGGGACACATCTTTGTGACGTCTTTAATCAGTGGTTCGGTCAGGGCAGCTCCCAGACCGTTTCAATGAAGCAGACATAATAGTGCTCCCCAAACCGGGCAAAGATCCTTCACTAGTGGAAGGATATAGACCAATCTCGCTTTTAAACTCTGACTTTAAAATCTTCACTAAAATTCTAGCAAATAGAGTGCAAAAAATAATCCCTAAACTGATTTTGCTACAACAAATTGGGTTTGTCCACGGTAAATCCATAACATACAACATACGGACGGCTTTGAGAGTTATCTCCCATGGAAAATCTCATGGCTGTTTAGAGTCTATTGTGGTCAGCCTGGATGCTGACAAAGCGTTTGACAGGGTTGCATGGGATTATCTCCTCGACATCCTGGAGTTTAGAAACTTTGGCCCATGGTTATGTGAGGCAATAAAGTTGTTATATAACAGCCCGGTGTCCAGGCTGGCCATAAATGGCACACTCTCCTCCACGTTTGAAATCCAGAGAGGAACATGTCAAGGTTGCCCCTTGTCGCCTTTGCTTTTTAACCTTGCTTTAGATCCTTTACTCAGAACCCTCCAAAATTCTTCAATATACAGGGGCATAGAGGTAGGTTCCACATCACTTAAAATTGCGGCATTTGCCGACGATATACTCCTATTCATCTCCAATCCCAATGAGGCAATACCAGTTATCATGGAGGCCCTAAATCACTTTGGCAAATGCTCAGGCTTTAAAATAAATTATAAAAAATCAGAGGCCTTGGCCCTGTTTGAGCAAGGAAAATTAAATAACTCGACACTTCCCTTCCAATGGAGCACATCATCTATCAAATACTTGGGTGTCCATCTTCCGGCAGACTTGACGTCATTATACCACATTAATATTAGACCCCTAATTACGTCAATACTTCACCTTCTAAACTCCTGGAAACATTTTACTTTATCTTTCTCCGGAAAATGTCATTTAATTAAGATGATAATATTTCCAAAACTATTGTATATTTTCCAAACATTACCTATTTTATTGACACGGGCTGACGTTAAAACTCTTAATACTGCTTTTAGGAATTTCATTTGGGGAGACAAAAAGCGTACAAGAATAGGTCTAATCAAACTACAAGCCCCTAAGGAGGAGGGTGGCATCAATCTCCCAGACATTGCAAAGTACAATCTAGCAGCAAATTTCAGATATATTATAGATTGGTTGAGAGGCAACTCACATTTCGCAAACGTACTCTTAGACCAACAATTAAGTCCCCATGTCTCCTTACCAGCTTTATTACATATGACCAACGAGGATCTTATTGCAGATATAAGAATCCACCCCACCTTATGGCAAACGATACAGATGTGGAGGAGGTGTAGGAAACTATGCCATTTGAGAAGCAGCATCTCTCCTTTTGTGCCCTTTCTGGGTAACCCGGGCTTTATGGGAGGTAGACCATCCTTACCTTACATTGAGCTAGCTGGGCAGGGTTGCACATTGGCTGCTGATCTTTTAGATGATAGATGCTCCATGCTCACTTTTGACATAGCAGCACAACGTTTCCCAACATTTGTAAATAAGCCATTCCTTTTCCTTCAAGCAAGGAGCTTAACTTTGAAGGGCATGACTCTGGGGGTGGAGAGGGAGGGAGGAATGCTTTGGATGGCTTCCTTAGGACTGCCAGTGTGCAGATAGCCTCGACAAGTACCATCTACACACTGTTGCGTAAGCATTGGTCTTGGGAAGGCAAAAGGACAGGTCCAGCACGATGGGTTGAGGATTTACAGAACATCACAGTCAGGGAAATCTTAGATGCCACATTGTTGCAACGGAAAGTGATCCCCTCTAGCAGTTATACAGACATGTCTTTATTACTCCTTCATAGAGCTTATATTACCCCACACATCAAGTCTAGGATTTCTCCAGAGGGCACATTCACATGTTCCAAATGCGGGACAGGAAACACAGACATACTTCATCACATGTGGGGATGCCCCAAAGTGCAAAAATTGTGGCAGTCTATCCACGCAGAACTACAGAACCTTGGAACCTTGGAGGGATAGTGTTTCCCCTGACGCTGCATTGGGCAATATTTAATATTTTAGACAGTTCTCAACACAAATTCCCCAAACATGTTAAGACCATGTTGATAATATGGGCAGGGGTGGGATTCAAATTTTTAACAACAGGTTCTGTGTTTGTGCGTCGTAAAACCACACCCATTTTTAAGCCACACCCATTTTTAAAACCACATCCATTTTTAAGCCACACCCATTTTTAAAGCTACACCCATTTACACACACCTTTTCCTCAAACGTATACAAGTAGGGGCGCAGTCAAACATTTGAAAAAAAATAAATTGGAATGGGATCAGAACAGTGCACATTCTGGCCAGCAGCTCTCCTGACCCGAGTGTGACAGCTGCATATATTTCTATTTCTCTGTCAGTCATGGATGGAGGCCTGTACACATATCAACGCTGCAGCCAGTTATAGATGGAGGCCTGTACATATATTACTGCTGCAGCCAGTCATGGATGGAGGCCTGTACACATATTACTGCTGCAGCCAGTCATGGATGGAGGTCTGTACACATATCAGCGCTGCGGCCAGCTATGGATGGAGGTCTGTACACATATCAGCGCTGCAGCCAGTCATGGATGGAAGCCTGTACACATATTACTGCTGCAGCCAGTTATAGATGGAGGCCTGTACACATATCAGCGCTGCGGCCAGTTATGGATGGAGGCCTGTGCACATATCAGCGCTGCAGCCAGTCATGGATGGAAGCCTGTACACATATTACTGCTGCAGCCAGTTATGGATGGAGGCCTGTACACATATCAGCGCTGCAGCCAGTTATGGATGGAGGCCTGTGCACATATCAGCGCTGCAGCCAGTCATGGATGGAGGTCTGTACACATATCAGCGCTGCAGCCAGTTATGGATGGAGGCCTGTACACATATCAGCGCTGTGGCCAGTCATGGATGGAGGCCTGTACACATATCAGCGCTGCGGCCAGTCATGGATGGAGGCCTGTACATATATCAGCGCTGCCTCAGTCCACTCCAGGCAGCGCTGTGTTTTCTTTACACCCAGGATCAATCATTTGGTGACTGGTCATCATTACAATCCATAATCACATGATCTGCATTTTCTGCCATCACCCCCGCCCGGCCCTATGAAGCCCCCAGCTCAGGCTAGTTACTCACCGCAACGGCGCAACGCAAAGGCCAGGCCCAGCTAGGGCCAGACTTCAACACCGCCCTGAGAGCCCTCCTTGAGTTGAGTCCTTTTCTCTAATGTCTGCAGTGCAGCTGCCGCAGTGCCTTACACACTGTCCACTGACACTAGGGACCGGCCGGGTAGCTAGCGGGGCGGCGGAGTAGCTGTGTGCAGCCTGTGCTGTGCCGCGTGTCTCCTCCTCATGACTGAGAAGATGGCCGCGGCCGCGCTGCCCAATCGCCGCACTGCACTCCAGAGATATCAGTGCGTGAGGGCTGGGCCCGGCGGTGTATCATGGTGTGAGTGTATCAGTGTGCCGCGTTGTATGGATTCTGGCTAGGAAGCAGAGCCCGACTCCGGAGTTCCCCTCAGGGCCGGTTCCAGGTTTTTATGGGCCCCGGGCGAAAGAGTCTCAGTGGGCCCCCTTAACACAGACCACGATTCATGATGCACAGATACTGCAGAGAAATATGGGTACAGTACAATGCCAAACACTTCTTTTCTTCCATTACATGACTGATATCTATTGTAAATTGTACAATAGCTCAAAAACCGCCAAATCCTCACAGTGCACAGTACAGACTGGACAGTACAGTCCTCCATACAATATTATGGGCACCACATAGTCTCCCCTTCATCACCCATATAATACCCCATGCAGGATGTCACCCCGCCATCCCCCATATAATGCTCCAAACAGAATACTGGACCCAATATAATGCTCCATACAGAATACTGGACCACATATAATGCTCCATACAGGATACTGGTCCCCATATAATGCTCCATACAAAATACTGGACCCAATATAATGCTCCATACAGAATACTGGACCACATATAATGCTCCATACAAAATATGGAGCTCTCCTCTACACTGTGCTGCATTCTGCACTGTTACGGCTCAGGAAAGGGCTCTGTGGAAAGACTCCCCATTATCATCATCATTGCCTGCCCATTATCATCATCATTGCCTCCCCTCATCATCATTGCCTGCCCATTATCATCATCATTGCCTCCCCATTAATATCATCATCATCATTGCCTTCCCATTATCATTGCCTCCCCATCATCATTATCATTGCCTCCCCATTAATATCATCATCATTGCCTTCCCATTATCATTGCCTCCCCATCGTCATCATTATCATTGCCTCCCCATTAATATCATCATCATCATTGCCGTCCCATTATCATTGCCTCCCTATCATCATTATTGCCTTCCCATTAATATCATCATCATCATTGCCTTCCCATTATCATTGCCTCCCCATCATCATCATTATCGCCTCCTCACCACCATCACTGCCTCCCCCCACCACCATCACACATACAGCACCGCAGGCAGCACTTTCTCACATACACACAGACAGACACACACACACACCTCACCTGTCCGGCGTCCTCGCGCCTCTCTGCCACAGCCGGCCGCTGAATGATGACGTCATTCAGCGGCGCTGCTGTGAGAGAGGAAGCGCCGGCGCCCCCTGGAGCTCGGAGCTGCGGCAACGGTGGCACGGGAGAGTTAAGTATTGCGCCGGCCCTGGTTCCCCTCCTTCAACTTGCGGCGCGCCGGCACTGCAACAAAGTACCGGATCGCAGTTAAGAATCTCCCCGGTTCGGGGAACCGGCTACTTTTTTAACAACCGGTTCCACCGAACTGGGGAGAACCGGCTGAATCCCACCCCTGAATATGGGCCTCAGCTACCAGGAAAAGTATCTTGCAGCACTGGCTGGATCCATTGCCACCACCCAAATCTCTCATATACTCCAAATTAATGTATATTTTTCGAATGGACTGGCTAGATACTCTGACAAATAAAGAGAAATTGACACATTTTGAGAACACCCAGTGGTATCTTCTTCAGAAAATTAGCGGACATAATCCTATTCCTTAAACTGTTGATTGTTAATCGAATGCGGGGACGTTTCAGGGAATTATATGTTGGGGGGGTGGGAGGGTGGAGGGTGGTGAGGGAACATTTAAGAGTATTGTACCTATTAAACAAGAGTTAATTAAGCTTATTATTTTCAAACCTGTATGACTTGCTTCTTAGTTTTGTTCCTTATATCATTATCTTGAGTTTTACATCTGTCAATTAAGCTTATTACTTCATTGATTTGTATGACTATATTGTAGTGTAATACTCTTTAAATCAATAAAATATGTTGGAAAAAAAAAAAGAACTACAGGAAATGTCTGACCTCTGTAACTGCAAACAAAGGTTTCTGTACCAAATATTAAATTCTGTTTTTCTATTGTATCAAATATTTATTTCATGCAATAACATGCAAA
This sequence comes from Oophaga sylvatica, assembly GCA_033576555.1. Lineage (NCBI taxonomy): Eukaryota > Metazoa > Chordata > Amphibia > Anura > Dendrobatidae > Oophaga > Oophaga sylvatica. The sequence goes on from JARQOD010000003.1 coordinate 172,985,982, forward strand.
TTAGTTATGTAATAATCATAACGTAATTTCCTGGATTTATTTAAGATTCTGTCTCTCTTATTTGAAGTGTACATACGATAAAAAATTATAGACCTCTCCATGCTTTGTAGGTGGGAAAACTTACAAAATCAGTAGTGTATCATACACTTATTTTCCTCACTGTGTATATACAGTACAGACCAAAAGTTTGGACACATCTTCTCATTCAAAGATTTTTCTGTATAAATTGTAGAATCACACTGAAGGCATCAAAACTATGAATTAACACATGTGGAATTATACATTACACTTTACAAAAAAGTGTGAAACAACTGAAAATATGTCTTATATTCTAGGTTCTTCAAAGTAGCCACCTTTTGCTTTGATTACTGGTTTGCACGCAGAAAAGGTGAACGGATGGACTCTACATGCCTGGTTCCCACCCTGAAGCATGGAGGAGGTGGTACACCAGGCAGTCATTGTTGTACACGTGCTCAGGTAATATGTGGGAGCTACTCTATTGTGCTATGGGATATGCTTACCCTGCTGACATTTAGCCATACCACTAGAGTTGAGCGATACTTTCCGATATCCAAAAATATCGGATCGGAATGGTATCGCCGATATCACTAAATATCGGCGATATCCGATTCCGATACCGGAAGTCCCATGTAAGTCTATGGGAACAAAATATCGCAAATAAAAAAACACTTTCTTTCCTTGTAAACACAAAATATACACACATAGAATACATATATATATATATATATACACATGTCATTGTGACATATACAGTACAGACCAAAAGTTTGGACACACCTTCTCATTCAAAGATTTTTCTGCATTTTCATGACTATGAAAATTGTAGAATCACACTGAAGACATCAAAACTATGAATTAACACATGTGGAATTATACATTACACTTTACAAAAAAGTGTGAAACAACTGAAAATATGTCTTATATTCTAGGTTCTTCAAAGTAGCCACCTTTTGCTTTGATTACTGCTTTGCACACAGAAAAGGTGAACGGATGGACTCTACATGCCTATTTCCCACCGTGAAGCATGGAGGAGGTGGTGTGATGGTGTGGGGGTGCTTTGTGGTGACACTGTTGGGGATTTATTAAAAATTGAAGCGGTGAGCTGTCCAGCTCACCCCAAACCATCTCGATTGGGTTCAGGTCTGGTGACTGTGGAGGCCAGGTCATCTGGCGTAGCACCCCAACACTCTCCTTCTTGGTCAAATAGCCCTTACACAGCCTGGAGGTGTGTTTGGGGTCATTGTCCTGTTGAAAAATAAATGATGGTCCAACTAAATGCAAACCGGATGGATTAGCATGCCACTGCAAGATGCTGTGGTAGCCATGCTGGTTCCGTATGCCTTCAATTTTGAATAAATCCCCAACAGTGTCACCGGTAAAGCACCCCCACACCATCACACCTCCTCCTCCATGCTTCACGGTGGGAACCAGGCATGTAGAGTCCATCCGTTCACCTTTTCTGCGTGCAAAGCAGTAATCAAAGCAAAAGGTGGCTACTTTGAAGAACCTAGAATATAAGACATATTTTCAGTTGTTTCGCACTTTTTTGTAAAGTGTAATGTATAATTCCACATGTGTTAATTCATAGTTTTGATGCCTTCAGTGTGATTCTACAATTTTCATTGTCATGAAAATACAGAAAAATCATTGAATGAGAAGGTGTGTCCAAACTTTTGGTCTGTACTGTATATATACATATATGTATAGTTTATACACTTCTACATAGTAAAATAGCCTCTGATTCAATTGCCGGGTAAAGCCGGCTTCTGTGAAAAGACAGAAGCACCCGACATGAAATGACACTTGGTGTACATAGGGTTAACCATGTCTTTTCATGTCATTTACTATCTGATTTGCACAAACAATTACATCAGTCTATGTGTGCAAAATTTCACACCTGTAGGGGTTAATTAAAGTTGTAAATTCGTTGTAAAAAAACGGACTTTTTTGCTACGAATTTACACCTTTAATTAACCCCTACAGGTGTGAAATTTTGCACACATAGACTGATGTAATTGTTTGTGCAAATCAGATAGCAAAGGACATGGTTAACCCTATGTACACCAAGTGTCATTTCATGTCGGGTTCTGCATTTTCACAAAAGCCGGCAATTGAATTAGCGGCTATTATACTATGTAGAAGTGTATGAACTATAAATATAAATATATATATATATGTCACAAATTCAATGACATGTATATATATATATATAATATATATATATATATATGAGGTGTAAAATTGTTTAAAAAAAATGCGTGGGCTCCCGCCCTATTTTCGCAACCAGACAGACAAAGCCAGCGAATGGGGGCAGATAATAATAGCCCAGAGAGGGACCATTATTTTTGGCCCCCCCCTGGCTACTAACATCTGCCCCCAGACACCCCAGAAAAGACAAATCTATAATTAGATTCGCCCTTTCTGGCACTTTGCCCGTCTATTCCCATTGCCCTGTAGCGGTGGCGAATGGGTTAATATGGGGTTAAAGCCACCTTGCAATTGAAAGGTGACCTTAAGCCAGGTTAATAATTGAGAGCTGTCAATTAGACAACTATCAATTATTAATCCTATTGCATGAAATAAAAATAAAACACACACACTTTAATTAAAAATCATTTTAATGAAATAAAGACACATGTTTTTGACCATCTTTTATTTGACTGCAAAAACCATTTCCTGTAATAAAAATAAAATAAAAAAGCAAAATTATTCTTACCTATCCCATGCACAGTCAGGTCCCACGGTGTAATCCTTCAGAAAGGGTTAATGTTTACTGCAGGGACCGCAGCTAATGCTGCAGCCTCACAGTAAACCCCCAAATGAATGAGTTCCTCTCCTGGCTGACAGGAGAGGAAGTGGAAAGCTTAATTGATTGCTTTCCACTTTCACTTCAGGTCAGCCAGGGACACAATCAGTGACGTCAGAGGGAACTGATTAACAAAAATAGGGGTTCCCTTCGAAAAAAAAATTGCGTCGGGTCCCCCTATTTTTGTTAACCAGCCTGATGAAGCAGACTGCTGAGCAGTGGCGTACCGTGAATGAAGCAGACCAAGCAGCTGCTATGGGGCCCGGACAGGTGAGGGGGCCCTCGACGGTCGGGTAGCTGTGCTGACACAGTACTACCAGGGGTCGGCGGGGGAGGGGGAGCGCAGCTCTTCTATATACTCACCCCTCCTGGTGCGGTCTCTGCAGCCCCTGCTCTTCTCCCACGGTCTCCGACGCCTGTGTTCAGCGGTCAGGTGGTACCGCTCATTGCAGTCATGAATACGCACATATTCATGACTTTAATGAGCTGTCCCGCGTGACCGCTGAACACTGGCGGCGGAGACCGTGGGAGAAGAGCAGGGGCTGCACAGACCGCGCCGGCGGAAGGGTGAGTATAAGGGATATTTACCTGTCCCGTTCCACCGTTGCTCGCGTCCTCTTGCTGCAATGTTCAGGTCAGAGGGCGCGATGACGTCGTTAGTGCGCGCCGCGCCCTCTGCCTGATCGTTCACTGCTGGAGGACCCCGAAGACAGCAGCACTCAGCAGTGGAGAGAGGACAGGTAAATATCTCAGGTGCCGGGGCCCTGAGCGAGCGGTGACATCGGCACCTGGTGTCACCCCCTGCTCAGGACACCGGCACCTGGCCCCCAGCGATGAAAGGTGAGTATGACTTTTTTTTTTTTTTGGTTGCAGCAGCTGCGGCAGCATAAGGGCCTATACTATGGAGAATCTATGGGGGCACAATCTATGGGGGCATAATACATTTTTTTGTTTAATGTGTCCCTTCACTCTGCTGGCACTTTACATTTACAATGGCTCTGGGTTTTTTTTTTTTGGGGGAGGCCCATTCAGACTTTTGCTATGGGGCCCCATGATTTCTATGTACGCCCCTGCTGCTGAGGCATGGTATTTAAGGCTGTTAAGGAGCCAATATCCATGGACCTTGCCAGCAGCGTCGGACTGGAGTACCTTGGGCCCACCAGAGAAAAAATATTCTTGGGGCCCACCATCATACTTCCCAACCTTTGAAGAAGGGAAAGAGGGACAAAGGCTGTGGCACGCTGTGCCTGCTGCAGCAAATTTTAGGCCATGCCACGTTGCACCACAGACTGTCCAGGAGTTGGTGGATGCTTTAGTCCAGGTGTGGGAGGAGATCCCTCAGGAGACCATCCGTCGCGCTCATCAGGAGCATGGCCAGAAGTTGTAGTGAGGTCATACAGCATACCTCCCAAATTTTGAAGACAGGAAAGAGGGTTAAAGGCTGCGGCGCGCGTAGGGCGTCGCTGCAAATTTTAGGCCACGCCCCGACCACACCCATTTAACAGCTAATCACACCCATATCCTGGCCCCAAGCGTACCCATTTAGCACTGCTGATCACACTGACTGGTAATGAGGGCACAGTGGCTGGTACTGAGGAAAAGAAAGAAAGAGCAGCGAGAGAGAAAGAACAAACAGAGAAAGAAAGAGAGGAAAGAAAGAAAAGAGAGAGAGAAAGAAAGAACAGAGAGAAAAAAGAACAGAGAGCGAGAAAGAAAGAACAGAGAGCGAGAAAGACTAGAGAGAGAAAGAAAGACTAGAGAGAGAGCCAGAGGCGTAGCTAGGGTTTTGGTTTAGTGGGGGCGAAACTTCTGAGTGGGCCCCTAATCAGAGAACCTCAGCAAATGACCGCGTTGTTGCCAAAAATAATCTATATATAAAAAGACCAATATTGATATTACCGCCATATGGCCTGTGGTAAATAATACCAGTCCTACAGAACATATAATAGATTACAGCACAGGTACAGATAAAGACTTACCGCTGATGTTCTTTCTAATGGAATTGTTCACTTTTCATTTCTTTTCCATCTGGCCCAGACCAACATGATGACTTCTCCAGCCAGGACTCGACTGCAGAGATTACAACAAAGACACAATTGGACTATTCTCAACCTGCACAAACTCCTCATCCTGCTGATACCCAATACTGAGCCGCTGCTGCCATATGTGTCCCTATTTCTGCACCTGATACCCCAATACTGAGCCGCTGCTGCCATGTGTGTCCCTATTACTGCACCTGATACCCCAATACTGAGCCGCTGCTGCCGTATGTGTCCCTATTACTGCACCTGATACCCCAATACTGAGCCGCTGCTGCTGTATGTGTCCCTATTACTGCACGTGATACCCCAATACTGAGCTGCTGCTGCCGTATGTGTCCCTATTACTGCACCTGCTGTGTGGTTCTGTGTGACCTCTAAATTTTAAAGCATCCCTCTAGAATATAGTAATGCCGGGTGCAAGTGCCCTAGAAAACAGTGACCACATTTTGTCCCCTAGACTGTAATAATGCCCTGTGTGCCCCTTTGACAGTCACAGTAACCCGAGTTCCCCTATAACAATAAGTGTCCACTTTACATTTAATAATGTCCCAAGTCTCCCCCTGTACATCTCCCCTATACACAGAATAATGCCCCTCACTGGATATATACTGACCCCTTAATGTCCCCAAACTATTTAATGGGTCCAACACTGTATGATGGCCCCTAGATAGCATCCATACAGCATAATACACCAGATAGTCCTCAATATAGTATAATGCACCCCCATAGGCAGCCTCTATATTATAATAAACCCCCATAGGCAGAGTCTATAATATAATGCACCACCATAGGCAGCCGCTATATTATAATGCACCCCCATAGGCAGCCTCTGTAGTATAATGCATCCCCATAGGGAGTCTCTGTAGTATAATGCACCCCAATATGGAGCCTCTGTAGTATAATGCAGCCCCCATATACAGCCTCTGTAGTATAATGCACCCCCCATATACAGCCTCTGTAGTATAATGCACCCCCATTAAAAAAAAAAAACAATACTCACCTCCCGGCTCCTGTGCTGCTCACTGTTCTCCCTCTCAGCGTCTGACAGCGGGCGCCGGCAGGTGATGTCATCGCGCCCGCTGTCAGATGCTGAGAGGGGGATTATGGGAGAGAAGGAGCGCTCGCTCCTTTTCTCTATGCGGTCAGCTGTATCGGCTGGATGCCGATACAGCTGACCCTCCGATGATGGGTGGGGGGCCCACTGCTGGCACCGGGTCCCCCCAACGCCTGTTCAGGCCCCATAGCTTCTGGGCGCAGAGCAGGAAGATCGATTCTCCCTGCTCTGCCGCAGAATGTAACTGTATCGGCGTGCTGTGCACGCCGATATAGTTACTGTAGCGTAGCTCCGGGTGGGCCCCCTCAGAGCGCGGGGCCCGGGGCCACCGCCCCCTCTGCCCCGCGACCTATCCTTTCAAATCAGGGCCCACCACGCAGGAGCTGGGGCCCACCGGAGGTTTCTCCGGTGGCTCAGTCCGACCCTGCTTGCCAGCCTGATAATACCAGGCCACAGCAGTCTGCTTATCTTTGCTGGTTAACAAAAATAGGGGATCCCGTCGAAAAAATTTGGCGTGGGGTCCCCCCTATTTTTGTTAACCAGCCAGATGAAGCAGACTGCTGAGGCCTGGTTTTTCAGGCTGGTAAGGAGCCAAGATCCATGGACCTTGCCAGCCTGATAATACCAGGCCACAGCAGTCTGCATATCTTGGCTGGTTAACAAAAATAGGGGATCCCCTCGAAAAAAATTTGGCGTGGGGTCCCCCCTATTTTTGTTAACCAGCCAGATGAAGCAGACTGCTGAGGCCTGGTTTTTCAGGCTGGTAAGGAGCCAAGATCCATGGACCTTGCCAGCCTGATAATACCAGGCCACAGCAGTCTGCATATCTTGGCTGGTTAACAAAATATGGGATCCCCTCGAAAAAAAATTGGCGTGGGGTCCCCCCTATTTTTGTTAACCAGCCAGATGAAGCAGACTGCTGAGGCCTGGTTTTTCAGGCTGATAAGGAGCCAAGATCCATGGACCTTGCCAGCCTGATAATACCAGGCCACAGCAGTCTGCATATCTTGGCTGGTTAACAAAAATAGGGGATCCCCTCGAAAAAAATTTGGCGTCGGGTCCCCCCTATTTTTGTTAACCAGCCAGATGAAGCAGACTGCTGAGGCCTGGTTTTTCAGGCTGGTAAGGAGCCAAGATCCATGGACCTTGCCAGCCTGATAATACCAGGCCACAGCAGTCTGCATATCTTGGCTGGTTAACAAAAATAGGGGATCCCCTCGAAAAAAATTTGGCGTCGGGTCCCCCCTATTTTTGTTAACCAGCCAGATGAAGCAGACTGCTGAGGCCTGGTTTTTCAGGCTGGTAAGGAGCCAAGATCCATGGACCTTGCCAGCCTGATAATACCAGGCCACAGCAGTCTGCATATCTTGGCTGGTTAACAAAAATAGGGGAAACCCCTCGAAAAAAATTTGGCGTGGGGTCCCCCCTATTTTTGTTAACCAGCCAATGAAGCAGACTGCTGAGGCCTGGTTTTTAGGCTGTTTAAAGGAGCCCCAAAATCCATGGACCTTGCAGCCTGATAATACCAGGCCACAGCAGTCTGCATATTTGGCTGGTTAACAAAATAGGGGGGTCCCCTCTTC
>JARQOD010000003.1:172993587-173094499 GCA_033576555.1 Oophaga sylvatica
CCACATTTTGTCCCCTAAAAAGTAATATTGCCCTGTGTGTGCCCTTTGACAGCCACAGTAACCTGAGTTCCCCTATAACAATACGTGCCCACTTTACATTTAATAATGTCCCAAGTCTCCCCCTTGTACAGCTCCCCTATACCACAGTATGATGCTCTTATACACATAAAATGCCCCCTCACTGTATATATACTGACCCCTTAATACCCCCCAAACTATTTAATGGCTCCAACACTGTATGATGTCCCCGTCACTATAATCTCCACACTGTATGATGGCCCCCTAGATAGCCTCCATATAGCATAATACACCAGATAGTCCTCAATATCACTGTATGGACACCATAATTAATATAGGCTCCAAATTCATTTGGTACAAGAAAATTTTATTGAACAAAATTAAAAACACACACATAGTAAATAAAGATGTGTACATCCAAATGGAAAAAAGGGACTAACCAGGCCATAGGGTATCTCAAAAAAATGCCCAATGAGAGGAATTAACACAACATTTTATGTAAACATTTACACACTGTGCAAAAGCCGCATATATGACACCTGCAATAAATATGTATACTTAAATATAGGTGTGTACAACAGCATATTGTAAGACAGTGAAGGGGTGCGTACTAGACGGGGTGTACATCTCGCCCAGGTTTCTTACTGGGTGGCATGAGGAATGTAGGAGTGAAGGTAGGTTGGCAGTGCGACGTTCACTCCACTCCCCATCCAGTACAGGCTTGCATCCCAACCCTGAGTGCACTCAGCTGTCAATTAAGCAGCCAGAAGTAGGTGGTTGAGTTTCACAGACGGGGCTGTCAGTGAGAATCTGGCTTCAGACGCTGCTGGAGTCTCCTGGAAGCCAAGCTCTGGTAATTACAAAATCTGTGTTGCTTGGCCAGGCTGTTAGAGCCTAGACCACGGTAGTGAGGGAACTAACTGTGTCTAGCTAGCAGCCTGCCAGGCTTAGGACTTTGTTTTATGGTTTGGTTTATATTTGTTGCTGTGGCTTTAATAAAAACTGGTTTGCGCCAGTTTACACCAGTACTGCTGTCGGTGCTTGGACTCTTTTATGCCACTTCGTCTACCCGAGACGGCGATCCCAGAGCTATACCCCTGAACTGGCTACAATATCAATAAACAAACCGCAAGGCTCAAAAAAAGCGCTTGTTAGTGACAGCGTTAATGCAGTCACAATAAAGTGCATGAAGCGTTCACTAAAATATACTCATTCTAATAAACAACCATGCAGTCAAAAGGATATGAGATTCACTAAGGGAAAAGTTGCTTTTACATAAATCAAGAGCTGCTATAACAGCATGCTATACAATTGAAAGCATATACTTCCCGTATATGTGAATCTCCCACACGCAAGTGACCGCAGGGTTAATGAACAAAAGAACTGCTCTTTAATACTGAAAGCCGGTATGACAGCTTGCTACATTACTAAGGGCAATAACTAACCGCATATGCAGTGACTCAAACACTAAAAACCAAGATGTAAAACTAAGCACAGTGCTAATTCATAACAAACAATAGTGGGTAATCATACCTATCATAGGCATATGAAGTCCCCCGGGCGTCCCTCTGCCCCATGCGTGTTTCGCTACCGCTTCTTCGGGAGGGTCCTTAATATCCCCCAAACTATTTAATGGCTCCAACACTGTATGATGTCCCTGTCACTATAATCTCCACACTGAATGATGGCCCTCTAGATAGCCTCCATACAGCATAATACACAGATAGTCCTCAATATAGTATAATGCACTCCCCATAGTCCTCAATATAGTATAATGTACTCCCCATAATCACAGTCTATAGTATAATGCACTCCCCATAGGCAGACTCTATATTGTAATGCATACCCATAGGCAGCCTTTATATTATAATAAACCCCCATAGGCAGCCTCTGAAATACAATGCACTCCCCATAGTCAGATTTTATATTATAATGCACCCCCATAGGCAGTCTCTGTATTATAATGCACCCCATAGGCAGCCTCTGTATTATAATGCACCCCCATAGGCAGCCTCTGTTTTATAATGCACCCTCATAGGGAGCCTCTGTATTATAATGCACTCCCATAGGGAGCCTCTGTATTATAATGTGCCCCCCATAGGCAGCCTCTGTATTATAATGCGCCCCCCATAGGCAGTCTCTATATTATAATGCACACCCATAAGCAGCGTCTGTATTATAATGTACCCCCATAGGCATCCTCTGTATTATAATGCACCCCCATAGGCAGTCTCTGTATTATAATGCCCCCCATAGGCAGTCTCTGTATTATAATGCGCTCCCCATAGGCAGCCTCTGTATTATAATGCACCCCCATAAGCAGCCTCTGTATTATAATGCACCCACATAGGCAGTCTTTGTATTATAATGCACCCCCTTAGGCAGTCTCTGTATTATAATGCACCCCATAGGCAGCCTCTATATTATAAGGCACCCTCATAGGCAGCCTCTGTATTATAATGCACCCTCATAGGGAGCCTCTGTATTATAATGCAGCCCATTAAAAAAAATAATAAATAAATACTCACCTCTCTTCTTCCTGGTTCCTGCGCTGCTCCAAGCTCCTGTTCATCTCTGGACCGCGGGCTCCGATGATGACGTCGTCGCGACCCCCTGTCAGTGTCGGCGTTGGTGACGTCAGATACTGAGAGGGGAATGATGGGAGAGGGAGCGAAATGCTCCCTCTCTCATCAGTGTGGTCAGCTGTATCGGCTAGATGCCAATACAGTTGACCCTACGATGACGGGCGGGGGCCCATTGCTGCCACCGGGTCCCCTACCGACTGCTCAGGGGCCCCATAACGGCCGGGTGGTAGAGCAGGGAGATCGATTCTCCCTGATCTGCCGTAGAATGTAACTGCATCGGCGCGATGTGCACTCCGATACAGTTACAGTAGCGTAGCTCCAGGTGGGCCCCCTCAGAGTACGGGTCCCTGGGCGACTGCCCTCTCTGCCCCCCCCAGTAGCTACACTACTCGTGCAAGTCCATCTGTCGGCCTGGGAGCCTCAAGATGGACGTCGGGGCCCTTGGGTGCACTAAGCCTGCACAGCTACAGGGAAAGATAGACTCAAACCCTCAGAGGCGGGAGATGATGATATCTGGGTGCAGTGCTAGTGGTGGAGAAAATTCCTAGTGCTAGAAGAGATATCAAGAGCGATGCTCTACCCATACCGAGAACCATGGCTGAAGTTAAGTCTGGGGGAAAGACTGTAACCCATTGGGCCTTATTTTATATGCCTGATTATAATGACCAAAAGCTGCCAAGTAAAAGTTTGACTGTTTTAACGAGTTCCGTGTCACCTGGATTGTTTGTTGCGAAGGCTCTGGAAGATGGAAGCCTGAAGCCAGTGGAGGCCTATGGGCCACAGGTAAGTGTGATGCACCCCACACACAGCAGCACGCCAGGACTGTGTCACATTTTGTCTGTAGGGTGCAAAAGAGAGCAAAGCAGCAGCTCGCCCAAGACTACCTTACTCAGGCACCTTTCACATTCACCCTACCCATGCTCCACAATCTACCAGAGATCTACTGTAAATCTAACTTTATCTATTATCCAAACCTTCCACTCCCATCTAAATTTTACCATTTCCTACATTTTTGTTCTTCTGCACCAGTTCTCTGGAATGCATTACCCCCAGAGATAAGGTTAATTCCCAACAACCACACTTGTAAGCATGCACCCAAAGCATACCGTATATACTCGTGTATAAGCCGAGATTTTCAACCCATTTTTTAGGGCTGAAAGTCCCCCTCTCGGCTTATACGTGGGTCATATACGGGGGTCGGCGGGGGAGGGGGAGCGGCGATGTCGGATCATACTCACCCCTCAGCCGGCGCGGTCTCTGCAGCCCCCCTGCTTCTCCCATGATCTCCGGCTCCTTCCTGCAGCGGTCACATGGACCGCTCATTAAAGTCATGAATATGCACATATTCATGACTTTAATGAGCGGTACCACGTGACCGCTGTAGGATGGAAGCGCTGTGGAGACCGCCGGGAGAAGAGGAGACGCTGCAGAGAGTGTCGCGCCGGCGGAGGGGTGAGTATAGCGATATTTACCTGTCCCCGGATCACCGCTGCGCACTGCTCCCTCATCCGACTCCTGGCTGTGAATGTTCAGGCAGAGGGCGCGATGAGGTCGTTAGTGTGCGCCGTGCCCTCTGCCTGATCATTCACTGCCGAGGACACGGAAGAGGGAGCAGTGCACAGCGGTGGACCGGTCCGGTGACAGGTAAATATCTCAGGTGCCTGGGTCTTGAGCGAGCGGTGACACCGGCACCTGTCCCATAGCGCGCCAGTGTCACTGCCTGCTCAGGACACCAGCACCTGGCCCCAGCGACGAGAGGTGAGTATGTCATTTTTTTGGCAGCAGCAGCGCGGCAGCATAGGGCATATACTATGGGGAAATAATCTGTGGAGCATATGGGGGCATAATCTGTGGAGCATATGGGGCATAATCTGGAGCATATGGGGGAATAATCTGTGGATCATACGGGGGCATAATCTGTGAGCATATGGGGGCCTAATCTGGAGCATATGGGGGCATAATCTGTGGATCATACGGGGGCATAATCTGGAGCATATGGGGGCATAATCTGTGGTTTCATATGGGGGCATAATCTGTGCAGCATATGGGGGCTAATCTGGAGAATATGGGGGCATAATCTGTGGATCATATGGGGGCATAATCTGTGCAGCATATGGGGGCATAATCTGGAGCATATGGGGGCATATTCTGGAGCATATGGGGGCATAATCTGTGGAGCATATGGGGGCATAATCTGTGGAGCATATGGGGGCATAATCAGGGGAGCATATGGGGGTATAATCTGTGCAGCATATGGGGGCGTAATCTGTGGATCATACGGGGGCATAATCTGTGCAGTTTATGGGGGCCTGATCTATGGAGCATATGGGGGCATAATCATTTTTCACCCTAGGCTTATACGCGAGTCAATAAGTTTTCCCAGTTTTTTGTGGCAAAATTAGGGGGTCGGCTTATACACGGGTCGGCTTATACTTGAGTATATACGGTATCTTTTTAAGCAGATAGTTCTACCAACCTGGCACTTTAAAATAACAGTGATCTTTATTATAGTTTAATAATCTTGAAAAACCATCTTAATGCATCTTTAAATTTGAATGCCCTTTCTGATCCTTTTTCATACATGTCAGTGTGAAATGTGATAATATGCAGCAACAGGAAATAGCAGAAACTGCATTATTAAATGATATTACATTTCACCTAGAAGCATTATGCTGTGGTTAATGCCAGGTCTAATCCAGTGTATGTAAAAGTCTTATACTGTGTATCATACCTTTCTGCTATAAAATGTGAATCTTCACACATTCGCCTCTATAATCTTTGAAGGACATAGCATATGTGCAACTGCAAGGGGTCTAGGAAGTAAGTGGGCCCTCTGTCACTTTGTAAGCAGGATCATAGGGTGTGTGCACACAAAGGGTCCATCAAGACAAGCATTGTTCACGATGGTCTTGATGAAATGTTCATACGCCTCTTCATGAATCAGGATCACTGGACAAGTGACGTGCACTCCTGTGTGCGCCTCGCCACAAATCCTATTCCAGTCCCCGCTAGAATAAGATTTGTGGCATAGCGATTGCCACTACTCGGCCCCAGTATGCCCACTTTGTCAGAGATAGGCAAAAATGTAATGAGAATGCCAAGAGTCACATAATTTTAGCACAGCCTCCAGTTGCATCAAAATAATGCGACTTATAAAAGCTTAAAGGAATCTGTCACACCTAGTGTTGAGCGATACTGCTCGATATCTAAAAATATCGTATCGAAATTGTATCGCCGATATCACTAAATATCGTCGATATCCGATTACGATACCGGAAGTCCCATGTAAGTCTATGGGAACAAAATATCGCAACTAAAAAAAACCTTTATTTCCTTGTAAACACTAAATATACACACATAGAATACATATATATATATATATTATGTCATTGTGAATATATATATACATATATGTATAGTTTATACACTTCTACATAGTAAAATATCCTCTGATTCAATTGCCGGGTAAAGCCGGCTTCTGTGAAAAGACAGAAGCACCCGACATGAAATGACACTTGGTGTACATAGGGTTAACCATGTCTTTTCATGTCGTTTGCAATCTGATTTGCACAAACAATTACATCAGTCTATGTGTGCAAAATTTCACACCTGTAGGGGTTAATTAAAGGTGTAAATTCGTTGTAAAAAAACGGACTTTTTTGCACGAATTTACACCTTTAATTAACCCCTACAGGTGTGAAATTTTGCACACTTACACTCATGTAATTGTTTGTGCAAATCAGATATCAAACTACATGAAAAGACATGGTTAACTCTATGTAAACCAAGTGTCATTTCATGTCGAGTTCTGCATTTTCACAAAAGCCTGAATTAGCGGCTATTATACTATGTAGAAGTGTATGAACTATAAATATAAATATATATATATGTGTCACAAATTTAATGACATGTATATATATATATATGAGGTGTAAAATTGCTGAAAAAAAATGCGTGGGCTCCCGCCCTATTTTCGCAACCAGACAGACAAAGCCAGTGAGTGGGGGCAGATAATAATAGCCCAGAGAGGGACCATTATTTTTGCCCCCCCCTCGGCTACTAACATCTTCCCCCAGACACCCCAGAAAGGGCAAATCTCTAATTAGATTTGCCCTTTCTGGCACTTTGCCGTCTATTCCCATTGCCCTGTAGCGGTGGCGAATGGGTTAATAAGGGGTTAAAATGACCTTGCAATTGAAAGGTCACTTTAAGCCAGGTTAATAATGAGAGCTGTTAATTAGACAACTATCAATTATTAATCCTATTGTATGAAAGAAAAATCAAACACACACACTTTAATAAAAAAGAAGTTTAATGAAATAATCACACAGTTTTTGACCATATTTTATTTTCCTGCTAAAACCATTTCCTGTAATAAAAATAAAATAATAAAGCAAAATTATTCTTACCAATCCGATGTACAGTCAGGTCCCACGGTGTAATCCTTCAGAAAGGGTTAATGTTTACTGCAGGGACCGCAGCTAATGCTGCAGCCTCACAGTAAACCCCCAAATGAATGAGTTCCTCTCCTGGCTGACAGGAGAGGAAGTGGAAAGCTTAATTGATTGCTTTCCACTTTCACTTCAGGTCAGCCAGGGACACAATCAGTGACGTTAGAGGGAACTGGTTAACAAAAATAGGGGATTCCCTCGAAAAAAATTGGCGTGGGGTCCCCCCTATTTTTGTTAACCAGCCAGATGAAGCAGACCGCTGAGGCCTGGTTTTTCAGGCTGGTAAGGATCCAATATCCATGGACCTTGCAAGCCTGATAATACCAGGCCACAGCAGTCTGCTTAGCTTGGCTGGTTAACAAAAATAGGGGATCCCCTCGAAAAAAAAACGGCGTAGGGGTCCCCCTATTTTTGTTAACCAGCCAAGTAAAATGCAGACTGCTGCGGCCTGGTATTAAAAGACTGTCAAGGCCCATGGATTTTGGCCCTCAACAGCCTATAATACCAGGCTACAGCAGCCCCACATTTGGCGCATCAAAAGATGTGCCAATTGTGGCACTTTACCCGGCTCTTCCCACTTGCCCTGTAGCGGTGGCAAGCGGGGTAATAAGGGGTTAATGTCACCGTTGATTGCACGGTGACAATAAGCCCGGTTAATAATGGAGAGGTGTCAATAAGACACCGATCCATTATTAATCCCAAAGTTATTAAATGCATAAAAAAAAGACAAAGAAAGAAAAAAGTATTTTAATGAAATAAAAGAGACAACACACTTTTCATTTATTTTATTGTACTCTCATTCCTGCGACGCCATCGATCTCCTGTAAAAAAAGAAAAACAACAAACCAACAGTATACCACCTGTCCGACGCAGTCCATAGTAACGACAGTCCCACGACGATCCAGCTCTGCTACATCGCAATGACAGGCAGAGCCTGTCATCGCGACGCAGCACAGCTGATTACCTGCTTCCCCGGCGGTGACGTCATCGGACTGACTGCTTTACGGCCGGGATTACCCAGCAGTCACTGCAGTTATCGCGAGAAACTGCATGTGACCGCCGGGGAGAAGAGGATGGCGGCCATGAAGCAGTCCAGGCCGTGACCGCCGGAGATCTTCTGCCAGGTAAGTGCCGCTGACTCCTGACAGACCCGACCGACGGACACTGACAGTGACAGACCCGACCGACGGACACAGACAGTGACAGTGACAAATCCGATTCCGGTATTCGATAAGACGAAAATATCGAAACAAATTATCGAAAGGCCGATAGAGCTAATATCGGCCGATAGCCGATATTTGCAGTATCGTATCGCTCAACACTAGTCACACCCCATTTTGGCTATATCAGATAAAGATATGCCTGAATAGTGCATCCCATAAGTAACCTATCGGTATCTATCATATATCCTGACACCCCCGTTTTCATGCCCAAATACCTTTGTAAAGTTCGGTTTTCTGTATGCTAATCCGGGCGGTCCGGTCTGGAGGGCGGTGTTTTTTTCTTCCTCCCCCCCGCTCCTTGGTTTCTCTTGCGTAGGTTCGTAGTGTTTCCGCGATTGCGCGTTTTAAAATCCCCGCCTGCGCAGTGTGCTTTGCCCAACAGTGGGCAAAGCATAAAAATCATTACAGCGCATGCGCAACTATTTTCGGTCACTTTCCTTGCCCCGGAAGTCTCCAAGGCAAGCAGTCATTTCCGGGGCAAGGAAAGTGACCGAAAATAGTTGCGCATGCGCTGTAATGATTTTATGCTTTGCCCACTGTTGGGCAAAGCACACAGCGCATGCGCGGAGGGATTTTAGAACGTGCAATCGCTGGAACACTACGCAAGAGAAGCCGAGGAACGGGGGGAAGCATAAAACAACGCCCTCCGGACCGCACCGCCCAGATTAGCATACAGAAAACCGAACTTTACAAAGGTATTTGGGCATGAAAACGGGGGTGTCAGGATATATGATAGATACCGATAGGTTACTCATGGGACGCACTGTTCAGGCATATCTTTATCTGATATAGCCAAAATGGGGTGACAGATTCCCTTTAATACATCAGAAAAGATTCTTCAAAACCCACCGTTGACGTATACCTGAAGCGTCTTCTGCTTCAAAAATGATGCAAGTATGCCAGCTCTAAAAGATGCCATATGTATATACACATTCCGTCGCTTATATGCCATGCATGTGAATGAGTCAATGGATTTTATAGTTCAAGGTTACTAGCGGATTGTCACAGCAATATAAGGAGGTGCTCAATGAAGAAATATTCGAAAGCAAGGGACCAACAGACCGTTCCTGCCTCAATGGCCTCTACTATCTGTAATATTTATTTTAATGCTAGAACTGCATTCATGTTTATCTCATGTAAATTGGGTCAGAGGGGCTAAAAACTGATCTGGATTAAAGCTGGATTTATAGTTTACAATATAATAGCAATAGCTTTCCTAACATCCCGCATTGCCTCCTGTAAATGTATATTTTTAGGAATGAAAATAAGGTCGTGGTGGTGAAAAATTAGTATCCGTGTATTTTTGTATCAGATACTAGTAATATACAGTACAGACCAAAAGTTTGGACACACCTTCTCATTCAAAGATTTTTCTGTATTTTCATGACTGTGAAAATTGTAGAATCACACTGAAGGCATCAAAACTATGAATTAACACATGTGGAATTATACATTACACTTTACAAAAAAGTGTTAAACAACTGAAAATATGTCTTATATTCTAGGTTCTTCAAAGTAGATACCTTTTGCTTTGATTACTGCTTTGCACGCAGAAAAGGTGAACAGATGGACTCTAGTTCCCACCTAGTTCCCACCGTGAAGCATGGAGGAGGTGGTGTGATGGTGTGGGGTGCTTTGCTGGTGACACTGTTGGGGATTTATTCAAAATTGAAGCGGTGAGCGGTCCAGCTCACCCCAAACCATCTCGATTGGGTTCAGGTCTGGTGACTGTGGAGGCCAGGTCATCTGGCGTAGCACCCCAACACTCACCTTCTTGGTCAAATAGCCCTTACACAGCCTGGAGGTGTGTTTGGGGTCTTTGTCCTGTTGAAAAATAAATGATGGTCCAACTAAACGCAAACCGGATGGAATAGCATGCTGCTGCAAGATGCTGTGGTAGCCATGCTGGTTCAGTATGCCTTCAATTTTGAATAAATCCCCAACAGTGTCACCAGCAAAGCACCCCCACACCATCACACCCCTCCTCCATGCTTCACGGTGGGAACCAGGCATGTAGAGTCCATCCGTTCACCTTTTCTGCGCGCAAAGCAGTAATCAAAGCAAAAGGTGGCTACTTTGAAGAACCTAGAATATAAGACATATTTTCAGTTGTTTCACACTTTTTTGTAAAGTGTAATGTATAATTCCACATGTGTTAATTCATAGTTTTGATGCCTTCAGTATGATTCTACAATTTTCATAGTCATGAAAATACAGAAAAATCTTTGAATGAGAAGGTGTGTCCAAACTTTTGCTCTGTACTGTACACACATGGTCAAAATTGTTTGTACCCCTCATTTAATGACAGAAAAACTCACAATGGTGACAGAAATAACGTGAATCTGACAAAAGTAATAATAAATAAAAAATCTATGAAAATGAACAAATGAAAGTCAGATATTGCTTTTCAACCATGCTTCCACAGAATTTAAAAAAAAAATAAAACTCATGAAATAGGCCCGGACAGAAATGATGGTACCCTTAACTTAATATTTTGTTGCACAACCTTTTGAGGCAATCACTGCAATCAAACGATTCCTGTAACTGTCAATGAGACTTCTGCACCTCTTCACAGGTATTTTGGCCCATTCCTCAAGAGCAAACTGCTCCAGTTGTCTCATGTTTGAAGGTTGCCTTTTCCAGACGGCATGTTTCAGCTCTTTCCAAAGATGCTCAATAGGACTTAGGTCAGGGCACATAGAAGGTGTGACGCGAGTCACGGCAGTAGATATGTATACTGTAAGTAAAGGGAGGTCAAACAATCCGAGCTCAAGACCAGGAAATGGCACAGTACGACAAAGGGAAGTCAGAGACAAAGTCCAATACACAAGCTGAGTTCAGAAAAGCCAGAGAGACAAAACACTTACAGGGAGGAGGCACAAGCAAAGTCAGGTCACAAGCAAAGGGTCAAAGTCCGGGACACAAATTTATGTTTGTGTATAAAT
The DNA here is from genome assembly GCA_033576555.1 of Oophaga sylvatica. Taxonomy (NCBI): domain Eukaryota; kingdom Metazoa; phylum Chordata; class Amphibia; order Anura; family Dendrobatidae; genus Oophaga; species Oophaga sylvatica. Next base: position 173,004,810 of record JARQOD010000003.1, read on the forward strand.
ATGTGATTCTTCAGATGTATTAGTCTAGCCTGATGTAAGGTTCTATGTATATATTCCTGAAACTCAGTTTGTTCGTCAGCCATTTTACTTTCTGTCTTGCTGCAGCTATCTTGCCCTCAGTCAAAATGGAGTTTCCAGCTTGCATGTTCCCGCCCTGATTCTCTCCTTTGCTTCTTAAGCAGCCACAGCTGAGCAATCAGTGCTTCAGAATCTAGCCTGCAGTGAACCTGTGACTTGACTCCTGTAAGCCTTGGACCTTGTACTCCAGCTATTCCTACTGAGGAACTCTGAAGCACTTGTGGACGCTGAACCCTGCTCTTTGAAAGACCCACGTTTGCATGGACTTACGGTAACAGAGAAGAAGATCCTGAATCTGTATTGGAGAGTGATTGCTGAGCTTGGATTACTCTGGCCTGCTGTGTCTCCTGTTTGTGTGTCTGCAAACTGTGTGACTATTTCTGCCAACTTGTATGAAGTAATACAGGACTTTTCTATATCAAACCTGTGACTCCTGTGTTTTCATCGCACCCAAGCACAAGACGCTATATGAACTGTACTACATACATTACAAGATTCTGAAGCCAAAACGTTAGTGTCTGCTGGGTCTGGAAGGCTGTGTTTGCTGTACTGTGGATATCAGACGTCCGGTTGTACTTTCTGTGATGACAGTGGTTGTGACTTCTCACAACCATTCCAGGTGAGCAATTCCTTAAGTTTTTTCTTTTTGCAGTGTTACCACAGGTAAACACTATTGTTTTTTTTTTCTTCCTTTCTTTTCTCTTTTTTGTCTGCTGTAACTCTGGATATCAGATGTCTGGTTGAAACTTTCTGTGATGATAGTGGTTGTGACTTCTCACAACCATTCCAGGTGAGCAGTTCCCTTAATTTTTTTTTCTCTCTGCAGTGTTGCCACAGGTGAACACTATTTTTTTTTTCTCTCCTCTTCTTCCAGTAATCCTGTCTTAAAAGATCTGGAAAATGGAGGCCCGCATAAAGGAACTTTGCGGAGTGACTGATAATATCCTTGCAGATTTGCAGAATATAAAGACCCGTTTTACAAATCTACAGGACCTCAATAATCACAATTTGCAAGTGGTTGGACAGACTACCCAGGATTTGCGAGCCAGGATTGAGGTTCTAGAGGGGCGAGTCCAGGCTCCTGCCGTAGCCCCGAGTGCTGGGATTCCCAAGTTGCCCCCTTTTCGTTTTGGCGGTGAACGTGAGAAATTCAGGGGATTTATTAATCAATGCAATCTTTTTTTTCTGCACATGCTTCACAATTTCCCACTGAACGATCTAAGGTGCTTACTATAATTATGTTGCTTACCAACAAGGCTTTAATGTGGGCAAACCCTCTGATTGAGACTGAGGATGATTGTTTGAATCACCTTGATGATTTTATTTCAGCCATGGAGCAGGTGTTTGATGACCCCAATCGAGGTGCAACAGCTGAAGCAGCCATGTTAGCTTTGCGCCAAGGTAAGCACTCGGTAGCTGAATATGCCTTGGATTTCAGGAGATGGGCCCTTGATACCACCTGGGACAGTTCCGCCAAAAAATCTATTTTTCGAAAGGGGTTATCTCCACTGATTAAGGATGAACTTGCTCGTGCCGACCCTCCCACTGCGTTAGGTGACTTTATTAACTACTGCATCCGTATTGATACTCGTCTGACTGAACGCAGGCAAGAGAGATGGTTCGAAAGCAATCGTACTAACCTTTTCCTACCTTCCTCTCCAGCTAAGGAACCTTTGAGTAGGATTACACGGGAACCTGAACCCATGCAGGTAGACTCTTTACAACGACGGGTTAGTGATGCACGCAAGGAACATCGTTTTAAGGAGAATCTATGTTTCTATTGTGGTAAGTCAGGGCACTTCATTATAAACTGCCCCAGCCGTTCTCGTAAGACTACTGCAGCACTCATTCATTGTGAGTGTTGCGAGAGGGGATCTGTCAGGTCCGAGCCTCAGGCTCCAGAGAGATCTGCAGCAACAGATCTTGATTTCTCGGACTTAAACTCCGTTACCTCTGAGGACGTTGACTGTGTAAACGCTGCCATTTTTCAAGTTTCCTCAGCGGTGTCCCAGCTGAGTTGTAAGAAAAACAATTCTCATTGCTTTCTTTCCATCAAACTCTGGGTTGACTCAGCTTGGGTGTCTAGCTCTGCTATGATCGACTCAGGGGCAAGTGGAAATTTTATGGATGTCTCCTTTGCTCTGAAACAGGGAATACGTTCAGTGAAGAAGGCTACTCCAGTACAGATGGAAACTGTGGATGGCTCCCTGCTGACCTCTGGACCAGTGGATCAGGAAACAGAGCCTTTGAGGGTTCTTATGGGTAAAGATCATCAAGAGAAACTGTCCTTTATGCTTATCTCTTCTCCCCACTTTCCCATTATTCTAGGGCTACCATGGCTGCAGGCTCAGAATCCTACCATTAACTGGGAGACCAAGGAATTACACTTTCCAGAGAAACAGATGAGTCCAAAAGTTTCAGCTTGCTCTGTTCCTAAAGGAATCATGTCAGTCCCTGAACTACCAGCTGTATACCAGGACTATGTGGATTTATGTGACAAGAAGAACGCTGACCAGCTTCCTCCTCACCGTCCATATGATTGTCCAATTGAATTATTGCCTGGAGCAGAGATACCTTTTGGTAAGATCTACCCCCTGGCGGGGCCCGAGCTAAAGGCTTTAAAGGATTACATAGATGAAAATCTAGCCAAGGGCTTCATACGCCCCTCTTCATCTCCTGCAGGTGCACCCATCTTCTTTGTAAAGAAGAAAGATGGATCTCTGAGACCATGCGTAGACTATAGGGAACTCAATAAGGTTACTATTAGAAACCGTTATCCATTGCCTTTAATCCCTGAGTTATTGGAGAGAGTGCGACATGCCAAAATTTTTTCTAAACTAGATCTTCGTGGGGCCTATAACTTAGTCCGTATTAGACCTAGGGATGAATGGAAGACTGCATTCAGGTCACGCTATGGACACTTTGAATATCTAGTTATGCCTTTTGGTCTGAGTACCGCCCCAGCCACTTTCCAACACTTGGTGAATGACATCTTCAGGGATCTCCTAGATACATTCGTGGTAATTTATTTGGATGATATTCTAATTTTTTCTAACTCCACAGAGGAACATCATGGACATGTGAGAATGGTCTTGGAACGTCTAAGACAAAATCATCTTTACATCAAACTTGAAAAGTGTGAATTCCATAGGACCGAAATTCAATTTCTGGGGTATGTACTGTCTACACAAGGAATTAGTATGGATGGAAGCAAAACCCAAGCCATCAAGGATTGGCCAAGTCCTAGAAATGTGAAGGAGGTACAGCGCTTCATCGGGTTTGCCAACTTCTATAGACGTTTCATTAGAAATTTCTCTGAGGTAGTGTCACCTATCACTCAACTTACCCGGAAAGAGTCTAGGTTTTCCTGGACTCCCCAAGCCCAGGAAGCATTTTCCCGTCTAAAAGATAAATTTACCACTGCACCTATCCTAGTACATCCCAACCCCGAGCTTGCCTTCATAATAGAGGTGGATGCTTCAGACTGTGCTGTTGGAGCTATACTCTCTCAGAGAACAGGTGAGAAGAATGTCTTGCATCCCTGTGCCTTCTTTTCCCAGCAGTTGTCTTCGGCTGAGAGGAACTACGATGTGGGCAATAGAGAGTTGTTGGCCATTATTGCCGCCTTCAAAGAATGGAGACACCTTCTTCAGGGAGCTGCACAGCAAATAGTCGTCCTGACAGACCATCGTAACCTTGAGTTTATCAGGTCGGCTAAGTGCCTGACTCCTCGCCAGGCTCGCTGGAATCTTTTCTTAAACCAATTTAATTTTATCATCTCTTATAGACCAGGATCGCGCAATGGAAAGGCTGATGCACTCTCTAGGATTTACTCAGCAGAGACACGTCCAATTACTCCTCCTAAGACTATTCTTCCTGACTCTAGATTCCTAGGAGTAATTCATAATCAAGACCTACTTAAGGACATCAAGGAAGCATACCATGCGGATTCCTTTTTGGCACAACCCCCAAGGGACGTAAGTCTTGTCTTTAAGAATGGTGTGTGGATTCAGGGACAACGTCTGTATATTCCTGAAACAGTCAGGTTAAGAGTATTGCAACTCATTCACGATTCCAAGATAGCTGGGCATAGAGGAATTCTAAAGACACAGGAATTTCTTTCTCGTTTCTTTTGGTGGCCCACTTGCAGGAAGGATGTTTTGAATTATGTCACTTCATGTGAGGTCTGTGCAAGATGCAAAACACCTCGCTCCTCACCAACTGGTCTGTTACAGCCTCTTCCCACCCCGTCCCGCCCGTGGGGATCCATTTCTATGGACTTCATTGTGGAGTTACCAACCTCTCAGGGGAAGAACACCATTCTAGTGGTGGTTGACCGTCTAACAAAGGCAGCTCATTTTATCCTTGTGTCGGCTTACCCACTGCAAAACAGACATCAGATTTGATGATTAAAGATGTGTTTCGCTTACATGGAGTACCGGATGAGGTTATTTCGGATCGAGGGGTGCAATTCACTTCTAGGTTTTGGCAAAATTTCTGTGCAGCATTGGACATTAAAGTAAACCTTTCTTCTGCTTTTCATCCCCAGACTAATGGACAGACCGAACGAACCAATCAAACCCTGGAGCAGTATCTCCGCTGCTTTATCTGCCACCTACAGGATGATTGGGTGGATCTACTTCCATTAGCTGAGTTCTCGTATAACAACTCTCAGAGTGCCTCCACTAAACAGTCTCCTTTTTACTCTAATCTAGGTTATCATCCTAACATTCTACCACGATTTCCCATAGAAACGCCTTTACCAGCAGTGGCTGAAAGAATCACGTCTTTACAGAAGAATATGGATCTTCTAAAGGAAAATCTGGAATCGGCTCAAGAAAGGTACAAGAAAGCAGCAGATAAATTTCGTAAACCTGCACCAGCTTTCAAGGTAGGAGACTTGGTCTGGCTGTCAACCAGAAATCTTAAGTTAAGGATTCCATCGTCTAAGTTGGGACATAAGTACATTGGACCCTATAAAATCAGTAAAATTATAAGTGCCGTTGCTTGTCGTCTTCAACTGCCCAGAACTATGAGAATCCACCCTGTCTTTCATGTATCCCTACTAAAGGCTGCGACACCCAATACGTTTCCTGGACGTTCCTCTCCTTGCCCTGACCCAGTGCTAGTCGATGGTCAGGAAGAATTTGTGGTGGAAAGGATTTTAGATTCCAGGTTGTATAGAAATCAGTTACAATATCTGATTAAATGGCAGGGCTACCCAGTGGAGGACAACTCATGGGAACCGGTCAATAACGTTAATGCTCCTCGCTTGCTCCGTCAGTTTCATCAGAGGTACCCACACAAGCCTGGTCTGAGGTCATCCGGAGGTTGTCCTTAAGGGGGAGTAATGTAAGGTTCTATGTATATATTCCTGAAACTCAGTTTGTTCGTCAGCCATTTTACTTTCTGTCTTGCTGCAGCTATCTTGCCCTCAGTCAAAATGGAGTTTCCAGCTTGCATGTTCCCGCCCTGATTCTCTCCTTTGCTTCTTAAGCAGCCACAGCTGAGCAATCAGTGCTTCAGAATCTAGCCTGCAGTGAACCTGTGACTTGACTCCTGTAAGCCTTGGACCTTGTACTCCAGCTATTCCTACTGAGGAACTCTGAAGCACTTGTGGACTCTGAACCCTGCTCTTTGAAAGACCCACGTTTGCATGGACTTACGGTAACAGAGAAGAAGATCCTGAATCTGTATTGGAGAGTGATTGCTGAGCTTGGATTACTCTGGCCTGCTGTGTCTCCTGTTTCTGTGTCTGCAAACTGTGTGACTATTTCTGCCAACTTGTATGAAGTAATACAGGACTTTTCTATATCAAACCTGTGACTCCTGTGTTTTCATCGCACCCAAGCACAAGACGCTATATGAACTGTACTACATACATTACACCTGATGAAGAGACCTGAGTAGTCTGGAAAGCTTGCAGTTTGTTACCATCTTTTCAGTTAGCCATTAAAAGGTATCAACCACTGAGGACTCTCAATTCTAAATATTTTCTATGGTTCGCTTAGTGATTTTGGCTCTGTCAAGGGGGAAAGGGAGGTGAATCGTGTGGTCATGGTGATTTTCTGTGTAGTGAACCCATAGTTTGAGGCAAGGTGTGTATTCAATTACATGCTCTCAGATTAGGGACCCACAATGAAAGTTTTGTAGTCTGAATGAGTACAGTGACTGTTTTCGTCTTTTATCTCTTCATTTCAACGCTGTTGTACTTTTACTTGGTGATTGAACTAAGATTTGTGTGTGAATTAGTCTCTAGGGGGGTGAAATTGTGTTATGTACAGACAAACATAATTCCTTTTATGATGCACCTAATCCAGAAATGAATAGGACAGATGTGTAATTCATATGCAATGTTTTGAAGACTGATGGATTTAGGCTCAGATGACATGCACAATACACAATTGTAAGCATTGAGCAAGGAAAATATTCAGGGAAGCCAAGAGGAAGACAGATTAGTGTTATTACAATTGCAGGACAGAGAAAATGCAGTAAAATGGAAAGTCTGGAGGATAAATTAAAGGAGTGGAAACTGTGTTAATACAGGGTGAAGGATTCTAAATTTAGCACCCTCATTTAAAAGACAAAGTAGAGAGTGGCTACAATGATTGTCTTTCTCCATGGAGGACCCGACACATCCCTGCTCTACTTGGACACCGTATAACTTAAATAGTCATTGTGTAATACTCCATTTTACCTGTGGAGGTGCTGCAGAAGAATTGAAAACTGCCAGGTTCCTCACCAAATTACAGTTAATTGCTGAGTGTACAGCAGATGGAATTGGTGAACAGCGACTTCTACTATGTGAGACAATCATAATTCTTTTTTTTTTTTTTTTTTAATGTATTCCAAACCCACCCATCCTCATTGTTATCTGCTGCAGTTGCACAAAATTATTAGACTATTTAAGTTTCATGATAATACAGAATAAAATATTTGTTTGTGCGGGTCACTGTGTTAAATGTCAAGCTAGCATTTTAGCATTCAACTCAAACCAGTATGTCAAGAATTTGTGAATTGAGGCAGGTTTAGCATACCAGAATTAGGAGTCTCCAGCACAGTGAGCTGTAATACCAGGATATGTGAGGAGTTTGGTATTAATTTAATAAGGCAGATTGCTTCTTACATAACATACTCAGTGAGGAGTTAAGAATTGCCAACTTTTTCTTGAACGGTAAGAAGTGTTAAAGGATTCTGGGAATGCCAGTAAGGAACAGGATGCTCCACATCCAGACACGACTGAATCTGTGAAATATTTTAATACGAGCAATTTTGGCAATTAAGTGTCAAAACACTCTGTGGCTCCAATCTACCCACTTAGTAATTTAGAGAGCAAACAAGCTTTGAGGACAGATCGTCAACTATTTCAATTACAAAGAACGGATATAGGCACAAATTTGGACTGAAGTTCGTTAGGCCAACCAGAGGAAATGATTCATGATCCATCTATTCAGAATATGTTCACATCGAATTTAAACAACCTCATAGCCTTAGCATACACAGGACATATCATCGATAAGATTTATCAGTTTATTATTGAATCAACCCATAAGAAATGAGCATAGCGGGCAAGAGACTGGATTAAAATTGCCTTCAAATGGGTTTATTTTCTACAGGACCAATTGTTAGAGATAAATGCTCCTATTATAACACAGCGGGCACAGACAGAAAAGTATTGTGCCCTTGTACAAGAACAATATATTGAACCTTTTCTGTCCAATAGCTCATTATAATGCATAATCCCACCTGTTTTGAAGGTGAAAGTGGACCCCCTTATGTCTTGGGTCTATGTATGACAACACAGGTTGACCCAATGGTTTGTCCACTCCTGAATTATAGCATGGTGATGTACTGTACATGTGTGGTAAGAAACATGATAGATATTTGCAACTATGGGAATATTTTGCTGCTTGAAAGTTAATTCTGATTGCTTCAAATATTTTTCCATATATGTGTGTAATATACAAGAACCCCAATAGTGCAGAAGTAATTATGACCCTCTACTCCTCCTTTTGTCAGACTTTATCTGGAATACTGTGTCCAGTTCTGGGCACCACATTTTAAAAAAATACATAAAAAAACTGGAGCAAGTTCAGAGAAGAGCTAACCAGGATGGTGAGCGTACTGCAAAGTATGTCCTACGAGGAACGGTTAAAGGATCTGGGAATGATTAGCTTGCAAATAAGAAGGCTAAGAGGAGACTTAGCAGCTGTCTACAAATATCTGAAGGGATATCACAGTGTAGATCGATCATCCTTATTCTCATTTGCACATGGAAACATGAGAAGCAATGGATGAAACTGAAAGGGAGAAGATACAGATTATATATTTGAAAAAAAAATTGACAGTGAGGGTGATCAATGAGTGGAACAGGATGTCATAAGAGGCGATGAGTTCTCTTTCAATGGAAGTCTTCAAACAGAGGTTGGACAGACATCTGTCTGAGATGGTTTAGTGAGTCCCGCATTGAGTTTTCCCTTCTGTGGTCAGCATGGTTTATTGCTTAATTAAATAGTCTTGTAAACAAGTAGTAGAAAAACCATGAGGAGTAGATTAGAGTTTCCTATGGTGAGAAGGGTTTTGTGTTGTACACTGGGATTCTTCAATATGTCAAAAAATGCATACTACCTGTCAGGATCCCGTCTGGGTTGGAGCCGATGTTACTGCAAACACTAGGGGAAGCAGAGACAGGTAACGTAGTCAGGTGGCAGCCGGAGGTCGGTACACAGGAAAGGCAATGTTTGTAGCAGAGGAGCAGGCAGATAACGTAGTCAGGTGGCAGGCCGAGGTCAGTTCACAGGAGAGCAGTGTTTGTAGCAGCAGGAACAGCAGGAGAAAGAGCTTGACTAAAGGCTGGAAGCACAATAATCTCGCAATGACACACCCACAGGGCCAGGTTTATATAGGGCGTGTAATTGGCAATCAGAGGCCAAACGAGAGAGCACTGGGTGAAGCCGATCAGGAACAACAGTCAATGGTATTCGGGTTCAGCAAGGAACTTTGTAGCCAGCAGAATAGCTCAGATGGTAGAGCTGCTGGCCGGTGGACAAGAGACACTGGGTTCGATCCCTGACAGTACTCCCCTCCTTCCAGGATGGCCTCTGGACATCTCAGGAGCTGGCCTATCTGGGTACCTCTGATGGAAGGCTCTTGTAAGTCCAGGAGCATGGACGTTGTCCTTTGGTTCCCATGAATTTTCCTCTGGTCCATAACCTTCCCACTGCACCAGATACTGCAGTTTACCTCTGAATTTTCGGAGTCCAAATCTTATTCACAATGTATTCTTCTTCCACGGATCCTTTCTGGTGGAGGAGGTGCTGAATTCTTCCTGGAAACGGGTTTTCACAGAAGGGTTTGAGCAAGGATATGTGAAACACTGGATGAATCCTCAGATTGTTGGGAAGTTTTAAACGAAAAGCAACCTGGTTAATTTTTGCAGAAATTTGAAAAGGTCCAATGAATTTCTGACCCAATTTGGAGGATGGCACATGTGTCTTAAGGTTTTTAGTGGACAGCCAAACTTTGTCTCCAACCTGAAGAGCAGGGGGCACTCTCCGATGTTTAGCTGCTGCTTCCTTATATTCTTCCTGGGTCAATATCTCTGATAATTCCTTCTGGGATTCCTGTAATTTTGTAAGCCTGTCATTAACAGCAGGATTGGGAGTGTTCACTGGCAGATTAGGGATAAATACTGGATGTACTCCATAATTAGCAAAAAATGGGGTTTGAGATGTAGCGCTATGTATGGAGTTGTTGTAGGCAAACTCTGCTGTTGGTAAATAGTCCACCCAGTCATCCTGAAGATAGGAAATGAAGCAACGGAGGTATTGCTCCAAAGTCTGGTTCGTTCTCTCCGTCTGGCCATTGGACTGAGGATGGAAAGCGGTAGAAAGATTCACCGTGACTCCCAAGGCTGTACAGAAACTCTTCCAAAATTTTGACGTAAACTGAACCCTCTGTCAGACACCACGCTGTCAGGAATTCCATGTAACCTGAATACCTCTTTTATCATCAGTTCTGCAGTTTTTTCAGCAGTAGGAATTCCTTCAGTTGGAATAAAGTGGGCCATTTTTGTGAGTCGGTCCACTATGACAAGGATGACGGTCATCTGTTTGGAAGGGGGTAGTTCCACAATAAAATCCATGGAAATAGATCCCCAAGGCCTGGATGGAACTGGGAGTGGTTGCAAGAGTCCTAGAGGAGACGATCGTGGGGTCTTGTTTCGTGCGCATGTTAAACAGGTTGAAACATATTTCCTCACGTCCTTCCTACAATTAGGCCACCAAAAGAAACAAAGTAGTAAGTCTTGTGTTTTTGCAACTCCAGGATGTCCTGCCAGTTTAGAATCATGGACACTTTTGAGGACTTCAAGGCGAGAAGATTCAGGTACATATATTTGGTGTTTCTGCATCCAAAACCCCTCTTTGAATGAAAGATCGACGTCTTCCGAAGGATGGTTAAGGAAAGAGTCCTCTTGATATCCATCTTTAATTCTATTACATAGTCCTCTAGAGTGCAATATTGCCAAAAAAATTTTAGGGCCTAGAATTGTATCGTCATTACTAGACCTCTCCTGAGGTTCCGAACACATCCTGACAGGGCGTCAGCCTTGCCATTTCTTGAACCAGGCCGGTAAGAGATTATAAAATTGAATCTTGAGAAAAATAAGGCCCATCGTGCTTGTCTTGCAGACAATCTTTTTGCTGTACGGAGGAATTCAAGATTCTTGTGGTCCGTGAGGACAGTCACAGGGTGATTGGCACCTTCCAGAAGATGTCTCCACTCGGAGAAGGCAACTTTAATGGCTAACAGTTCTTTATTACCAATGTCGTAGTTCTTTTCTGCAGATGACATGGTGTGGGAAAGAAACGCACATGGGTGAAGTTGCATCTTGTCCCCAACTCGCTGAGACAGAATGGCTCCCACTGCAGAGTCCGAGGCGTCCACTTCGACAGTAAATGGCAATTCAGGATTTGGGTGTACTAACAATGGAGCAGACGTAAAAAGAGTTTTCAACTTGTCAAAAGCCTCCTGTGCCTCCGGAGACCAGAAAAATGCTTTGGTCTTTTTTGTTAGTGTAGTAATTGGTAGTATGATCCGTGAAAAGTTCTTTATAAATTTTCGGTAAAAATTTGCAAATCCTATGAAACGCTGGACGTCTTTTAAATTTCTTGGAACAGGCCAGTCCACTACAGCATTGATTTTGCCGGGATCCATGCTCAGACCTTCTGGGGAGATGATATATCCCAGAAATTGGATACTGGTTTGTTCAAACTCACATTTTTCAAGTTTAATGTAGAGATGGTTCTCCTGTAGTCGTTCCAAGGCTAACTGGACGTGCCTGCGATGCTCTTCCAAGGTGTCTGAAAATATAAGAATGTCATCGAGATAAGCCACAACGAATTGGTCCAAGAAATCTCGAAATACATCATTAATAAAATGTTGAAAGGTGGCTGGGGCATTGCTAAGGCCAAAGGTCATAACAAGAGATTCAAAATGTCCATATCTCGTTCTGAAGGCGGTCTTCCACTCATCTCCTGGGCGAATCCGTATGAGGTTGTAAGCCCCTCTAAGATCCAGCTTCGTAAAGATTTTCGCAGAACGGAGTCTCTCAAATAGTTCAGGAATCAAGGGTAGCGGGTAGCGATTCTTGACAGTGATATTATTCATCTCTCTGTAGTCAATACATGGCCGCAGAGTGGAGTCTTTCTTTTCAACAAAGAACAGGGGTGCCCCAGCTGGAGATGTGGAAGGTCGAATAAAGCCTTTCTCTAAATTTTCATCCAGGAACTTTCTTAATACCTTCAATTCAGGTTCGGAAAGATTGTAAATCCGTCCAAATGGAATGGTTGCTCTTGGCAGCAATTCAATGGGACAGTCGTAAGGACGGTGAGGAGGTAATTGATCTGCTTTCTTCTTACTGCAGACATCAGAGAACTGCTGATATTGAGGTGGTAGTTTCTCTTCCTTCTCATGCGAAATCTCAGAGATTTGGACTTGTTGGAGAACAGGGGTTCCTTATGACAATTATTCTTACAGTAGTCAGATGGAAAGGTGATGGTCCTTGATGCCCAGTTGATAGAAGGGTTATGGACTGAAAACCAGGGGATCCCTAGAATAACCGGAAATTTTGGAGATGAAATAAGGTGGAAACTGACAGCTTCATGATGATCCGGGTCGATACAAATCTCCAGTTCGATTGTCTCATGCGTGACAGGTCCAGAAGACAAAGGTGATCCATCCACAGTTTCCATTTCAATTGGTGTGGATTTGGTCCTACTGGAAATATTATTATCACGTGTAAATTTTAAGTCCATAAAATTTCCTCCTGCTCCCGAATCCAACAGGGCAGAGCATTGTATTTTTTGGGTGCCCATTACAACCTGAATGGGGATTACAAAATGAGATGATGTGGTATGTATTTTGTCTATTTCTGGCGTTACTGATGAGATAGTCTGCAAGATGGAATCCGACTGCTGAGAAAGGTCCGTATTGCTGGCAGACCTGTTGTTGGTAAAGGCTATAGTCCTTTTGTTAGGACAGTTGATGGCATAGTGTCCAGGGTCCCCACAATAGAGGCAGAGATGTTCTGCACGTCGCCTCTCCTTCTCCTGTGCAGAGAGTGGTCTTCGGATGACGTCGATCTGCATCGGTTCAGACACGCCTTGCGTCTTTTCTTGGTGGTCTGATGCTGAAAATGAGAAGCCAGGGCTATTCCCAAGTGCTCGCAGTCTCTCCTTTCTCCTTTCAATAAGTCTCTGGTCAATCCGGATACATAGTTGAATAAAGTCCTCCAACTGGTCAGGGGTCTCAACCCTGGCAAGCTCGTCTTTCACTGGTTCTGATAACCCTCGTCGAAATTGACTTCTCTGGGCCGCTGGATTCCAGGTGGTGTCGGCCACCCAGCGACGGAACTCCGATGTATATTCCGCAACAGAGCGACGTCCTTGGCGCAAATTATGTAATTTGGTTTCTGCTGTCGCACAGCGGTTTGGGTCATCAAAAACTTGATTCATAGCTGCGATGAAAGCGTCCAGGTCATTAAGGAGACCATAGTCCTTTTCTGCATAAGGTGAAGCCCAAGCAAGAGCTTCATCCGTCAGGAGATTTATCATGAAAAAAACTTTCTTCCTCTCACTGGTAAAGGGAGCAGGTTGCATCTGGAAGTATATGCGGCATTGATTGAGGAATCCTCGGTACTGCTGGCGATCCCCACTGAACTTTGCAGGCAGCGGCAGCCACGCGTTTGATTCGGACCCTGAATTGCGCACGTCCAGAAGTTGTTTTTGTAGCTCAATTACTTCCTGTTGTAGACCCGTGAAATCAGTTTGTAACTTGGAATATTTTCCTTGAGAATCAGTACAAAAACTTTGAAGCTCCGTAACTTGCCGCCTCAGGGTGTTCACAGCGGACTCCATTTTGGCGCGAGATTATTCTGTCAGGATCCCGTCTGGGTTGGAGCCGATGTTACTGCAAACACTAGGGGAAGCAGAGACAGGTAACGTAGTCAGGTGGCAGCCGGAGGTCGGTACACAGGAAAGGCAGTGTTTGTAGCAGAGGAGCAGGCAGATAACGTAGTCAGGTGGCAGGCCGAGGTCAGTTCACAGGAGAGCAGTGTTTGTAGCAGCAGGAACAGCAGGAGAAAGAGCTTGACTAAAGGCTGGAAGCACAATAATCTCGCAATGACACACCCACAGGGCCAGGTTTATATAGGGCGTGTAATTGGCAATCAGAGGCCAAACGAGAGAGCACTGGGTGAAGCCGATCAGGAACAACAGTCAATGGTATCCGGGTTCAGCAAGGAACTTTGTAGCCAGCAGAATAGCTCAGATGGTAGAGTTGCTGGCCGGTGGACAAGAGACACTGGGTTTGATCCCTGACACTACCCTCAATTACATTACAAAGATGATGATTATGATGGTCACTGATTACTAGTCATTTCACATATAAACTTTGTCATAGCCACTCACCTCTATCCGGTGGCATGTACAACACCTGTGCCCGCGCGGGGCTCCCGCCGGGGTCCCCATCCCCACACTGTGGTGCCCGCTCTCAGTCTGCTTCCTGCCTCCTTGTCTCGGCTATCTCCGGTGTTCCTGCTTCCTGGCACGTGCCAAGCACATCCCAGGGTATGAGTCTTAGACCACGCGCGGGTACGCTCTTGGTCTTTTAAAGAGACAGCGTGCATTTTTGAAAAATGTGGTTAACCAATAGTATTCTTGTGTGTGGTATTTCTGGCCCCTCTGCCATAGAGAGGGCGCTGGAGCAACAAGTGTTTCCTGTTGCTAGTTTCCGGTTCTGAGTTTTGACGTGCCAGTGATCTGCTGTGCTTTTCCAGTCTCCTGCCAGTACCCAGCTAATACTGGTTGTCTTCTCAGACTTCCTGCGGCTTACTACGCTATACCCGGGACGACACCAGTGCTGCCTGTGCAAGATCCATTCTGCTCAGCCGTCCGTCACTTCGTTACCTACAACGACATCAGTATTGCCTGTGCCAGCTCCGTCCCATGCTCCCACTTCCCATCTGTCAAGTTCAACGCTACCTGTTATCCCTGCCTGTTCACCTATTCCGCTGGGCCAGCTTCAACGTGTCCGGGGTCTAACTGGAGGTAGCACCTGCATCCCCTGGGCATTCCAATCTGATCCTGTTCGAGGGGTCTAACTACGGGTGTCTGGGGCTCACATAGTCACCCCCCCTTCAGAGAGCCCCGGTCCTTGGCTCCGTGGTTCCACAAAAATAGCAATAAACGAATGTGCACTGTAACATCTGTGCCTCCACTTCCATTCATTACAGAATGACTATATGAAGCAAGGTTCCAATTACACAGTGGCACTCCTGCCCTATGGCATCAAAGAACAAAGCACATTTTGCACTGGAGCTAAGTGACTTTAAGTTGTATGGATGAGAGTACAATGTGGTTCAATATTATTTTAACATACATTTGTGAAATATCACAGACAATGAAAAATCACTAGTTGGATATTTTCAAGGTCCAGTCCAGCAAGAGGGATTTACCCTACTCTTAAAGATATGGAAAGATTTTTTTGTATATTCAAAGATAGCTAATTGATCTTGCTATTTCAAATACCTACAAATGTTACCTAAATGGCAGGACTAGAAAATAATAATCTATTGGATCAAAAAAATAGTGTTCAAGTAGAAAGCCAAAAGGTAATATGAAAATGTTCTTTGTCCAGAGGGTGTATGGTGTGCCATTCAAGTAAGACAGACTCACCTCTAAACAATAGCATGAAAAAAACTCAAAAATCACAGATCCCCTCGCAGTTTTCAATTTTCCAGAAAAAACCTCCTCATACTCCACTAAACAGAAACCTCATTAACATTGCACCTTAGGGAAAAAAACAAATTGAAGTGGGACCTTACAAGTAGCCCAGATGAAGCATTGCTGCTTGCAGCTTTTCAACTATCCTTCTTCTGCTCCAGTGATTGAAGATGTGGTAGTATCTGCTAATTAAGGTTTGTAAATGGAGACTTTATCTGCCTACCATGGTCAGCCAGAATATGGAGAAGGATTTCAGTAGCTGTGGGACTAATCATTAATAAGATTAATACATGGAGCTTACCAGATGTTAACTTGTTTCCAACTGTGCTTCCATTTAGTTCTACTGGGTTAGGACACTTAAGGGCCCGTCTCACATAGCGATATCGCTACCGAGATCGCTGCTGAGTCACTAGTTTTGTGACGCAGCAGCGATCTCACCAGCGATATCGCTGTGTGTGACATTCAGCGACGATCAGCCCCCCTGCTGGGTATCGCTGATCGTCGCTGAAATGTCAGGACTAGTGTTGAGCGATATTGCTCGATATCTAAAAATATCGTATCGAAATTGTATCGCCGATAGCACTAAATATCATCGATAATCGATTTCGATAGCGGAAGTCCCATGTAAGTCTATGGGAACAAAATATCGCAACAAAAAAAACCCTTTCTTACGTTGTAAACACAAAATATACACACATAGAATACATATATATATATTACATGTCATTGTGACATATATATACATATATTTATAGTTTATACACTTCTACATAGTAAAATAGACTCTGATTCAATTGCCGGGTAAAGCCGTGACATACCCCATAGAAGTCGACGGGCTCGGTGCCGAGTACCCCCAAAACCTCTGGCTCTGTGTGACTCAACTTGGGCGTCACGAACAGGATTCTGTAGCTCGCTATAAGCGAGTCCTGTGTGCCTGAATTGAACTGGTTTTGTGCTTGAGAATTGCTAAAATCATCAGAGAATGTATTTGCCATTTTTCCGCCATATCTGCGTCACAACGAGGCACTGGTGAAGAAGAAGGGCGTGCTCTTCATGGGTGTACTGTACACTCACTCAGTGACGCGAAAACGATGGCTCTAAATGGTACTGCAATGTAAGATCGTGCCCCACAGCTCTTCAGTTCCGCCTCCTCATCCTCCTCAGTGTGCGGAA
This sequence comes from Oophaga sylvatica, assembly GCA_033576555.1. Classification (NCBI taxonomy): domain Eukaryota; kingdom Metazoa; phylum Chordata; class Amphibia; order Anura; family Dendrobatidae; genus Oophaga; species Oophaga sylvatica. Next base: position 173,021,345 of record JARQOD010000003.1, read on the forward strand.
ACTAACACGAAGGTCCCGCCTCCCTACAAAAGAGGGGTCCCTCTCCAGATGCTAATGACACATGTGACTTGGCAGAGATGGCTAATGGACACGAGCAGAAGTGTGAAGGGATGGAGCAGTCAGAGCTCTCCCCCCACGGAAGCGACCCGATCGCCACGGAACCACCGTTGGGCACCCGGCTGGAAACCCTCCTACGCTGCAAGAAGCGGCGGATACCCTAAGAGGCCTGGCCCGGCACCGGGAGGAAGTCGCCAGGATGGAAGCGAGCTGGCGTGCCCTAAAACTAAACTTGGAGCGGCGCCAATCCCTCTTACCTGAAGTGTCTGTACCGGAAGGTGAGGCACCCGTTCTAGTAGAGGAGCCCTTGCAATGTGATCCGGTTGACGTTGTCGCAGTGGAGGCACCCGTTCCTGCAAAAACCGCAGCACCGTCAGCACCCCAGATCCCGCTGTCTGCCCCCGTCGCTGAGACAGAAGCGACACCCGTCCTCATGGAGGAGGCCGCGCAGGCACCAGAGCACTACCTGCCTGTACCGGAGCCCCGACTGTCATCTGATTTAGAGCCGTCTGCTTCCTCCGCAGGGGAGCGCCGCCAGGACTGGGGGGCGACAGGAGAGCTGCCGCAAACCGGACACTGTAAGCTGCAGTGGAGTGGTGGAGACATGGAGCAGCTGGTGGAGGAGAATTTCAACCGGCGTCAGGAGGAAGAGTGGAGACGTTGGGAGCGGGAAGCAGAGCGACAAAGGGCAACGTAACCTGGAGAAGGACCGGGCAGATAAGAACCGGATGAGAAAGGATAAAGGAACCCTGTGTGAGCCGTGGCGTAAGGGTGCAGTACGGAGCTTTAAATTGAAAGGTGGGTGGGGCTTCATCAAGGAGCCTGGACTTTATTTAGAAGTCTTTGTGAACCGGCGGGACGTGGAGGCTCACCTCCCAGAAGGACACCCGGGGAGGGACCTGTTGCCAGGAGACTTGGTGACTTACACCCGACACTGGGGTTACAATGGATGGTACGCCCTAAATGTTACCAGGTGCGACCCCTACTCCCCAGTGTGTCAGGAACCTGTGAGACCCTCGGAGCCTTCAGCCTCCCACATCCAGGCCTCTGCAAAAGTGCCCACCCCACGCCGTAAATCTCCCAAGCCTCCCTCAGTGGTCTCCTCAGCAGCCCCAGCTATGGACATGATAAGTATAGCTGGCCCGTACCCGGCGCCTGTTAGGCCCCCTGGGGTTCGTTCAGTCCGGGACATAGGGCTCCAGACCCGGAGGGAGATGAAAGAGGTGGCCACACAGACCCAGATAGCGGGTCACGACTTGACTGTACAGGCCACACGACGTCATCAGGTCCTGGTGGTCCTTGGTGCCTGGATGTTTGGCAAGCATCAGAAGAGTACCAGGTGGTACCTGGAACACCCCTGCCAAAGAAGTATAAATAACCCGGACAGGGTCCCTGTATGTAAATAGTTAAATTGTTGATAAATAGTTAAATTGTTTATGTACCCGGACAGGTGAATGTTTATAAAAAAGTTTTTTAATTTAATAAAAAAAAAAAAACACAGTTTTCATTATTTTTATTACAGTCTCATCCTGCGACGCCATCGATCTCCTGTAAAAAAATGAAAAAAAAAACCAGCAGTATACCACCTGTCCGACGCAGTCCATAGTAACGAGTGTCCCACGACGATCCAGCTCTGCTACATCAGAATCCCGGCGCAGCACAGCTGATTACCTGCTTCCCCGGCGGTGACGTCATCGGACTGACTGCTTTACGGCCGGGATTACCCTGCAGTCACTGCAGTTATCGCGAAAAACTGCATGTGACCGCCAGGGAGAAGATAATGGCGGCCATCAAGCAGTCCAGGACGTGACCGCCGGAGATCTTCTGCCAGGTAAGTGCCGCTGACTCCTGACAGACCCGACCGACGGACACTCACAGTGACAGTGACAAATCCGATTACGGTATTCGATAAGACGAAAATATCGAAATGAATTATCGAAAGGCCAATAGAGCTAATATCGGCCGATAGCCGATATTTGCATTATCGTATCGCTCAACACTAGTCAGGACATTTTTTGATCGCTGCTCTCCCGCTGACAGGCACGCATCGCTGCGTGTGACAGGCGGGAGACCAGCGATCCGCTGGTAACCAAGGTACACAGCGGGTTTCCAGGCGCGGGGCTGTGCCTAGAAACCCGCTGTGTACCTTGGATACCAGCGCCCTGATGCAGGGGAGCTGGTATCCAAGGTACACAGCGGGTTTCCAGGCACAGCGCAGCACATTGGAAACCCGCTGTGTACCTTGGATACCAGCTCCCTGCATCAGGGCGCTGGTATCCAATGTACACTGCGGGTAACTAAGCGATGTTACACGCAGTGTCGCTGTCCCAGATCGCTGCCTGTTTGGCAGCTCAGCAGCGATCATGTAGCGATACACCAGCGATCCTGACAGGTGCATATCGTTGTCGGGATCGCTGGTGTATCGCTATGTGAGACCCAGCCTTTAGGATGCACATTTACATTTCAAATTGGTACATTTGATTAGTAATTGAGAATAGTGGAAATTTGGAACATTGCGATGAGATACTGCCCTCGATCAATTCATCCATTTTCAAACTTTTATTTTAAAACATTTGTACACCCTGAACAAGAATCCATTAAGTCCATACCATAAGTGAACATGTCTTTTTTCTACAGTTCTGGCATTATTGAAGTAATATTGGAAGCCCTGGAGTAGTTAAGATTGTTAAGAAATAATTTATAAAAGTTTAAAATTAAATATATAAGGCATTTCAGATTTACTGTCTCCCTGGACCTAGTAGGCAATCGCCAGCTTTTGAAGTCATATAATGTTACCCCCTCTAAACAAAGCCCCTTTCCATCATGGTGAACACATCTTGAGATCTTAGCTGGAAGCACTGGATTTCATGACATCACTTTCTCAACAAAGGGAACTCCTGGAAGTGCTGTCCTTCAGGCCGGCACACAACTTGTAGGTCTCTGAAACAAGACCATGCTACTTCTCTCTTGGGCACAGGAAAAAAATATCTTTGTTTGGACCTGCCTCAATAACACACAAGGATTCATTATATTTCAGTGAATAGCAGTCTCACATACACCCTCCCTGCAGGCAGGCCGACAGGAGATCGTAAATGGTAGAGATGTCAACATCCTTCTTATACCTCACTTCACTGTACATCACAAGTACACCTAGCAACGGATGAGAAAGTGGGTGAGTTCAGTCTGTGTTTTTAAAGCTTTTCCAGTATATAAAAAAAAATACATTTTAATACTGGAGAAAGATTTGCAGAACAAGGAATCAGCCCAATAACAATTTTGAGAGAGATCATTAGTAGATGATATTTTGAATATTTGCGATAATATTGATATTCGTAGATAATAATAACAATAGTAATGATATTAATGATGTTTAGTTTTTTTTATCTTAAGGAAAAATAATAGGATTGGACTAGAAATGTTCACAATACACATCTTTTCACATGAGAAGATCTCAAACCTTGCTAAACATTAGATTTTAGTTATTTCTATGTGTTGCTTATCAAAAACTATTGAAGTGCAAATTGTGGAGACAAGTTAAAAAGCTTGGGAGGGATATACATACTAAATATTTAGCACAGAGGCTATATATATATGAGACTTGTTTGGCCAGCCGCCATTCTAGCTATTGTCCGATCCACTGATGACACCGCATCTGCGGTAAAACATGTTGGGGGGATGTGTGTGCTTTAGTATAACTGTCCTATCTGCCGAACAGAATTGACACCCTGGAGAGTATCTATTGATACCTAGGCAATTGCCTTTATATTATATTATAATTTTTTAGGCATTGCAGAGACATAATGTTTAATGTATAAGATCTATTCATTATTTTAATCAGTAATAAATGTTGAGTTTTAGGACTTTGTTAGTGAGGGTTTCTTTGGGGTATCCTAACTGGACTGAATTTAACTCAATAAATAATGCTCAAATGTGTGCTGTCTTGTTTCAGTGTTTCTTTTTCCTGTTTTTTCAGTGGCTGCGGCTTGGTTTTGTTCACACTGAGATCTGATTTAGTGGGTGGCGAGATCGTGTGATCTCAGTATTTTTGTAATCAGAATTGTTGGATTTTTGTAGGGTCAGCTTGTGGCCCCAGCGTTTGCTCATTCTATTTTCTGTCTGTGTTCGTGCTTTCTTCTTGTCTAGCCGCCATTACATGTTTGGGGGCTTCCTATTTTCTTTGGGGATCTGCTCCGGGGCAGATAGCTTTCATCTTTCTGCCTTTAGATGTAGTTATCTCTCAGGCTGTGACGAGGCGTCTAGGATCAACGTAGGAACGCTCCACGGCTACCTCTAGTTGTGTGGTTAGTTTAGGAATCTGCAACCCATTAGTTACCAACATCTCAGGTGTTCGGCTGCCCGGCTGTTGTTCCTGTCCTCCTCAGCTACCTAACATAACACACAGGCCACAGGAGTGGACCCGGCTAACCTCCACAAAGGTGCAGACAAAAATGGAAATAGCAAACACAATAGAAACAAGCAGAAAATATCTTATCTGAAGGTAGCAGATGAAGACAAGACACCAGCAGTCTTCCAAATGAACCTGGAAACAACAATTGATCACCAGCGAGGATCATGGGAAGGCAGCTCCCTGATATCAGTCCAGTCAGTGACTCCTGATTGCCAGTCATCGCTGGCAGGTGAGGAGGACCTGTTATTAGATACAGCTTCAGTACGGTCAGCAACCACCAGAGGGAGCCTCAGCTCAGAAATTGTCTCCAACACGTTCACAACACTTTAATGAGCCCCATTAAACTGTGACAGAACTGTTTCCTTATCCAGATGGCCATTTTCAATAGTATGCACCATCAAAATTGGTCAAAGGGACTGTACCTATAATATAATATAATTTTTAGTACAGGGAAACTGATTGGTCAACGCTGAATCCTTGACTCGCCATTGTAATGCCGATAAGCAAAGAATAAATATAGAAATTTAGTGATGCATGATTAATTCATAAAAGTGGAAGCCACAAAAATAATGCAAGTTTAAATAAGACAGATGTGATATGCAGACAGCAGGGAATTTTAAGAAATTAAATAAAGATGAGATTGAGACCTTCCGCAAACATCCCAGGAATGAGCCAGACAAACATTGTTAAAATTCGATGAAAACCAGTCAACCATATAAAAGTTCATTTGGACGAGAAAAGGTGGATACATTAGTAATAAAGTGCAAGGAAGGAAGAGTCTGTTACAGAATATTCTTATCTACGAACCACACTTACAATAATTGTTAGAACAGGATCAATCAATATCATATTGTCGCTATTTTGTATCTTTCTTATTTGTCTCTTCTTTCTATTCAGAACATATTTTATTATATTTAAAACAGAGGCCTTGATTCATTATTTGTTATTTTTTTATATAATTTTTCGCTTTTGTCTTGTGTTATTCGTTGTAGTTTTTTTTGCAAAATTCTTTAAAATGGCAAACGTGATTCATGAATTTTAAAGAAAGTCAAAAATGGTCTTTATTTTTGTCTTTGAACTGTTTTGCTCTAAGAGTTGCATGTTTCCCAAAACAGTGCAAAGTTACTGTCAAATTAATTGATTTATATAAAATCAACTCTATTTTCAAAAAAATATTACATCTTTTCAAAAAGTCTCAAATGATAATAAGCCGGAAACATTTTGAATTCACAAACTTTTACCACAATGGTGAACCTAAGGAAAGGCGCAAATTACTGTAAAAGAAGAATGAAGATGAAAACAAGGGTAAAACTCTGCAAATACAATAATGAACCAGCCCATTGTTTCTTCTTAGATTGGTAGAAATAACTTTGCCTGTCCTCATGGGTGACCCTAGAACGGGGAAAGAAAAGGATACTTGAGCTATGGGGGAAGGATAGCAATGGCATCCAGGTCCTGGGTGCTAGGGATAGAATTGCAGTTATACTTTTCTTTACCTTTCTTTAAGTTTGCCACTCAGTCTTGAATCCAAGGACAGTCCTTTTACCTTGAAAGGTGTACAGTCATGGCCAAAAGTTTTGAGAATGACATAAATATTATATTTTCACATGATCTGCTGCCCTCTGGTTTTTATGTGTTTGACAGATGTTTTTATCACAGACAGAAATATAATTGCAAACAAATGAGTAACAAAAGCTTATATTGACAGTTAAAATGAGTTAATGCAGCAAGTCAATATTTGCAGTGTTGACCCTTCTTCTTCAGGACCTCTGCAATTCTCCCTGGCATGCTCTCAATCAACTTCTGGACCAAATCCTGACTGATAGCAGTCCATTCTTGCACAATCAATGCTTTCATTTTGTCAGAATTTTTAGGTTTTTGTTTGTCCACCCGTCTCTTGATGATTAACCACAAGTTCTCAATGGGATTAAGATCTGGGGAGTTTCCAGGCCATGGACCCAAAATCTCTATGTTTTGTTCCCTGAGCCATTGAGTTATCACCTTTGCTTTATGGCAAGGTGCTCCATCATGCTGGAAAAGGCATTGTTGATCGCCAAACTGCTCTTGGAGGGTTGGGAGAAGTTGCTCTTGGAGGACATTCTGGTACCATTCTTTATTCATGGCTGTGTTTTTAGGCAAGACTGTGAGAGAGCCGACTCCCTTGGCTGAGAAGCAACCCCACACATGAATGGTTTCAGGATGCTTAACAGTTGGCATGAGACAAGACTGGTGGTAGCGCTCACCTTGTCTTCTCCAAATGAGGCGTTTTCCTGATGTCCCAAACAATCGAAAAGAGGATTCATCAGAGAAAATAACTTTACCCCAGTCCTCAGCAGTCCACTGCCTGTACCTTTTGCAGAATATCAGTCTGTCCTTGATGTTTTTTCTGGAGAGAAGTGGCTTCTTTGCTGCCCTCCTTGAGACCAGGCCTTGCTCCAAGAGTCTCCGCCTCACAGTGCGTGCAGATGCACTCACACCTGCCTGCTGCCATTCCTGAGCAAGCTCTGCACTGTTGGTAGCCCGATCCCGCAGCTGAAACACTTTTAAGAGACGGTCCTGGCGCTTGCTGGTCTTTCTTGGGCGCCCTGGAGCCTTTTTGGCAACAATGGAACCTCTCTCCTTGAAGTTCTTGATGATGCGATAGATTGTTGACTGAGGTGCAATCTTTCTAGCTGCGATACTCTTCCCTGTTAGGCCATTTTTGTGCATTGCAATGATGACTGCACGTGTTTCTTTAGAGATAACCATGGTTAACAGAAAAGAAACAATGATGCCAAGCACCAGCCTCCTTTTAAATGTCCAGTGGTGTCATTCTTACTTAATCATGACAGATTGATCTCCAGCCATGTCCTCATCAACACCCACACTTGTGTTAATGGAGCAATCATTGAAAAGAGGTTAGCTGGTCCTTTTAAGGCAGGGCTGCAATGATGTTGAAATGTGTTTTGGGGGATAAAGTTCATTTTCTAGCCAAATATTGACTTTGCAAGTAATTGCTGTTAAGCTGATCACTCTTTATAACATTCTGGAGTATATGCAAATTGCCATTAGAAAACGTGAAGCAGTAGACTTTGTAAAAATTAATATTTGTGTCATTCTCAAAACTTTTGTCCATGACTGTAGTTAGATTAATGGAGAAACTAACTGAATCTTTGCACAGGATGCAGGAAAATCTATGTTTGATTGCTTCATTTTAATTTTTCTTTTATAAGTTAATAGTACACATAAAAATAAGAAACTTTGTAATATATTGTGTTAGCAAAATGTGCTTCTTTCTCCTTCAGGACTGATCATTTATTTTTAAAATTCTTAATTCCCTGTTAAAATCTGTAATCAGACTTTTACACTACTGAGATTGGAGATGGCAGGAGCTACTGATAAAATTATATGTAGAGGGTATGGGGAGGAGAAAATAGCTAAAATCAGAGCACCTCCTCCCCCTCTCGTCTACATAGAATATTATCAGTAGCTCCTGCCATCTCCTACCTCAGCAATGTAAAAGTCTGTCTTCACTAAATACAGATTTCTCTCTCTCTCATTATCTGTTTCTTCCCACATTTTCTTTTCTGAGGTAAATCTCTCTCTATACACAGATATTTATACACATATACTCTTTCTACTCTTTATTCATCATCTCTCCATCCTCTCCATCTGAGGCCTAACGTAAATGCTACACAAATGCAGTTTGTTTGTTTGTTAAATTGTGGTTCAAAAGGAAAAAGTAAAAAGACACAACCTAATAAAAATGGTATGGACAAAAATTATGGTAATGCAAGAAAAGATTGAAAAGAATTTAACCATAGGGAAATGTGAAATGAAGGTGTGTTCTGTAATTAGAATCACATGTGTCTACAAACTTGTAATAAGTCAGTATGCATATTTGATTGATGAAAAGTAGTCACTGTGCTGTTTGATATCATGGTGTGTACCACACTGAACATGGACCAAAGAAAGCTAAAGAGGGGGTTGTCTCAGGAAATTAGGAAGAAAATTATTAAAAAAAACACGTTAAAGGTAAAGGCTATAAGACCATCTCCAAACAGCTTAATGTTCCTGTCACTACGGTTGCACATATTAATCAGAAATTTAATATCCATGGGGCTGTAGTCAACCTTCCTGGATGTGGCCACACGAGAAAAACTGCTGACAAATTGAAAAGATGGATAATTCAAATGGTAACTATAGAGCCCAAAACACCTTCTAAAGAGATTAGAGCTGAACTATGAGGCCAGAGTCACACTACCGTATAATACGGACGAGCCGAGGCGATAAAAAATCGCCTAGCGCTCGTCCCAATGTTAATCTATGGGGCAGCTCCATCATCTTATTTTTACGCGCACGTGTTATACGTGCGAGTGAAATCGCAGCATGCTGCGATTGTACACGTATCTCGGCCGAGAGTCGCCAATGCAAGTCTATGGGTGCTATAAAAAAATGAATTCCACACGGACCATGCGTGTGAATTGCGAGAAATACGCAGGCATTGGGCAGGTGACAGGAAATTGCCTCAGCCATTAAATCAGGAAGGTTTGGCATGCTAATTAGCCTGGGAAGCTCTGGAACCAGGAAATATCACGCCTCCACGGAGTCCAGCAAGATGGCCAGGCAAATTAATGTCTAGCTACTGATTGTGCTTGTACAGGAGCCCCCAGAACTTTGGGATGTACGTCATGCACATTACGTAGACCGTTCTCGAAAAGATGCCTCATGGAAACGTATTTGCCAGCAAATTTTTCCAAACTATGTGGAAAGTACACCTGAGGTTCAGCAGGAAATGAGTAAGTGCTAACCTTAATGCACCATTTACGTTAACAGGATCCTATGTGATAATCTGCTTGCTAGCCTGCATGTTTGCCATTTGACACTTGTGAATTAGCACCTTTTAAAACTACATTTCACAATGCTTACACTCTGATCCTAATGTCAAACATTTGTTGAATTGTTTTGCAGTGGGTGATGTCACTAGACGGTGGCAGAGCTGCCGTGACCAGTTCCGCAGAGAGCGGCAGAATCGGGCCAGGAGTGGGTCAGATAGGCCCCAAAAGCGGAAATACATATATTACGACCGCTTGAATTTTCTGGCACCAATTATGGATCTCTGTCCGTAAGTGCATGCTTCTACTCAGCACACATTTGCCTACTTGCCTTAAGGTATGATAGTAATTTTTTTTCTTTCCATGCAAAATAGAACGGAATCCAATATAACAGAGCGGGAGACAGGCTCTGACTCAGAGGTCCAAGTGGACCCAGTTAGTGATGGGGAAGGACAGGCTGGACCATCTTCCCAACAAGTTACCAGTCACCAACCACCACCAGCAGCACGTCCTTCTGCAGGACAGGAGGCAAATCAAGAAGAGGAAGACCATGGGCAGAGTAGCAGCCCAACCCTCCGGCTTGATACCTCACCACAGGCTGCAGTAGTGTCACGACGGGGACGACGCAGAAGGGAACTAAACACCACTGGGACCAAACGCCAAGTGGATACTGGGGTATTGAACTATCTGTCCCGCACTGCAAATGATGATGGGTAAGAGGCCTATGCCCGGAGTCTGGCTCGCTATCTCCGCACAATCCCCCGAGAAGTAAGGCTGCGGGCCAGAGATGCTCTTCAAATTGTGATCGATGCATGCACCCCACCCAATAACCCAACGCAGATCTTGGCTTATCTAGAAAGATGGCAACTTTCACGGGCAAACCGTCTCCAAATGCCTACTTACCTACTACTACTTGCTTTAATTACCTAAACGCTTTCTTTTTGTCACTTATTGCGCCCTTACAGCTCTATTTAGCCATAGTGGTTTCCTCCTAATTCTAGCATGTTTATTCCCATAGGGTATATACTGTGCACAGGTCCTATTCAGGATGCTAATAAACGTCTCCCATTTTCTTTGTGTATTTTTATGTCTCAGGATATCGTCCCAGTTTATTGCACTAAGATCATCTCTCATCCGTTGGAAATTTGCCTTCCTGAAGTTTAGTGTCCTTGTAACCCCTCGACTACACATCTTATTAAAGGATACATGAAAGCTTATTATTTTGTGATCACTATTACCCAAGTGACCCCCAACCCTTATATTTGATATGCGGTCTGGCCTGTTGGATAATATTAGGTCTAGCAGTGCCCCCCCTCTTGTTGGGTCCTGAACTAGTTGTGAAAGGTTATTGTCTCATAGTTGTCAAAAACCTATTACCTTTGCTGGAACTACAGGTTTCTGTTCCCCAATGTATTTCTGGGTAGTTGAAGTCCCCCATAATAATGACTTCTCCTTGAGTCGCTGCTTCATCTATTTGCTTTATGAGGATATTCTCTGTTGCTTCCATTATTTTAGGAGACTTATAACAAACCCTATCAGTAATTTATTATTTTTCCCCCCTCCCCTAATCTCCACCCACAGAGACTCTACATCTTCATTAGATTCACAGATATCACGCAGGATGGGTTTTAACCCCTTCACCCCCAAGGGTGGTTTGCACGTTAATGACCGGGCCAATTTTTACAATTCTGACAACTGTCTCTTTATGAGGTTATAACTCTGGAACGCTTCAACGGATCTTCGCGATTCTGAGAATGTTTTCTCGTGACATATTGTACTTCATGATAGTGGTAAAATTTCTTCCATATAACTTGCATTTATTTATGAAAAAAACGCAAATATGGCAAAAATTTTAAAAATTTTGCAATTTTCAAACTTTGAATTTTTATTCCCTTAAAACAGAGAAATATGTCACACAAAATAGTTAAGAAATAACATTTCCCACATGTCTACTTTACATCAGCACAATTTTGGAAACAAAATTTTTTTTTGTTAGGAAATTATAAGGGTTAAAAGTTGACCAGCGATTTCTCATTTTTACAACAAAATTTACAAAGCCATTTTTTTTCGGGACCACCTCATATTTGAAGTCACTTTGAGGGGTCTATATAGCAGAAAATACCCAAAAGTGACACCATTCTAAAAACTACACCCTCAAGGTACTCAAAACCACATTCAAGAAGTTTATTAACCCTTCAGGTGCTTCACAGGAGCTGAAGCAACATGGAAGGAAAAAATTAACATTTTACTTTTTAGTCACAAAAATGATCTTTTACAAACATTTTTTTTATTTTCACAAGGGAAAAAGGAGAAAAAGGACTGATAAAGTTGTTGTGCAATTTCTCCTGAGTACGCCGATACCCCATATGTGAGGGAAAACCACTGTTTGGGCACACGGCAGAGCTCGGAATGGAAGGAGCGCAGTTTGACTTTTCCAAACCAAAATTGGCTGGAATTGAGAACGGACGCCATGTCGTGTTTGGAGAGGCCCCGATGTGCCTAAACAGTGGAAACCCCCCACACGTGACCCCATTTTGGAAACTAGACCCCCTAAGGAACTTATCTAGATGTGTGGTGAGTAGTTTGAACCCTCAAGTGCTTCACGCAAGTTTGTAATGTAGAGCCGTGAAGAAAAAAAATCATATTTTTTCCACAAACATGATGTTTTAGTCCCCAAATTTTTATTTTCCCAAGGGTAAGAGGAGAAATTGAACCACAAAAGTTGTTGTCCAACTTATCCTGAGTACGCTGATACCCCATATGTGGGGGGGAACCACTGTTTGGGCGCACGGCAGGGCTTGAAAGGGAAGGAGCGCCGTTTGACTTTTCCAAACCAAAATTGGCTGGAATTGCGAACGGACGCCATGTCGCGTTTGGAGGGCCCTGATGTGCCTAAACAGTGGAAACCCCCCACATGTGACCCAATTTTGGAAACTAGACCCCCTAAGGAACTTATCTAGATGTGTGGTGAGCACTTTGAACCCTCAAGTGCTTCACGCAAGTTTGTAATGTAGAGCCGTGAAGAAAAAAAATCATATTTTTTCCACAAACATGATGTTTTAGTCCCCAAATTTTTATTTTCCCAAGGGTAAGAGAAGAAATTGGACCACAAAGTTGTTGTCCAACATGTCCTGAGTACGCTGATACCCCATATGTTGGGGGGAACCACTGTTTGGGCGCACGGCAGGGCTTGAAAGGGAAGGAGCGCCGTTTGACTTTTCCAAACCAAAATTGGCTGGAATTGCGAACGGACGACATGTCGCGTTTGGAGGGCCCCTGATGTGCCTAAACAGTGGAAACCCCCCACATGTGACCCCATTTTGGAAACTAGACCCCCTAAGGAACTTATCTAGATGTGTGGTGAGCACTTTGAACCCTCAAGTGCTTCACGCAAGTTTGTAATGTAGAGCCGTGAAGAAAAAAAATCATATTTTTTCCACAAACATGATGTTTTAGTCCCCAAATTTTTATTTTCCCAAGGGTAAGAGGAGAAATTGGACCACAAAAGTTGTTGTCCAACATGTCCTGAGTACGCTGATACCCCATATGTGGGGGGGAACCACTGTTTGGGCGCACGGCAGGGCTCGAAAGGGAAGGAGCGCCGTTTGACTTTTCCAAACCAAAATTGGCTGGAATTGCGAACGGACGCCATGTCGCGTTTGGAGGGCCCCTGATGTGCCTAAACAGTGGAAACCCCCCACATGTGACCCCATTTTGGAAACTAGACCCTCTAAGGAACTTATCTAGATGTGTGGTGAGCACTTTGAACCCCCAAGTGTTTCACTAACGTTTATAATGCCCTGGCGTGAAAAAAAAAATATATTTTTTTTTTCCACAAAAGTGATGTTTTAGTCCCCAATTTTTTATTTTCCCAAGGGTAAGAGGAGAAATTGGACCCCAATAGTGGTTGTCCAATTTGTCCTGAGTACGCTGATACCCATATGTTGGGGGGATACACTGTTTGGGCACACGGCAGGGCTCGGAAGGGAAGCAGTGACGTTTTGGAATGCAGACTTTGATGGAATGGTCTGCGGGCGTCATGTTCCGTTAGCAGAGCCCCTCATGTGCCTAAACAGTGGAAACCCCACAAGTGACCCCATTTTGGAAACTAGACCCCCTAATGAACTTATCTAGGTGTGTGGTGAGCATTTTGAACCCCCAAGTGTTTCACTAAAGTTTATAATGCCCTGGCGTGAATAAAAAAAAAAAAAAAAATTTCCACAAATATGATGTTTTAGTCCCCAATTTTTTATTTTCCCAAGGGTAACAGGAGAAATTGGACCACAAAAGTTGTTGTCCAATTTGTCCTGAGTACACTGATACCCCATATGTTGGGGGGAACCACTGTTTGGGCGCATGGCAGGGCGCAGAAGGGAAGCAGTGACGTTTTGGAATGCAGACTTGATGGAATGGTCTGCGGGCGTCATGTTCCGTTAGCAGAGCCCCTCATGTGCCTAAACAGTGGAAACCCCCACAAGTGACCCCATTTTGGAAACTAGACCCCCTAAGGAACTTACCTAGGTGTGTGGTGAGCATTTTGAACCCCCAAGTGTTTCACTAAAGTTTATAATGCCCAGGTGTAAAAATAAAAAATCCTACTTTTATCCTCACAAAAATGATGTTTTAGTCCCCAATTTTTTATTTTCCCAAGGGTAAGAGGAGAAATTGGACACCAAAAATTGTTGTCCAATTTGTCCTGAGTACACTGGTGCCCCATATGTGGGAAAAAACTGTTTGGGCACAAGTCGGGGCTCAGAAGGGAAGTCGTGACGTTTTGGAATGCAGACTGATGGAATGGTCTGCGGGCGTCATGTTCCGTTTGCAGAGCTCCTGATGTGCCTAAACAGTAAAAAAAAAACACAAGTGACATAATTTTGGAAAGTAGACTCCCAAGGAACTTTTCTAAATGTGCCCCCCTTCTGGAACTAATCTTTCCTGTAAAGTAAATTAGTAGTGCATTGAGGTGTGGTACAATTTGAAACAATCCTTCATACACAGGCCAGGTTTTTCGGGGCAGGTGTCGCATTGGTAAGTGGTGTCCTTGCGTATTCCCCTTTTGTAACACACTCGGCACCTTTTTTGCGGCTTACCTTTGCTTCCAGTTGGCGGGACCACCCCCGGGAAATGCTGACCTGGTATGATATGAGCACCTTCAGTTCCAGAAGTACTGGGGCCCGCTGTTTCCTGAGCGCCAAACATCAGGGCCTTAACCACTACCTCCTGGAACTGAAGGTACGTCGTATCGCTGTTGCGTGCACATCGTGACAGCAGGAAAGCGTTGAGCATTGCCATTTGGACGATGTGCACGGACAGCTTCTTGTACCACACCTTGGCCTTTCTCAAAGCACTGTACGGTTGGAGGAGTTGATCAGAGAGATCAACACCCCCCATGTATTTATTGTACCCCAGTACACAGTCCGGTTTGCGGACCTGTGTAGAGGTACCCCGTACAGTGCTGAGGGCGCTGCCATCACCATGTATGGTGGTCAAGAGAAGGACATCCCTCTTGTCCTTGTACTTGACCACCAACAGGTGGTTGCTACATTGGGCTCTGCTCTCACCCTTTCTGAGCATCTGCCCAAGTAGCGTCTTCGGGAGGCCTCTCTGATTTTTGCGGACGGTACCGCAAGCTGCGGTACCTCGCGCAGAGAGGGATTTGTAGAGTGGGACGCTGGAATAAAAGTTATCGGTGTAAAGGTGATAACCTTTATCCAGCAGTGGGTGCACCAAATCCCACACAATTTTCCCACTCACTCCCAGGACTGGGGGACACTCAGGGGGTTCAATCCTGGTGTCCTTTCCTTCGTAAACTCTAAAGCTGTGCGTGTACCCTGAGGTACTCTCGCACAGCTTGTAGAGTTTAATTCCGTACCTTGCCCTCTTGCTGGGCAGGTACTTGCGGAATCTGAGCCGTCCCTTAAAATGAACCAAGGACTCATCCACGCAGATGTCCCTTTGGGGCACGTACACTTCAGCAAACTTTTTGCTGAAGTGTTCGATGACCGGCCGAACTTTGAACAGACGGTCAAAGTTGGGGTCATTTTGTGGGGGACACTGTGCATTATCATTGTAATGCAGGAATTTGTGGATGGCCTCAAAACGCGTCCGAGCCATGACCATTCGGAACAGTGGAGTGTTGTATAAAATATCAACACTCCAATATTGCTGAAGTTCTGGCTTCTTCAGGATCCCCATATGGAGGACCAGGCCCCAAAACTGCATCATTTCACCTGCGTCTACAGGAGACCAGTTGGAAAATGATGACACTGGGTTTTGCGCCAAAAATTGCCGAGCGTACAAATTAGTTTGCTCCACCACGAGGTTAATAAAATCCTCAGAGAAAAAGACTTTGAAAAAGTCTATTTCTCTGAGGCCCGTGGTGTCAAACTTGATTCCTGATTCTGCCACAAAATCAGGAATCAGTGGCTCGTAATTTTCGGGGGGCGGGGTCCATATGGGGTCCGAAGAGGGGTGCGCTGGTTCATTTTCAGGGGTGGGCGCTGCCTCATCTTCTGTCCTGGGGCGTCTGCGTGGCGGTTCCGCAGGACCCGAGGAGGAAGATGAGGAAGAGGAGGAAGAAGAAGAAGAGGATGAAGAATCTGAAAAGTAAAGAAATGTGGGATCCTCTCCCTCGCTATCAGTGTCGGAGGCAAGTAAAGCGTATGCCTCTTCCACTGAATAGCGCTGTTGGGAAGAACGTGACGAGCGGGACATTTTTTTTGTGAATGTGGTGCTTTGTGTGAACTTTATTTATAACTGTGTGTGTGTGGGGGGGGGATAGTGGTTGGTGCAAACTATGCTGAAAGGAAAAAGCTAAAAGAAAAGAAAGAGAATAGGGAAAAAAATGCCTGTGAAAAAAAGTCTAAACCAGCAGGCACGAGCTCTGATAAGTGACCGGTGTCACTTATCAAAGTTCCGCGGCTGCCGGATGTGCGCACAGGAGTGGCGGAAAGGGAAGTGAAAAAAAAAACGGCAGGAACGAGCTCTGATAAGTGACCGGTGTCACTTATCAAAGTTCCGCGGCTGCCGGATGTGCGCACAGGAGTGGCGGAAAGGGAAGTGAAAAAAAAAAAAAAAAAACGGCAGGAACGAGCTCTGATAAGTGACCGGTGTCACTTATCAAAGTTCCGCGGCTGCCGGATGTGCGCACAGGAGTGGCGGAAAGGGAAGTGAAAAAAAAAAAAAAAACGGCAGGAACGAGCTCTGATAAGTGACCGGTGTCACTTATCAAAGTTCCGCGGCTGCTAGATGTGCGCACGGGAGTGGCGGAAAGTGGAGTGAAAAAAAAAAACTGCAGGAACGAACTCTGATAAGTGACTGGTGTCACTTATCAAAGTTCCGCGGCTGCTGGATGTGCGCACAGGAGTGGCGGAAAGGGGAGTGAAAAAAAAAATGCAGGAACGAGCTCTGATAAGTGACTGGTGTCACTTATCAAAGTTCCGCGGCTGCTGGATGTGCGCACAGGAGTGGCGGAAAGGGGAGTGAAAAAAAAAAAGACGGCAGGAGCGAGCTCTGATAAGTGACCGGTGTCACTTATCAAAGTTCCGCGGCTGGTAGATGTGCGCACAGGAGTGGCGGAAAGGGGAGTGAAAAAAAAAAAAAAACCGGCAGGAACGAGCTCTGATAAGTGACCGGTGTCACTTATCAAAGTTCCGCGGCTGCTAGATGTGCGCACGGGATGGCGGAAAGTGGGGTGAAAAAAAAAAACTGCAGGAACGAGCTCTGATAAGTGACTGGTGTCACTTATCAAAGTTCCGCGGCTGCTGGATGTGCGCACAGGAGTGGCAGAAAGGGGAGTGAAAAAAAAAAAAACTGCAGGAACGAGCTCTGATAAGTGACTGGTGTCACTTATCAAAGTTCCGCGGCTGCTGGAAGTGTGCACAGGAGTGGCGGAAAGGGGAGTGAAAAAAAAAAAAAAAACGGCAGGAACGAGCTCTGATAAGTGACCGGTGTCACTTATCAAAGTTCCGCGGCTGCTAGATGTGCGCACGGGAGTGGCGGAAAGTGGTGTGAAAAAAAAAAAACTGCAGGAACGAGCTCTGATAAGTGACTGGTGTCACTTATCAAAGTTCCGCGGCTGCTAGATGTGCGCACGGGAGTGGCGGAAAGTGGGGGAAAAAAAAAAAAAACCTGCAGGAACGAGCTCTGATAAGTGACTGGTGTCACTTATCAAAGTTCCGCGGCTGCTGGAAGTGCGCACAGGAGTGGCGGAAAGGGGAGTGAAAAAAAAAAAAAAAACTGCAGGAACGAGCTCTGATAAGTGACTGGTGTCACTTATCAAAGTTCCGCGGCTGCTGGAAGTGCGCACGGAGGGGGGTGCAAAAGAAAAACGAGCACGAGTGTTGATCGGTGAACTGCGTCACCAATCAACGCTCGGCGGCTGCTAAATGTGTGCAAAAGGGGGGTAAAAAGAGGGGGAAAGGGAAGGGGGGAGGGGGGAATGGGGGGATTGGGGTGGATCGGGCAGGGATCGGGGCTCAAAAACTCACGTTTGTAGTCTCTCTTCTTTCTTCTCTCTTCTTTCTTCTTCTCTTCTTTCTTCTCTCTTCTTTCTTCAGCAGGAGTTGTGGTGTCACAGGCTACTGTGGCACCACAAGGCCCAGCACAGGAGGAGATCTGGCGTGTGACCGCACTGCAGGAATCCTCAGCAAGTGTGAGGACCCCTGCAGTGCGGTCAGACAGGTCAGATCCAGTTTGCAGACAGGTCACAGAGCGGTCACATCGCTGCTGTGACCTGTCATTGGTGGGATCGATGATCACATCGATCCCACCAATCAGAGGAGACCCTTGTTTTGCCGGTTGCTAGGCACCGGCCTAGTAATCGGAGCTCACTGCTCCGATTCCTAGGCAGGTCACCGGCAGGTCAGGAAGCAGGGCACAGAGCGGTCACACCGCTGCTGTGCCCTGTGATTGGCGCGATCGTCGATGACATCGATCGCGCCAATCAGCAGCTGCAGGCCCTACTGGGCCTGTCCTAGGCTCCGGCCTAGGATCGGTGCTATTACTGCACCGATCCAGGCAGGTACAGGCAGGGCACAGCGCGGATACACCGCGGCTGTGCCCTGCGATTGGCGCGATCGATGTGATCGGCGATCGCGCCAATCCAGGGGGGGTCTGCTTCTTTCTATGCCCAGGCCTAGGATCGAGTACATCGGTACTCGATTCTAGCCTGGGATCTCACTGTTTCAGCCCATCGGATTGGCTGAAACAGTGAGAAAGGCTGCGATTGCCTGTTCAGAATTGAACAGCCAATCACAGCGATCGGGAGTGAGGGTGGGCGGTGACAGACCCCGGGATGCCGGCGCCATCTCTCCTGAGGTAAGATGGCGTCGGAATTTTAATGCGATCATTGCGACTTAAGTCGCAATGTCGCATTAAAGGGCTGGACGTACTATCCCGTCCCCGGTCATACGGGCCCAGGTACCATGGACGGGATAGTACGTCCGATGGCAGTAAGGGGTTAAGGATGATTTTACATATAAACACACACCCCCACCTCGCTTATTTTTACGGTAATTTCTAAACAGACTACAGACCTGTAAATTAACCGCCCAGTCGTTGCTCTCATCCAGCCAAGTCTCAGATATCCCCACCATGTCATAATTATGTTCCAACAAAATTAATTTTAATTCCGCCATTTTGTTGGTGAGGCTTCTGGCATTAGTATACATGCACTTTATGTATCTCTCTGTACCTCTATTCTTTCTTAAATTATTAACTGTTCTAACACCACCCCATGCCACCCCCAGTTTCATTATTTGTGCCCATGTCTCTATCTGCACTGTCTTCCCCTCCTATAAAATGAATACCCTCCCCCTAGTCCCTAGTTTAAAGACTCCTCCAACCTTCTAGCCATTTTCTTCCCCAGCACAGCTGCACCCTCCCCATTGAGGCGCAGCCCCCCTAGCATAGAACCTGTAGCCAACTGAGAAGTCGGCCCAGTTCTCCAGGAACCCAAACCCCTCCTTCCTACACCAATTCTTGAGCCACTTATTAACCTCCCTAATCTCCCGTTGCCTCTCTGGTGTGGCACGTGGTACAGGCAGTATTTCAGAAAATACCACGTTGGAGGTCCTTGCTTTAAGCTTGCAGCCTAATTCCCTGAAATCATCTTTAAGGACCTTCCACCTACCTCTAACTTTGTCATTTGTGCCAATGTGCACCATGACCGCTGGGTCCTCACCAGCCCCTCCCAGTAATCTGTCAACCCGATCAGCGATGTGTCGGACTCGAGCGCCAGGTAGGCAGCACACTGTTCGACAATCCCTGTCTTTGTGACAGATTGCCCTATCTGTTCCCCTAATAATTGAGTCCCCCACTACCAGCACCTGTCTGGCCTGCCCTGCTCTCCTAATTCCCCCCTTACTGGAGCAGACACTCCCCCGGCTTTCAGAGGACATGCCTGGCTGCAGCAGTGCTACCCCAGTACTGACAACCCCCTCATCTGCCAACTTTGCAAACTTATTGGGGTGTGCCAGATCAGTACTAGCCTCCCTGGCGCTCTTCCCTCTACCCCGCCTTCTAACTGTCACCCAGCTTGCAGCTTCAGTGTCCTGCATCTCCACCCTAGCATCCCCCCCTCATCTATCCCATTGAGCGTCTGCTCAGTGAGCAGAAGACTCCTTTCCATATTGTCTATGGATCTCAGTGTTGCCAGCTGCACATTTAGATCCAAGATTTGGGTTTCCAAATGCACAACGTGCTCACATCTCACACAGCAGTATGCACCCTCGACCGGCTGTTCAAGGACTGCATACATGTGGCAAGATGTACACTGGATGGCATTGGCAATAGTGGAGCACATTTCTAATGGGGATTTCACCAGACAGCAAAGATAAGTAAAAATAAATAAAAAGTATTATTAAAATATAACAGCAATTCAGTAAATCCTCCCTTGGAAACTCCCTGAATCCAAAGTCACTGAATCTCACCGGTCACACTCAGCTCGCTCACACTCGCTGAAGCAGAAGATTTAAAGAGAGATTTTTTTTTCTCCTTTGACAGCAAATCACCCTGCTGCTCAAATGCACTTCCAAAAAGACATGAGCCCCAACCAGCTGGCCCTTATAAACCCTTAATTATGAACCCCCACCCTTAATTAACCCCTTGTGAATATAGCTACACCAAGATTTAAATGTAATATAGTTAACCTTTAAACACACAGATAGTAAAATAAGAGATTAATCCTTTAGAGAGAAAAAATAGGTTAAAAAAGCCCCCAAAAGATAGAACAGGTAGAAAGGCATTCAGCAATCCACAATTCAGCGACTCACACCAATTCACACAGGTATTTAATTAAAGGTTTTCCAAATACTTCTTCACTGAATCTCAAGTCATTACTTATACAGGTCCTTCTCAAAAAATTAGTATATAGTGCTAAATTTCATTATTTACCATAATGTAATGATTACAATTAAACTTTCATATATTTTAGATTCATTACACACCAACTGAAATTTGTCAGGTCTTTTATTGTTTTAATACTGATGATTTTGGCATACAACTCCTGATAACCCAAAAAAACCTGTCTCAAAAAATTAACATATTTCAACCGTCCAATAAAATAAAAGTGTTTTTTCAAAACAAACAAAAAAAACATCAAATAATAATGTTCAGTTATGCACTCAATACTTGGTCGGGAATCCTTTTGCAGAAATGACTGCTTCAATGCGGCGTGGCATGGAGGCAATCAGCCTGTGACACTGCTGAGGTGTTATGGAGGCCCAGGATGCTTCGATAGCGGCCTTAAGCTCATCCAGAGTGTTGGGTCTTGCGTCTCTCAACTTTCTCTTCACAATATCCCACAGATTCTCTATGGGGTTCAGGTCAGGAGAGTTGGCAGGCCAATTGAGCACAGTAATACCATGGTCAGTAAACCATTTACCAGTGGTTTTGGCACTGTGAGCAGGTGCCAGGTCGTGCTGAAAAATGAAATCTTCATCTCCATAAAGCATTTCAGCCGATGGAAGCATGAAGTGCTCCAAAATCTCCTGATAGCTAGCTGCATTGACCCTGCCCTTGATGAAACACAGTGAACCAACACCAGCAGCTGACATGGCACCCCACACCATCACTAACTGTGGGTACTTGACACTGGACTTCAGGCATTTTGGCATTTCCTTCTCCCCAGTCTTCCTCCAGACTCTGGCACCTTGATTTCCGAATGACATGGAAAATTTGCTTTCCTCAGAAAAAAGTACTTGGGACCACTTAGCAACAGTCCAGTGATGCTTCTCTGTAGCCCAGGTCAGGCGCTTCTGCCGCTGTTTATGGTTCAAAAGTGGCTTTACCTGGGGAATGCGGCACCTGTAGCCCATTTCCTGCACACACCTGTGCACGGTGGCTCTGGATGTTTCTACACCAGACTCAGTCCACTGCTTCCTCAGGTCCCCCAAGGTCTGGAATCGGTCCTTCTCCACAATCTTCCTCAGGGTCCGGTCACCTCTTCTCGTTGTACAGCGTTTTCTGCCACATTGTTTCCTTCCAACAGACTTCCCATTGAGGGGCCTTGATACAGCACTCTGGGAACAGCCTATTTGTTGAGAAATTTCTTTCTGGGTCTTACCCTCTTGCTTGAGGGAGTCAATGATGGCCTTCTTGACATCAGTCAGGTCGCTAGTCTTACCCATGATGGGGGTTTTGAGTAATGAACCAGGCAGGGAGTTTTTAAAAGCCTCAGGAATCTTTTGCATGTGTTTAGAGTTAATTAGTTGATTCAGAAGATTAGGGTAATAGGTCGCTTAGAGAACCTTTTCTTGATATGTTAATTTTTTGAGACAGGTTTTTTGGGTTATCAGGAGTTGTATGCCAAAATCATCAGTATTAAAACAATAAAAGACCTGACAAATTTCATTTGGTGTGTAATGAATCTAAAATATATGAAAGTTTAATTGTAATCATTACATTATGGTAAATAATGAAATTTAGCACTTTATGCTAATTTTTTGAGAAGGACCTGTATAGTGATAATTTTTGAAACTGATAATTCAGCCTAATCGGCCCTGATTTGTGGACTTACCGTATATACTTGAGAATAAGACCAAGTTTTTCAGCACATTTTTTATGCTGAAAAAGCCCTCCTCGGCTTAAAACCAAGTGAGAGTCTCAGAAGACACAGCGGGAGCTGCATCGCGGAGCCACAGGTCACAGGAGGCAGGAGCCGACTGCTGCGGCTAACTACTGTGCCCGTTGCTAAAGAGAAATTAATATTCAATGCGCTCTGAGTGAATATTCATTTCTCTTTAATAGCGGGCACAGTAGTCGCAGCTGCCAGCCTCCTGCAACTGCCGATTGATCATGTGTGCCCGCTACTTAGGGGAATGAATATTCACTGCTCTCCACTCCCATGGGAGTGGAATGCAGTGAATATTCATTCTCTTTAGTAGCGTGCACACATGATAGCCCAGCCGCTGCAGCTGCTTGCATCGGAACATGACGCTGCGAGGGGAGCGCAGGGACGGTAAGTAGGATTTTTTTTTGTTTTTCTGATGTGGGCCATGCATACCAGGATTGGGATGAGTGGGCCATGCATACCAGGATAGGGATGAGGGGGCCATGCATACCAGGATAGGGATGAGGGAGTCATGCATACCAGGATGGGAATGAGGGGGCCATGTGTACTGGGATAGGGATGAGGGGGCCAGGCATACCAGGATAGGGATGAGGGTGCCATGCATTCCAGGATAGGAATGAGGGTGCCATGCATATCAGGATGGGGATGAGAAGACCATGTATACCAGGATAGAGATGAGAGGGCCATGTATACTAGGCTTAAACTTGAGTCAATACATTTTCCCAGTTTTTTTTACGAATCTCCTGTAGCTTATATTCAGTAGTGGACTTATATTCGAGTATATACGGTAATTAAAATGAGTAGATTATTATATTATCATAAGAATTCCTTTGATATTATCATCTCAAAGAACATCAGTCAGATGTTTCATCAAATGCCTTATCCTAACTAATTAGTTATGTAGAGTATTATCAGCAATTACAGCATGACCCAATGCAATGACAGTGAGGGAAGACTAGGGCGCAGGGTTTCCACCATATCAAAGGGCTGTTACCACTTCAAAGTCATTTCCTTCAGTCTGACACCTGTGCTGTGATTGTGTGAACATAATCTCATGACAATGTTATGTTAAATGTCACAGTTCTGCAGCCCCACTGCTGTTGTCATACAGTATATTAGCACGTTGTCATTAGGACGTTAACAGAAATGCTGCTTGCTTTTGCAGTTAATTTACTCTTTGCACCAGCATCAGATCTACTAAGATGTAATGCTTGAATCTAATCAAAACCACCAAGTACATAAATGAAGTCAAATAGCATAGTAGTATAATCAGTAAGGTGGAAGAAAAGACAAAAAGTAGTCAAATAGTCTATTTGGGTTGCTATTACGGTGCTATCTGGAGGGATGCAATTATTCAATATGTAAAACACTGACTTTATTGATTTTTATTTTGTTATACAACAAATTAGATGCTTAGTCTGTACTACTGACTATGCCATGGGTACCAGGGTAGAGTGCTCCAATTAGATCATTGTTGAAGGAGGGTGGTGGTTGTATGTGAGACCGATGCCCACTGTAAGCAACCAGTACTTCCTAGTAGATGCAAGCAGCTGAGTATAGGCAGCAAGCAGAGGATAGCAGTGTTATATAGTTAATGGATTCAAAAAGGGGGTTTCCAAAAACTTAACTTGTCATGGAGAAGGAATCATTGTAAAAGAAAAAAAAATGTTACCTAGCACTCAAGTTTCCTGATGATCTACCAGTGCCCCGCCTTTGGTCTCCCTGATGAAACCATAAGGGATGGCATCCTGACCATCATCCACCTATCTGCTAAGGACAGTGATTGCCTGCAGGTGTCAGGTGACAGAGTAACAGGAAGTCATCCCTTCAAAAGTGATGACTCCAGTCCATTAAGCCCCCGTCTCACACAGCGATCTCGCTAGCGAGATCGCTGCTGAGTCACTAGTTTTGTGACACAGCAGCGAGCTCACCAGCGATATCGCTGTGTGTGACATTCAGCGACGATCAGCCCCCCTGCTGGGTATCGCTGATCGTCGCTGAAAGGCCAGGACATTTTTTTGATCGCTGGTCTCCCGCTGACAGGTACGCATCGCTGCGTGTGACAGGCGGGAGACCAGCGATCCGCTGGCAACCAAGGTACACAGCGGGTTTCCAGGCGCGGGGCTGTGCCTAGAAACCCGCTGTGTACCTTGGATACCAGCTCCCTGAAGCAGGGAGCTGGTAACCAAGGTACACAGCGGGTTTCCAGGCACCGCGCAGCGCCTGGAAACCCGATGTGTACCTTGGTTACCAGCTCCCTGCATCAGGGCGCTGGTATCCAAGGTACACTGTGGGTAACTAAGCGATGTTACCCCAGTGTCGCTTGTACTGATCGCTGCCTGAGCTGCCTGTTTGGCAGCTCAGCAGCGATAATGTAGCGATACACCAGCGATCCTGATCGTTGTCGGGATCGCTGGTGTATCGCTATGTGAGACCCAGCCTTTAGTCATCTGACTAATCTTGCCACTGATCTTCCCATATGTGCCAAAGGGCTAAAGGGACCTTTAGGGACACTTGTGACTCCAGGGCCTGTAGTCCTTGTACCTGAAGCATGGCCAGGGCACATGTGTTTGCTGTGGGCCAGAACTGAGTTCTGATTGCCCTGAAACCCCTCTTCTAAACAGATCTCTAGGTGAAGTGTGGTGGAGTACGTTCCTTGCTTAATTTTGCTTAGGGTGCTCTCATGACCTTCCAGTCCATGGGACCAATTCCAACTACAAACAAGACAGAAGACCTTGGGTCTGGGTTAACAGGTTCGACTTTACTGTGCAATTTATTTACATGGCTGCAGCATACAGATTAAGATAAGGTCTCTTTTTAGTGATGTTCCCTTGGTTTTGCCATCCATCAGTACTTGTCACAGTCCTGTTCTGAGACCCAACATCTTTAGCTCACTCTGCAACCCGGCTGACATCTTCATTAGGGAAACAGTGGCATGACTCTCTATACCTCTTTCAGACCTTAGGTCCAAGACTGTCTTGGCATACAGACGTGACCGGAAGTGAGCCCTCATTCTTCTAGGAAACTTAGACTGACCGGACCAGTTCTCTTTTGCTAAAGCTTAGCAGCATTAGAACCTGCTAATTCTGCTATGTTTAACCTTGCTTTTCACTTCACCCACAACTTGCACATGATGAGTCTTAAGGGTACTTCACACATAGCGAGATCGCTGAAATGTCACAGGTTTTGTGACGCAACAGCGACCTCGTCAACGATCTCGCTACGTGTGACACATAGCGGCGACCGGCACCTCGCTGCGATATCGCTGATCGTGCTGGAATGTCCTAGGCCATTTTTTGATCGTTGGTGTCCCACTGGCCAGCATGCATCGCTGTGTTTGACGCCATAAAAACAACGAGCGACCTCGTTGGCGACTCAGAACTCAGCGGCGCAGCCATGATTTTGCTTTGTCTTTGTCAGAATCGCTGCTGTGACAAGGTCCCAACACCCCGAAGGTCATTATATGGATTGCCGTATCATTGCTGCGTCGTTGAGTAGATATGCCTGTTTGACAACTTCCTAGCGACCATGTAGCGACGTACCAGCAATCTTTACCAGGTCGTATCGTTGTTGGGATCGCTGGAGCGTCGCTATGTGTAACGAGGGCCTTTAGACTTTGACAGGCTACCTGTCTAACTCTCTCTGACTGCCTATAACCCGGAAAATATTTTATATAAAACCTGATCTAACCCCTCCCAAACTGTGGGCTAATCCCAACTTAATTAACTATTTAGTCCCTAGTGTAGTGCAAACTGTTCCTCTAGTGGACAGACCTCCCGCATTCCCAGGGACAGCCTTAGGCACAGCCTGTTGGAAAACCGAACACACAGCGGCCATAGGGATAAAATATAACATTACTTTAATGCATAAAACTAAACAACACCATCACAACCCCCCTGTTGCCACAATGTCAACAAATAGGAAACATTTTGAAGACCGCTGACAATCTGAAGCTCCTAATGTTGCACAAAATAGATATTTGTTTGCAGTTGATTAGAATGACTATGAATAAGTAGGTGTAGAAGTGCAGGAGTACTATAGTGGTGTAGTGCTATAATATCGGTGAGACATTTGCTTTTAGCCAACTCGAAAGGTGCAACAACTGCAAAGTATCTCATTCACACACCATCTTCTACTACTGAGTCTACTCAGGCTGCTGAGGTTCATAGGCTTGTAAGGATGTGGTGGGGACCCTTACTTGCCTCCTCTCCTCTGGACACTGTTCACATATTACATGCGGTACCTCGTCGTTCATTAATGTTTTACTATTGTGTGTGCACTGTAATGTAAATGTATTTCTCATGTACTGTGCATAGGCTTAGGGATAGATTAGGAAATAGCATAGGACCATAGGGGAATTAGAGTAGAGGGGGGGCAGCATAGAGAATAGAATAGATAAGAGTGTTAGTTTAGGTACAGGCAGCAAGAGGTTATTCAGTGGGGAGGAGTTAGAGCAGGAGCAGGGCAAAGTCAAAGGAATATAGGAGAGATACTTCCTGTATAGGCAGCAGAAGGGCAAGGTATGCGCCGCAGATGAAGCAGATGGCCGGCCATGGGGCTAAGTCTGCTACGGCAGTAAGGGGCCCTAGGCAGAGAATCGTGCAGGCGGGCACCAGCTTAGGAAAGACCGTCCGAAGGAGGATCCGAGGTGTATGACTGGGGCAGGAGTAGCTGAGATGTCATTCCTGGCACCTTTCCCAATTGGAACTGAGCGAGGGGAGGGCAGAGAGCTGGTGACACGAGAAGCACGGATGGGACAGAGTTTGTCCGAAGATACGGCAGGGAATGCCAGAAGGAAAGAGAGAGTTTACAGGAAGAATGGAGGCTACCCGGAAGGCAAGGAAAGTACAGAAAACATTGCCCTGTGTGAACTGTGCTGCCAGTGTGTTGAATGCCTTGCTGAATAGTAAAGTTAAACTGTTGGAAAAGAACTGTGACTCTGAGAGGTTTTGTGGAACTTGGAAACGGGAAGCCGAAGTGACAGAACCTGAGAGGATCCTGACAGTAACCGTGAGTGCACTGCTGCACATGTGGCAGAAGGGATATTGTGTTTTATCTGTGGGGTGCCAGGGTGCGGGAACAGCTCAGCCTGTTGCCACGATTACCACCCTGGCCACCTTATAGGCTCATAAAGCCTGGAGCCCCTTCTGTTAGAACTCTCCTGTTAGGTTTTTTCTATTTTGCTGGTGACATGACCTTTTTTGCCTATTTAATCCTGCTCCGCCCTTCTGGCTTTGCTGGACTTCATTGTAATTTCTACTCTTAAGCTAGCCAGGTGCTTTGTTACCTTACTCAGTCAGTTTTGCTTGGTCTTCGGACCTCTATGTTCTATGTTGTTGTTTTTTGTCTTTTACTGCTACTTCTGTTAGGAGGTGTCCATCTATCTCCCAGTCCCTAGCTCTTGTAGGGATCCCTTCCTCGAATCTATAGGTCTTCGTACAGACTAGCTGAGGACTTTAGCGGGTCTGATCGCAGGATCAGGTTCCCCGTTACATCGTAGGGATCTAGCTTAGTTCTATCGTAGGGACAGATCTCCCTTCTTTCCTTAGTGCTTGTAGCAGAACATAACACCTTCATCAATTGCTACTAGTAGGGAAACAAAGTGCCTGCAAATTTTCCCTGCAGGTCAGTTCTAAAAAGAAAACTTCTATGCCAAGACACTCGCTAAGAATCAGTGATGTTTCTATACCCCCATTCATTATATTCAGACAACATCCTCAGTTTTAATGCGTTTTGTATAGCACGCAAAAGCAGCAATTTTGTATGCTTGCAGCTCTTAGGCTACTTTCACACTTGCGCCTTTTTGCGCTGCGTTTTGAGCGCACATCAAACGCATTGAAAAAACGCGTGCAAACGCTGTGATATTTTGTCTCATCAGTGTGCACATTACGACCAAAAAACGCAGCGTTTGTATGTGATTTCAAGCGTTTTTGCATGCGTTTGCATTTTTTCGCCGCATGGGTTATCTACGTGTCACATTTCACAGGAGGAAAATTCTTGAAAAATTCTTGCAACAGACTCCACCAATGGGACACCAGTGGGCGTGTGTTATGGGAAATCTATATAGAGCCTGTTACAGCCAAATTCTTCACATTTTCTTGCATTTTCCTTTGTGAACATGGATCTGCGCTGGAAGAGTTTTCACGTTAACTTGGATCTGGACATCGCGATGGCTCAGGCTTATGCAGTTGCTTGCCATGAAGAAAGGGAGAGAGAGACAGCGAAGACGGCAGCGGCTGGGTTTGTGGGTACATCCGATTGTTGAACTCCGGGAGAGCCGTGGAGCGTACCACACCCTCTATAGTGAGCTACAGGCAAACCCGGAGAAATTTAGTGACTATACCCGGATGTCCCAAGAAACCTTCAGGGATTTGCTTGCTCGTGTCCAAGAATTCATCCGGAGACAGGACACACAGCTCCATCGTGCGATTCCTCCGGAGAAAAAGCTCCTAGTGACATTACGGTACGTAATATTGCTAAACCAATGCCTGCATAATTTTATTTGTTCTGCCATGTACCATTCCACAGCTGGCAGAATTATTGTTCTGCCATGTAGTAAACAAAGACCTGCAGAATTATTTTTATGCCATGTCTAAATTTTTTTTTTTGGTCTTTTAATGTTTAAAAACCATATACAATAATATATTTTTTTGTTCTTTCTCAGATTCCTGGCTACTGGAGAGAGCCTCTCTTCACTCCACTTCCAGTACCGAATTGGAATCTCCACCTTGTCAGGAATTGTTGTAGACACCTGCCGGGCATTGTGGAATGTTCTTTGTCCAGATTTTATGCCCCTGCCCACCACCGAAAAGTGGATTGAAAGAGCTGAAAAATTCTGGACAACCTGCAATTTCCCCAACTGTTTGGGAGCGGTTGATGGGAAACACATCCGGATAATCAAACCCAAAAGAACAGGCTCGGAGTACTACAACTACAAAAAGTACTTCTCTACAGTTCTCATGGCCATTACGAATGCACACTGTATGTTTGTTGCACTGGACATTGGGGCATTTGGCCGTGGGAATGACTCACAGGCTTTTAAGAACTCGGACATGGGTCGGAGGCTGTATGGCAACCATTTCAATTTCCCCATGCCACGGCCTCTTCCCAACACTGAAGGTCCGCCACAGCCATTTATCATGGTTGGGGATGAGGCATTCCAGATGTGCCAACACCTGCTCAAACCCTACTCTAGCCTGGACTTGGACCACACCAAAAAAATTTTTAATTACAGGCTGACCAGGGCCAGAAGAACAGCAGAGTGTGCTTTCGGTATACTTGTTTCCAGATGGCGAATTCTTGGCACAGCCATTCATCTGAAACTGGAAACAGTGGATGAAGTCGTGAAGGCCTGTGTGGTTCTACATAATTTTGTGATGGCTAAAGAGCACCCAAACTTTGAACTCGATGATGCAGCTCCTAACCCATTGCCTGAATTCACTCAGCACCCTCTCAGGTCATCCGTTGAAGTTGGCCAAATGAGGGACCAATTTGCGGCCTACTTCATCTCAGATGTAGGATGGGTGGAATGGCAAGAACAAATGGTGTAAAAAAGTTTTCTGGTGTGTATGTTAATAAAATAACTGTTTTGATACCTGTACCATGTGCACTCTGTGTTTTTACACTCAAATACAATAATCAACTGGCCAGGTTTACCAGTGAATTCATGATGCTGTGTTTTTTGTGCATCATGAATTTACTAGTAATCCTGACCAGGTGACTATACATACACACACACACACACACAAGTTGCATGACCTTTATCATCTCTCCAGTTTGGGTTCAATTTGCAGCAACGGTGGAGATAAAACAACTAATATTTGTGTCACCTGGCCTGATGTTACAAATAGTGATTTGTGGATGCACTAGCATCTGTCACTCTTTATTATACCTGACCATGTGACTATAAATATTATTTGTAGTATCATCACTGTGGCTTGATTTTGAAGGCAGACTGGAGAGATAATAAAGTTTATACATCTTCTACAATCCCCAGGCCTGGTGTCATGCTGAAGTGAGGACGCCCAAAATAACGCATCTTCACTTCAGAATGTATCACACATGGTCAGGAGAACACACATATGGCCGGCGTCACACTGGCGACAGAATCGGACGACTGCAATACGATGAAATATCGTATTGCAGTCTGCCCTATGTTAATCTATGGAGCAGCTCCCAGTATCAGATTTTTTGTGGTCCGTTTTAAACGTCCGAGTGCAATCGCAGCATGCTGCATTGTCACCGATTGTGGGTCGACTATCGCCAATGCAAGTCTATGGGAGCGATGAAAAATCGGATTACAAACGGACCGCACGTGTGACTTGCGATTAAATCGCATCGGTGTCCTTTAGAAAAGCCGGCAATTCATCCCCGGCTATACTGTAAAATCACACTGACAGCTTTAATAAAGAATAGAAAGAATAGATATACACACATAGAATATATTATATATATATATATATATGTCATTGTGACATATATATATACATATATTTATAGTTCTTACACTTCTACATACTGTAATAGCCGCTAATTCAATTGCCGGCTTTTGTGAAATCACAGAAGCCGACATGAAATGATACATTGTTTAGACACAGCTAACCATGTCATTTCCTGTATTTTGATATATGGTTTGAACTTACAATTACATAAGTGTATGTGTGCCAAATTTCAAACATGTAGGGGTTAATTAAAGGTGTAAATTTGTTGAAAAAAATGCGTGGGCTCCCGCTGTATTTTCTCCACCAGACAGACAAAGCAAGCGAGTGGGGGCAGATAATAATAGCCTAGGGAGGGTACATTTTTTTTGTGCCCCCCTGGCTACTAACATCTGCCCCCAGACACCCCAGAAAGGGCAAATCTATAATTAGATTTGCCCTTTCTGGCACTTTGCCCTCTATTCCCATTGCCCTGCAGCGGTGGCGAATGGGTTAATAAGGGGTTACAGCCACCTTGCAATTGAAAGGTGACTGTAAGCCAGGTTAATAATTGAGAGCTGTCAATTAGACAACTATCAATTATTAATCCTATTGAAGTAAATATAAAAACACACACACTTTAAGAATAAATAATTTTAATGAAATAAAAACACATTTTTTTGACCATCTTTTATTTTACTCTTAATCCGTGCGAAGCCCTTGATCTCCTAAAATAAATAAAAAAAATAATAAAACAACATTATTCTTACCTATCTGGCGATCTGTCACGTCCCACGATGTAATCCTTCACAAAGCGTTAACTAGCAATCAGCTAAGCAGCGCAACTAATGCTGCGTGCTCAGCTGATAGCTCCTGAATGAATGAGCTTATCTCCTGCCGACAGGAGAGGATGTGATTAATGAATGAAGCTTAATTGATTGTATCCCACTTTCACCTTAGGTCAGGTCACTGAAGTGAAAGTGGCAATAAATCAATTAAGCTTCATTCATTCATCTCTTCCTCTCCTTTCGCTGGTAGAGGAAGTTATTCATTCAGGAGGTTATAGCTCAGAGACGGCATTATAGCTCTCTGCGAGCTGTAACCTGTTAACCCTTTCTGATGGATTACACCGTGGGACCTGACTGTACATCGGATTGGTAAGAATAATTTTGCTTTTTTATTTTATTTTTATTACAGGAAATGGTTTTAGCAGGAAAATAAAATATGGTCAAAAACTGTGTGATTATTTCATTAAACTTATTTTTTATTAAACTGTGTGTGTTTGATTTTTCTTTCATACAATAGGATTAATAATTGATAGTTGTCTAATTGACAGCTCTCAATTATTAACCTGGCTTACAGTCACCTTTCAATTGCAAGGTGGCTGTAACCCCTTATTAACCCATTCGCCACCGCTACAGGGCAATGGGAATAGACGGGCAAAGTGCCAGAAAGGGCAAATCTAATTATAGATTTGCCCTTTCTGGGGTGTCTGGGGGCAGATGTTAGTAGCCAGGGGGGCACAAAAAAAATGTACCCTCCCTAGGCTATTATTATCTGCCCCCACTCGCTTGCTTTGTCTGTCTGGTGGAGAAAATACAGCGGGAGCCCACGCATTTTTTTTCAACGAATTTACACCTTTAATTAACCCCTACATGTCTGAAATTTGGCACACATACACTTATGTAATTGTAAGTTCAAACCATATATCAAAATACAGGAAATGACATGGTTAACTGTGTCTAAACAATGTATCATTTCATGTCGGCTTCTGTGATTTCACAAAAGCCGGCAATTGAATTAGCGGCTATTACAGTATGTAGAAGTGTAAGAACTATAAATATATGTATATATATATGTCACAATGACTGTATATATATATATATATGTGTTCTATGTGTATATATCTATTCTTTCTTTTGTGATTTAAATACTATTCTTTTGGATCCATTATATGTCAGTTTTGCAAGCCTGCGAGAAATTCTCGCAAGTCGGATGAAAATCGGATGTTACAAGGTACACACACATGCGACTAAATCGCATCTTTGAAGGAAAATCAGATGCCAGGCGGATGTGTGATGTTTTCATTTTGGTACTGTGAGACAGTGAAGGAATATGTGTTGAATGGGGTGTACATTTCACCTAGGTACTGTGCTGTATGGTATAAGGGAAATGTGTGGCTTTGTAAACCTAGTGGTAGAGAAAGGTCACTACACCTCACATTCAGCACACACTTGCAGCTCAGGCCTGAAATCACTCAGGTGTTAATTAGGAGACCAGAAGTAGGTGTGTTAAAACACAGTCTCCAGAGGAGAGAGCAGGCTTAGCCTGGACACAGGAAGGTGTCCTGGCACAAGAAGCCGTCTCAAGGAGTGTGGGAGCTGTCTCCGTCTGGACACAGGAAGGTGTCCCGGCACAAGGAGCGTCTCAAGGAGTTTGAGCTATCTCAGTCTGGGTGCAGGAAGGACCCCGGACACAGGAGTAGTCTCAGTGCGAATCCGTGCGAATAGCGGATGAATAGGAGTGGATCTCTCTCAAGTCTGGACGCTGAAGGGGCCTTCAGACACAAGGAGGAGTATCTGTGAAACTCCATACTGGTAACATATATCATATGTGTTGTTTTGGGTCAGGCTGGTAGAGCTGGGACCCGGATAGACAGGGCAGTCGATCTATGTGTAATTAGTGGCTAGACAAGCCTAGGTTTTTCTGTTTATGATTTGTTTTTATTCTGTTTGCTGTGGACTTTAATAAAGCTGGTTGCGGCCAGTTTTCACCAGAACTGCTGTCTGAATGAACTGTTTTCGTGCCATTCTGTCTACCCAGACAGCGATCTCAGAGCTAAATCCCCTGAATTGCTACAATTGGTGGAGAATGCTGGGGCAGCGCAGGGGCCGGTACAGTTAGTGCTGGAGTGTGCATGCAGCACAGTGGCTTATAGACAGCAATAAAGGTGAAGTCTGTTGAAATAGCAGCAGAGAAAAAAAAAGTGTGTCAGCAAGAGAAACGTCTGTTTGGAGCAGTCTTAAAGAGACAGGAGCCCTAATAGACTTTGCAAAGAAAAAAAAAAAAAAAGTGTCTACACAGCAGAGCTGAATTTTTCTATGGAAAAGACTGTAGAGTGTGTATGTCTTGAGTGAAGACTGCCGTTGTTAAGACAGAGAAGTCTGACAGCATGGATGACAGCATGGAGGCGCTGTTTGAACAAATGGCGCAAGTTAATGTGCAACATAAGACTGCTGTGGTTGAGATAGATAAGTCCAGCAGTATGGAGGAGCTTGTTAAGAAACACCTGCAGAGCATGCAGCAGGCCCAGCAGAGCTGGCAGCAGCAGCAGGAGTTTAACCGATTGCTGAGGGAGCAGATTGCAGCTCTCAGCACCTTGTACCCGAGTAATGTTGTGAAGGTACCTGCATGGTCCGCTGTAAAGAAGGCGGTAAGACGGTCCCTGAAAAAGATGACACCTCGTGATGATGTGGAGGAATATCTTACTAAGTTTGAGGAACTGGCAGAGAAGGAGAATCTGCCCCTATCTGAATGGGCCATGATGGTCGCACCCTATCTGATTGGAGAGCCCCAAAGGGCCTATGCTGACCTGAGCGAGCAGGACCGCCAAAACTATGCTAAGATGAAAGTGGGGATTCTTGTCCGGCTGGGTGTTACGGTGACAGCCCGTGCCAGGGGAGTTCATGACTGGAGATACAGTTGGGAGTCTGCAGTCAGCAGGCTTGATTATGGAGTTGAAAAGGTGATAGTGGACCGCTACACCCAAGCACGTCCTCCTGAGGTACAGCCGTCTGAGAAGTCGTCACTTCAGAGTTCCCGGACGCTGAACTCTCGCGGTAAGAGCGTTCCAGCTGTTGGGGACATGGGGTATGCTGATAAGCGGGTTCAGGCACGAGGGGACATGTGGGTGGGAGAGTGTGATGGACAGTGTTGGAGCTGGCGTGAAATTGCAGCCAACTCTCCAATAGAGGGGGAGCCTATGTGTTGTGATGTTGGCAGATCCCTCTCTCCCTGCGCAGAATCTGTGTGTGTGTCCACCTCAGCCGAAGAGACTGGACCACAGGGGTCCCCGGTGGGTGTAAATGACTGCCCAGCACAGGCCCTCTTGGACTCAGAGAGTCCAGTGACTTCCGTATGTGACAGCCTGATTGATAGGGACTTCATCCCTGATAAGCACCTGAGTGTGGTGTGCATCCATGGAGACACCAAAGTCTACCCAGAGACTGCCGTGGACTTGGTCCCCAAACTCGGGGAGGTTTCATATGAAGGGGGGGTAGTGAAGAACCTGGTGCAACCCGTCATATTGGGTAATGACTTTCCCCAGTCTAAGGATCTCTGGGGAAAAATGTTTCTGATGGACAGTGTGATGAGGCTCCTATTGGGGTGCGCAGTCCCGAGGGGCGGAACACAATGCTAGTGGGCCATTACAATTATGTGATAATGATAATGATGATCATGATAATGATGATGACCATGATGATGATGCTGATATTGATAATGATGATGATGCTAATCATAATAGTGATGATACTGATGATGATCATGATAAAGATGAAATTCCTTTGCAGGTGATGTTGGGAGACGAGGATGGTGGTTCTCGGGAACCGAGTGTCCCTGACTTACCTGTGTCCTGTGACAATTTTGAGAGTGAGCAGTGGCGAGACCCCATTCCTAGGACGGCACAGGAAAATATGATTGTTCTAAATGAGGTTTCCCAGGAGCCTGGCTCTGAGGAGAGGTTTCCTCATGCTGCCATGAACAATAACCTATTGTATAGGGACACTGAAGTCCAGGGAGAGGTCGTGAGTCAGCTCCTAGTACCTGAGCTATATAGAAGTATAGTGCTGGGGTTGTCACATAGTCACATACTTGAGGGACCAGATGGTGAAGTTAATGTTGTGGATGACATGTTAACTAAGGTTCCAGATCAGGATGTGAATGAAAATGAATTGTATAACCCTGACAGTGAGCAGGATATGAATGAAATGAATTGTATAACCCTGACAGTGAGCAGGATGTGAATGAAAATGAAGTGTATAGCCCTGACAGTGAGCAGGATGTGAATGAAAATGAAGTGTATAGCCCTGACAGTGAGCCAGATGTGGCTGAGAAAAAGGGGTCAGATAGTGATAGTGAATCATCTGATGACCATAAAGCAACCAGTGCAAATGAGGAAGGCATGGTAGCAGAGGAGGTTGAGAGTCCTGAGAAGAAAGCTGATGCTGACCTTACAGCCAGACAGAAGATGGCATCTGAAGATGTTTTACAGTTGGCCGGTTCCCTGGCGAAGACTAAGGTGAAAGGAGGAGAGCTGAGCTTTAAAGGCAGGACTCTGAAAACTGAACACAGCACAAGTGGATGCTGTTGAAGATGAGAAGTTGTCGGTGTGTGGTGTGGATCTGCATCATGCCAAGGACTCTGAAGGTGATGCTGCAGAGGTGGAAAAAGCCATGGAAGTGGTGGTCACCAAGCCAGATGCCTCATCAGAAGCTGAGGTTTCAAGTGAAGCTGTGAGGAACAAGACTGAAGATATGGGGACTGACTCTGTCCAGGAATCTGTTTCTGCCGAAGACAGCGGCGTGGACGGGTTACGGTCCAGATCAGTAGCTGGCA
The DNA here is from genome assembly GCA_033576555.1 of Oophaga sylvatica. NCBI lineage: Eukaryota > Metazoa > Chordata > Amphibia > Anura > Dendrobatidae > Oophaga > Oophaga sylvatica. The sequence goes on from JARQOD010000003.1 coordinate 173,057,729, forward strand.
TTGGTGAGCTCAAGCGCACTTTCAGGGAGGCTACATCGGAGCCACGTCCCAACAAATGGGAAAAGCGATGTGTCACTCCGTTGCCGCTACAGACACACGAAAGCCCAGATGGGATGCAGAACGTGGTGGAAGAGAAGAATCCGGCAGGTTCTGAGTATACAGATGCCGCTATCAAGGAGAACTTGAAGGCTGGAATAAATGGAGATATTGGAGACCAAAGTGATGTGACTGAAGAAGTAGAGTGTAGGACTGACGGTAGGGCTTCTGGGCATGTCCTGCCAGAAGAGCCTGAAGGAGGGGAACTGGAGAAAAGTGAAAAAACCCCTATACCTTCTGTGATAGTTGGTGACACATGGTCAGTGCACCAGGGACAGGAGGTACGTGAGTTTCTGAGGAAGAGTCAGCAGAAGTGTTCTGATGTACCGGGTCGTACTTCTCTGGCCAGGCACTATATCGAAACTGAGCCCGGCCCTAAGGTCAAGATGAAACCGTGCAGGATACCCGAGGCCCGCAGAGAGCATAGGCCTGGGAGGGTACAGAGTAGTGCGGATGCTTCAGATGAAGAGAAAGCTGATGTTGGCTATGACTCAGGTGAAGATACAAATGACAGTGGTGAAGATGAAGCTGATGAGGGCCATGACTGGTCCAGAGTTCACTGTCTCTGTTGGATTGTTGACCAGCCCTCCGGTCTGGAGAAGAGGGAGGGAATATGTGAGACAGTGAAGGAATATGTGTTGAATGGGTGTACATTTCACCTAGGTACTGTGCTGTATGGTATAAGGGAAATGTGTGGCTTTGTAAACCTAGTGGTAGAGAAAGGTCACTACACCTCACATTCAGCACACACTTGCAGCTCAGGCCTGAAATCACTCAGGTGTTAATTAGGAGACCAGAAGTAGGTGTGTTAAAACACAGTCTCCAGAGGAGAGAGCAGGCTTAGCCTGGACACAGGAAGGTGTCCTGGCACAAGAAGCCGTCTCAAGGAGTGTGGGAGCTGTCTCCGTCTGGACACAGGAAGGTGTCCCGGCACAAGGAGCGTCTCAAGGAGTTTGAGCTATCTCAGTCTGGGTGCAGGAAGGACCCCGGACACAGGAGTAGTCTCAGTGCGAATCCGTGCGAATAGCGGATGAATAGGAGTGGATCTCTCTCAAGTCTGGACGCTGAAGGGGCCTTCAGACACAAGGAGGAGTATCTGTGAAACTCCATACTGGTAACATATATCATATGTGTTGTTTTGGGTCAGGCTGGTAGAGCTGGGACCCGGATAGACAGGGCAGTCGATCTATGTGTAATTAGTGGCTAGACAAGCCTAGGTTTTTCTGTTTATGATTTGTTTTTATTCTGTTTGCTGTGGACTTTAATAAAGCTGGTTGCGGCCAGTTTTCACCAGAACTGCTGTCTGAATGAACTGTTTTCGTGCCATTCTGTCTACCCAGACAGCGATCTCAGAGCTAAATCCCCTGAAATGCTACAGTACGATAATCGACCGACTAAAACGGTCCGATTTTTTGTAGTTGTGTCTGACCCCGGCCTATGAGTTATAAACTGCAGTATTGCTACAGTATGCTTGAAATAAATGCAGACTGAAGCGACGCTGCAGGTTAAAACTCATGTGTATTCACCTGCCCAGGTGTGATAGTAATGATACAAGGCCAGGGGATTGTACATATAACGTGTATTTTCACCATCATCTCCTCAGTTTATTCAACACACACGGCATAGAGGATGTGGTTAATTACAAGGTATATCTAGAATCCCTGGCCTTGTATCACAAAGCGTTAAATGATGGTAAAAACACACCCACTCATTTAACTTTTTATGATACTTGGCAAGGTAAAATAGATATGCTTGCACTCAACACCATCCTCTATTCAGTCTGTGCCATATTATCAGACTGAAGAGACTGGTGGGGAAAATACAAGTCATATATTTGTGTTTTTGACTACACATATCTCCAGGAATGACACAAGATACATGTGTCATTCCTGGAGTTATGTGTAGTCAAAAACGCAAAGTGTACGGCGCAGTGTGTGTAGGCGGCGAAAGACACATTAATCAAACAGTATTTAGTAAAGCAGAATTGCACATTTATTTTTAAAACAAAAAAAATAATTCATTTTTATTGTGAAGGACGTTTGGGGGGAATACATTGGGGGTGTGGAGAGACGAGGAACGGCTGGAAAGTGAGGAAGGGGTTCTAGGGGAAGGGGCGAAGAAAGTAGTGGGGGAAGGAAGATCAGGGATGGAAGTAGAGGCAGGTTGAGACACATTAGGAGGAGAGGGGGATGGACAAAGTCTTTTTTTTGCTCTTCTTTGGGGCAGGAGTCCCCTGCATGGACCGACTTCCGTGTGACCGCCTTGAGCTGGTGGACCGTGGCCTGGAGACGTAAAGGAAGGAGTGTCGTTCACCCTCTCATGCTCTGTGGTGGCAGTGGCGGTGCTCCTAGAAGGAGAACAAGTGGTGGCAGTGTTCCTAGGAGGAGAAGTGGTGGCTGTGCTCCTAAAATGGTGCGGAGTGGTGGCGGGTGCTCCTAGACGGAGAAGTGGAGGCTGTGCTCCTAAAATGGTGCGGAGTGGTGGCAGTGCTCCTAGACGGAGAAGTGGTGGCTGTGCTCCTAAAATGGTGCGGAATGGTGGCGGTACTCCTAGACGGAGAAGTGGTGGCTGTGCTCCTAAAATGGTGCGTAGTGGTGGCGGTACTCCTGGAAGGGGATGTGGCGGTGGTCCTTACAGGAGAATAGGTGACGGTGGCCCAAGCAGTTACTGCGGTGGCGTGAGTCCAAGACTGCGGACCAGTGTCTGTGGTGGTGGTGCTCCAGACAGGAGCAGCACTTGCCATGGTGGTGGCGACGATGGAGTGTCCAGCAGTACTCGATTGTGGTGGTGTAGTGGTCACTCTGAATGCTGGTGGCCGTGCAGTGGTATGCAGCAGAAGTCGGTAGTGAGGTGTGGCGAGTCAGTGGTGGCACAGTTGGAAATGCTACCACTGACTGCTGCACGTACCAATTCTGCTGCATAGCCTGCAAGTAAGCAGTGTTGCAGGCCTGCAACACACTCAGCTGTTGCTCAGGACTAAGGTGTTCCGCCATGCCCCGTTCAATTTTACTGAAAAAATGGTGCGGTGGTCTGTGGAGGTCGGCCTCCAGCGATCAAGCCGCTGGTCGACAGAGTGGAAGTAGTGTTCTATGTGGGTAATACCGCGTTCCATGAGTGAAAAACCGCTTTCCACTCTGTCGGACATCGACTTCATACTGGCATGAAAGGCCTCGCTCAAGTGCATGAACTCGGGCAAGACATTCCTCTCCAAGGCCCTCTGCCGCTGGCGGGAAGTGCCCGCATAACCAGTGGCAGAGACCTGGGACAGGGGAACACCTGATGGACCAGCTTCCTGGTCACCAGCTGTCCGGTGTTGCTGACCTGCAAGTTGCTTCCAGGCTGTCGAATGGCTGGGACGGGTCCAAGGTCGTCCAATGAAGGACCACTTCTGGGACAGGCTGCATGGTGCTGCTCCAGGTGCTGTGGAAAGAGAAAGAAAAACATTACTATCATGCATTTACAAGAAGCATCAGCTGTGGAATAGAAAAGCACTGATTAAAAAAAAACACTTACTCTCTGCTGGCAAGGACCGGTCTCAGAAACGCCAACTCGCGATAATAACGATATTTTCGTCTGGTCCTTGCTGCTGAACCACTGCGAACCTGTCCCTCTGCATGAACATCAGTGTTGAAGCGGTCCTTCATCGAGCGCCAATGTGTGCGGACTTTGTTCACTGTTGGAAAAAAAAAAATTATACAATGCACTCAGGGAAAAATCTGTCTTATCACACACACCTGACTCCTGAGTGAACATGCCAAACAGTCAATGCAGCATAAAAAAGCAATACAATGCACAGTGCAGTCACTGTTGATACAAATGACACTGTTGGGTTTGCTGCTCGAATATATCTAGTGGGAAACACAACAGTGCCATCAGTAACAAGAGTGAATGCAGCATAAAAAAGCAGTACAATACAAAGTGCAGTCACTGTTGTTCCAGATGACACTGTTGGGTTTGCAGCTAGAATATATCTATCAGCAAACCCAACAGTGCCATCAGTAACAAGAGTGAATGCAGCATAAGCAATACAATACACAGGGCAGTCACTGTTGAAACATATGACACTGTTGGGTTTGCTGAGAGAATATACCTCTCAGCAAACCCAACAGTGAATGCAGCATAAGCAATACAATACACAGTGCAGTCACTGTTGATCCAGATGACACTGTTGGGTTTGCTGATAGAATATATCTCTCAGCAAACCCAACAGTGCCATCAGTAACAAGAGTGAATGCAGCATAAGCAATACAATACACAGGGCAGTCACTGTTGTTCCAGATGACACTGTTGGGTTTGCTGAGAGAATATATCTCTCAGCAAACCCAACAGTGCCATCAGTAACAAGAGTGAATGCAGCATAAGCAATACAATACACAGGGCAGTCACTGTTGAAACAGATGACACTGTTGGGTTTGCTGATAGAATGTATCTATCAGCAAACCTAACAGTGCCATCTGTAACAAGAGTGAATGCAGCATAAGCAATACAATACACAGTGCAGTCACTGTTGATCCAGATGACACTGTTGGGTTTGCTGATAGAATATATCTCTCAGCAAACCCAACAGTGCCATCAGTAACAAGAGTGAATGCAGCATAAGCAATACAATACACAGGGTAGTCACTGTTGAAACAGATGACACTGTTGGGTTTGCTGATAGAATATATCTATCAGCAAACCCAACAGTGCCGTCAGTAACTAGAGTGAATGCAGCATAAGCAATACAATATACATTGCAGTCACTGTTGATCCAGATGACACTGTTGGGTTTGCTGATAGAATATATCTATCAGAAAACCCAACAGTGCCATCAGTAACAAGAGTGAATGCAGCATAAGCAATACAATATACATTGCAGTCACTGTTGATCCACATGACACTGTTGGGTTTGCTGATAGAATATATCTATCAGAAAACCCAACAGTGCCATCAGTAACAAGAGTGAATGCAGCATAAGCAATACAATACACAGGGCAGTCACTGTTGAAACAAATGACACTGTTGGGTTTGCTGATAGAAAATATCTATCAGCAAACCCAACAGTGCCATCAGTAGCAAGAGTGAATGCAGCATAAGCAATACAATACACATTGCAGTCACTGTTGATCCAGATGACACTGTTGGGTTTCCTGCTAGAATATATCTAGCAGGAAACCCAACAGTATCATCAGTAACAAGAGTTACTGCGGCATCACAGAGCATGGAAATACTTACTAAATGCCTTTTTGGTGGTTGGAGAGGCGCTGTCCCAGCCATCCATCAACGCTGCGGCCACCTCATTCCATAGTCACCGGCTCATCAGATTGTCCTTGTACTGCGGATCATGGCTGTCCCACAATGGGACACGCTCATGGACCTGGCAGATCAGGGCCTCATTGTCCACATAGAGGTCCTCGTCCCGTTGTGGAACCTAGAAAAAAAAAAAAAAAACATTGCAATCTTGGATATATTTCAGAAAGAGAGACAAAAAAAAAGAGACATTCAAAGACTATATACTTACATTCCGTCTCACCACCGGGACTTGTCTTGGCTATGACTGCTTCTGCTGTTCGGACTCCTCAATCACCGTGTTCGACGATGTCTGAAAAAGGAAAAAAATTATTACACATATGTAGATGCAGCAGCTATACTTACACAAAGGCAGGAACATACTCACATCACGCTCTGCTTGGGCCAGTTCTTTCCGGGATGGCGAATAATGTGATCCAGAAGAAGACATTCTGCAATAAAAAAAATACAAAGCATTAGTACATATTACATTTGAAAGGACAGGCAGTCATTTGGTTTAAGAATACTCACATTGTTTGTGATGCACCTTGGATCCAAAGTTTCTACTGTCTTGGCTGTGTCTTCCAAGCAGTCCTTCAAGGCTGTGTCTTCCAGGCAGTGAGTGTCTCCAGGCTTTGTCTTCCAGGCTATGTCTTCCACGCTGTGTCTTCAAGGCTGTTTGTTCCAGTCTTATAGTAGTGGTCTGTCTGGCACTGCAGACACCTTCTTTTATCTACACTCCCCACAAGCAACATTGTTTACAGTCATAGACAAAAGTTTTGAGAATGACACAAATATTAATTTTTACAAAGTCTACTGCTTCACTTTTTCTAATGGCAATTTGCATATACTCTAGAATGTTATAAAGAGTGATCAGCTTAACAGCAATTACTTGCAAAGTCAATATTTGGCTAGAAAATGAACTTTATCCCCCAAAACACATTTCAACATCATTGCAACCCTGCCTTAAAAGGACCAGCTAACTTCTTTTCAGTGATTGCTCCATTAACACAGGTGTGGGTGTTGATGAGGACATGGCTGGAGATCAATCTGTCATGATTAAGTAAGAATGACACCACTGGACACTTTAAAAGGAGGCTGGTGCTTGGCATCATTGTTTCTCTTCTGTTAACCATGGTTATCTCTAAAGAAACACGTGCAGTCATCATTGCAATGCACAAAAATGGCCTAACAGGGAAGAGTATCGCAGCTAGAAAGATTGCACCTCAGTCAACAATCTATCGCATCATCAAGAACTTCAAGGAGAGAGGTTCAATTGTTGCCAAAAAGGCTCCAGGCCGCCTGTGAGGAACTAAGCCGACCGCCACACGGTAGCCCGGGAATCACAGCTTCTGATCCCACCGCTGCCACCAATTTGTGAGGAACTAAGCCGACCGCCACACGGTAGCCTGGGTATCACAGCTTCTGATCCCACCTCCGCTACCAAATGCGAGGGACGATCCCCTTTCCTCCCACGTCACCAATGGGACGTAACTCCACAGGTACAGCTCTCCGGCGCCCCCTTTGTCTCTCAGGTCAGTAAGGGAACTGCACCTAGAGCAAATGGCCGCCGGGGAGGGTGTCCTGTTACCCAATGGGTATTCTAAGATTCGTGATCAGAGTAAAAGCATCAGCCCAAGATTAATTTTATGGTTTAATTTGCCTTAAGGGCGCACTAGATAATTACAGAAATATACAGTAAAGCTATACAACGTAATTACAATGGATTTGCAGTCAGAGTACAAAAATACAACAATAAATGTACAAGGCTTAAAGGTATTAGCTATAGATCAATATTACCGGGTATTATGGTCATGGGAAGGCCTTGGCTCTGCCATTCCCAGGTACAGTCTTCAGTTGCTGAATAGTCCCTTGGTCTTTCCTAGACCATCTTCTTGGCTTCTGTGTGTGAAATGGAATGACCAGCAGCCTGGTCATGGCTAGTTCTTAAACCTGCTAGGCCCATCCCCTTTGCTTTGAAGCACGCATATTAACTGGCCTGCAATTCATATGGAGCAGCAAACAATGGCTTGAGCTTGAGCTATTTACCATACGACTGACCATCTTATTCAGACACTGGCCTAAACTAATTAGCATGTTAAAGCCCGTTTGACTCATAGTGGACATCAAAACCGGTCGTACTGGATATGCTAACAGGCCCTATGTAGTTAGCAATCTGTGGTGAACTGACAGTCTGTGTGTGAACTGACAAAATGGAGGCTGGTATAGGCCCTATACAAAATGGTGGCGGTCCTTTTCCTTACACCGCCCAAGAAAGACCAGCAAGCGCCAGGACCGTCTCTTAAAAGTGTTTCAGCTGCGGGATCGGGCTACCAGCAGTGCAGAGCTTGCTCAGGAATGGCAGCAGGCAGGTGTGAGTGCATCAGCACGCACTGTGAGGCGGAGACTCTTGGAGCAAGGCCTGGTCTCAAGGAGGGCAGCAAAGAAGCCACTTCTCTCCAGAAAAAACATCATGGACAGACTGATATTCTGCAAAAGGTACAGGCAGTGGACTGCTGAGGACTGGGGTAAAGTTATTTTCTCTGATGAATCCACTTTTCGATTGTTTGGGACATCAGGAAAACGCCTCATTCAGAGAAGACAAGGTGAGCGCTACCACCAGTCTTGTCTCATGCCAACTGTTAAGCATCCTGAAACCATTCATGTGTGGGGTTGCTTCTCAGCCAAGGGAATCGGCTCTCTCACAGTCTTGCCTAAAAACACAGCCATGAATAAAGAATGGTACCAGAATGTCCTCCAAGAGCAACTTCTCCCAACCCTCCAAGAGCAGTTTGGCGATCAACAATGCCTTTTCCAGCATGATGGAGCACCTTGCCATAAAGCAAAGGTGATAACTAAATGGCTCAGGGAACAAAACATAGAGATTTTGGGTCCATGGCCTGGAAACTCCCCAGATCTTAATCCCCTTGAGAACTTGTGGTCAATCATCAAGAGACGGGTGGACAAACAAAAACCTAAAAATTCTGACAAAATGAAAGCATTGATTGTGCAAGAATGGACTGCTATCAGTCAGGATTTGGTCCAGAAGTTTATTGAGAGCATGCCAGGGAGAATTGCAGAGGTCCTGAAGAAGAAGGGTCAACACTGCAAATATTGACTTGCTGCATTAACTCATTCTAAACGTAATATAGCATGTTACTCATATTTGCAATATCGTCTGGATAAAAACATCTTCAAACACACATAAAAACGAGGACAGCAGATCATGTTAATATATATTTGTGTCATTCTCAACATTTGGCAGACTGTAAATGTTTACAACGACGCTATAAATCGGGTGCGCGCAAAAGCACTGACGAGCGCACAGCCATGCGCCCGCCAGCGCCCCCATAGACTGTAATGCTATTTTTTGCGCATAACATGCGCACACGTGCGCACACGCTTTTTTAAAGTGGTTGGGCGGGACAAAAAATGCAACATGTAGCATCTAGCACGTCTGGGCGCACACCTGGAAAATGCGCAGCGCAAACGCTGATGAACGCGTGCAAGCGCTAGACCCTGCGCCCGCCATGTTAAATATAGGGGAACATTGCGCTTGCGACCGATAGCGCACGATGCGCTGAGCGATAAAATGCAAGTGTGAAAGTAGCCTTAGAGGAAATTATGGCCAGTTTTGTCATATTTCAACTAAAATTATCACCTTATTCAGTGCCTGTGCTTCATTCCATAAATGGTTACATAACCCCCTGACTCCCCCTGTATAACCCCCAAAAACCTTTTGAAGCTCTCCTGTGCTATGTTAATCCTGTTGGTCCGGTCCAATAGGCGTCCTTTCTGTGCTCTCTATCCCTTGCCCCTGCTGCTGCTCGCTGTCCTCCTGCTGTGATTGATGTGGATGACGCCTCCTACGGGCAAAATCTTGTGCCTGTGTAGAAAAATTGCAGCTCACAACTATGCACTATGTTTCGAGTGCTGCGCACATGCGCATTTATGCTTTCGGCTCTACCCGCAGTAGGGCAAAGCATAGTGCGCAGGCGCGAGCCGTGATTTTTCTGCGTAGGAGCAATATTTTGTCCAGCAGTGTGCAGTAGGCATCATCCACGTTAATCAAAGCAGGAGGAAGGCGATTAGCAGGCGAGGGGAGGGAGAAAAGGTCAAACTTGCAAAATCAACAGTGTATCAAATACTTATTTTCCTAATTGTATTTGGCCTAAATATCTTTATCTAACGTCTCCGCCACGCATATCCTGAACGATCACATATGCTTCAGTCCAACATGTTGATGATTGTTTTTATCCCAACTTCAGACACTGAGGGATAACTTGTCAGATCACATTATCAGAACATTGTTATTAGGGAGGAGGTACCACCAACCTTCTACGGTAGGTCTACCAAGTACAGATGTCACCATGGTTTTTATGGCTGTGGCAATGAGACAAAAAGACGTCCTTCAAATACTTCACAAAATAGGTTACTAGGTCACAGGTATAAGTCCAAAAGTAAATAATAAGGGATGTCGTCACAAGTGTCTGTAGTTTGGTGTTCATTGCAGCCGAATAAACACTTTTGACTTTTAGACACATCCAAAGTAAATCCTGACAGAAGCTACAGGCCGCTCTCTATAGTAGTTCCCATGTCTCTAAAGGTACTGCCACACTAAACGCTCCCGCTAACGATCACAATAACGACGCATACTAATGCGATACGTTTTTGTGATCGTTTTAATGTCGCTAGTAGCTGCCACACTTAGCGATCTCGTTAACGACGCATAAGCGGTTAGCGATCTCCTTAACGACTTTGCGATGTAAAAAACAGCGCAAATCGTTCACAAAACGTGCCAGACACAGCGATATAGGCTCACCAGCGGGACGCCAACGATCAAAAACGATCCAGAACTCTAGTGAACGATCAGCGAGATCACAGCAGGGGCCACGTCGTTGCTACATGCCACACACAACAGCGTCACTAACGAGATCGCTAAATAGTGACGTTTTTTAGCGATCCCGTTAGCGATCTTGTTTAGTGTGGCATACCCTTTACTGATGCTGGCACTTGTTCAACACAAGGACTGTCTTCAGTTCCTTCCAGGATGCTTGATTTCCAAGAAGAGGTCACATCTGAATGACTTAAGTAGTAATTGCCATTGTCCAGGGGAGGGCAAACAAGACTGATTAAGAATTTAATATACACAAATGCAATTTTCAGTCCAGCATTGAATGTAGAGAGCTCTTTCATTTTTATGACCACAGTAAAGCCATATACAGCTCTGGCAAAAATTAAGAGACCACTGCAAAATTTTCAGTTTGTCTGATTTTTCTCTTTATTGGTATATTTTTGAGTAAAATGTAAATTGCTCTTTTATTCTATAAACTAGTGACAACCTGTCTCCGAATTTCCAAGCAATAAATTTTGTATTTATTTTCAGAAAATGAGAAATGGTCAAAATAACAAAAAAATGCAGTGCTTGCAGACCTCAAATAATGCTAAAAAAAACAAGTTCATGATCATTTAGAAACAACAATACTAATGTTTTAACTCAGTAAGAGTTCTGAAATCAATATTTTGTGGAATAACCATGATTTTTAATCACAGCTTTCATGCGTCTTGACATGCTTTCCACCAGTCTTGCACACTGCTTTTGGGTGACCTTATGCCACTCCTTGTACAAAAATTTAAGCAGTTCTTCTTTGTTTGATGGCTTGTGACTATCCATCTTCCTCTTGATTACATTCCAGACAGGGGTGGGATTCAGCCGGTTCTCCCCGGTTCGATGGAACCGGTTGTTCAAAAAGCAGCCGGTTCCCCGAACCGGGGAGAATGAAAGCGGCGATCCGGAACTATTTTGCACCTGAGAGTCGGCGGTTCCCTGTGCCGGTTGTCAAGCTGACAGCCGGCGCAGAGAAGCTGCTGCGTGCCGGCTCCCAGGAATCAATTGCACTGGCGTCTATACAGACGCCAGTACAATTGAAGCTCTGACTGCGGGTCAGAGCGACGCCAGCAGCGTGATCAGGTCATGTGATCACGCTGCTGACGTCACTGGCCAGCGGCGGCAAGGTGGGGGAACGATGGTGGTAAGTGTGCTCCAATATGGAGCTGAAGATACCACCGAAGATGGGGGGGGCATAATGTGTGTGTATGGGGGGGTGAATTTAGAGTGGGGATGGGGGGTTACTTTATGTGTGGTGGGATTTGGAGTGGGAATGGGGGGCTATTTTATGTGTGGGGGGATTTGGAGTGGGGATGAGGGGCTATTTTATGTGTGGGGGATTTGGAGTGGGGATGAGGGGCTATTTTATGTGTGGGGGGATTTGGAGTGGGGATGGGGGGCTATTTTATGTGTGGGGGGATTTAGAGTGGGGATGAGGGGCTATTTTATGTGTGGAGGGATTTGGAGTGGGGATGGGGGGCTATTTTATGTGTGGAGGGATTTGGAGTGGGGATGGGGGGCTATTTTATGTGTGGGGGGATTTGGAGTGGGGATGAGGGGCTATTTTATGTGTGGGGGGATTTGGAGTGGGGATGGGGGGCTATTTTATGTGTGGGGGGATTTAGAGTGGGGATGAGGGGCTATTTTATGTGTGGAGGGATTTGGAGTGGGGATGGGGGTCTATTTTATGTGTGGAGGGATTTGGAGTGGGGATGGGGGGCTATTTTATGTGTGGGGGGATTTGGAGTGGGGATGAGGGGCTATTTTATGTGTGGGGGGATTTGGAGTGGGGATGGGGGCTATTTTATGTGTGGGGGGATTTGGAGTGGGGATGGGGGGCTATTTTATGTGTGGGGGGATTTGGAGTGGGGATGGGGGGCTATTTTATGTGTGGAGGGATTTGGAGTGGGGATGGGGGGCTATTTTATGTGTGGGGGGATTTGGAGTGGGGATGAGGGGCTATTTTATGTGTGGGGGGATTTGGAGTGGGGATGGGGGCTATTTTATGTGTGGGGGGATTTGGAGTGGGGATGGGGGGCTATTTTATGTGTGGGGGGATTTGGAGTGGGGATGGGGGGCTATTTTATGTGTGGGGGCTGGGGATTTGGAGTGGGGATGGGGGTATTTAATATGTGTGGGGGGATTTGAGGGTACTGAAGAGTATGCATGTATGAGGAAACAGTATGGGGGATGGTTGCAGACAGTATGAGTGAACGGGTGATTGTATGTGGACATAGTATGGGGAGTCAGGGGTATGTGTGAGCAGACAGTATAGTGAGGGGGTAAATATATGAGGAGACAGTATGCTGAACAGGGGGGATGTGTGAGGAGGGAGGGGAATAGTGTGAGGTGACAGTATATTGCAGATATTTTTATTTAGGGGCATTATAATGACCTCTTCTTTCTTTAAGGGCATCGTGTGGAGAGTTGGTGCAGAAGAGCGGAGAAGATGGCGGTCTGCAGAGACGGCTGTGGATGAGAAAACTCATCATGGGATCTTGACAAGATGAAGAAAAGGAGAACGACTCCAGAGACGACGTCATCTATAAGGTATCTGGATGTAAATATTATTTGTGAAATTGACTAATTCTCATGTCTTTATTTGTTAGGAGCATTAAAGGGGTTCTCCAGGTCTGTGTCACATAGAATGACTGCAGACTCAGCACAAACCTGGACAACCCTTTAATGCTCCTAACATAAATAAAAACATGAGAATTAGTCAATTTCGAATTCTCACAGTGCGCTCTGCACGCTGTTAGGATTCTCTCGTGCCGGTGATTTACATACATGCAGTCACATGCTGACTAGACATGTGTGGCCTCACTCAATGAAAATGAACGGAGCGAGGCCGGGCACGTCTAGTCGGAATGTGGCCAGAAGTATATAAATCACATGCTTGTGCTGACATGACCGTGTACTCTTGCCACCGGTAATGGAGAATCCTAAAAGTGTGCAGAGCATTAGTTGTGAGAATTCAGAAGCTGCAATGTCAGGATTCAGCTCTGCAGGTTCCAGCAGTCATCACATGGACACTTCACTCATGCCATTTTCATACTTATGGTCCTGTGACAACGAGCTTCTCCTCCTGTTTCTCTCAGTTTTTCACTGAACATTGAGAGCATTAGGGAGAGCAGCTCGTCAGTACATGACTAAGTGTGCAAATCGCATGTGTGCGGGGGGGAGGCGCCGAAACAAATTCTTGCCCCGGGTGCCAGAAAGCCTAGATACGCCTCTGGCCGCAACACACCGCCAGCCCCAGCCCCCGCGGACTGATCTCTGCAGTGCGGCGATTGGGTAGCGGCGCGCCGCGGCCATCTTCAGTCACGAGGAGGAGCTGAAGAGAGAGGAGAGAGCAGAGGCTGCGAGGCAGAGCTGCAGAGTCTCTGGGGTACTGTGTGTGTGAGCAGCTGCCTGAGCTGCGGCGCTACCTTGGGCTGGCCTGGCCTGGAGACTATTTGGGCAGTATGTGCTAAGTTCTATTTGGGCAGTGAGTGTAGTATGTCACTGTATTATTTGGGGCTGGGCAGTGGGCCCTCAGCACTGTATGACAGTGTGAGCAGCTGCCTGAGCTGCGGCGCTGCCTGGGGCTGGCCTGGCCTGGAGACTATTTGGGCAGTATGTGCTATTTGGGCAGTATGTCACTGTATTATTTGGGCACTGTATGAGGTATTATATGAGCACTATGTGATGATATTATTTGGGCACTGTATTGTTTGAGCATTATGTGACGGTATTATTTGGGCACTCTGTGACTGTATTATTTGGGCACTGTATTATTTAGGCACATTCAGTGCCAGGAGCCCTTCCTTCTTGCCTGCGGCTCCTTAGCTGCTGCAGAACCTAATTTTAAAGAGGGAAGGGAAGGAGAGTGGAGTGGTTTTTGTGAAGCTATGAGGGGCTGCCTTGCTGCTGCAGAACCTGTTTTTGCCTAAAACCTTTTATGTGGAAAAAATTAATCACACCTGGATCCTGCAGTTCCTCCAGGACTACAAGTCCCAGCAGAACGTGGGGAGCAGTGATGTAATCCTTCAGCCTCTGACTAGCTATACCTCCCCCTTCTTTAAAAAGAGGTTCTGCAGCTGCGGAGGGAACATATATGTATGAATCACAACCCAGCTGCTGCAGAACCTCTTGAGGGAATCCCATTCCGCAGGCTTCGGGGGTGTGGCTTCAAAAATGGGTGTGGCTTAAAACGGGTGTGGTTTAAAAATGGGTGTGGTTTACTGACCCACAAACACAGAACCTGTTGTTAAAAATTTGAATCCCACCCCTGATTCCAGAGGTTTTCAATGGGGTTCAGGTCCAGAGATTGGGCTGGCCATGACAGGGATTTGATGTGGTGGTCTTTCATCCACACATTGATTGACCTAGCTGTGTGGCATGGCGCATTGTCCAGCTGGAAAAAACAGTCCTCAGAGTTGGGGAACATTGTCTGAGCAGAAGAAATCAACTGTTTTTCCAGGATAACCTTGTATGCGGCTTGATTCATACGTCCTTCGCCAAGATTAACCTGCCCAATTCCAGCCTTGCTGAAGCATCCCAGATCATCGCCAATCCTCCACCAAATTTCACAGTTGGTGGAAGACACTGTGGCTTGTATGCCTCTCCAGGTCTCCGTCTAACCATTAGACAACCAGGTGTTGGGCAAAGCTGAAAATTAGACTCATCAGAGAAGATTACCTTACTCCAGTCCTCAACCCTCATGGACTTTGGCAAACTTCAGCCTGGCTCTCTTTTGCTTCTCTTTAAAGAAAGGCTTTTTTCTTGCTTTACATAACTTGAGCCCTGCTTCTAGGAGCCTGTAACGAACTGTTCTTGCCGTGCACTTCACCGCAGCTGCCATTTGCCATTCCTTTTGTAGGTCACTTGATGTTATCCTGTGGTTGCTGAGTGACATTCGAATAAGATGGCAGTCATCCTGGTCAGTGGAGAGTCTTTTTCGCCTCTGCCGTTCTGTAACTTTGTTGTCCCCAATGTCTGCTACTTGACCTTGTTGTAATGGACTGCTGTCTTAGAAATTTTAAGGATGGAGGCAACATGACGTTCACTGTATCCCTCTGCTAGTAAAGCCAAAATTGAGCCCTTCTTTTCCTCACTCAAGACTTTTATTTTCAACTCCTTTGGAAGGTAAAAAGTTATTTTTTCATTCCTATTACTTTTGGGATATTACTATCACTTGTCCTATTGCAAGAGGATTGTGAACACCACAGCAGTGTTTTTTATACTTAACTTTGTTAAATAAGATTTGGTTCAGGTGATCAACTAATCAGAAGCACATTAAGTAGAATGAGGTGTACTCTGGTTGGAATTCAACTAACACTAGAATGGAATGGCTGTCAGACATGTAGAGAAGCTGATTTTTATAAAACTGTGCAGTGGTCTCTTTATTTTTGCCAGAGCTGTATAACACAACTAAAGTATACAAAAAAGTGTTAAAATAAGTTATTTTATTTATCACGACAGTTAAAATTGGTCAATGAAAAATTATAATTGTCTATCCGTTACCAAAAGCTTTCAGCCTTAAAGTGTAACCAATTTACCAAAATTTCTCACATTAAATTGAGATAGTGGGGTCTCAGATGCTCATCTTCTGTTTGAATGAAGGTGTAAAAGCACACAGGTTCTAAGAAAGTCTATGACCCATATGCTGCTTACCTGACCCTTCAAATCAGTGTTGAAAGGGCACCGATCTCAGCTAAGGCCTTTTGTCCATTTTCTTAAAGCCACCAATCGGGTTTCTGTGGAGGATTGTATAATGGAAAGGTCTACAATAATAATAGTAAGAGTAACTCATTGGCAAACTCATGTTTGCCAATTTTTAAAAAAATTATTAAATTAGAATTTTGAAATATCTTTTAATAATTCCATACAAATGGAATTTATTTATTTTACTCACTTAGCGTATAAATGGGGAGAACATACTTCTAATACAGTATATGTTTTACCCTTTTTTTCCTGTGCTATAGTACCCTACTAAAGGGGTCTTATCCAATATTCGGAACTATTTATTTTAATATGGACCTAAGAATTAGCAGGCAGGTAGTTGTTAAGTTGATAACTAGCTGCTTGTTCTGCCCGCTGCCGATCTCTGCCAGCTCAGAATCGTCACATACCACTCCTGCCGGTGATTGTGAGGCTTCCGCTGACTCCACGTTGACGGAGTAGCCGCTTCTCTTATGTTCTGCTCTGTTGGCGGAGTATCACTGCCACTGTCATGCCCATTGGCATCCGGTTCCCCATTTCCAAACTGTGAAAGCACAGCCCAGGAGAGGAAAAGCTGCTCTGGTGACATGACACAGCAGAATCGCCGGCAGGAGCGGTCCGCTAGATCAGCCAGGTAGTTAGCAACAACCTACTTGTTAGTTCCTATGCCCAAAGTAAAAAAAATAAACAAGTCAAGTATTAATCCCTTTAAATGGTGCAGTAAATTGTTTGCAATGTAAAAACAATATATGCAAACATCATTTTGCTTCTCTGTATACTACACAAATATTCCTGTATTTGTTACTATTATTTAGGATACACGCAGCAAACAGCAATGTAGAGTCCATGAAGTATCAGCCCTTGGGGTAAAACAGCATCATGTATGACATGTTTGAGTCTATTTTTTCTTACACTTTATGGGAAGCAGTTGACAATTCTGTAAAAGAGTGTCCCCTGGAGCTACAGATAACCTAGACAGGTCTAACTTCATTATTTCCAATAGGAGCAAACAAACATTTTATTCTTGTTTGTACGTTTCACTAATTTGTGGCCACTGGCCACACATACTAAACCATATTACAAGTAAGTGGTGTCAGAGTGGACGGTCAGCAGCTGCGTCTCGACTTTGTGACGATATCACCTCCCCAGCCTGCAGCTCATCCATATTCAACTGCCGCCCCAGGGTAATCTCATTGTTTCCTATCTCCTGTCCCTGGCTTTCATCTATGCATTTCATGTATTACGACAACAGTAATTTAAAGATTTTAATTTTAGAATTTGCTAGGGAGTAAATATACAGTTCTTTATGGATTGTTTCCTGTATTTTAAGTGCTCGCTCACACAAGCGTATAACACGACCGAGTGCTATCTGATGTTTTATCGCATAGCAATCAGATCAATGTTATACTATGGGGCAGTGAAGGTCTACGATTTTTTTCTCATGCCGATTCAGCGTGAGAAAAAAGTCGCAGCATGCCGTGGGTACATCCGATAATCGGACAATGCGCATACAAATCTATGGGTGTATGTGAAACATCGGACTGCACTTGGATGTCATCCAGGTACAGTCCTACATCAGCAGATATAGACAATGGAGAAGATGGAGAAATGAAGTTCTCCATCTTCTCCGCACCTGTGCTCCAATTCTTGCATGTGAGGGAATCTGATCACACTAAGCAGACACTCAGATCAATCTCTGACAGAGTTTCAGTCGAGTGTCATTAGCATAATCGACCTATCACATGAGAGAACAACTGATCGCAGCCTTAAAGGTGACCTTATAGGATTTAATGCTTTACCTTAATAACATTATCAGCCTTAAAATGAAGCTGTGCATACAGAAATATGAAGTTCCTGATGCTCAGAATACTACATTATCACGCAAAGAGATTTTCATATAGAAAAAAGACATCACTACTTGAACTATTATTACTGCGCTGAATGCGGAAAGTGCACATCTCAGTATTTCCTCAGGGGGAAACATAATCTCATTTCCCTATCACATTAAGATAGAATACGGCCTTATCGCTGTAAGACTGGATGAAATCAGAAACTAAAGGTACAGTAATGCCTGTAGACTTTCCTCTCCATGCTACACATCAATAATATGGCCAGAAGCTACGCCCAGGTTAGATTCAAGCCCTTTCTCCAGTCGGTGCAAGCCCTGAACTACTAAAGACCCTCTTGGCAAGAGGTGAGTATATGCTCCCATGGCAAAGTGGAGACTGAAGTACGGTATATAAGGTGACTGTAGCCCTGTATACTCAGTATCATGATACGCTGTCTTATGGGGGGTTATGGTGGGGTGTGCTAACTATTCGTGGTCACTATCAGAGGCACAAATGTAATTGCTAGCTTGCTACAATGTTAATAATAAGTTACAATGAAAACTATTTTACCTCCATTGTAAATTAGGTTTATTAGCAAAATTTACAAACTTTCTGCTGTTTGCATTAAACCAATGAAGCGTTTTACAAAGAACATTTTACATATCTAAACACAACTAATATAACAAGTGAAAAACCTAAGCTATATACCCTGCTCTAAGAAAGCAAAAGCAACAGTGCATATAAATAACATAGGGCACCTAGTAAACATTGTTTTTGATTAAAAATAAAGAGTAAAAGCCATCTCATCAACGTCAAGGTGTACCCATATGGGGATCGTCAAAATTCAGCACAAAAAACAATTTTTACTTACAACTACAGTCTCAGAATTACTCATTCCCTTCATATAGAACCATTGGTTGTTATGATCTGCCGCAAATATGACGCATAACAACCAGATACCGGACTGTGGCAGTGTTTCTGAGGAATCTTAGCCTATTCCTTGTGAGCAATGGCCTCCAATGAATATGACAGCCACTCCAGAAACTCCAGAACTTGTTCTGAATCTAAGTCTTATTGGACTTAGGAGTGGTGGCATTCTTGTCCTGTTGGGAGGGCCAATGATACCCAAGCTTCATCTACCTCGCTTTTATTTAAAATAAGTGTAACACAGGTACTAGGATGCAGTGACAGAGAGGCACAGAGCAAGGGTTAACAGGGGAAAACAATTACTGTATTTTTCGGATTATAAGATGCACTTTTTTTCCCCCAAATTTGGGTGGAAAATGGGGATGAGTCCTATAATGTGTATATACCTTACTGGTACCGTTGCTGCAGGCTGTAGGCTGAGATGAGGGAGTGTCCGGTGCAGCTTCAGGTGTCCGGCGCTGCTGCCCAGTGCTGTTGCAGGTGTCTCTGATGCTGGGGTGCCCGGTGGTGCTATGGGGGTCTCTGGTGCTGTGGGGTCTCTGCCGAAATTTTGTGAAAGACCAGAGCCCCCGCAGTTCCATGGTTTCCTCTTGCGGTGGACTCCGGGAAAATGTCCGCAGGGGGCGGTGCATGCGTAGATGGAGATCTCGGCACCAAGATCTCGGGAGACGAGATTTCAGCGCTGAAATTTCTGCCCGCTGCATTTTCCTGGAGTCCACCGCACAGGAGACCATGGAGCTACGGGGCGCTCTGGCCTTTTATAAAATGTCGGCAGAGCCCCCCACAGCACCGGAGACCCCAGTAGCATCGCCAGGCAACCGCAGCAGCGCCGGATACCCCTATAGCACCGCTGGGCACCCGCAGCACCAGAGACATCTGCAGCAGCACCGGGCAGCAGCGCCGGACACCTGCAGCAGCACCGGACACCTGCAGCAGCACAGGACACAGCAGCAGTGCTGGACACTGCAGCAGCACCAGACACCCGCAGCAGCGCGAGGCACATTGGAACACCCCCTCATCCCAACCTGTGGCATCACCCCACTCCTGCCTCCTCCAAGAGCGACCCTGAGACCCCGCTTCATCGCAGCCACCACCCCGGTAAGAAATAAGCAACATGGATTATAAGAAATACCACAATTTTATAAAAAAAAAAAAAATTCCTATTTTTCTCCTCAAAATTTGGGGTACGTCTTATAATCCGGAGCGTCTTATAATACGAAAAAAACAGTACTTGTTTAATAGGTACAGGGATAAACTCCTCGCAGGAAGCAACAGGGTATAAACAAGGTGAAAGCTGAGTGGTACAAAGGGAAAAATAACTCAAGATGGCAGTTTATAAATGTCTATTTCACTTAGCGTAACTCGGATGCCTTTCTCTCTTTCTGGGTTGGATGGGTGGTTGCCAGCTGAGGCCAGTGCTGAGTTCTTCCAGCTTCCCCGCCTAACAAGTAAGTCTCACTTCTGGCATCAGCGGGCGGTCACCGGTCTTACCCGCTGAGACCCTATTCCATTATGCTGCTGCAGCGCAGCAAGGAATCATCCACTGCATTCCTCCACTCGGAGTACGTTCCTCTGCACGCCCGTTGAGGTCTGAGAGTCCTTGCTGCACCCGATCGTAATCACTGCCGCGCAGCTTATCCCTACCTGCGGCCTAGCGCCGGTCCTCACTGACTCCTCTCTCTGGCGGGAAGCCCCTCTCTTTTCCCACACAAACCCTCTTATACTTCCCTGGCTCACCACGCCCCCTCTACACAGGTCAAGGGTCTGCTCCAACCTCAATCTCCTTCCCCCCTGCTACAGTAGGCCCAGCCCCAGCAGTTCCGGACCCAGTGCCTTGTCAGCACCCACAGCCCAGTCTTCTCCTCTACACCCCCATTCTCCTTTAACTCACCATTCCACAGCCAAGACCTCTTCCACCAGGCATTCACAGTTCTTAACTTCTTGGATAATTCTTTGCCAAAGAAAATCGTTCTGCACATATCTCATGGGCGTGACACCATCGTGGACACACTGGGTACTTTGAGGCACCTCTTGAATTTTCTTGTCAGGATTAAGCCCCCGTCACACTAAGCGAGATCGCTAGCGAGATTGCTGAAGCGTCACCGATTTTGTGACACAACAGCGACCTAGCCAGCGATCTCGCTTAGTGTGACACGCAGCGACGACCAGCCCCCCTGCTGGGTATCGCTGATCGTCGTCGAATGGCCTGGACAATTTTTTCATTGTTGGGTCCCGCTAGCCAGCGTGCATCGCTGCGTGTGACAGCGGCAGACCAACAATCAGCGAGAACCAAGCGCTGTACAGCAGAAGCTGGGAGCTGGTATCCAATGTACACATAGGGTAACTAAGTGTCGCTGGGACATTGAAGAGTGTGACGGGACCCTTACTCAGAACTTCAGGTACCTTATGCAGAATGTCGACATCTGTCTCTCCTCCATGGCATTCAGTGACCTCCTTCACTAAGTCATAAGACTGCACACTAGGTGTGAGTCCTATCTCCACCTCTTCACTGGGGCTGCCGTCATCTTCAACTTCCATGGTGTACATCGGCTCCACCGGATTCACTTCCATGCTCCTGAGTAACGCAGACATCTTGCTGCAGGCAAATGATGCCTTCTCCCTCACTTCTTGGCATCCGGCGTCATGGCTCTGCCTTGCTCTGGCTGAGGCTCCCCTTTGCTCACCATTCCATTTCTTCCAGGTCTCCGTCTGTCCTCTATGGTCACTCTGCAACGAGCGGACATTCTCTCTCCACTCTGTTTTTCAGGGGCGGGCATTCCTGTCCAAGGACCGTCTCCTCCAGGTGCAGCATTTTCTCCAATGTGCATGACCTTTGGAGGAGTAGGCGAATCTTTGTCGTTGGCTGCCTCGTGTAGGGCAACTGCTTGATATGTGTCCCATTTTTCCACAAGTCCAACACTCAATTCTGAGCCTGCCTGGTTGGCGCTTTGGTCTGTATCGCTGTCCTCCGGGAGATGTGACTCGCACCACAATTGTGGATTCCAGGGCTATGGGGTACTCGGAGCCGAGCCATCGATTTCCATGGGAGATGTCACTGGCAGCGGTGGCTCGGTCCGTGGCCCTGGCAGTCAATGCGATGGGGGAATATTTACAGGGGATTATTAGGTATAGGTAGTTCGTGACGCCACCTGTGGTATCTGGTTAATTGAACCAGCGCTGCTATAAGGACTTTCACAGGGGATGTTATGGGGCAGCTGGGTGGTAAGTCTCCCACAGGTGAGACTGGTCCCTGGAAGTCTATGGTGGTGATGATGCAGGGTGTAGTAAGAATTCAGCCAAACACAATGCAGCTTCTTTTCATACCTTTTACTGATGGTGGTTCAAGCAGATCCCGGGGAGCTGGTCGGGGTGGAGAGTGCACATTCCGGTAACAGCTGAGCAGGTTAGAGGCCTCCTTTACTCCATATACATGTGAATCCAACTTGCCTGAAGCGAAGTTAATTCTGAATCCCCAGCTTTCTCTATAGCTGTACTGCCCGGCCAATATTGTGGTGGAGCCTTCTATGTGGTGAGAACAGAGTCCTTCTATGCTTGGCCTAGCTAAAAGTCCTTGTTCCTCCTAACTCCGATTACGTATTGACACTTAAGGCTGCACTCTGCGACCTGTAGTCCAGATGCCTCCGGTTTTCTTGTTACTATGCCTGAAACAGTAGCAACACTTCGGACCCCGGTGTCCGGCAATTTAGTGCAGGCAATCCAATACCTAAAGCACTTCTCTATCTTCTCCACTGTGCCCTTCGCCCTGCTCTCGCTCTTAGCATAAACACTTGGAGCTTCGTTGGTAATGTCAGCTTTCTCCTAGAGCTCGCTGAGCAGCTCTCAGTATCCTCCTTACTTCAGCTTCTGTTGAGGTACTGATTAAGGGTAGCTCTGACTAGGCTAGGATGATCCACTTCACCCGTACTAGCCTCCACTTGCTTGTCAGGTGAGCTACGCTAACTCTGCGAGGATTCAATCTTTTCTCCTCTCCTTCCAAGTCCAGACTCCACTGGCACTGATCTGCACTGTCAGAAGACAGGGAACTGACTGAACTGAGATTGCTAAGTGTCACTTCCTCTTGTACCCCTGATGGGTGTGTCTAAAAGTGTGAGTGGCAGTGAATAGATATCAAGCTTTGCTGTTGCCTTCCAGTGCACTCTCCTGGACTTTTATGTGTGCCTGCGAAGCTGGGCTACACAGATGCATACCCCCTCTGTAATCGTTCTTCATCCCATAATACAGGATTAGATTCTGTGGTTGCTGCTTGAGTTTTTCTTATGCTTCGTATCTCTCTTCTAATTTCACTTATCTCCTACTGTAATTTATCCCGGGGTATGGGATTGGATTCCAGGGTAGCAGCAAGGGCTTCTTTTATGCTCCATATTTCTGCCCTAATTTCTCACATTTCCTGCTGTAATTCACGGGCCCTGCCTGATTAAGCATGTAGCGCCCCCATAGCACAGCCTCCATCATAGTGTCCTGTGTTTCCACACCTGTAGCAAGTCATGTCCCATTATGCTCTGGGTTGTCTCGCTCTCCGGTGAGGGTCGACCAGAGGGCGGGACCTAGAATCACTCCTATCTTTTCATGAGGGGGACGCTCTCAACGTTTCTTGGGCCGAAGCGGGGGCTCTTCTGAGGCTGGACCATTCATCCCGCATTTCTTGTATTTCCCTCCAGATCTCTTGGACCCACTACTGCTCGACTGTGGGCAGGGTGGGTACCTCATTGCTGCAGACCATCCCTGCTAGGGCCGCCACCCCCTGCTCCTATTCTCTCACGCATGCCTCCGCCCCTACTTCTAGGAAGGTCATATGTGGGCTAGTACGCAGGCGTTCTCGCAAGGCCTGCTTGAGTGGCGCGTCCCTGAGGCTCAACACAAACTGATCTCTTAATATCTCATCAAGGGGCACCCATTCCCTTGATCCCCACATCATCCTGCTAAGTGATATGTCCGTTCACCTCCTGCAAAGCAATGATATACTGCGTCACAGTCTCTCCCTCCACTGAACGCGGTGAAACAGTCGCATCTGTAGCTCACCAACATCAGTGAGGTCACCATGCATTTCTTCTAGGATCTGCACCACCTTGTCCAGTGTATCCCGATCATGGAGGGGGGTCAGAACATAACAAAGTACCAGGCCTCACAATCCAGGGCCATTAAAGCAATTTCAGCTTGCATAGCAGGGGTCATAGGGTGCATCTGCAACATGTTCTTATCCCTCTCAGTTCAGTCCCACAACATCATATTACCGTGCATTTTGGGAGTTTGCTGAGCATGGCTCATAATGGCAAGCTGTATGCTTAGGGCAGCGGCACCTGCTCTTCCTGATACTTAACCCCTTCATGACCAGAGGTATTTTTGGTTTTGCGTTTTCGTTTTTGCTACCCTTCTTCCCAGAGCCATAACTTTCTTACTTTTCTGTCAATATGGCAATGTGAGGGCTTGTTTTTTGCGAGATCATGCACTGGAAAATGGGAAAAAATTTCAAAGTGCGTTGAAATTGCAAAAAAGTGCAATCCCACACTTGTTTTTTGTTTTGCTTTTAGTGAACCTAGTAAAGGTTCACTAAATGCTAAAACTGCCATTATGATTCTCCAGGTCATTACGAGTTTATAGACACCAAACATGTCTAGGTTCTTTTTTATCTAAGTGGTGAAAAAATTTTCCAAGCTTTGTTAAAAAAAAAATTGCGCCATTCTCCGATACCTGTAGTGTCTCCATTTTTCGTAATCTCGGGTCGGGTGAGGGGTTAGTTTTTGTGCGCTGATCTGCCGTTTTTAATTATACCATTTTGGTGCTGATACGATCTTTCGATCACCCATTATTGCATTTTAATGCAATGTTTCGGGAACCAAAAAAACGTAATTCTGGCGTTTTGACTTTTATCTCGCTACGCTGTTTAGTGATCAGGTTACTCCTTTTTTTATTGATAGATCGGGCGATTCTGAACACGGCGATAACAAATATGTGTATGTTTGATGCTTTTTTATTGTTTTATTTTGAATGGGGCGAAAAGGGGGTGATTTGAACTTTTAGATTTTTTTTATTTTTTTATATTTTTAAAAAATTTTTTTTCACTTTTGCATGCTTAAATAGTCTTCATGAGAGACTAGAAGCTGCCATAACCCGATCGGCTCTGCTACGTCCAGGCGATGACCAGATCACCTGCATGTAGCAGAATACCTCACTTGCTATGAGCGCCTACCACCGGGTGGCGCTCTTAGCAATCTGGCAGTGACAACCATAGAGGTCTGCAGGAGACCTCTGGTTGTCAAGCCAACCCATCGGTGACCCGCGATCACGTGACAGGGGTCACCGATGGGCGGATTGCCGGAAATGCATGTTAAATGCATGTCAGCATTTGACAGCGGCATTTATCGGGTTAACATTTATCGTGATTCCTCCCTTGGCTGTTAGCGGCACATGTCAGCTGATCAGATCAGCTGTCATGCGCCAGAAAATGCGCGGGCTCTGGCTATGAGCACAGGGGGAGGCGAACAATGATGGATAGTTCCGTCATTGGTCGTTAACAGTCTATTGCCAAGAGGCACCTGGTACTTAATGCATCTCCACCAATGGGAAGATGCCTGAGCAACATTCTCTGTCAGTCTGTGTAAACTACTGACTCCCCAGATCCTGTCCTGTTTCTGCTCTTGTGTCTGTCACCCTGGGGGCTGTATACCCAGGTCTGTACCTGTCTCATTTCTTTCACCCTGAGGGCTGTATACCCAGGTCTGTACCTGTCTCATTTCTTTCACCCTGGGGCTGTATACCCAGGTCTGTACCTGTCTCATTTCTTTCACCCTGAGGGCTGTATACCCAGGTCTGTACCTGTCTCATTTCTTTCACCCTGAGGGTTGTATACCCAGGTCTGTACCTGTCTCATTTCTTTCACCCTGAGGGCTGTATACTAAGGTCTGTACCTGTCTCATTTCTTTCACCCTGAGGGTTGTATACCCAGGTCTGTACCTGTCTCATTTCTTTCACCCTGAGGGCTGTATACTAAGGTCTGTACCTGTCTCATTTCTTTCACCCTGAGGGTTGTATACCCAGGTCTGTACCTGTACTTTATCAGTCTTGTTTCCACCCCTCTGTGGGCTGTATACCCAAACCTGAATCCTGTATCTTGAAATAGTACCTGTGTCTGAACTAAGTCCTATATAGTAGAGAAAAACAGCCGCACTCAATGTTGATTGTGAAGCAAAATAAGTTCCATTTTATTACATCAAACTATATACAAGAGCCACAGTCCGTGTGGTGTGAACGGATAAGAGAACGGATAAGAGAAGTTGGGGTTAACGTTTCGACCGTATGGTCTTTCTCAAAACCTCACTGGAGATGGATATGCAGGATAGAGAGGAAAAGGTTTAGGAAGGAACAATGTCCCATGGAGGCTGTATTTAGAAACAAGCAGGAGCGTTCCGTTCAGTGGCTGCAGCCACACTTACACACTGCAGCCACTGAACGGAACGCTCCTGCTTGTTTCTAAATACAGCCTCCATGGGACATTGTTCCTTCCTAAACCTTTTCCTCTCTATCCTGCATATCCATCTCCAGTGAGGTTTTGAGAAAGACCATACGGTCGAAACGTTAACCCCAACTTCTCTTATCCGTTCTCTTATCCGTTCACACCACACGGACTGTGGCTCTTGTATATAGTTTGATGTAATAAAATGGAACTTATTTTGCTTCACAATCAACATTGAGTGCGGCTGTTTTTCTCTACTATATTGGTTTCTTGGTTCAGCCAGCACCAACTATTGACTAACAGTGTGCACATCATTTACTCATTACTGAACTAAGTCCTATTCCTGAACCTGTTTGTATCCTAGTCTGGAGCTTTCCCTACCCTGCTTTGTCTATCCTTGTTCCTACTCCTTAAATTCTCCTTATCTGAACCAGTACCTATCTCTATTCAGTTGTCTCTGCACAACGTTAATGCCCGTGGTGTACACTTGTTACTTCATTGTAAATACTTCTGTGAATCTGGTCCTGCTTGCCTCTCCTCTGCTCCTTCTCTGCATCTGCGGCTCTGCTCTTTCTTCGCATCTGCAGCTCTGCTCTTTCTCCGACACTGCGGCTCTGCTCCTGTTCCACATCTGCGGCTCCATGTTTGTCCAGTCTGAAGTGGGTCCTACCTGTCCCGACACCCCACTCGTACCTGCTAGTGTTCCAGTCCTTCTGGAAACAGTTCCTGTCCCTCTAGTCTGAACTGTGCCCGTCCACCTACCAGAGTGTCAGCCTTGCCCACCTGCCTGTCAGTGTCAGCCATGCCCGCCCACCTGCTTGTCAGAGTGTCAGCCATGCCTGCCTGTACATGACCCGTGCCCAAAAGTACTTGCCAGGTTATACATCAGCTATCTACAGTACACGCCTGCACCTGTTACAGTGTCCTGTCACCCTATGGGGTCAGCTGCTACTGCCAGACGCCATCCTTGAGCGGTACCTAGCAGCTGCCTACCGCACATGTGTCGACCCGCCACCACAATTGTGGATTACCAGGGCAATGGGGTACTCAGAGCCGAGCCCATGGAAGTCTATGGGGATGTCACAGGTAGCGGTGGCTCGGTCTGTGGCCCTGGCGGTCTGGCGTATGTTGGGGGAATATTTACAGGGGATAGATATATTTACAGTTCGTGACGCCACCTGTAGTCTCTGGTAATTTGTACCAGCGCTGCTGTAGATCTCTGAGGGGATGGTGAGGCAGCTAGATGTCGGGTCCCCTACAGGTGGGACTCTTCCCTCAGGTCGATAGTAATGGGCAGGTTGTGCAGGAATGCAATCAAATAACACAGTCTCACACATCAGCGTCTTTCCATACCTTTTTACTTGCAAGATGGTTATGCAGGTCCCAGGGAGGCTGATCCAATGGAGGATGTGTTTCAAGATAGCAGCTGGACAAGTTAGGGGCCTCCTTTACTTTCACAAAGATGAGTTCAACCAGCTTGAAGCATAGTTCCCTCTTTAAACTCCAGCTATCTCCAAGCTGTACTGCCCGGTCAGTTTTGTGGTCGGAGCCTTCCTGTGATGAAACTAGGTTCTTCTCTGCTTGGCCTAGCTCAAAGTTCCTATTCCACCTGACCCCAGTTACGTACTGACACTCCAGGGGCTGCTTGCCGTTACCTAAGGTCCGGTAAGCCTCTGGGTTTTCTACCACCATGCGTGAAGCTATGGTAATGCTTCGGTCTCCAGTGACCGGTGACAACGTGCAGGACTTCTCCAATCCTATAGCACTCAGAATTTCTACCACTGTGCCTTTCGCCTTGTCCGCGCTGGTAGCATAAGCATTTCTCACTTCACAGGTTAACAAAGTCAGTCCCTTACTTAATTCCTTTCTTGAGCTTGTTGCCAGACTCTCAGTAATCTTCTAGGCAGGAGCACGTCTCTGAACCTTCACTGTCCTTGGGACAGGAGACTGAAGTATATCTGCAACTCACTTCTCTCTTCTTAATAGAATGTCTCAGTCTGTCTTCTAGTGGAGCACAGCTCTGACCAGGCTGAGGTGATCTGGCTCACCTGTACTGGACTCCACTTTCTGAACTGCACAATCAATCCCTCCTCTGTCTTCCTGACAGGAAACTGAACTCCTCTCACAGAACACTCCCTGACTGATGTCACTGGCTTATATACCTGTGGGTGTGTCTAAGTGCATGTTGAAATGAATGTTCATTGAGCATTAAACTGCTATCTCTCCACACATCCTCCAGGGTACTGCGTGTGCCTTCACCAGGGCTACACATTCCCCCATGGTAAACGACAGCACTCCCGGGCTGTAAAATACAAAGAGACAGAAATTTTGTCTATGCAATAAACATTAACATTAACTTCTTCCCATCCGGGAGGTAAGGAGTTCTTGAACGTTGCAAACAAAACATTAAATATAGAAACATACAAAATATTAAATATACATGTTCATATAATACACAGTATTCTTGTGAAGGACCCGCACCAAACCTTCAACGTGGGTCCTGGGTGGGCTGCAGGACATATGAATGCAGACCTCACTCAGTGCCACACCACACGGGTTTTATTATTCAGAGGTAGTTGTGGTGGTTTTATGTAAAACCAAGATAATGCACAAGGTGCAACTATATACAAATCAGTTTTTGAGCTGGCTCAGTCCTCAACCTCGAAGTCCATTGTGAAAAAGACACAGATATAAATACATTTCTAATATGCATTAAATTTTCAACTTTGGTACCCAGCCGGCATTCTACTAATATAGAAAAGACATAGAAATTATCTCTAGCAATAAAGTGCAAAATTGGCAAACATTCTCAAACTTTTTACAACATTACATATGGTAGACCCCTGTCTGGATCTTACCGGTTTTTCTTTTACTGTTTAATTATTTCAACTACATTTTCCACCCCGGGGGCTGGAACAATGCGATGGTCCCTAGATCCCATGACTAACAAGTCGTGTGCTGCTATTAGGGTCTGGGTCGCCACAGTTCTCGTGCGAACCTCTAGGGGCGCAACGGGTACTTTCTCCTTGCGAGACACCGATTGCGTTTCAATTTGCGTTACAGTTAGCGATATCGATCGTGTCATAGATTGCGATGGAAACTGGGTCGCAAGTTGCGATGCAGAAGGATGCCTAGGTAATGTAGAGTATGTAGACGTTACTTCCATTTGCGAGGAGCCTACAGGGGGCGATGCTGGGGCACGGCCTGGTGCTGTTTGAGCTGGAGACGGGGACGCTGCGGTAGTGGTGACGTTACCTGCGTCGGGGACGGGGTCACGGACGACTGTGACATTAAGGGCATACCACCCCTTCATACCCCAGTGCCGTGTATAGGTGACAATGTCTCCATTACTTAGGTCCCTCCCGGGATGGCCTTGCGGTAGGTGGGATTCTACATCACGTCTGCTGACAAAGACCCCTGGGTAGAGGCCCGGTTCTCTTATGAAGCCCCAGCCCTTCCGGAGCTGGAACTCTGTCACACACCCCTGCCGCCGCGGTTCCCTCAGAGTACCTTTCTCCCGACGGACACTCTCCTTGTCCGCGATCAGCTCTGCATGCTGCCGCTGTCGGTTGCGCTGAGCTTCCCGCTCTTCCTCCTGCTGGCGTTGTTGTTTCTCCTCACGACGCTGCCACTCACGTTCCCACTGGGCGGTGTAGGCGACGTCATCCAGGCGCGCCATCTCGTCCCAGTCCACGTCTGGTAATGACGGACAGGACCCCTCCGGTGTCCCTACCGGGGATCGATCATCTGCTGCGGCCTCCTGGCCGGGCGGGCGTTCCGGAACTGGCGGTTCCTCCTCAACCTCCTTCGCCTCCACCGCTTCGCCGGTGGGATCAGGATCGGTACTTTCGGGGGCAGCCTCCGGTTGCTCCTTTGCCTTGGGCAGCAGAAGTTTTGGTAACTCCAGACGTAGGGGGTCATCGAAGGGAGAGATCACCGCGTCCCACAGCCGCCGCTGCTCCAGGGTACACCGGCGTCTCTCGATCTCCTCAAATCCAGGTTGTGGCAAAATCATCTTTTTCAGTCGTGCATTTTCTTCTTTGACTTCCAGCAATGCTTGCTGCAGGTGCAGGACCACGGATGGTTCCGGTGCTGGTGGCAGCTTGGCTGGGGAACGGGGCCTGCCTTCCTCCGCTTCCCTGCTCGGCTGCACACGTCCTGCTTCCATGATGTTCCAGAGCGTTCTCACATCTTCCTCCAGAGACGTCCGGTCTCTTCCGTGGAGGCGGGGTTTGCGTCTCCTCCTCTTTGCAGGAAAGGTGAAGAGGAGGCGGACCTCCTTTGCTGTAGGGCAGGATCGCATGTTGTAATAGCACTTTGAGAGGGCAGGCATTTTCTTCGCGCCACAGGGGGGTACACGCCCACGAAGGTACGCCCACCTTCTTCTCCAGCGCCTGAGGGCGCGAATATGGCGACAAAGATGGCGATTTTTGGCGCCAAAAGTGCAAACAGTCCTTTTTCACAAAAACAACTCCATAGGCACACAGGGCTCGCAATTTTGCGAGTTTCGCATCCTGTTCGTGACGCCAAAGTTTTTGTGTCGACCTGCCACCACAATTGTGGATTACCAGGGCAATGGGGTACTCAGAGCCGAGCCCATGGAAGTCTATGGGGATGTCACAGGTAGCGGTGGCTCGGTCTGTGGCCCTGGCGGTCTGGCGTATGTTGGGGGAATATTTACAGGGGATAGATATATTTACAGTTCGTGACGCCACCTGTAGTCTCTGGTAATTTGTACCAGCGCTGCTGTAGATCTCTGAGGGGATGGTGAGGCAGCTAGATGTCGGGTCCCCTACAGGTGGGACTCTTCCCTCAGGTCGATAGTAATGGGCAGGTTGTGCAGGAATGCAATCAAATAACACAGTCTCACACATCAGCGTCTTTCCATACCTTTTTACTTGCAAGATGGTTATGCAGGTCCCAGGGAGGCTGATCCAATGGAGGATGTGTTTCAAGATAGCAGCTGGACAAGTTAGGGGCCTCCTTTACTTTCACAAAGATGAGTTCAACCAGCTTGAAGCATAGTTCCCTCTTTAAACTCCAGCTATCTCCAAGCTGTACTGCCCGGTCAGTTTTGTGGTCGGAGCCTTCCTGTGATGAAACTAGGTTCTTCTCTGCTTGGCCTAGCTCAAAGTTCCTATTCCACCTGACCCCAGTTACGTACTGACACTCCAGGGGCTGCTTGCCGTTACCTAAGGTCCGGTAAGCCTCTGGGTTTTCTACCACCATGCGTGAAGCTATGGTAATGCTTCGGTCTCCAGTGACCGGTGACAACGTGCAGGACTTCTCCAATCCTATAGCACTCAGAATTTCTACCACTGTGCCTTTCGCCTTGTCCGCGCTGGTAGCATAAGCATTTCTCACTTCACAGGTTAACAAAGTCAGTCCCTTACTTAATTCCTTTCTTGAGCTTGTTGCCAGACTCTCAGTAATCTTCTAGGCAGGAGCACGTCTCTGAACCTTCACTGTCCTTGGGACAGGAGACTGAAGTATATCTGCAACTCACTTCTCTCTTCTTAATAGAATGTCTCAGTCTGTCTTCTAGTGGAGCACAGCTCTGACCAGGCTGAGGTGATCTGGCTCACCTGTACTGGCCTCCACTTTCTGAACTGCACAATCAATCCCTCCTCTGCTGAACTCCTCTCACAGAACACTCCCTGACTGATGTCACTGGCTTATATACCTGTGGGTGTGTCTAAGTGCATGTTGAAATGAATGTTCATTGAGCATTAAACTGCTATCTCTCCACACATCCTCCAGGGTACTGCGTGTGCCTTCACCAGGGCTACACACACAAGCCTGACTTCACTACTAGAGGCTCCAGTCAATCATAATGACATCGGAAGTCCCGCACCATCATGTCAGCAGAGGCAACTGAATCCCTGGCAGGAGAGGAATGTGACCGCTCTGTGCTGGGGGAGAACAGCGCTGTTAGTGCTTAGGTACCTTTTTGTTTTTTCGTAAAGTCCCGGATACCCCCTTCAAAGTTTACTAAGAGGAGCGTATAACTCTTAAGAGTGCTATCTGATATTTTAGCCGATAGCACTCGGATCAATGTTATACTATAGGGCAGTGCAGATCAATGGGTTTTTTCTCACGATGAATCAGTCTGTAGAAAAAGTCTCAGCCTGCTGTGAGTGGCTTCGCAATTTGGATCACGTACGCCCATACAAGTCTATGGGTGCATGCAAAACATCAAACTGCACTCGGATGTTTAAGTTGAGTGTCATTAACATAATCGGCCTGATTCTCTTGCTGTGTGACCCCGGTCTTAGGGGTAAAATAGGACCAAATGAGGAGTTTTTCTTTAACCTTATACATTCATGATTTTATTTTGTTTTCCAATTTAACCTCATTTCTTTTGTATTTTAATAAACTGCGTTTGGAACCGTCTCCTTGGTCTGAAGTGCTGATTAAGGAATGTAAGCCTATACTGTATATTACAGCATTAATTGTAAACCTTAGGATGGATCATTGTGAATGCTAACAGACTGCACCCGATCCTTCCCACCCTACTCCATGTGCGTGGCCTGTCGGTGCTGAGGGTAACAGATTTTCTTCTTAAGTAGGGGGTGAAGAGACGCCTACAGACTGACAGACTGGCAGGTTTCTGCTTGGATGCAGCCAAGTGTATTGGAATAATTCAATGACCCATCTTAAGGTGCAGGCTGCATCGCTAATAGCCTTTTTACTAGGTTTGCATGCAATCAGCGTAAGGTTAATTATGGTAATTTGTTTTCTGCCCTATTCTCCCACTCATTAGACATGTATATTTGCCTAATGAAGAAATGTCAAGATATACAAAGAATTCACAAGTATATATGGTAATTCGGGGAGACATGTATTCCTGGGATCCCACAAGAGAGGCGTATGGAGTTGTGGTCAATTAGGAACAACCGCTATATATGACTGCACTAACATAGCGGTAAATGCCCTCTGGTCAACTAAAAAGATACAGGTTTGCCAACTAAAATATGAAAGAAGCAGAACAATTATTGGGAAATATCATGAATAGGGATAGCTATAGACAAGAGAGGGTACATAGTAAAAAAAAACATAATGAGGCCCCAGAATTAACCCCTTCATGACATGGCGATTTTCAATGTTTTCGTTTTTTCCTCCCCTTTATCAAGAGTCATAACTTTTTCATTTTTCCATCCACATAGGCATGTGAGGGCTTGTTTATTGCGCGACGAGCTGTACTTTTGAATGACACCTTTTATTTTTATCATGTGATGCATGAGAAAGCAGGAAAAAAAATTCCAAAATTGAAAAAAGCATAAAATCACAATAGTTTGGGGATTTTTTTAAATTACCATGTTCACATGTTTACAGTAGTAAAACTGACCTGGGGATATGATTATAATTATTATTAGATAGCCTCAATGGGCCCGATTCATCAAGATCAGTGTTGTTCACGCTGGTCTTGATGGGGAGATGTTCTGGAGTCAGATGCTCCTGATTCATGAATGCGTAAGCTCCTTGATGAGTCAGGAGAACTAGATGAGTGGTGTGCACCCCTGTGTAAGCCTCACCACAAATGCTAAAGCCCCTGCTGGAGTAAAATTGGTGGTGTGATAAATCTGAGGAGCAGAAGTCACCACACCTCCCCATCCCAAGGGTAGAGCTTGGAAAAACTGGTGTGAAGACGCCAGAAGTTGCAAAATTTAGGAGGAAATCTGAATTGCACCTAAATTTTGAGACTTTTCAGTGCTTTTATGCCAGAATTCAAAATTTCATGAATTGGACCCATAATTTACTATATCTAGTGCAGGGACGAACACCCCCCTACATCTCCTCCCTCATTTCTACCTATTGGCCTAACCGACTGCTGCGCTCTGCAAACGACTTTCGACTAACCTCTGCACTAATCCGTACCTCCCACTCCCGACTCCAAGACTTCTCCCGCGCTGCGCCAATCCTCTGGAATACTCTACCCCAAGAAATTAGGACTATCCACAATTTGAATGGTTTCAGGCGCTCCTTCAAAACACATTTGTTCAGAGCGGCCTATCACATTCACTAATCAAAGTCATTCTATGTGATAAAGTGTGTATGTGTAGCCCATTCACTATCTCCATCCATCCCTCACTCCCTCAAGATGGCTGGACCATCACTGTAAATACACCATTGTATATACACACCTGTACTTTGTATTCCCCCACCTCATTGTAGATTGTAAGCTCTCATGAGCAGGGTCGGCTTATTTTGCTTTAATTATTGTATTGTTAATGTTGTTACTTATGACTTGTGTTTTGAAACTGTTAAACTGTAAAGCGCTGCGGAATATGTTGGCGCTATATAAATAAAGATTACACTATGTAACACAATTTTTGTTCCTGGCTTCCAAGTGTAATATTTCAACTGCTTATGTTTAAAGACTATGGAAAAACTACTACATTCAGCACAAACTTTGATTTTATGACCACAGGCCAGAAAATTTTGTATTTATTGTGTCAAAAAAAGGAAATTATTATATTTTCGTTCATGCGGTCTAATAAAAAACAACACTTGCATGGTAAATAGATAAAGACAATCAAAACTCACTCAAAAAGGTTCAGAAATGAGTAGTTTTTCTAGATTTGTGAGTGTACAGCAAATCGCTTAATCGAAGAAGCCCCAAATGTAGTCCCCCATCATGTTTTCGTTATACTGTCCTTGGTAATGACGTTCAAAGTCCAATATATCTTGATGAAAGTGCTCGCCTTGCTCCTCTGAGTAAGAGCCCATGTTCTCCTTGAACTTGTCAAGATGAGCGTCAAGGATATGGACTTTGAGAGACATTCTGCATCCCATTATGGAGTAATTCTTTATGAGAGTCTGAACCAACTGCGCATAGTTTTCAGCCTAGTGATTACCTAGGAAGCCATGAACCACTGCAACGAAACTATTCCAAGCTGTTTTCTCGGTCCTGTTCAGCAGCCTGGCGAACTCGTCACATTCTATTATCTTCTTGATCTGTGGTCCGACGAAGATACCAGCCTTGACCTTTGCCTCGAACAGCTTTGGAAAGAGATCTTGGAGGTACTTGAAAGCAGCTGACTCCTTGTCAGGAGCCGTGACAAATTGCTTGATGAGGCCTAACTTGATATGCAGTGGTGGCATCAGCACCTTCAGAGGTTTTTCCATCAATATGGCCATGTGAGGGCTTACTTTTTGCGGGACGAGTTGTAATTTTGAAAGACTCAATTAGTTTTAGCATGTCTTGTACTCGAAAACAGGAAAAAAATTTCAAGTGCAGTGAAATTTCAAAAAAAGTGCAATCCTACACTTGTTTTTTTGTTTGGCTTTTTTGCTAAGTTCACTAAATGCTAAAACTGACCTGCCATTATGATTCTCCAGGTCATTATAAGTTCATAGACACCAAACATGTCTAGGTTCTCCTTTATCTAAGTTTGCTAAAAAAAATTGCGTGATCTCCGGTTAGGTGAGAGCTTATTTTTTCCGTGCCCAGCTGACGTTTTTAATGACACGACTTTTGTGCAGATACGATCTTTTGATTGCCCATTATTGCATTTTAATGCAATGTCGCAGCGACCAAAAAAAGGTAATTCTGGCGTTTTGACTTTTTTTGTCGCAACGCCATTTAGCAATTAGGTTAATCCTTTTTTTTATTGATAGATCAGCCGATTCTGAATGCGGTGATATCAAATATGTGTATGTTTGATTTTTTTTTATTGTTTTATTTTGAATGGGGCGAAAATGGGGTGATTTTAACTTTTTTTTTTTTAAAACATTTGTTTTTACTTTTAGTATGCTTCAATAGTCCCCATGGGAGTCTAGAAGATGCCATAGCTCGATCGCCTCTGCTACATAGAGGTGATGCTCAGATCACCTTTATGTAGCAGAATTACTGCATTGCTATGAGCGCAGACAACAGGGTTGTGCTCATAGCAATCCGGCATAACAGCCATAGAGGGAGACCTCTGATTGTTATGCCGATGCACCGATGACCCCCGATCACATGACGGGTGTCAGCGGTGTGCGTATTTTCGGCCGGAAGAACTTGTTAAATGCCGCTGTCAGTGTTTAACAGCGGCATTTACCTACTTAATAGGCGCGAGTGGATCGCGATTCCACTCGTGCCTATTGCGGGCATATGTCAGCTGTTCAAAACAGCTGACATGTCCCGGCTTTGATGCGGGCTCACTGCCGGAGCCCTCATCAAATCGGGGGGATACTGGCTACGGATGTACTATTCCGTCCGAGGGCAGTAAGGGGTTAAACTGTACTCAATCTAAATCATTGAAATTCTACAAAATTAAAGCACTGCCATGTAAACGAGCAGCAATTATTCACCTTACCTTCAAGAGTTTTCTTGCAATATTCGCATGTGAAATGAGGTGCCCAGGACTTGTTTTGATCCCTGACAGGCATGCCGAAATATGCCTTGTAGGCCTCGCACATCATACGACATGCTTTCACTGAATACTTTCTCACTCGTCTTTAGAAATTGTCCACACACGTTGCAAAATGTGTCTTCTGGGCGCAAACAACATCTTGATGCCATCTTAAACAAATAATTGCTCTTTAACTATGATTCGTTTTCTCTTACTCAGCAATAACATAAAACCGAAATGTTGGATCGA
>JARQOD010000003.1:173094599-173122023 GCA_033576555.1 Oophaga sylvatica
ACCACAAGAGATAGAGACATTTATACAGCATTGTGTGCGCATTGACATTCTCCATACTGAGCGTAGGCAGGAGAAGTTTTGCTGCCTTGAACCATATCTCTAACTTTTCCCTTTCCCTTTTCAGAGAGCCTGCAGGAAAAACATCTCGGGAGGTGGAGGAGGTGCCCATGCAAATTGATTCTGTTCAGAAGCGCGAGAGTAATGAGCGCCGGGAGCATCGACTTCGTGAAAGTCTATGTTTCTACTGCGGCCAGTCTGACCACTTTTTAATCAACTGTCCCAAGTGTCCCAAGCGGCCTAACAAGGTGCTAGCAGC
Source organism: Oophaga sylvatica (assembly GCA_033576555.1). Classification (NCBI taxonomy): domain Eukaryota; kingdom Metazoa; phylum Chordata; class Amphibia; order Anura; family Dendrobatidae; genus Oophaga; species Oophaga sylvatica. Next base: position 173,094,916 of record JARQOD010000003.1, read on the forward strand.
GGTAGGACAGTATGACTACTGTGATGATGAATCTGACATCTCTGAATGTAGCCTGCCTATAAACGCTGTATTCCATTCACTTTCTATGACTTCACCCCCCAAGGAGCTGACGGAAAAGTACTCTCACTGTTCTCTCCCTATTAAGATCCTGTGTTCTGGACAGTGGATTTCCAGTGCAGCTATGATTGACTCTGGTGCAGGTGGCAATTATATGGATATCGGATTTGCCAAAGAACATGGTATTGAAATTCAGCAAAGAGCCTCTCCAATTACCATGGAAACAGTGGATGGGTCACCTTTAATCTCCGGGCCTGTGGATCAGGAGACCACACCCCTTGAGATTTTGTTGGAGCCTAATCATCAGGAGCAACTCTCTTTCTTGCTAATTTCTTATCCTATTTTCCTGTGATTTTAGGCATCTCTTGGCTGCGTTCTCAGAATCCAACTATCAACTGGGAGACCAAGGAGATTATCTTTCCAACAAGGAGCAACCCAGCATCAGCTGAAGTTGTCCCTGAGTCCACGGCTACGGAACCACCTGTACAGGTATTTACTTTACCTTCAGCATATAAAGAGTTCTCTGACATCTGTGACAAGAAGAATGCAGATCAGCTTCCTCCACACAGGCATTATGACTGTCCCATTGAACTGCTTCCTGGGGCAGTTATTCCTTTTGGCAACGTATACCCTTTGGCGGCACCTGAGCTCCAAGCCTTAAAGGAGTATATTGATGAAAACCTGGCCAAAGGCTTCATACGTCCTTCTTCCTCACCAGCAGGGGCACCTATATTTTTTGTAAAGAAGAAGGATGGGACCCTGAGACCCTGTGTAGACTATCGGGAACTCAATAAGGTAACCATACGAAACCGTTACCCTTTGCCTCTGATTCCCGAATTACTGGAAAGAGCCCGCCATGCTAAGGTGTTCTCTAAACTGGATCTTCGTGTGGCTTATAATTTGGTGCATATTCGTCCAGGGGATGAGTGGAAGACAGCATTCAGATGCCGGTATGGACACTTTGAATATCTCGTGATGCCCTTCGGGCTTTGTAACGCCCCTGCAACGTTTCAACACCTTGCTAATGACATCTTCAGAGATTTGTTGGACCAGTTTGTGGTGATCTATTTGGACGATATTTTAATCTTTTCTGACTCTACAGGAACATGAAGAACATGTCAAAGCTGTTTTAAGACATCTGAAAGAGAACCATCTGTATATCAAGCCGAAGAAATGCGAGTTCCATCATTCTGAGATACAGTTCTTAGATTATATCATCTGTCCTCAGGGGCTGAACATGGAATCTGGAAAGATTCAGGCTATGCTTGACTGGCCGGTACCCAAGAACGTTAAGGAGGTCCAACGTTTTATTGGTTTTGCAAATTTCTACAGACGTTTCATTCAAAAATTTTTCCTGATATTGTCCGTCCCATTACTTCCTTGACAAAGAAGGAAAAGCCTTTCAAGTGGTATTCACAGGCTCAAGAAGCTTTTGATCGGCTTAAGATCTGTTTCACCTCAGCACCGCTGTTGATACACCCAGATCCAACACTGTCTTTCATTGTGGAGGTGGACACTTCTGATAATGCTTTGGGGGCTATTCTCTCTCAAAGAACTGGAGAGAAGGCCCTGCTACATCCTTGTGCTTTCTTTTCCCGTAGACTAACCTCAGCAGAGAAGAATTACGACGTGGGAGACAAGGAATTGCTGGCTATTATTGCGGCTTTCAAGGAATGGAGGCATCATCTGCAAGGAGCTGCACAACAGATCGTAGTGCTAACTGACCATCGCAATTTAGAGTACCTTAGATCCGCTAGATGTCTTTCTCCTCGTCAGGCTCGTTGGAATTTATTTTTAAATCAATTTAATTTTGTTATCTTGTACCGTCCAGATTCTTGTAATGGGAAGGCTGATGCTTTATCCCGAATCCATGCTGCGGATTCCGTACCTGGAGCCCCGTCCAAAACCATTCTATCTGATGCCTATTTCATCGGAGTTATCCACGATCAAGACTTGTGGAAGGAGTGTAGGGAGGCTTATGATGGTGATGTATTTCTGGCCAACCCACCTGTTGATATTAATCTTGTCTTTAAGGGTGGCATGTGGCACCTACGGGTCTTCTTCAACCATTACCTGTTCCGTCCCGCCCTTGGGGGTCTATATCAATGGACTTTATTGTGGAGCTGCCTACATCAGGGGGCATGAATACGATTTTGGTGGTAGTTGATCGCCTGACTAAAGCCGCTCATTTTGTTCCATGCACCGGCCTCCCCTCAGCTAAGGATACAGTGAACTTGGTTATACAGAATGTCTTTCCGCTGCATGGAGTCGCGGATGAGATCATCTCTGACCGTGGAGTACAGTTCACTTCAAGATTCTCAAAGGGATTCAATATTAATGTCTGTCTCTCTTCCGCTTACCATCCCCAGACAAATGGTCAGACTGAGCGTACCAACTAGACGCTGGAACAATATCTAAGATGCTATGTCAGCCATATCCAGGATGATTGGTTGGAGTTGCTACCGTTAGCCCAATTTTCATACAACAATTCTCAGAGCGCCTCCACTAAGTTTACACCTTTCTTTGCCAATCTGGGTTATCATCCGTGTATCTCACCTAGGTCTCCGATTAATTCTCTGGTTTCGGCAGTGAGGAAAGGCTGACTGTGATGAGGCAAAATTTGGAGGTTCTGAAGAAGTCCCTGACCACAGCTCAAGAACATTATAAGAGATCGGCTGATAGATTTCGGAAACCTGCACCCATGTTCAAGGTAGGAGATTCCGTGTGGTTAGCAACTAAGAATCTGAAATTAAACGTTCCTTCACAAAAACTTGGACAGAAGTTCATTGGCCCTTTCAAGGTCAACGGTATTGTGAGCTCCGTGGCCTGCCGTCTGAAGCTGCCTAGGACTATGAAGGTACACCCAGTTTTCCATGTATCTTTACTAAAGCCTGTATCTCCTAATATATTCCAGGGACATGTTGTGCCATCTCCGCAGCCTGTGGTGATTGATGGGCAAGAACAATTTGTGGTGGAGGAAATTATTGATTCCAGGATTCGACTCCAGAAATCGACTCCAATATCTAATAAGATGGCAGGGATATCCTCCTGAGGAAGACTCTTGGGAACCGGTGGAAAACATCAATGCCCAACAGAAGATTTCTTGTTTTCATCAGAGATTCCCTGAGAAACCAGGTCCAGGATCGTCCTGAGGCCGCTTCTAAGGAGGGAGTAATGTCAGGACTCTGAACATTTTTGATCACCTTTTGTGCATTATTGCCCTTTTCCAAGATGGCGTCTTTGGTCTCATGTGAACTGTGTCTTCCTGCTATATAACTCCACCCCAGCCTTTAGTCTGTGCAAGAGTATTCTGCCTTGCATCCAGCTTCTGACCTCTGGTGGCTCCCTGGCTTTGTACCTGCTCCTGTGAACCTGTTTATGATCCTGCTACTCTGCTCTGAGTTCCTGCTGCATACACCGGTTTCCAGTAATCCTCCTTCATCTGGCTGCTGTGTTACTCCCCTCTGCATTTGCTGGACATGTAAGCTGTTGCAGCTCTGCGCTGCTTAAAACTGAGACTATCACCCAGGCCTCCCTGGTTGAGCTAAAGATATAATAATAATAATAATAATCTTTATTTATATAGCACCATCATATTCCGCAGCGCTTAACAGTTTAACAGTATCATTGCTTGGACTAAACTAAGACTTATTCATGTCAAGTATCCTCAAGTTTAACTGTGCTTCATAGACTCTCTGCTTGATTGCATTTCTCCCTGAAGCTTCCTATAGACTGTTAAGCTGCATTTATTATCTACACCAAGTGTTGTGGACTTGAGCTTTGCTTTGCACCTGTTTGAATCACCGTGTGATAATATAGACTCTACCACTTATAAGACTGTGTCCTGTAGTTGTCTTGTTCCACGCAAGAAGTCTCCTGAGTTATCCCTATAATTATTATACCAGGATATCATTTACCTCAAATTCATCCCCCTCGCCAACAGGCTGAGGTGTGTGGTCCAGAGAAGAATGAAACCGATTGAGCACCATGGGCTTGAGGAGGGACACATGGAAGGAATTGGGAATGTGGAGTGAGGCAGGTAGCTTCAATTTGTATGCCACATCATTAATACGCTTGAGGACCTCAAAAGGACCAATGTATCGAGGACCCAGTTTGTGAGATAGCACCTTAAGGCGAATGTATTTGGAGGAAAGCCACACGTGGTCACCAGGAAGAAAAGGAGGAAGGTCCAGGCGCCTTTTATCTGCATGGTGTTTCATCCTGTCTCGTGCTTTTTTGAGAGCAGTTTTGGTTTCTTGCCAGACCCTGGAGAACTCTACGGACAGAGAGTCGGCCGCAGGCACTCCCGAGACAGGAGGTACCGGTAGAGACACACTGGGATGTTGTCAGAAGATGATGAAGAAGGTAGACTTGGAGGAAGATTCACTGGTGTGGTTGTTGTACGCAAACTCTGCCCAGGGAAGTAAACTGACCCAGTAGTTCTGATGAGCATTCGAAAAGTGACGAAGATAAGACGTGAGGATTTGATTCGCATGCTCTACTCGCCCATTGGTTTGGGGATGGTAGGCATAGAAAAAGTCCAGTGTCACTTTCATAAGGCCACAAAGGGCTCTCCAGAACCAGGAGGTGAATTGAATTCCTCTGTCTGACACGATGTGCAGAGGGAAGCCGTGAATTCTAAAGATGTGAGTGATGAATATCTTCATCAATTCAGGAGCAGAGGGCAGTCCGGGAAGAGGAACAAAATGAGCCATTTTCGAGAATCAATCCACAACCACCAGGATCACAGTACAACCAGAGGAACAAGGCAGATCGGTAATAAAATCCATGGCTATGTGCAGGAAGAGGTAGCAAAAGGCCGGAGGGTGGTTGTCTGGGTACCTTGTTCTTGGCGCAGGAGGGACAAGAAGCCACAAATTCTTTGACATCCTGGAAAAGAGATGGCCACCAGTAGTAGCGGGATAACAGGGAGAGAGTATTCTTGACTCCAACGTGGCTGGCAATTTTGAATGATTGTCCCCAGCATAACACTTGTTTTCGGTTGCTCTCGGCCACAAAAGTCCTTCCCGGAGGTAAGTAAGTCAAGTTGACAGGAGCCACGGTAATTATCTTAGTGGGATCGATGATATGTGCAGGTTCTTCTTCAGTATCGGTAGACTTGGCCCATGTCCTTTCTGTGGGCAGACAGATCCGGGGAAAACACGAGGATATCATCCAGGTAGACCACTATGCAGGAGTACAACATATCCCGGAAAACGTTGTTCATGAACTCCTGGAACACCGCTGGAGTGTTGCATAGGCCGAAGGGCATGACCAAATACTCGTAGTGACCATCTCGTGTGTTAAAGGTGGTCTTCCACTCATCACAAGAACGAATACGGATCAAGTTGTAAGACATCTGCTAAAAAACATTAAGCCAATGGCAGACCTCAGGTGTCGAGGACGGACTGGCAGAACCCATCAGATGGACAGACAGCAGGCACCTCTTCTGACAAGATGGTCCCCAACGGAGTACATCGCCGGATCACCAGTCAAGAGTTGGCTCATGTGCCCGTAGCCAAGGAAGACCAAGAAGAAGCGTGTGGAACAAAGTCGACAGGACGTGGAAGGAGATCTTCTCTCGATGCAGGGCTCCAATCTGCCTCCCATTATGTTTCTCCAGGTTATTATGAGTTCATAGATATCAAACATGTCTAGGTTCTTTTTTATTTAAGTGGTGAAAAAAATTCCAAAGTTTGTTAAAAAAAAAAAAAAAAAAGTGCCATTTTCCGATACCCGTAGCGTCTCCAATTTTCATGATGTCGGGTTGGTTGAGGGCTTATTTTTTGTACGCTGAGCTGGCAATTTTAATGATACCATTTTGGTGCAGATACAATCTTTTGATCACCCGTTATTACATTTTAATGCATTGTTGCTGCGACCAAAAAAACGTAATTCTGGCATTTTGAATTTTTTTTTCTAGTTATATTTTTTTCTTCTGGGGTGGGTGGGAGAAAATTGCAAAACGAAAAAAATGAACACATCTAGTCAACATTTTCTCAAGATGGGCTGAAAATAGGACCATGTGTGATGTACAAATCATTAAAGACATACTTGTAGTCACTTAAGGATATTTCTAGCAAGGGATATAGAATGTGATCCTGTTGAACAGAAAATAATGGTGGTATATTCTATTTGATAACAAGACAGATTACTGTTATCAACTTGTCTGCTGGTTTATACTCACAAAGCAAGCCAACAGGTTTCCTGAAAAGTCCCTTCCTGACCTGGAGAGTTCAGCTGTCAGGTATCAATTCAGCTGAAAATCATAGTCAATAGTCTCACTTTGCCTCCCTTCAATCTTTTCTACAATGGAAGGTGGCAGAGAACCAGGACCATGGCTGATTTAACCTTACATTATACTAATCATGTAGCTATCTTCATGTATTATCAATGTACTGCCGAGCACTGATAATCTTTTATTTGTTTGGTTTAAAGATGCAACGGTTCCTTTTTCCGTTACAGACTGTGGAGTAATTAAATTGAGGTTCATGACTCCAAACACATATGGCCGAGCTTATAGCAATATGTTCTTCTGTTGTGGAATTTTAATTTCTTTATGTCCTAAACATTTTTCTTATGGCATCAGCATGTGTCATGGTCACTACATAATTATTATTGATGCATGCCTCATACATTTGTGACATCTCCTATAGTCAGGGGACTAGAAATAATGGATGTATGGGTTTTAGTTGCTCCCAGGCCTAGAAGTCTAATGGGTACCAAAAAGCCACATGGGCCGAGAAGACTAATACTATTAAATACACATGATAGTTGTGTGCACTGTTAGAGATTTTGCATTGGGGCCCAAGAGATCCTTGCTGCTATGCAATGGCTCTTATATTCTCAGACATACTGTATGTGGATCCAGGTACGCAGTCAAACTACTATTGATCAGAAAATCATGGCATATCATACCTTTAGGTCAGCAAGATGCCATTACTTTAGTGGGAGCGCCCTAATTAGGCGTGTTAGGTCTAAATGACAACTCTTTGCATTGGGTGCACCACATCCTGCATGTAGCTCATCCAGAAATGATGAATGCATGCATTGGTTACATTTCTTTGTTATTCTTCTGTCCATTGATTAGCATTAGAAATACAGCAGCTGGACTTGTACAGCAAGGATGGACAAGAAGACAATGCGATCTCCCAGTAGTGAGTGATTGACAGTTTTGTAGCACTAGTATGTACATGTCTATTACTCACGCAAGTAAAGTGTGGCAGAAGTGTCTACAAAGAAAGCCGAGCTCAGTCATTAGGGACATATGTCTGAGGTCATCTGCTACCTGAACAGACTCACAACATGAGTTGAATTTTTTTCTTAAAACCACAAACTCTGCTTTATCTGTCCCTGCGGAGACTTAAAAAGGAATATTTTGTAATCAGTCTAAGAAGACAGTGGTATTCAATTATGGACCTTAGAAAATCTATTAATAAGGAGGAAGTAATTAAGTCTTCTGTAGATCATAGAGGGTCATATAACTGTCACTCAAATGGATAGGATAATCAATTACGGCTGTCATATTAATAGATGGTCTATGCACTATGTTCTTCAATACTCACATTGTGCAGTCTGCATCATAATACTGTGGGAAATGAATATGACGGATGTAACTTTTTTACATGAGAATATTGCAATCATGATATTATGTACAGTGGGAAAAATAAGTATTTGATACACTGTCGATTTTGCAAGTCTTCCCACCTACAAAGAAAGGAGAGGACTGTAGTTTTTATTGTAGGTACACTTCAACTGTGAGAGACAGAATCTAAAAATAAATCCAGAAAATCACATTGTATGATTTTTATATAATTAGTTTACAATTTATAGCATGACGTAAGTATTTGATACAATAGAAAAAACAGAACTTAACATTTGGTACAGAAAACTTAGCAACTACAGAAGTCAGACGTTTCCTGTAGTACTTGACCAAGTTTGCACAAACTGCAGCAAGGATTTTAGCCCACTCCTCCATACAGATCTTTTTGGGTTTCGGGACTATCACTGGACAACATTGAGTTTCAGTTCCCTCCAAAAATTTTCTATTGGTTTCAGGTCTGGAAACTGGCTAGGCCACTCCAGCACCTTGAAATGCTTCTTACAGAGCCACTTCTTAGTTGCCCTGACTGTGTGTTTTGGTTCATTGTCATACTGGTGTGGTATTCGCAGGTACGTGGGATGTAGTGACGAGTCGGAGACGGAGCAAGCTTTAACTATAAATTTATAAGGGGAGTTTTTGTATGGAAAACAGGCAGAAAACTGGTTCTCCACGCAGAGAAACCGTACACAAACACAATATAGCAAACTGACGAATACTCGGCAAGTGTCAGGACCTATAGGGCCGCGATATGACCGTCCAATGCCCTCAGGTAACAAACAAGGGTAACAGAGTGTCACTTAGCTTCTCGGACGTTCTGTAGAGTTGAGATCCGATTGTTGTTCTTCTTTTGTCGCAGCCGCTGGGCCCAGCCGATGAGGAGCCGACGAAAGCCTTGAGCGTTCCCACGCTCAGGCGCAGATGGGGCACAACAGGCCCTGGAGAAATCCTCCGGCTTAGAGTTCGCCCCTCCAAGAGGCGGGATGGCGGCAGCTGTCGGGTAGGCTGCAGCCGCGGACTGGAGCGGGACCCTAGCGACCACAGGAGATGGGACACAGGCCGCAGTCGTGGGCTCAGGTGAGACAGTGGCGGTCACAGCTGCAGGTGAGCAGGCCGCAACCTCGGGCTCGAGTGTGGCAGTGGTGGCCGCAGCTGACAGAACTCTCCAGCCTCTACAGTCCTTGTCCGAAACGTCCCGCCTTCTTCTCCTCAGTCTCTCTGTCCTGTCTCTCCTGCATCTCTCTCTGGCTCCTCCTCCAGTTGCCCCGCCCCTTTTCTTCTAGAAACATCTCTCAGGCATCCTGCCCTTTCTTCCCCCGGGAAACGTTCCCTGGGAACCTAAATGACAGCCCTCTTGGTTCTGGCCTGGGCACATAGCAGGGGCTCCCTCCCCTACATTCCCCCACTCTGTGAGCTCGCCAGTCCTCGGGTGAGAATTTGGAGGATTTTGTGCTAATAACTGGGCACTGAAGTTGTCTCTGCCACACGAACTGATCCTGTTCATATCACTCGTGGAGTTTGGCTGCTGTAGACCGCTCAGAGCGTCGTGGTCCAATGATCGGGATGGAGTCCTCTGGGGTGGTGGCAGATGGCTGAGCAACTGGAGTTGCCAAGGCACAGGGCACGGAAGTGTCCGCTGGTCTCGCGGGCAAGTCCTCTTCATCTTCATTGTCCCAGACGGCTGTTGGAGGAGCCTTAGCTAAAGATTCCGGAGTCTGCAGAGAAGTCTCGCCCTGTGCGGGATCTGTGGACATACAGGGCCGTAACATATTGCGTTGCACAATCCAGGTGGGTTGATTCCTCCCTTCCTCTGATTGTATCTCATATACTGGTCCATCTGGACTTAGGATCCCGTCACACTCTTCAATGTCCCAGCGATCCCACCAACAATCCGACGTGGATGGGATCGCTGGGACATCATTAGCTGATCGCTGGTGAGCTGTCACATGGGCAGACTCACCAGCGATCAGGACCAGCGAGCACTCTGGTATCCAGGCTAAACATCGGGTTACTAAGTGCCGCACGATGCTTAGTTACTCGATGTGTACCCTAGATACCAGTTCCCAGCTTCTGTTGTATGCGCTGTGAGCTCGCTGATCGTTGGTCTCCCGCTGTCACACGCAGCGATGCGCGCTGGCCAGTGGAAGACCAATGATGAAAAAATGGTCCAGGACATTCAACGACAATCAGCGACACCCAGCAGGTGTGACGGGGCCTTTACTCGGCGTATAATTTTGTAGGAGCTGTTCTCCCATTGATGGCTCAATTTGGTTTGGGGTCGTTGATCTCATACAAGCACGCAATCTCCTTTTTGAAATTCAATGGGCTGTGACGTGAGCTTTTCAGGGTGTTCCAGATCTTGGAGCTTAGTCTGCACTAATCTATGTAGGGTCTGCAGACGATACCGGTGGTCCCGGACCCAGGAGTGAACCCCCGTCCATGACAGTTCTTCCTCAGGATCCAGCTCCACCTCAGTAATTCCCTTGCCTTCCCAACCAAAGAGTAGCATGTATGTGGTGTACCCGGTGACCCGATGTACCCGGTTGTTATATACCCAGACCAGTTTGGGGACGTATTCAGGCCAACGGGCTTTCTGGTCATCTTGCAGGGTCCGTAACATTTGAATTAGAGTCCGGTTGTACCGTTCGCAAGCCCCATTCCCCTGCGGGTGATATGGTGTGGTCCGGGACTTGTCAATGCCGTACAGGCGATGCAGTTCCTTCATCACTTTCCCAAGGAAACAGGCCCCTTGGTCTGAGTGGATGCGTTGCGGGCAGCCATACACTTGGATAAAGTTTTTACAGATAGCATAAGCGGCCGATTCTGCTGTTTGATCTCGGGTGGGGACCACTACGGCAAACTTGTTAAAATGGTCCACCATGACTAAGCAGTGTTGATATCCCTGATGAGCCACCAATGGTCAAATAATCCACCATTAACAGTTCAAGGGGCGCGGTGGTTACAATTGTTTGTAAGTGGGGTCGTTGTTCTGGTGGTTTAGTAAACTCACATAAGTGGCATGCTCGGTACACTTCTTCTATTATGGCTTGTAAGCGGGGATGGTAGGCTATTCGCTGTAGCCACTGGAAAGTCTTTTGTACGCCAAAATGAGCCCCTTTCTCATGAGCATCCGGCACCACCACTTGCCAAGCTACGGTGGGTTCGGTGTGTAGAGTTGTTTTGCGATACAATAGTTCCTTTTTGAGCACCAGTTTTTCTCATTGAGGGGGCATTAGCACAGCGTCCTTAGAAAGCATTTTTCTTTGAGCGTCATTGGGAAGTTGTCCTTGGGCGACCCACTGATGAAGGGCGCTGATTTCACTATCTGCTTGTTGCTGGCATATTCATTCATCCCGGGATTGATCGAGGATGCCCCCAGGGGTTTTGTACAGGACTGCTCTCTTGTCACTGCTGTGGTCTCGTCAGGTTTTAGGGAATACGGTGTTTCCTCTCCCTCTAGCTCTTCATCCCGGCTCCGTCCTGGGACGGGATGCCGGATCCGGGACAAGGGATCGGCGTGGATATTCTCTGCCCCTCTCTTGTAAACAATTTTGTATTTGAACTTGGCCATCCTGGCTACCCACCGCTGCTCCAGGGCCCCCAGTTTGGCGTTTTCAAGGTGAGCCAGGGGGTTGTTGTCGGTTCGTACCACCACCTCAGATCCCACTAGATACTCTGCGAATCGCTCCGTCATGGCACACACCACCGCCAGGAGCTCGAGTTTAAAAGAGCTGTAGCTGTCAGGATTGCGTTCAGAGTCGTGAAGTGATCGGCTGCCATAGGCGATCACCCTCTCCCCGCGTCCTGCATCTGTGACAACACAGCCCCCAACCCGTGTAAGCTCCCGTCAGTGTGCAGAATGAACGGTTGTGAGAAATCTGCGTAGGCTAACACCGGGGCTTCTGAGAGTGCAGCTTTAAGATATCTGAAAGCTTCTTCCTGCAGTTCTCGCCACTGTACCTTACTGTTGTTAGCACCGGAGGGGACTCCTCTTAGTAGATCCTGTAGGGCTCGAGCTCGGCGGGTGAAGTTTTTCACAAAGCGATGGTAGTATCTGGCCAGCCCCAAGAAGGCCTGCACATCTTTCACTGTCTCGGGAGTAGACCACTCCTGTATTGCAGCGACCTTCTCCGGAGACGGCCTCACGCCCTTGGCGAAGACCACATGCCCCAGGTACTCTATTTGTGTGCGGAACAGGTGGCATTTTTGGGGCTTCACCTTCAACCCGTACTTTTGCAGCCGGCCGAGCACCTGGCCCAGGCGATGCAGGTGGTCTTCAAACGTGGCGGCATAGATGATAATGTCATCCAAATATATTAGGGTGACTTCGAAGTTGAGGTCGCCTAGGCACCGCTCCATCAGACATTGGAAAGTTCCAGGGGCGTTGGCCAGTCCAAACGGCATTCAAATAGTCCCATAGGCAAAATGAAGGCGGTTTTTGCTCGATTCTCCTCGGACATCGGTACCTGCCAGTATCCGCTGGCCAAATCCAAGGTAGAAAAATATTTTGCTTCCCTAGGGCCAACAGAGACTCCTCTATACGAGGGACTGGGTATGAGTCTTTAATGGTGCAGGCATTCAACTAACAGTAATCCACACAGAACGGCAGGGTGACATTCTTTTTCCGTACCAACACGATGGGACCAGGGGTTTTGACTTTCCCGGATGACCCCCTTTTGCAGCATTTGATTCAACAGCGTTTTCACTTCTTGGTACAACTGCGGTGGAATCTACCAATATCGCTCCCTGATGGGGGCCGCCCCTTCAGTGGGAATGCCATGTGTAATGGCTGTGGTGTACCCAAAATCGTCCTCATGACTGGCGAACACTTTTTGGTAATGGCTCAAGAGAGCTTCCACCTGGTGTATTTGGGCCGGGTTGAGGTCAGAGAGTTCAGCTCGCATTTTCTCCAAGATAGCTCGCCCCGCCTGCTCAGGTGGGGGCTCTGCGGTCCGGACAGCATGCACAGTTACTGCCCGGGGATCCCTTGGATTCACCCCCATCTGCAACTCCGGGGGCGGGAGTACCTCTTCCAATGGTTTTACTACTTTTGTCAATTCCACTTGGGGCTTCAGTAGTAGATCCTGGTTCTCCAGATTGACACACCGCACAAGGATGGTCCCCTTTCGCACGGTAGCCAGGGTGCGAGCCACAAGGAGCCCGGAGGGTAGATACTCGAGGAAACATGGCTCCACCTGCACCTCTACTCCTTCCAGCAGTACATGGGCCTGGACCGGCAGCGCAACAACTGTCTGTCATGGCGGCAGCACGAGCTGAGGAGTCGCAGGCGCAGTCACTCTCCCCAGCACCTCTCCCTCCTGGCAAACCTCCTGGACTCGCGCACCCCGCACCAACTGATGAAAGACCTGCCCCTGCGAAGTGCGGGGGCCACATTGATTTAATGTCTCTTGGGCTGGTTCATGGAGAAGGAGACTGCCAAATTCTTTTAACACATTTATGCCTAAGGTGACGACATATCCATCAGTCTCGCCTCCCTGAGTCAGGACCACGACTCGCAGGCCCAATGGCTTGCTGCACATCGAAATCTGCATCCATGCTACTCCAGCGATGGGAATAGGCAGTTGATTGGCAGCCACCAGCTTTATCACGGACCCCCGTTGGGGTCTTGTGGCTTCTGGAAAATGTTGCCGGAAGTAAGTCTCAGGCATAGTGTTCACTTGTGACCCTGTGGCTACCATGCAGCGCACGTCACAACCTTCAAATTCCACCCAAACCAGCAGACACTTCGCAACCAGGACCTCAGGACTTTCACCACCCCGTGAGGTGCATTCGGGCTCCGAGCGGCATCCCCCCAGCTCAGAGCCCTCTAGTTTAACAGCCGCCTGGGTGAGTTCCTCCCTCGCCAAGGGCACTCCCGGGCGAAGTGGCCCATCTCTCCACAGTTAAAACAAGCAGCGGGCCATGGAGGCTGGCCACCCTGAGTGTTACGGGGCCTCCAAGTTGACATGTTCAGCCCTGGTAGGCCGCCTCTAGCTCCGGCCTTTCTTTTCACTTCAGTTAGTTCACCCCTGATATTCTCCAGCTCATGTCGCATTTCCCCCACCCACGAGGGCTCACTGATGGCATTCAGAGAGGCTTCAATGCTCGGGGTCTTCCCCACGGGGGCTGTCACCTTTTGCTCCTCTCGCGCGGGGGCCTCACTCCCTACCCTGAATAAGGTCAAACGAGGATTCACCCGTATCCGTTTTCACAAGGCTTGCTTAGTCAGGAGGTTGCGCATTCCAGTCACCAAGAAGTCTCGCAGGGTAATGTCAAGGGGCCCCACGCCTACCCCGTCCTTTCGCTCGATGGCTATATAGAGTTCCTGCAGCACATTCATATACTGAGTGACCGTCTCCCCTCACCCTGCATGCGGCTGAACAGTCGGGTTCTCAGTTCCCCCACATCAGTTGGGTCCCCGTGGGTTTCTTACAAAATCTGCAATACTCGGACAAAAGTATTCCGTTGCCCCGGGGGCCTTAACATCCCGTCCTGGGCCTCTCCCTACAATGCCATGATGGCTCCCTCTGCCTCCAGATCAGGGGCCATCGGGTGCATCCTGAACAACCCCCACATATGCTCTGTCCAGCTCCACAGCATTGTATTACTGCCGGTATACTTGGGCAAGTTGCTCAGCATGGCCCCTAACGACAGACTGGCCCGGGGACCACAATCACCCCCCTGATCTGCGGCCTCCCCGCTCACGCTCAGAGACTGCATCCTGCCGACTATGCCAAATGTGGTATTCGCAGGTACGCGGGATGCAGTGACGAGTCTGAGACGGAGCAAGCTTTAACTATAAATTTATAAGGGGAGTTTTTGTATGGAAAACAGTCAGAAAACTGGTTCCCCACGCAGGGAAACCGTACACAAACACAATATAGCAAACTGATGAATACTCGGCAAGTGTCAGGACCTATAGGGCCGCGATATGGCCGTCCAATTCCCTCAGGTAACAAACAGGTAAAGTTGAGATCCGGTTGTTGTTCTTCTGTTGTCGCAGCCGCTGGGCCCAGCCGATGAAAGCCTCGAGCGTTCCCATGCTCAGGCGCAGATGGGGCACAACAGGCCCTGGAGAAATCCTCCGGCGTAGAATTCGCCCCTCCAAGAGGCGGGATGGCGGCAGTTGTCGGGTAGGCTGCAGCCGTGGACTGGAGCGGGACCCTAGCGACCACAGGAGATGGGACACGGCCACAGCCGCGGGCTCAGGTGAGACAGTGGCGGTCGCAGCTGCAGGTGAGCAGGCCGCAACCGCGGGTTCGAGTGTGGCAGTGACGGCCGCAGCTGACAGAACTCTCCAGCCTCTACAGTCCTTGTCAGAAACGTCCCACCTTCTTCTCCTCAGTCTCTCTGTCCTGTCTCTCCTGCGTCTCTCTCTGGCTCCTCCTCCAGTCGCCCCACCCCATTTTTTTCTAGAAACATCTCTCAGGCATCCTGCCCTTTCTTCCCCCGGAAACCGTTCCCCTGGGAACCTAAATGACTGCCCCCTTGGTTCTGGCCTGGGCACATAGCAGGGGCTCCCTCCCCTATACTGGAATACCCAGTCATGACCCATATTAAATGCTCTTACTGAGGGAAGGAGGTTATTGGCCAGAATCTTGCGATATATGACCCCATCCATCCTCCCTTCATTACAGTGCAGTCATCATGTCCGTTTTGCAGAAAAGCACCCCAAAGTGTGATGTTTCCTCCACGATGCTGGACAGTTGGAACAGTGTTATTGGGGTTGTACTCATCCTTCTTCCCCCCCCAAAAAAAAACTGGCAAATGGAGTTGATACCAAAAAGTTCTATTTTGGTCTCATCTGATGATATGATGTTCTCCCATGCCTCCTCTGGATCATCCAGATGATCATTGGCGAACTTCAAATGGGCCTGGACATATGCTGGCGTGAGCAGGGGGACCTTGTGTGCCTTGTAGGATTTTAATCCATGACGGTGTAGTGTGTTACTAATGGTAATTATTGAGATTGTGGTCCCTGCTCTCTACAGATCATTGATCAGGTCCTCCCGTGTAGTTCTGGGCTGATTACTGATCTTTCTTAGAATTATCTTTACCCCACGAAACGATATCTTGCATTGAGTCCCAGACCGAGAAACATTGACAGTCTTATGTTTCTTCCATTTTCTAATAATTGCTCAAACAGTTGTTGCCTTCTCACCAAGCTGCTTGCCTATTGTCCTGTAGCCCAGCCCAGGCTATTGCAGGCCTACAATTTTGTCGCTGGTGTCCTTATACAGCTTTTTGGTCTTGGCCATGTTGTAGAGGTTGGAACGTGATTGATTGAGTTTGTGGACAGGAGTCTTTTATAAAGGTAATGAGTTTCAAAACAGATGCAAGTAATACAGATATTGAATGCAGAGCAGGAGGGATTCTTAAAGGAAAAATAAAAGGCCTATGAGAGCTACAATTGTTGCTGGTTGGTAGCTGATCAAATACTTATTTCATGCAATGAAATGCAAATTCATTGTGTGAAAATCATACAATGTGATTTTCTGGACCTTTTCTAAGATTCTGTCTCTCGTATTTGAAGTGTACCTACAATAGAAATTACAGACCTCTCTATTCTTTGTAGGTGGGAAAACTTGCAAAACCGGCAGTGTATCAAGTACTTATTTTCGCCACTGTAGCACTGTGTACTTACAATTGCCCATTTTGCCTTTCTACCTAGCTAATACTTTTCTTCTCTTTTCCATTAGGTCTATAACATCACATGATTAAAAACTGACTAGCTAAATCCTTCTAAGTTCTATGTGGAAACAGGAAGTTTCTTATCCCTGCATTTATCATTCCCATCTTCAACTCCAGACCCAGCTGCTCCTCCACCTTCCCCCTGCCAGGGACTTTTGCAGTGACTAATGACTCATACAGCTAAAATAGACTTCCTGATTCTACATAGAGCTTAGTTAGAAGGATTCAGCTAGTCAGTTTTTAATCATGTGACATTATAGAACTAAATGAAAAGAGAACAATTAACTGAGTAGAAAGGCAAAATGAGCAATTGTAAGTATTATATAATATGATTATTTCAATATATTTAAAGGATAACAACTGTGGACAAAGCTAATTAATACACAAGCACCTGACCTCTGCCAGAGATGACCTTAATAGTCTAAAGTGATAACATCAGAGGAGTTCACCCGGGTACTTGAGAAATCTGATGTGGAGGGTCGTTCCTTCCATAATAGTGAACCACACAGCTGTTTTTGGACCCATGAGCTGGGGGGGGGGTGATTCCATTCAGTGGCCTGGGGGAATCTTGAGATGGACGTCGGGAGCTTTGGGCATACTCACCCTGTGAAGCTACAGGGAAAGTTTGACTGTTTTTATGGCATCCATGTCCCCTGGAGTTATTACTGCCGAGATTCCAGAAGGGTAAAGCCTGGAGCCAATAGAGGCCTGCGGCCCTGAAGTAGGTGTGATGCACTCCACACACAGCAGCACACCAGGACAGGGACACATATTGTCTGTAGAGTGCTAGAGCGAGTGGTAACAGAAGCTAGCCCACAACTACCTCGCTTGGGCATCTTACACAGGCTCAAGTGAAGAGCAGCATTACTAGCACAGCAATAGCAGGAACTGCAAGCACTATATTGTCTAAGCCTCTCTGTAGTGTGTCTTCTTTAGGTCCGTTATGCTTCAAAGTCCATTCATGATGACTGACAGACAGTGGAAGAGTCCCACACAGTCATTCACCCTCCCTTAGAACAGCACCTCTTACTTATTATGTCTTACTGATTGACTCAGAGCCATTGCCGGAGGAAACTGAAGATGAACAGTGGGGCAGGATGGGAAATGGGGGATAGAAAATCATGCTCAGCATTGATTTGCTGAACAGTTTGCATTTGACCCTTCTCCTAGGCCTTCATCTCCAGCTCATCCTTGTCATCCAGTTTTGCTGTGTTTGCTCTGTGCATGTCAGTCTTTGGTGCATGTGTGAGGGAGGGCCAGGGCCGTAGTCATGGCCGAGGACACCGGTATATCTGTGCCCTGGAAAACAATGTCCATTAGCCAGCATACCTGTGTCTCCAGACCCTACTCCTTCAGGATATTTCCTCTGCTGTGGAGGTCCCCCTCCAGAGGATTTCACATTAAGGCTAAGTTCACACGTTGCGGAATTGCCGCGGAAATTTCAGCGGCAATCCCGCACTTCTCCCGCGGGAAATACGCACGTTTTTTGTATGCGTATTCCCGCCAGAATAATAGCGTTTTGCAAGCGTAATTAGCTTGCAGAATGCTAGCGTTTTCCTAGCGATCTGTAGCATCGCTTGGAAAACTGATTGACAGGTTGGTCACACGAGTCAAACATAGTGTTTGACACGTGTGACCAACTTTTTACTATTGATGCCGCCTATGTCGCATCAATAGTAAAAAGATCTAATGTAAAAATAATAAAAAAAATAATAAATAATGATATTCTCACCTTCCGG
The DNA here is from genome assembly GCA_033576555.1 of Oophaga sylvatica. Lineage (NCBI taxonomy): Eukaryota > Metazoa > Chordata > Amphibia > Anura > Dendrobatidae > Oophaga > Oophaga sylvatica. The sequence continues at coordinate 173,113,003 of JARQOD010000003.1, forward strand.
CAGCCCCCGCAGCCTTCCCGCCTTCAGCGACGCTCCCGGCAACTCCCGGTCCCAAGGATGCATTGCGACAAATCACACCGATGACGTAGCATCACGCGAGACCGCTACGCCATCTGGGTGATTCTCGCAAAGGACTCTTGGGACCGGGAGCTGCCGGGAGCGTCGCTGAAGGCAGGAAGGCTGCGGGGGCCGCCGGAAGGTGAGAATATCATTATTTATTATTTTAATTATTGTTTTACCAGGGATATGGTACCCAGGGCCTGGAGAAGAGTCTCCTCTCCTCCAGACCCTGGGTACCACCGCACATGAACCGCTTACATTCCGCAAAATTAATGAACATGTTGCTATTTTTTCCGCGAAGCGTTTTTTTCGCGGAAAAAAACGCAACATGTGGCCAAAACATGCGGAATCAATTAACATGTATAGGATGCTTAATGCTTGCGTTTTTTTTCGCGTTTTTACCACGGAAAATCGCGGAAAAAAACACGAAAAAAACACAAATATTCCTGAACGTGTGCACTTAGCCTAACAGAGACACAGTCCTTTTCAAATTTAAACTGAACAACTTTACTGGTTTCTTTACACAGCACACCCATAGTCTTCACAGCATCAATCACATGTTTCACATTGCACCGTTCCTTCTCTTTCCCTGTACTTCTCACACTGTTACACAGCACGTACCCGGGTCGGACCATCCCCGACGGGTCCTCAGCATCCTCCCTGTTCAGCACTGCCATGGTTAGATAATCCTCTGCCTGTTTTGCCCCAGACATTAGATGATCTGTTCCCGAAGTCAGTTGCCACATGGCGAGCGACCTGCCCTTCTGTACTGTCTCCTGCGAAGGCACAGCATTCTCCTGGTCCAAGCTCACTACATCTGAGTGTTCCCTCAGCCATTTCGCCCTGGATCTGAGGGCATCAGCCCGAGTGATGAGTAGCCACATTCTGGAGCCACCTGAGTCCCCACGTTGTCACTACTTCTGTATCAAGACTCTGTACCAAGTCCATGGTGATTCCTTGCTGTGCTGGCTTACTCCTGTCCTGGCCTGGTGCTGAGGATGGCTGGGCATCTTGCTTAAATGTTGTGGGGCTGCTATGGTATCCCTGAGCATTAAAGCCCAGGGAAGCAGATAGGGTCTTAACCCAGGGCTCCTGAGCCCAAGCTCACAGCAAGGGAACCCAGGCCCGAACTGACTGAATCAAGAAATATTCCTCTCTTACCTCACAGTAGCCCCTCCTACGTATAACTATTTACTTACTGAAACTCCTATATTACAACTATGCACAATAAAATGCCCCAAGCAGAGGTACTACTGAGTCGCACACGGTACCAGGATTATGGGATACTCGGCACCGAGCCCATGGAAGTCTATGGGGGATGTCACTGGCAGCAGAGCTCGGTCCGTGGCCCTGGGCGCTCATACAATGGGGGGAATATTTACAGGGGATTGTAATAATTGTTCGTGACGCCACCTGTGGTTTCTGATCAATAAGACCAGCGCTGCAGGGTTAATCTTCTGAGGGATGTTATTAGGCAGCTAGATGTTAAGTCCCCCACAGGTGGGACTGATCCCTCAAAGTCTATGGTGGTGCAGGGTGCAGGTAATAAGTCAAACATACACAAGCTGGTCTCTTTCCATACCTTTACTGTTGAAGGTTGCAGGTATTTCCCGGGAAGCTGGTCAGGGTGGAGAATGCACATTCAGGTAATCGCTGAGTGAGTTTAAGGCCTCCTTTCCCTTTAATGTGTGAGTTTCCAACCTGCGTGAAGCGAAGTTCAACTCTATGTATAACAGCTACGCCCGGTCGACATTGTGGTGGAGCCTTTTCTATCTCTGGTGTCCAGATGTTGGAAAGAACTAAGCCGTTATGGCTGATCAGGCCGACTCCGTCCTGTTCCCCCTGACTCCTGTTACGTATCGACACTTAGGGCTACCCTCTGCGACCTGAAGTCCAGCAGGGATTCCGGTTTTCTATCAGCAATACTTCGGACCCGGTGTCCGGTTAACTAAGTGAAGGCGATATGTCACCTATGTCACTTTTCCTTGGGATACCACTCGCCCGTCACCTCACTCTTACCCTTAACATAAGCACGGGTAGCAGTGGGTATAGTTGTCAGCTTTCTTTCTTTCCAGCTCACTGACTGTTCTCAGTTGGCTCGTTGTTGTAACACTGTCGTCCCCTTCCTTCTCTTCCTTCACAGACTCTATCCAGAGCAGCTTTCAGGACATTCCGTCAGACTGAGTATAAGCCCGCTCCGAGAGTCACTTTCCACGCTCATAGGGAACCAGCAATAGCCTGTTCTGAGGTAACAGCCTCAATCTCTCTCCTTCTGTCTCTGACAGGAATATCTCACTTCAGCTCTCACTGAGCTCTGACAAGAACTAAGGCTACTTTCACACTTGCGTTTTTTTGTGCTGCGTTTCGAGCGCACATGAAGCGCATTAAAAAAACGCATGCAAACGCTTGTAAACGCTGCAATATTTAGTCGAATCAGCATGCGCATTTCGACAAAAAAACGCAGCGTTTGTCTGCGATTTCATGCGTTTTTGCATGCGTTTGCGTTTTTTTTGGCGCATGCGTTTTCTATTTGTCACATTATCATCTCTGCCTCCATTATCTCTGCCTCCATCAGCTGTCTCCATCATCTCTGCCTCCATCATCTCTGCCTCCATCATCTCTGTCTCCATCATCTCTGTCTCCATCATCTCTGCCTCCATCATCTCTGTCTCCATCATCTCTGGCTCAATCATCTGTCTCCATCATCTCTGCCTCCATCATCTCTGGCTCTATCATCTCTGTCTCCATCATCTCTGGCTCTATCATCTCTGACTCCATCATCTCTGCCTCCATCATCTGTCTCCATCATCTCTGTCTCCATCATCTCTGTCTCCATCATCTCTGGCTCTATCATCTCTGGCTCTATCATCTCTGTCTCCATCATCTCTGACTCCATCATCTCTGACTCCATCATCTCTGCCTCCATCATCTCTGGCACCATTATTTACAGAAAAATCGCGTGCGTGCAAAAGCGCTGACGAGCGCAAAGCCATGCGCACGCCAGCGCCCCCATAGACTGCAATGTTATTTTTTGCGCATAGCATGCGCACACGTGCGCACGCGTTTTTTTAAAGCGGTTGGGCGGAAAAAAAAATGCAACATGTAGCGTCTGGCGCGTATGGGAGCACACCGGGAAAATGCGCAGCGCACGACAAACGCACATGAACGCATGCAAGCGCTAGACCCTGCGCCCGCCATGTTAAAGATAGGGGAACATTGCGCATGCGTCCGATAGCGCAAGATGCGCTGCGCAAAAAAACGCAAGTGTGAAAGTAGCCTAACTCCAAGACTTGAATTGACCTCTTGAATGGCTACTGCTACCTAACTCACCCTTAAATAGTCTAAGATTCCCTCTAGTGGTAGTGTTAGGATGTGTGAGTTGTGAATGAATATCAGGTTTTTGCAATTACCTTTTTGTACATACTCCTGGGAACATGTGTACCAAGCGCAGCTGGGCCACACACTACACTTTCCCTATTCACTAGATGTACACTTATCAATCTATATATATATGTAGACTGTGAGCCCTTGCGGGCAGGGTCCTCTCTCCTTCTGTACTTGTGTGTGCCTTGTATTGCTCATGTTTACTGTACTTGTCTATACTTGCCCCTCTTCACATGTAAAGCGTCATGGAATAAATGGCGCTATAAAAATCTATAATAATAATAATAATAATATATATATATATATATACTGGAAAATATGCACTTTTCATTATATACAGAGCAGCATCATTACATATTCATAGTATGGGAAGCAACATACACAGACATCAAATTATTGATAAAGATAACAACATACGGAAAGGGAATGGAGTATTACACGATCCTGGTAACTCCCTTACACTTGCATAGTACCAACCTTCAATACAGTTATTGACACTACAAACACTGTTGAACTGCAGAAGAAGAGACCCTGTTCTTTGGTCAAATGCCCTTGAAGTTACAGCTGGTTGGAAACCAAGATTGCGTTGCTGACGAGCGTATATGTGTGTTTTGAAATGTGTGCATCTTAAACGGGTTGTCCACTTTAAATAATATTTTTTGTTTTTGTTTTTTTGAGTGATCCCTTGATGATAAACTGATTATGGGGTATCCACACTGATCTAATCTTATCAATGGGACTAGGTACAGAATGTTTCGTTTCCCTTCAACACGGGAGCCATGATGTTTTATGCACTTTCTATTAAAATAACACTGTACTTGGATGTTCTAGGTCCACTGCAGCCACAGATGCTCTTGGCAGCTGCTACACACTGGATAGCTGGTTAATAGATGTAGAACATAAGCCCCCAAGGGCAGGGCCTTCACCCCTCTGTACCAGTCTGTCATTGTTAGTTTGTTGAATATTATATATTTGCATTTTGTACATAACCCCTTGTTGTGCCCAGCACCATGGAATCGATGGTGCTATATAACTAAATAATAATATTAGATAAAAGGAACTTATTATGGGAGCTCATTGTATAGAATACCAATTGAAGGCAGAATCAATAAATATTTATATCAACTAGCAACATTAAGCTTCTACATGAATGTCCTCACTCAAACCATCCTCCATTATCTGAGTTTAGCATTCAGCGTGCCTGGTTTGAACTTTAGCACTCACAGATACCTTTGCACACTCATAAAAATCACACTTCCAATAAATGTTTATAGAGTGATAAAACATAGCTGAATTACCTCCTCTCTAAGTCTTTGTTTCTAGCATATAATGAGTCAGAAATGTTGCGTTGTGCAACTGGTCAGATTCAAAAATATACACGTAAATTTCGGAGATGCCTATAAGAACTGGTAATGGTAACCCTTTGGCTCCATTAGACATCTGTGTTTTATTCACATGTTCCATCCATTTTTTTGTGGCTAAAAGACGCCCCCATTTTAGTCTATGAGCCTTCTCACCTTTTTTTGGCGATCAAACTTGCCCTTTCAAGTGAATGAGTCCCCAAACAAAAATCAACAGCTTGTGGATTCCTTTCATGCTGCATCTGTGTGCTTTCTTTTTTTTCACTATCTATCGCAAGGAGAAGCTTGGGAAACCCCTATCATTTTTTTTTAATACCTGAAAATTTATGACAAACTGATAAATCGAATCTAACACATAAGCCTATGGGCTCATGTGTTTTAGCTCCATGTGCGAGACAGACAGCATATGGACTATTTGTAGTCCATATATGCTAGTGCACATATGTAAAAAAAAAAACGCAGCCTGACCTATTCTAGTCTGTTTTATGGATCAGAGTGTATGCAATGTCAGGAAGCTCCTGCACCAATCCAAAATACAGACGAGCTCATGGATCTGCACATGGAGCCATTCACATCCATGTTGCTCCTCATAAGGAACTGCATTGTTAGAAAATGAGGTGGTTACAACACTACCTATGTCTGCCCTCCGTTCCCTGTAAATCCTGCGTAGTCTGGATATGTGATTGCTGCAACTAATGACAGTCTGTAGTAATATCATGTAGGTTCCTACTGCTGCTAGTGATTAGCATTTCCATGTACAAAGGCCAGTTATGCACTTCCAGCTGGCACAAGACAGCTGTCGGGTGACCCTGTCCCTATCACTAGGGGGTGCCCTAGCTCGCCCTACTCCCCCAGGATACTTCTGAAGGTGAAGATGCTGGTGCCCCCACCCATGCCTTATCTCCTGAGTTAGCCCTCCATATTCTCTTTCCCCACCCAGGGAAGAGGGGGTGCTATTGTGCACCGTAGTACACCAACCTCACAAACAAGGTGTAAGCTTTTCAGGGATATAGCTTGGAATCGCCGTCCTGGGAAGACGGAGTGGCATAAAGAGTCCATTCACAGACAGCAGTTCTGTTAAAAACTGGCCGCAACCAGTTTTATTAAAGTCCACAGTAATATGATACAATCAAAACCAAAGCATAAACATAAATCCTGGGCCTGTCTGGCCACTCACTACACATAGATAATTTCCCTCTCTAACCGGGTCCAGGCTCTATCAGCCCAAAATAACACATATAATCTGTAGTTACCAGCGTGAGGTTCACATGAGACTCCAATGTTGTCTGTAGTCAGATCCAGACTGAGAGCCACCTCTGAACTTCTCAAGCAGGTACTTATGGCTGCCTAATTAAGCAGCTGTGTTCACTCCGGGTTGCACTGCAAACCTGTCCCGGATAGGAATGGAATGAACACCGCACTGACAACCTATTTTATACGCCCCAGCTAAGAAACCTGGGCGAGATATACACGCCGTCCAGCACACACCCCTTCACTGTCTCACATATCCCCCCCCTCTTCTCCAGACCAGAGGACTGGTCAGAAACTCCAAAGAGACAGTGAACTCTGGACAAGGCATCAGCATTACCCTGTAATTTCCCAGGTCTATGCTCAACCGAGAAATTGAACTCTTGAAGTGAAAGGAACCACCTTGTCACCCTGGCATTCCTTTCCTTGTTCTGCTTCATCCATGCCAGAGGAGCATGGTCTGATTGCAATTTAAATCTCCTACCCAAGAGGTAATACCGTAGGGAGTCCAGCGCCCATTTGATTGCGAGGCACTCTCGCTCCACAATGGCATAATTTTGTTCCGCCGGTGTCATTTTTCGACTTAGATACAGGACTGGGTGTTCTTCACCCTTCACGACCTGTGATAACACCGCCCCTAACCCCACATTAGAGGCATCCGTTTGAACAAGAAACTCTTCCCTGAAATTAGGGGTGACCAGAACTGGTCTTTGACACAAAGCCATTTTCAAAGACAGAAATGCTTTTTCTGCTTCCGGATTCCAATTTATCATTTTGGACTTTCCCCCTTTTGTCAGGTCAGTCAATGGGGCAGCAATGGAGGCATAATTTGGTACGAATCTGCGATAGTACCCAGTGATGCCCAGAAATGCTTTGACCTGTCGTTTTGTGAGGGGTACCGGCCAGTTTCGAATTGCCTCTACCTTATTAATTTGTGGCTTGATCAGCCCTCTGCCAATCACATAGCCCAAGTACTTGGCCTCTTCTAGGCCAATTGCACATTTCTCTGGGTTTATGTTCAGCCCAGCTCCGCCTATCGAGTCTAAGACGGCTTGTACCTTAGCGAGGTGGCTCTCCAATCAGAACTGAAAATTACCACAGGTAGGCAGCTGCATAGGCTTGATGCGGGCGTAGGATCTGGTCCATAAGCCTCTGAAAGGTAGCTGGGGCTCCATGCAACCCGAATGGCATCACCAGATACTGAAACAAACCTTCCGGGGTTGCAAAGGCCGTTTTTTCTTTTGCCTCCTCAGATAGGGGTATCTGCCAGTACCCTTTTGTCAGATCGAGGGTTGTAATATAACGGGCACCCCCTAACTTCTCGATTAGCTCATCTACCCGTGGCATCGGGTATGCGTCAAATTTTGACACTTCGTTCAACTTTCTGAAATCATTACAGAACCTCCAGGTTCCATTAGGTTTTGGGATCAGAACAATCGGGCTACACCACTCGCTTTGGGCCTCCTCAATGACCCCGAGGTCTAGCATGCGTTTGATTTCAGTAGAGACTATCTTTCTGCGGGCTTCTGGAATTCTATACGGTTTTATTTTGACCTTAGTACCGGGCTCGGTCTCGATATGGTGTTTTACGAGAGAAGTCCGGCCGGGCAAGTCAGAAAACCTCTGCTGATTTTTCTGCAGAAACTCCCGTACTTCCTGTTTTTGGTGCACGGACAATGTCTCACCAATGGACACAGGAGGTAGAAATGGTTTTACCCCTTTCTCTACTTCACCCGAGGCCAACAACGCCTCTCTGTCCCTCCAAGGCTTGATCAGATTGATATGATACACCTGGTAGGGCTTGCGTCTCCCGGGTTGGTGTACTTTGTAAGTAACCTCGCTCACTTTTTGTACTATCTCATATGGACCATGCCATTTAGCCAAAAATTTACTTTCCACGGTGGGAATTAGAATTAGGACTCGATCCCCGGGTTAAAAGTCCTAATTTTTGCTGTCCGATTATATACTCTGCTTTGAGCTTCTTGGGCTCTCTGCAGATGATTCTTCACTAATGGCATAATTTTAGCCATCCTCTCTTGCATTTGGGCAATATGCTCTATAACACTCTTGTATGGAGTTGTCTCGGTTTCCCAAACTTCCTTGGCTATGTCTAGCAAGCCCCGCGGGTGCCGCCCATATACCAACTCAAAGGGAGAGAACCCCGTAGAGGCCTGGGAACCTCTCTGACCGAAAACATTAAGTAGGGTAACAGGTAGTCCCAGTCCCGCCCATCTTTCTCTACTGCTTTCTTTAACATGTGTTTTAATGTTTTATTAAAACGTTCAACCAGCCCATCCGTCTGGGGTGATACACGGATGTCCGAATGTGCGAGATTTTAAGCAACTTACACAGTTCCTTCATCACTTTGGACATAAAAGGGGTGCCTTGGTCCGTGAGGATCTCTTTAGGGATTCCCGTCCTAGAAAACATATGAAAGAGCTCCCGTGCAATATTTTTAGATGCCATATTTCTTAAAGGGACAGCCTCGGGGTACCGGGTTGCATAGTCAAGTACCACGAGGATGTATTGGTGTCCCCTGGCTGATTTTACAATAGGACCTACCAAGTCCATCGCTACCCTTTCAAATGGTATTTCTATAACCGGCAGCGGGACCAAGGGACTGCGAAAGTGAGACACCGGAGCTTTTATCTGACACGTGGGGCAGGTTTTACAATAATCCTCTACATCCCGATAAACCCCTGGCCAATAAAACCTCTGGAGGATTCTTTCTTGGGTTTTGTCCATTCCTAGGTGCCCACCTAGCACGTGGTTATGGGATAAACCTAACACCATACTTCTATATGGCTTGGGTACGAGGAGCTGACTCACGGCCTCTCCCTTTACTTTAGTGACCCGGTATAGCAGGTCATTGTTCATGGAAAAATGGGGAAATTTTTTCTCCGAGCCGGGCTCTTGTGGGATCTCATTCAGAACAGTTATATTTTCCCTAGCATGTTTAAGAGTGGGG
>JARQOD010000003.1:173122123-173156919 GCA_033576555.1 Oophaga sylvatica
CCATACCTCTCAACCGTCCCGGTTTCAGCGGGACAGTCCCGATTTCAGGACCCTGTCCGCTGTCCCGGCCAGGCGGTTTACTTTCCGCATTAGAATCGTACATACGGAAACCCCGGGGACCTCCCACACATTCTGGCAGCCACAAGTCACGTTCCATCGCTGACCTTATTTCCCCAGGATGTGGGGATCTCACCAGCTATGAGGCGCTCCATTCAATACCCGGCTCTCACTGAGCGAGACAGGCAGGATCTGGGGATCTCTTCATCTGTTGAACAGATCCCATGTTGAGATCCCCACATCCTGCTTGTCTCGCTCAGTGAGAGTCGGGTATTGTATGCAGCGGTCCGTACAATACCCGGCTTTCACTCCAACAGATCCAGCGGCTCGATGCGTTGCCATTCTGAAGACTCTCCGAGAACGAGTTACAGTACCTGCTGCTGTAAGCTGACCGCCGGAAATGAGGTCAGCGGTCATTTCCAGCGTTCAGCTGACTTACAGCACGTCACCTCCGGTGGAACGTGACATGTGGCTGCCAGAACGTGTGGGAGGTCCCGGGTTTCCGCATGTACGATTCTAATGCGGGAAAGTAAACCTCCCGGCCAGGACAGCGGGACAGGGACCCAGCCCTACACAGATAACAGCATTCGCTCCGTCCCCACGCAGACCCATGCACATAATGGCACCCCTCCTTCCCCCCTGCAGCCCCCAAGCACACATATCCCGCAAGTAACAGGACCCTTGTACATGCGCGGCTCCGCTCTTTGTGGCCCTGTACACACACGGCTCCGCTCCACACACCTCACACGCACAAGGCTCCGCTCCGTACACCTCGTACACACACGGCTTCGCTCCGTACACCTCGTACACACACGGCTTTGCTCCGTACACCTCGTACACACACGGCTCCGCTCCGTACACCTCCGCTCCGTACACCTCGTACACACACGGCTTTGCTCCGTACACCTCGTACACACACGGCTCCGCTCCGTACACCTCGTACACACACGGCTCCGCTCCGTACACCTCCGCTCCGTACACCTCGTACACACACGGCTCCGCTCCGTACACCTCGTACACACACGGCTTTGCTCCGTACACCTCGTACACACATGGCTTTGCTCCATACACCTCGTACACACACGGCTCCGCTCCGTACACCTCGTACACACGGCTCCGCTCCGTACACCTCATGCACACACAGCTCAGCTACATCCACACTGTAAACCCCTTATGATCCCACATATAAACTTACCATCATCCAGCACCATGACGACCAGTACAGCAGCAGCTTCCTGCACACAGGGGCCTGATCATGTGACACCTAACTCCTCCCCTCCTGTGACCTCATCACAGGTCCTGCTACCACCTTTACAAAGCACAGCACAGCAATGGTAAATGCTGGCTGTGCGAAGTTGGGAGGGCAATGAAGGGGTGCATGGGGGGCGTGGCGACTTCTGAATGCAGGACACATAGTGTCCTGACCGAGCCAGCGAGCGGTGGGAGGGGTTAGAATCGGGACTGTTGGGGTATGGAATTGCTGCTGCGCCGCCCCCACACACACGTGCCGCCTGGGGCGGACCGCCCCCCCCCCGCCCCACCCACGCTACGCCACTGCCAGTACCCCACCTCCACCTTGCTGGCGTCTGAGTTGGAGTGGAGCTCTCTGCCCTTTACTGATCCAGCCTTGGGCCCATCCATCTGGCCCATCAAGAGTCACTCTCATTTCATCAGTCCATTAAACCTTAGAAAAATCAGTCTTAACATATTTCTTGGCCCAGTCTTGACGTTTTATCTTATGTTTCTTGTTCAAAGGTGGTCGTTTTTCAGCCTTCATTACCTTGGCCATGTCCCTGAGTATGGCACACCTTGTGATTTTTGATACTCCAGTAATGTTGCAGCTTTGAAATATGGCAAAACTGGTGGCAAATGGCACCTTGGCAGCTTCACGCTTAATTTTCCTCAATTCATGTGCAGTTATTTCGCGCCTTTTTTTATCAACACGCTTCTTGTGACCCTGTTGGCTATTTGCCATGAAACGCTTGATTGTTCAGTGATCACGCTTCAAAAGTTTGGCAATTTCAAGACTGCTGCATCCTTCTGCAAGACATCTCACAATTTTTGACTTTTCAGAGTCCGTCAAATCTCTCGTCTGACCCATTTTGCCAAAGGAAAGGAAGTTGCCTAATAATTAAGCACACCTTATATAGGGTGTTGATGTCATTAGACCACACCCCTCCTCATTCCAGAGATGCAAATCACCTGATTTACATAATTGGCAGTTGGCTTTCAAGCCTATACAGCTTGGAGTAGGACAACATGTAAATAAAAAGGATGATGTGATCAAAATACTCATTTGCCTAATAATTCTGCACACAGTGTAGATTGAAATGATTTTTATGTTTTCATTTTTGTTGTTAATTTTTCATTTATGTTTTCCATGTATGCCATTTGCTTCTACGCTATTTTTTTTTCTTTTAGTGACTATGTGATCAAGGCTCGGGATGAGCCGAAACATTATGTACAAATAGTCACATGATTATATGTGTTTCTCATTTTGCCAAAATATAATTCACGAATTGTTGCCATTTTCCTTGGAGAGTGCTGTATTTTGAACTTTATTTGGTATTAAAAAGTTTTTCTTTTTCTTGAGTTTAAACAGCGTGAGCACAGCCATTAAATGACCGGCAATTGGTGACATGCAGTCCAGTCAATGGTCTTTTAATGGCCTGTCTAGACTAGCTGACCACAATTCTATGTGCACAGGACAATCATTACCACGATCTTTCTGTACATTCGCTTAAGGGTATGCCACACTAAACAGCGTCGCTAACGAGATCGCTAAAAAACGTCACTATTTAGCGATCTCGTTAGTGACACTGTTGTGTGTGGCATGTAGCAACGACGTGGCCCCTGCTGTGATCTCGCTGATCGTTCACTAGAGATCTGGACCGTATTTTAATCGTTGGCGTCCCGCTGGTGAGCCTATATCGCTGTGTCTGGCACGTTTTGTGAACGATGTGCGCTGTTTTTTACATCGCAAAGTCGTTAAGGAGATCGCTAAATGTGGCAGCTACTAGCGACATTAAAACGATCACAAAAACGATCGCATTAGTATGCGTCGTTATTGTGATCGTTAGCGGGAGCGTTTAGTGTGGCAGTACCTTTAGTTGAATGTTTTCCAGGCTGTTTAGATGGGCTAATTGGGAACCTGTGTTCTTACAAATCTTTGTTTTCCAATTATCAGCCTGTGTAAATTAGTTTTAAGTCATCTAGATAGGACAACACTTTGGGCATAAGCTCAAGTACATCATTTTTTATTTAGACTTTTTTATTACTGGTTCAAAACAGGAAGCGTTAGGAGTCCATGGGCCTCATAAGGAAAAATACTTTCCCTTGACTTTACCCACACACAGTCTTTGCAAGTCAAATATTCAACCATGTGCATAGAAGAGATAGCAAAAATCAGAATGGTTGCACCTTTAGTGTAGGTGAACACGTTCAGTATTTGCAGCAGATTTTTATGCCTCCAATACTGGACTGTTGGCAAAAATATTTTGCGTAAAAAACGTTCATTTTTGCTGCATTGTTTCCCCATTAATTTGAATTGCTGAATACTGTGTCAAATCTACAAGGGAAAAAGCAGCATGAGGGTTAAGAAATTTCGTTCACTTTGCAAGTACTGGAAAATGCTGCATTTTTGGAGGGGAAAAACGCAACATGTGAACAAGCCTTTGTGGTGCTGGGTTTATCACCAAAAACACCAAAAACAGAAGGGTATGGAGCTTGTCACCTGGAGAGGGAACTCAGGTTGTCACCATGTTATAGTACAGAAAATGAACTCGGCACTCAACTTTAGTATAGTGAGAATAAAGATTTTTATTCACAGTAGTAACACGAAACGTTTCGGTCCTATATCATGGACCTTCATCAGTCACAGATACTACTGGGAAGGGGGTTGATCCACATAGGGAAGAAAGAAAGGGCTGGATATAGCCTGTATTGGTGGGGTGGACACCGCGTCCAATGCAGAGACCTATCCTCACTGCCGGACTCCTTCACAACAGGTTACTAGTGCAATAGAGGCATTGTCCTCTTCCTCATCTCACCCCACCAATACAGGCTATAGTATCTGTGACTGATGAAGGTCCATGATATAGGACCGAAACGTTTCGTGTTACTACTGTGAATAAAAATCTTTATTCTCACTATACTAAAGTTGAGTGCCGAGTTCATTTTCTATTAGATACGGTGTGGGAACCTACTCTGGCACCTTCTTGGTTGTGCACACGGTTATTTTTTCACATGTTATAGTACAGGGCATGGGACATGCTTGCTATAGTCCCGCGCACATAGCAACCACACTGGCAGCACCGTGGCATGTTTTCGGGGGTCCTAATTAGTAATACAGAACATATATCAAAATATGTAAAAAAATTACATGATGAGTTTCTGAGTATTGTGTATTTTCTCTTTAGCGATTATGGTAACCCTGGCTAATTATACAATATACTGTAATATTTGCCGGAAATGTACCGTAAATTGATCTAAATCTCCTTTAATCATTTTACTAGACAGACTGCATTCACAACATTACTTGAACTGCTTGTTGTAAAACTCACACAAGTATTCTGATGGCAGTACAATCATACGATGGCAGTGTGTAAATTATGTAAGTGATCTGAGCTCCAAGCGTAACGTGTCTGGCGGTAGATGCCACCAGAGGATGAGTCAATGCTGTACTGAATGTAGGGAATTTACTACAGTACATCATCAAACTCTTCTCCGCATTGCTAACTTTTATAAAAGTGACTTACTGCAATAAGACTTCATCATCTGTGTCTAATAACTGACAGGTGTATGTGCACATGCTCTTTACCTGGAGATGGCGGTTGCATCAGAAAACTAAAAAAGAGGCAACATTGAAGAAATAAAAGTGACCGTGCTCCTTCACCTTATTTTCTAATCACATGAATGTATTGTTTTGATCAAATTCTCCAATATATTACACAGAGTATATTACATTCTCTTTTAAATGGACAAAAGAGTACATATCGTGCATAATGGAAATATCAACATTTGTCTATCAAATTATGCTGTCCTCTAGTAAGGTAAACTTGGAAGTGAATCCTGGCAGCTGTCCATAAACCAAAAGCACATGCAAAGTTGGAAGTGTTGCCTAAAGAGTGATATCATGGACTTTGTACGAGTGCAGTGACCAGGAGCATCTAGGGAGACAGACGTAATGTCACACACTTCCATTCACAGGGGAGGTGACACATTGTGATATTGTCAGCCAGATTTATGAGTAATTCTGAGCTCGTCAGGAATCTAGAAGGATTAACACTTTCTTTAGAAACTAAACGAACTGCTATGAGTATATAATGTACATTTCCTCTAAAGCAGGGGTCAACAACCTATGGCCTGGAGGAAACTTGCAGCCCACGATACCCTTCTGTGCGACCCTCAACCAATATAGTATCTGGTAACTTGTATGTTCGATGTCATGGAGAAGACCTGCTTGTGTGTACACAATATGACTAGGGCCACATCACCGTATTATCTCTATTCCGAGAGAATCGGGCTGACAATGCTAATCACACTCTGATCACACTCTGATCATAGCTTGATGACAGCGTGATCTGATTTTCTTGGATGATGAGATGGAAAAAATCTTCTCCAGTCCGTCAGTCCGTGAAAATCAAAGTCATCTAAGTGCAGGTCCAGTTTTTTCAACGGACTCATTGACTTGCATGGCCGAGTACGATAAGAATATTGGATGCAAATCAAACATGCTGCAATTTTTTCATTGGACAGATTCGGTACGAGGGAAAAAATCAGACATGTGCGCGGCCCCATAGAATAACATTGGTCCAAGTGCAATCCCTTGCCTTTTCGGATTGCACTCTGACCCAAAATATGGTCATGTGCACGAGCCCTAAGGATGGGTATTTATGAATGATGAGCTGTGTGATGATTTCTGGGGCAGCGATATTCTGGCAGAAGAGTCCTGATATCTGTAGCATACAATGGAATAGATAGGGTGAAGAAGTGACCATTCATGAGTGCTGATATATTCATTGTAGTTTATGGGATAAGGGAAAGATGACTGTTTCAGCATCTGACATATACTACCATATAGAGAGCTGAATGCATAGTCTCTTCCTTGCTGGACAGAAAACCCTGATGACAGCATGTCTACCTTCCTGATAGAAGAGAGTCCTTTAAATGGGACCAGCGCCTATTAGATATTTATGGCACATACTTTCAATGTATAGTAAATGTGTCAGACGGTAATATTTTGGTAATATTGCGGCCCATGGGATTCTTTGGATCTAGCAATATAGCCTTCGGACGTAAACAAGTTATGCACCCCTAATATAATAAATTTAGGCTAGAGATGGGTTATATAACTAGATGCAAAGTTAAAATATATTCAATGGAAATATAGATTCACCACCCACAAATATGGCTACCTTTTTCTGCTTCAGCGCCACTCCAGTCTACTGTCTGTGTGTGGTATTGCCGCTCAGAATATGGCAGCCATGTTTTTCTAATCGTAGACCCCTTTAAATCACATGCATTAATTACAACCATGTATCTCAAATATTACCAGCCAGCAGTAATTTTCACAGCTAAATTAGCACCTACAAAAATAAAATTTTATTGCTTTTAGACATATTTGAGTTTTTATAACGTTGTCTATATTTGTACATTTCACGATGGACTTCTGTGACTAATATTTCTTGTACGTTTTAATTTAAGAAAAAAAAAAGATAGCGTCATCAAGATGTCCTGTCAACTAAAATTAAGAGCATGTTAGCAGCAAGTAGCACTAGAAAATGATCTGCTTATCTTTGGGTACCCCATGCTGTTAGTATGCCACTACTAGTAGCGCATCAACAATATACTCCCCAGCACTTCTGTATGGGTGTAGTCATTGACTGTGGTTAGCTCTGGCTATGTGTACTGCTAGGCCCTGTTCACATGTCCAGTTGCCGTCTGATTGTAACAGATCCACTATTAAAAAACTGGATCAGTAACAAATTGAGCAAAAATGGAGGGATGCTTTGATTTCTGTTTTGCATCCACTTTTCTTTTATTTGTAACTGATCCATTTTTACACCTCTAGTGTTACGGGCAAGTTCAGTGCTAATTGAATGAATTCATTAATAGATGATCATCTGTTATCATCCAGCTCCCATAGACCATGTATATAATGCTATCATTATACCCAATCTAGAAATGCATTTTATTGTCTTATTGATTTCTTCAATGTCAATATGTGGCTGACTAACTGTGGGGGGATTTCTTTCTCCGGACTAATCGTCCCACTAATCATATTATCACACTCATGTTATGCCCACATATTTTTCAAGACCTGCATCTCTGCAGTGATGTAGGACACAGCCAGGCATGAATTTATTGGAACAGCGGTAACAGCCTCCTTGGACATGTGCAATGGAGCAATGAAGGTGAGATACACATACTCTGCTTAGTGTGCATTGATCCAAGAGGCAGTGGTGATGTAGCACACAGCCAGCCATTACTGCCGGATCTGCAAATCTTGGGTCTGGCTGTGTACTAGATCACTGTCATGACGCTACTCTTGGAAATCATGTTACTCACGCCCACAGGGGGTTGATAACATGATTAGTGGGATGATTAATCTGGGAGACAGCAACGCCCCCATGACTAGTCATCAGCCATTTAGCATATTGCCAATGCAGTTCTGAAATTGATTTTTGGTGTATGAAAAAATCAAAACGACAATAAAATGGGCTTGTTAGAAAAAGTACGGTATATGTAACATAAGTGGTGGAACCACTGTGTCGTGGTCCGAGTAGAGTCTGGAGGGCTGTAACTAGGTGAACATATGACTCTTCAATAGAGCCCCTGATAGTGGGATTAGACTTGGCTACAGATAGACACCAGATGCTACACCAGGATAGATGTCGGATGCATGATAGCTGACCCCCAAGGGGCAGGAAACTAGAATGGCCCAGAAGGAAAGATCAGCTGGTACAGGCAGGCAAGGCAGGAACACAGGAACAGCAAGAGCAGACAGGTATGGCTGGTATACAGGCATGCACTGGCAGGTGCAGCCTGGTACGGCAGGTATACAGGCTGACACTGACAGTGCAGGCTGGCATGGCTGGTATATAGGAAGGCATTGGCAGGTGAAAGCAGGAACGACTGGCATACAGCCAGGCACTGGCAGGTGTGAGCTGGTACAGCAGGTATACAGGCAGGCACTGGCAGGTACAGGCAGGCACGGTTGAAATACAGTAACACAGCAAGTACGGGAAGACTGGTAAAGGCAGGAACAGACAGGGATTGCCAGGAACAGGCAAGGACAGGTAGGTACTGGCAGGTACTAGAAGTACAGGGGACCTGACAACTAGCAAGCAAGAAAGCGTACAAGAAGACTGAGTGGAAACAGGTGGAGGTGCCTTAAATAATAAGTGTCTCCCAGCACAGTGTGTGCTGTCCCTTTAAGAGGGCAAAAGTGTGCAGGCCTTAAAGACATTGCCTGGAGATCTGCAAGCCATGTGCAGACCCTGGGCAGCCTCAGCACAAGGAGGAAGTGTGGAACAGGGTTTGCGGTGGTGACTAAGTCTGTGTCTCTGCTGGGGGAGAATGAATGCGTGCAGGGACGCCGACGATACAGTATAAGGCGGTGGTTCCACGGTCCGGAACCACAGTGATTTGGACGGAGCGGAAAGTCCGCTCCGTCCAAAGCCCCGCCCCTTTGTGAACGCGCGATGAATCCGGATGTGCTCATTGAACACATCCGGAATCACCGCAGCGTTACATAGGCCTGTGTTATTTCCCTTGCGGCGACGGAGCATCGCCGCAAGGGAAAAGGACATGCTGCGATCTAAAAAGACGCGCCCGCATGTCCGTTAACGCAGGTCTGCCGCCTGTGTGTTCTTACGCATAGTGGAGACGGGATTTCTTGAAATCCTCTCCATTATGCTGTATCATCTGGACACTGCGTGTTTGACGCTGCGCCAGCGCACAGCGTGAAAAAAGCAGCATTTGCTGAAGGAATCCTTATCGTGGAAACACACCCTAAAGGTAGCAATAAATTCATTATGGCAGTTTGAGGTGCCTGGGGAAGCAGTCAGGTTTTTGCAAGGACAAAAAAGTTGTGTACACTATGCTTTTTGATACAGGGTAAAAATGAATTTCAGTCAAACGGAAAAATATTTAGAGTTGAGAGTCCTCAGTGGTTGATACCTTTTAATGGCTAACTGAAAAGATGGTAACAAATTGCAAGATGCTAGTCAAACGGAAGACATTTTAGGACATTTGTGTCCCCATTCAAGTGAAAAGATCCTGTCTGGGTCACTTTATTTCCATTTTTGTCATACCAAAACAGATCCAAAAACTAGGAAATAACTACTAAACATTTGAAAATAGACTTGTGCTTGCAGAAGTGATTCACTAGCGGGATTATGAAGGACAGAATTACTGCACTGGGAGACTCCAGTCTTATCGTAAACTCCCTCCACATTACATTTGATTCATTGCAAATTATGGTGCACATAAGACCATTATTCTGTAAGTTTATGGCACCTATGTGTCTCCTTTGTTTGACACCTCTTATCTTTTTCCCTGTCTCTAGTCTTTCCAATTTGTTTTTCCTTCATGTCTTGTGTCTGCTCTATATTTCTTGGTTATCTCATTGCTCCCATTTTCTCAGATATTTCTGGTCTTCTTCCATTTGGCCTCTATCATTTCTTTTAAATAGTATATCTTTTAATCCTCACACTTGTTGTCTGCCTCCTTATTTTTTCAATGTAATGTTATCTATAATTAAGGGAGCAGGATGGAAGCGCCCATTGTATGCTGATGAGTGTCTCCCTCTCTGACTGAGTGATCCTGTAGTCCACTCTGTGGTTTATTTAATGATTTTTACTGTGAAGTAGACAGCCTGGTAAACGTTTATCTCAGGGGTGCTTAACATTTTTTGGTCCATGGGCCACAATGTCATACTAAATAAATTCGAATGACAGCAAAAACATTTAAAGGAGTACTTACAGAACCATCAGCTTGAACATTAACGCATTATCATAACCAAAGTTTAATAATAATTTTTATTTATCTAGCGCCAACATATTCTGTAGCACTTTACAATTCAGAGGTTCATATACAACAGTTATAAGTAACAACGGTAAAGATAATACAATAATTAATGTATTGATATTGACAACCATGCCCGTAAGAGCTTACAATCTACAATGAAATGGGGGTTACAAAGAACAGGTGCTTTTTTACAATGAAGGTCCAGCCATCTTGGGGAAGTGGAAGTAGATAAAGGCTGCATGAGGCTGCGTTCAGATTAGCGTTTGAGGGCTTTGCGGAGCCTTGCCTTCTTCTGCCTACTTCTGCATGCGTCCTGCGTACCTTTCTTTAACATTGGGTACGCAGGACATGCGGATGTATGCGAATGCGTCATTTTGACGATGCCGCCGTCCGCGCAAAAGTACGCAGCCCTCCGCAAAGCCCCCGAACGCTAATCTGAACTTCGCCTGAGCTAGTCGTAAACCAATATTTGTGGTGCATTTGGGAGTGATAGAGTTTGATGGAGGGTTATGATCAGAGAAGTAGAGGATGGACTAGAAATAATAGGACTTTGATTAGGGAACATGATAGGCTGCCCTAAACAGATGTGATTTTAGGGAGCGCCTAAAACTGTGTAAGGGTATGTGCACACATTGCGGATTCACTTGCAGATTTTTCTGCTCGGATTTTGCTAAATCTGCAGGTAAAATGACCTGCGTTTTATCTGAGGATTTAGTGCGGATTTAGTACAGATTTTCAGCGGTTTTTGCGTGGATTTCCCCTGCATTTTTACACCTGAGGATTTCTATAATGGAGCAGGTGTAAAACCGCACAAAGAATTGACATACTGCGGATTCAAATCGGCAGCAAATCCGCGCAGAAAAATCCACAGCATGAGCACAGCATTTTTTTTTACATTGATTATAATGGACCTGTACAATGCAGCAGAAACTGCTGCGGATCCGCAGGGCTAAATCCGCTGTGGGTCCGCAGCAGAATCCGCAACGTGTGCACGCACCCTAAGTTGTGGTCAGTCCTAATTTCTTAGGGTAGAGCATTCCAGAGGATTGGTGCAACTCGGGAGAAGTCTTGGAGCCGGGAGTGGGAGGTACGGATTAGTGCGGATGTAAGTTGAAGGTCACAGAAATAACGCAATATTCACGTCACTTGTCTTATCTACTGCATTATTTCTGTGCTGCTTTGTGCATAAATATGTGACTCTTCAGATTTTGTATTAGTCTTTCTCTGATGAAGAGACCTGAGTAGTCTCGAAAGCTTGCAATTTGTTACCATCTTTTCAGTTAGCCATTAAAAGGTATCAACCACTGAGGACTCGCAATTCAATTCTCCTCATAATCTCAAAACTTAAGTTTTGAAGATTTTTCAGCTTTAACATGTAGCATATTCTGGATTTCTACATGATCTGAACCACCATCAGTACATGAATGCAGCACTAGAATCAGTGTCAGTAAATGCATCAGCAGAACTGCTGTCAGTACAGGAATGCATCACCAAGCTTAGTACAGTGATATACTGCAGTTTTAGGTCAGCCTCATGTATCATGTGAAGGTGCAACTCCCAGTATGTCCTTTACAATGGTAAGGAAAAGTCTCACTGCAGTTAAAGGCCCCGTCACACATAACGAGATTGCTAGTGAGATCGTTATTACGTCACGGTTTTGAGATCGCTGGAGAGCCGTATCGTGATCGTTGGGGAGCTGTCAAACATACAGAACTTCCCAATGATTTTGGCCGCCCCAGCGATCTAACTAACGATCTCGTTGGTCGTTGGGACGCTTTCACACAGCAGCTATTTCAACGATCCACACCTTGATAGGGACTGTACTGTGTCACCAATCATCTCCGATTGGTGGACGCTACTGCGTTCTGATTGGGCAGCAGGTTTAAAATAAAGCCACGTTGTAGCAATTCCGTCCCTTTGTTCCTGTTTGCGTTCTGGTTTCGGATCGTAGCAGCGTTCTTCGGCTGTGACTCTGTATCCATTCATCTGGGCATCTGGGCTCTGTTCCTGACAAGCGTTCTGGTTTGTGGATTGTAGTGTTCTTGGCTGTGACTCCACACAGCCCAGAGAATTCTGCTAAGATCTGCAATCCAGCACGAGGTCAGAAACAAAGGATGGAATCGCTATTCTGTTGCTTTCTTTGTGCACGGCGGAAATGAGAACGCTGTAGCGACCACCAATCGGGGACGATGGGCGCAGAAAAGTCCAATTTATGCACGCCTACGTGTTTCAGTTCTGAATCGCTAACGAGGTCGTTGGTTAGGTGTCAAATACAGTGATGCACACTGCCCAGCGGGAGCGCAACGACCCAGGAATGGTCCAGGAAGCTTTGGAACGATCAGCGATCTTACAGCAGGGGCCTGATCGTTGCTACCTGTCAGACGTAACGAGATCGCTAGCGAAATCGTTATTGCATCACAAAACCCGTGACTTATCAATGATCTTGCTAGCGATCTCGTTATGTGTGATGGGGCCTTAAGTCTCAAGAAGCTGCAGTTATTTCAACGGCTGAGAATTAACATCCATCTCCTTTCTTCACACAGGTACAATCTCTGCTACAATCCCTGCTTGCTGTCATCTGATGTTTACCATTCTGCAACATTTCCTTTAACCCCTTAAGGACCAAGCCATTTTGTAGGTTAATGACCAGGCCAATTTTTACAATTCTGACCACTGTCACTTTATGTGCTTATAACTCTGGAACGCTTCAATGGATCCCACTGATTTGGAGAATGTTTTTTCATATCATATTGTACTTCATGTTAGTGGTAAAATTTCTTCGATATGACTTGCATTTATTTATGAAAAAAAACGAAATATGGCGAAAATTTTGAAAATTTGGCAATTTTCAAACTTTTAATTTTTATGCCCTTAAATCAGAGAGATATGTCACAAAAAATAGTTAAAAATAGCACAATTTGGGAACCAAATTTTTTTTTGTTAGGAAGTTATAAGTGTTAAAAGTTGACCAGCGATTTCTCATTTTTCCAACAATATTTACAAAACCATTTTTTTAGGGACCACCTCACATTTGAAGTCACTTTGAGGGGTCAATATGACAGAAAATACCCAAAAGTGACACCATTCTAAAAACTGTACCCCTCAAGATGCTCAAAACCACATTCAAGAAGTTTACTAACCTTTTAGGTACTTCACAAGAATTGAAGCAATGTGGAAGGAAAAAATGAACATTTAACTTTTTTTCCCCAAAATTTTCTTTGGACATAATTTTTTTTATTTTGTCAAGGCTTTCAGGAGAAAATGAACCACAATATTTGTTGTGCAATTTCTCCTGAGTACGCCGATACCCCATGTGTGGAGGAAGACCAATCTTTAGGTGCACGGCAGAGCTCAGAAGGGAAGGAGCATCATTTGAGGTTTTGAATGTCAAATTGGCTGGAATCGAGAGCGGACGCCATGTCGCTTTTGGAGAGCCCCTGAGGAGCCTAAACAGTGGAAACCTCCCACATGTGACCCCATTTCGGAAACTAAACCCCCCAAGGAACTTATCTAGATGTGTGGTGAGAGCTCTGAACACCCAAGGGCTTCACAGAAGGTTATAACGTAGAGCCGGAAAATTAAAAAATCATATTTTTTCCACAAAAATGATCTTTTCATCTCCAACTATTATTTTACCAAGGGTAACAGGATCCCTCAAGTTATTGTGCAATTTTTCCTGAGTACACTGATACCCCATATCTGGGGGTAAACCACTGTGTGGGTGCATGGCAGAGCTCGGAAGGGAAGGAGCGCCGTTTGACTTTTTCAACGCAAAATTTGCTGGAATTGAGATTGGACGCCATGTCACGTTTGGAGAGACCTTGATGTGCCTAAACAGTGGAAACCCCCAACAAGTGACCCCTTTTTGGAAACTAGACCCTCCAAGGAACTTATCTAGATGTGTGGTGAGCGCTTTGAAACCCCAAGTGCTTCACAGAAGTTTATAATATAGAGCCGTGAAAATAAAAAAATCCTATTTTTTTCCACAAAAATGAGTTTTTTGCCCACAAATTTTTATTTTCACAAGGGTAACAGGAGAAATAGGACCCCAAAAGTTGTTGTGCAATTTGTCCTGAGTGCGCTGATACCCCATGTGTGGGGGGGAACCACTGTTTGGGCGTATGGCAGAGCTCAGAAGGGAAGGAGCGCCGTTTTGGAATGCAGACTTTGATGTAATGGTCTACTGGCATCATGTTGCGTTTGTAGAGCCCCTGATGTGCCTAAACAGTAGAAACCCCCCACAAATGACCCCATTTTGAAAACTAGACCCCACAAGGAACTTGATCTTTTTGCCCCAAATGTTTATTTTCACAAAGGTAACAGGAGAAATTGGACCCCAAAAGTTGTTGTGCAATTTGTCCTGAGTACGCTGATACCCCATATGTGGGGGGGAACCACTGTGACTGCGATCTTTAGGAGGCAGTATTTTTTATGCCATTCCTCATGCGGTATTAGTGAATAGGCGACTTTATTGTTCTGGTGGGTATGATTACAACGATACCATATTTATACCCTTTTTTTATGTTTAGCTTCTGTCACACACTAAAAGACGCTTTTTTTGGAAGAATTTTTGTAAGAAATGTTTTCATCGCCATATTTTGAGAGCTATAATTTTTCCATATTTTGGCCAACAGAGTCATCTGTGGGCTTGTTTTTTGCGGGACGAGCTGACGTTTTTATTGATACCATTTTCATGCACATAAGGTTTTTTGATCGCTTTCTATTCCGATTTTTGTGGAGGCAGAATGAACAAAAACCAGCAATTCAGGAATTGTTTTTTTTCCTCCGATCCGCGTGTGGTAAAATTGATAAAGCAGTTATATTCTTCGGGTCAGTACGATTACAGTGATACCTCATTTATATCTTTTTTTTAATGCTTTGGCGTTTTTTACACAATAAAAACTTTTATAGAAAAAATAATTATTTTTGCATCGCTAAATTCTGAGAGCTATAACTTTTTTATTTTTTCACTGATGATGCTGTATGGTAGCCCGTTTTTTGCGGGACAAGATGACGTTTTCAGCGGTACCATGTTTATTTATGATGATACCGCTTGGAAAAAGTATAATTTGCTACTTTTTTGTGTTTTTTTTCTACGGCGTTCACTGAAGGGGTTAACTCGGGTGACACTTTTATAGATGTGATCCTCACTCTGCTTCACTATCCCCAAACCCCAGCACCCTCTAACCAAATAATCATCTCCCCTTCCCTCCTTCCTCCCCACCAGACCTCCTCTGCTGACCTGCTCCTCAACCTCAGATCTGTCCTAATAAAACATAAAACAAGCCACCCACTCTCCTTCTCCCACCTGCTCTCCCTTCCTCTGCTTCTCCTCACTGCTGGCGACATATCTCCTAATCCTGAACCCCCACAGCTCATACCTCCTATTACTACCCCTTCCTACGGCTCCCTATCTAATAAGAACTACCGCAATCTTTCCAATGTAAAACCCGTGACATTGACACCCACCCCCTTGCTCCCTCTCTCTGGAGCACTCTGGAATGCCCGCTCCATCTGCAATAAGCTTCATGTGATCCATGACCTCTTTCTCTCTCGCAATCTTTTCTTCCCCGGCCTCACAGAAACATGACTGACACCCTCTGACACCGTCTCCCCTGCTGCGCTGTGTTACGGCGGCCTCCACTTCACCCACACTCCTCGCCCTGGCAACAGACACGGTGGGTGGAGAAGTGGGTCTTCTCCTTTCTTCTAACTGCACCTTTAACCCAATCCCACCTCTTCCCTCCCTAATCCTCCCCTCTTTTGAAGTCCACTCTGTCCGCAACTACTCTCCCTCCAACCTCCAAGTGGCCGTCATATACTGACCTCAGGCCCCGACCTCTGCCTTCATTGACCAATTCTCTACCTGGCTTCTTCACTTTCTTTCCACTGAAATCCCCACTATCATCATGGGTGATTTCAACATTCCCACTGATACCCTTCAGTCAGCAGCCTCTAAACTCCTGTCCCTTAATTCATCCTTTGGACTTACTCAGTCGTCCTCCTCAGCTACCGACTTACATTAGACCTGGTCTTCACCTGCCTCTGCTCTCTATCTAACTTCACCACCTCCCCTCTCCCTCTATCCGACCACCATCTACTCACCTTCTCATCCCTGTCCTCCTCTCCTGTCACACATGTCCAGCAACATGCGCACCCCTGCTGAAACCTCGCACACCTAGACACCCACATGCTCTTTGTCTCTATTCTACCACTGGCATCCATATCCTCACTCCACGACACAGACAGTGCCACTGCTTTCTACAATGCCACTCTAGCATCAGCTCTTGACGCGGTTGCCCCTTTCGTTCATGGCAGAGTGCGACGTACCAACAGACAACCCTGGCACAATAACACCACTATTGTCCAGGATTGCAGAGCGGCGTTGGAAGAAAACAAATTCGCAAGATGACTTCACTGCATTCAAACAGGCAACATTCGCTTTCAAATCTGCCCTCAGATCTGCTAGACAGGCCTACTTCACAACCCTCGTATCTTCCATATCCTACAACCCCAAACAGTTATTCAAAACTTTTAACTCCCTCCTCCGCCCACCACTGCCCCCTCCTACCTCCCTCATCTCTGCTGAGGACTGTGCCACACACTTCAAAAATTAAATCGACCAAACAAGGCAAGTCTTCATTGTCCAACCACCACAACCCCTTTGTATACCAGACCAATGCCCAAACCCCATAACCTCCCTCTCCAACATCACTGAAGGGGAGCTTAATTGTCTCCTCTCCAAATCGCACCTCACAACTTGTGCACTGGACCCCATCCCATCCCACCTCCTCCCCAACCTCACCACGACTATTATCCCATCCCTAACCAATCTCTTCAACCTATCACTAACTTCCGGTACCTTCCCTTCTGCTTTCAAACATGACACAATCACACCTATCCTTAAAAAGCCAACCCTCGACCCAACCGCTATGTCCAGCTATCCCCCAATATCGCTGCTCTCATTCGCTTCCAAACTCCTGGAGTAGCAAGTCTACGCTGAACTTTCCTCCCACCTCTCATCTAACTTGCTCTTTGACAATCAACGATTTGGTTTCTGCCCCCATCACTCAACTGAGACAGCCCTGACCAAAATGACTAACTACCTACTTACAGCCAAAGCTAACGGACAATACTCTATACTCCTGCTTCTAGACTTGTCCTCTGCTTTCAACACAGTTGACCACTGCCTCCTACTACAGATCCTCTCCTCTTTTGGCATCAAAGACCTCGCCTTATCCTGGATCTCCTCATACCTTTCCAACCGCACATTCAGCGTCTCACACTCCCACACTACCTCCTCATCCCACCCCATCTCTGTTAGAGTCTTCTGTTTTTGTTCTTCTGCTTCTTGGTCTTCTGTCTCTTGTTCTGTATCTTGTTGATTGTCTTCATGTTCTTTGTCCTCTTGGTCATCTTCTTCTGGGTAATCTTTTTGGCCTTCTTTGGGGTGGTGTTCCGGCTCGTCGTCTTCATGGTCGTCGTCCTTGGGGTCGTCTTCTTCGGCGTGGTCTTCAGGGTCGTCATCTTCAAGATCATCGTCTTCGGGGTCATTGTCGTCTTCTTCGGGGTGGTCTTCAGGGTCGTCGTCTTTAGGGTCATCGTCAGGGAGATCCAGAGTGATTACCAAAAAACATTTAAAAAATCTTAAACTTGGAAATGTAGCTGAAGGTACAAGAAGGCAGAGTAACTGCCGAGAACCAGATGACTGTCTTGGAACCTGTATGGGTAGTAGAAGGAATAAGAGCCAATGGCACTACCGAGGACCAGCTGACGGTACTGGACACGGTTACTAAGCAGGAGGTACCTGTACTAGAAAGCACTACCAAGGACCAGCAGACATTGCTGGAACTCAGATACCGAGATGGAGGCACCTAGGCCAAAGGCACTGCCAAGAACCAGCTGACGCTACTGGAACCTGGACGGGTAGCAGAAGGTACAAGAGCCAATGGAAGTAACGAGGACCAGCTGACTGTGCTGGAACCCGGAGGGGCAGCAGAAGGAACAGAGCCAAAGGCACAACCGAGGACCAGCTGACGGTACTGGGACACGGTTACTAAGCAGGAGGTACCTGTGCTAGAAAGCACTACCAAGGACCAGCAGACGTTGCTGGAACTCGGATACCGAGATGGAGGCACTAAGGCCAAAGGCACTGCCGAGAACCAGCTGACGGTACTGGAACCCAGATGGGTATCAGAAGGTACCCATGAAAACCAAAGTTGCAAGGCTGCGAGCCGGCCGCAGTTACCGAATCCCACAGTCCTACAGGGGGTGCTTGTCCTATTGGCACTACGGAAACAGACTTTAGTTCCATATCCCTCTGCCCACATAGGAAGCACCTAAACGGCAGGCACCATAGAGTCGGCTAACCCGACCACATCAAGACAGGACAATGTATTGGAGGCAAAGTGACGTTGACACTGCCCGTAAACAGCTGGCGTGCTGTAACCTGACTGGGCAGGAGGAAGTACCCATGCCAAAGACACTGCCGAGAACCAGCTGACGGTACTAGAACCCGGATGGGTATCAGAAGGTACCCATGAAAACCAAAGTTGCAAGGCCGCGGGCCGGCCGCAGTTACTGATTCCCACAGTCCTACAGGGGGTGCTTGTCCTATTGGCAGTATGGAAACAGACTTTAGTTCCATATCCCACAGCTCACATAGGAAGCACCTAAACTGCAGGCACCATAGAGTCGGCTAACCCGACCGCAACACGACAGGACAACGTATTGGAGGCAAAGTGACGTTGACACTGCCCGGAAACAGCTGGCGTGCTGTAACCTGGCTGGACAGGAGGGAGTACCCGTGCCAAAGACACTTCTGAGCAGCAACTGGCAATGTTGGAGCCCAGGGATGAGAGTAGTAACAGAGTGGAGGCAGAGGACAAATTGGAGCACATTTAAAATCTGTACTTGTGTGAGTGTGGACAGAGCAGGAAACATTGCCAGCTACACAGCTGGGGATCAGCTGACATTACTGAACGCCAATAACACAGGAGCATATGTTGACTGTGCAGATGGCACTTCCAAGCAGAAACCAGCAGTGTTGGAGCCCAGGGATGAGAGTAGAAACAGAGTGGAGGCAGAGGACAAATTGGAGCAAGTTGAAAATCTGGACTTCTGTGAGTGTGGACAGAGCAGGAAACATTGCCAGCTACACAGCTGGGGATCAGCTGACATTACTGAACCCCAATAACACAGGAGCATATGTTGACTGTGCAGACGGTACTTCCGAGCAGCAACTGGTGATGTTGGAGCCCAGGGATGGGAGTAGTAACAGAGTGGAGGCAGAGGACAAATTGGAGCAAATTTAAAATCTGTACTTGTGTGAGTGTGGACAGAGCAGAAAAGATTGCCAGCTACACAGCTGGGGATCAGCTGACATTACTGAACCCCAATAACACAGGAGCATATGTTGACTGTACAGACGGCACTTCCGAGCAGCAACTGGCGATGTTGGAGCCCAGGGTCAAGGAGTGTGTAGGCTGAGGCCTAGAGTGAGCAAGTTTAATCTCTGGTGTAACTTGAAATTGGGTGGAGCAGGACTTATTGCCGGACACACAGCAGGGGAACAGCAGGCGTTACTGAACCCCACAAACACAGGAGCGAGTGTTTTTCTCTGTGCATACAGCACTTCTGAGCAGCAACTGGCGGTGTTGGAGCCCAGGTTCAGTCAGGGTGTAGGCTGAGGCGTAATGTAAGCAACTTTCAAACCTGGTGTAACTTGAAATTGGAGGTAGCAGGACTTATTGCCGGACACACAGCAGGGGAACAGCTGGCATTACTGAACCCCAAAAACAGGAGCGAGTGTTTTTCTCTGTGCATACAGCACTTCTGAGCAGCAACTGGCGGTGTTGGAGCCCAGGTTCAGTGAGGGTGTAGGCTGAGGCGTAATGTGAGCAACTTTCAAATCTGATGTAATTTGAAATTGGAGGTAGCAGGACTTATTGCCGGACACACAGCAGGGGAACAGCTGGCATTACTGAACCCCACAAACACAGGAGCGAGTGTTTTTCTCTGTGCATACAGAACTTCTGAGCAGCAACTGGCGGTGTTGGAGCCCAGGGACAAGGAGGGTGTAGAAATCCCATATAGAGTAGTTGCCTTGTTCCGTGGCACTTCAAAATGTATATACTCCAAACAAGAGAAACGTAAGCTATACTAACATAAAATGATAAATTTTCTTCAAAAATATTGAAATAAAGACATTTAAAATATAAGCGCATATATGCACATGGCGACAACAAATGCAACCAAAAAAAACAACATAGGGTATAGGGGTTGAAATGAATGCATACAAGTACATTTCATAATCCATTAATGCTGCCTAAGGAACGGTATGTACACCTGTAATATAGTGCAGACAATGTATGTAAGACTAGTCATCATCATCATTAGAAGTTATATGTGACAGTAAAAAATACACTCATTGAGGAAAACTGTTAGTTCACACCGCATATATTAAAGGTCCAGCATGTAATCCTGTTATTATGGCGCAATAATCAATGATCAAGCATTACCTAGAAAAAGTGCATCGTGCATAGTGAAAATTGCTATGTATGCCTGCAAGTGCAGGTGAAACGCCAAAGGATAGATAAGGTATATGCTATCTATGTATCAGAGTGCATAGCCACTGATGGCGAATGGTGATATAATACTCTACCTCAATAAAGGCTGCGGCACCACTCCCGCACGTTTGGCTTGTAGCTTGTTGAAGAGGGGAAGTGCGTGTATGCTTGCGTGTCGGTTTTGCCGCACAGACTGCCTTCCTGCTCTGACGCGTTGGGTAGGGGAGCAGCTGTGCGACTTATGACGCTGACTTGCAGTGACGTTGCGCAGCGTTTGTCAGTGGTAGCGTAGCGCCGAAACAAAGCCGGCATCATGACTGATTTCCTCTATAAACATGCACCTATGAGCAACCATACAAGCACGTCCCCTCTTGAAGAAGCTACAAGCGAAACGCGCGTGAGGGGTGCCGCAGCCTTTATTGAGGTACAGTATTATATCGCCATTCGCCATCAGTCGCTATGCACTCTGATACCTAGATAGCATAAACCTTTTCTATCAGTTGGCATTGTTTCACCTGCACTTGCAGGTATACATTGCTATTTTCACTATGCACGATGCACTTTTTATAGGTTATGCATGATTATTGCACCTTATTATCAGGATTAGATGCTGGACCTTTCATATATGGGGTGTGAACTAAGAGTTGTCCTCAATCAGTGTATTTTTTACTGTCACATATATAAGTAATGATGATGATGACAAGTCCTACATCCATTGTCTGCACGATATTACAGGTGTACATACCTTTCCTTAAGCAGCAATAATGGCGTATGAAATGTACTTGTATGCATTCATTTCAACCCCTATACCCTATGTAGGCTTTTTGGTTGCATTTGTAATCGCCATGTGCATATATGCGCTTATATTTAAAATGTATATTTGTACATATTTGGGACTACAATTCATCATTTAATGGTTCGAAAGCTGCCATTTTTCTGGTTTGGAGCATATCAATCAGGGTGTAGGCTCATCCCTATGTGGAGCAAGTTAGACATCTGATGTTGTGTGCATGTGGAGGGAGAAGGAGACTTATTGTCGGACACACAGCAGAGGAACAGCTGGCGTTACTGAACCCCACTAACACAGGAGCTTGTGTTTTTCTCTGTGCAGACGGCACTTCTGAGCAGCCACTGGCAGTGTTGGAGCCCAGGAATTACAGTTCAGGTGGTAGAAACATGAACAGAACAGGAGACATGGGTACTGTTGCCAACCAGTTATTTAATCAGAAACCGGACACGCAAATTCAGGCGAGATCCATGCCTTGTTCATTTTCAGAAAAGTAAGCCGGTCAATGTTATCGGAGGATAGTCGCATGCGACGGTGTGTTAGTACACCACCTGCGGCACTAAAGACGCGCTCCGATAATACACTAGCAGCAGGGCAAGCCAGCACCTCCAATACACACTGGCTAAGCTCTGGCCATGTATCCAGCTTAGAAACCCAAAACTTGAAGGGGGAAGAGCCATCTGGGAGTACACTGAGAGGGCAAGACATGTAGTCTGTCACCATCTGACGGAAACGTTGCCTCCTGCTGACTGGAGCCGTCTGTGATGGTGTAGACATTTGTGGCGGTGACACAAAACTTCGCCACATTTGGACCATACTGGTCTTGCCCTGTGCAGAGGCGCTACTTCTGCTCCCTCTTGGTGCAGAGCTTCCTCCATTGCCTCGACGCACAGAGATGCTTTGTAAAGCACTAGCAGCAGTGCTCTCGGCTGGAATGGAGAACATGATGGAATGCACCAGTATGTCTTGGTACTCCCGCATTTTACGCTCCCGGTTCAACGGTGTTATGAGGCTTTGTAAGTTGTCCCGGTAGCGAGGGTCTAGGAGGGTGTACACCCAATAATCAGACGTGGTGAGAATGTGGGCTATGCGGCGGTCGTTTCTCAGGCACTGCAGCATGAAATCAACCATGTGCTGCAGACTCCCAACTGGCCAAGAAACACTGTCCCATGCAAGAGGCGTCAGCTCTGCATGCTCTGCATCACTCCACCCTCGCTCTACATACTGACTACTAGAGCATTGTGTACCTCCCTCCTCTGGAGCGGTCTTCCTCCTCCATTGACTCCTCCTCATCCTCCTCACAAATTGTCCCCTGCCTAGGCCTTTATGAGGAACCACGTTGCGTAGACTGTCCAGAAGGTGATGGAATTTGTGACTCCTCATCCTCCACCTCTTCCAAAACCTCATCCCTTAGTGCTTGCAGTGTTTTTTGAAGCAGGCAGATAAGGGGGACAGTCATGCTGACTAGTGCATCATCTGCACTCGCCATCCACGTTGAGTCATCGAACTCATGCAAAACGTGGCAGATGTCCTTCATAGAGGCCCACTCAGTGGTGGTGAAGTGTGAACGGCGCAAATTGCGAGTTGCTTGCGCCTGATGCAGCTGGTACTCCATTAATGCTGCCTGCTGCTCACACAACCGCTCCAACATATGTAATGTGGAATTCCACCTGGTGGGTAGGTCACATATGATGCGATGTTCCGGAAGGCGGAATCGGCGTTGCAGAGCTGCAATGCGCGATCTGGCCATGCTGGAACGCCGCAAGTGAGCGCACTCTATGAGGACCTTGTGCAGCAGTGCGGATAGTCCCTAAAAAAACTCTGCACAACCAAGTTGAGCACATGTACCAGACATGGTATGTGAGTGAGGTTGCCTAGGCCCAGAGCTGCCACCAGATTTCGGCCATTGTCACACACTACCAAGCCTGGCTGGAGATTCGCTGGCACAAACCACACGTCGCTCTCCTGCTTGATGGCATTCCAGAGCTCCTGCGCTGGGTGGCTTCGATTCCCTATAGAAATTAATTTCAGGACGGCCTGTTGACGTTTGGCCACGGCTGTGCTCATATCAGTCGTAACAGGTAAGCGTTCATGGGTCCATGTGGAGGTAGACCGTGACGGCTCCTGCAGCGATGATTCTGAGGAACTGGAGTAGGAGGAGGAGTCAATGTGTACAGACTGGATTCCTGCAATCCTTGGAGTTGGCAGAACACGTACAGCGCCACTCTCAAGATCTGTACCCGGCTCCACAACATTGACCCAATGGGCAGTGAGGGAAAGTTATCGTCCCTGTCCATGGTTACTGGTCCACGCATCGGTGGTCAGGTGGACCTTGCTACTGACGGCGTTTAGCAGCGCATGTGTAATTTTTCCCTCCACATGCTTTTGCAGGGCAGGGACGGCTTGCCTGCAGAAATAAAAGTGGCTGGACACGTTGTATTGTGGGACTGCCAATGCTATGAAGTTACGGAATGTGTCTCCACCAGCCTGAATGACAGCATTTCAAGGGACAGGAGTTTTACAATGCCAGCATTCAGAGCCTGTGCTCGGGGATGGTTTGCCGAGTATGGCTGCCTTTTCTCCCATGCCTGTGCTACCGATGGCTGTGGAGTGGCGTGGGAGTGTGAGGATGACTGGGAACGTGGTGCTGTGGGTGGAATTACACTGGGTCTCTGTACACCAGTGCCAGAGGTTCTTCCAGGGCGATCCTGTGAGGATGCCGAACCAGCTATGTGTGAGCTGGAGGAAGAGGCTACAACAAGAGCTGAAGATGTAGGTGGTGCTGTAGGTTGGCCTACGTCTCCATTGTGTCTTTGTAACTCCACCACGTGCTTGGTCCGCACATGTTTCCACATATTTGTGGTATTGAGGTTGCTGACACTTTTACCTCTTTTTACTTTTTGATTACACAGCTTGCATTTGACAAAGCAAATGTCATCTGCAACTGTGTCAAAAAAGGACCACGCACTGCAAGTTCTGGGAGTGCCCGTTTTGGCTTTTGGAAGAGAACTGCTCCGAACGGGTGCCAAAGTGGAGGCTACAGGCAACCGAGTCTGAAGCCTACCTCTCCCTCCTGTTTGGATCGTTGGGGGAATCTCTCACTCAGAGCTGCTCCCACCACCTTCCTGTTCTTCAAGCCATGATGGGTCAAGGACCTCATCATCTCCACTACCCTCTTCAAACACCTGCTTCTCCTGGGTCGTCTGGCCAGCACTATGCGCAACAGAAACTGGCACCTGAGTCTCATCATCATCAGATGCGTTCTGCGGTGTGCTGACCATAGGCACTGGCCCACCCGCCTCTTCAGATTCAGAGAGACAAAGCAGTTGCGCATCACTGCATACTCCCTCTTCTTCACATTCTAGAATGCTGCTTGGCTGGCCACATATTTCCAAGCCAACAGAATCAGAGAACAGATGTAGAGACTGAGCAGGCTCCTGTACAGAGCTCTCTGACTGCCTGGGCAATTTGGCAGGAGGTGAAGAGACAGATGGTTGCTCTTCAGTGCTCTGGTCCTGAGAGGATGTGGAAGTAATTGAAGTCGATGCGTTAGCTGCCATCCATCCGACAACGGCTTCAATTTGTTCTTCCCGCAGCAGGGGGTACGGCGAGCTCCTACAAAGCTGCGCATAAAGGACTGCTCCCGGGGAAAACTGGGGGATGCTGTGTCACTGGTGCCCGCAGCAGGCACAGAATCCCCACGTCCTCTCCCTGCTGAAACTCCACGCCCACGACCACGTGCCTTACTCCCAGCCTTCTTCATCTTGGTAGATTGATAAAGATAGGTAGAAAAGTTCTAAGGCCTTAGTGTGCTTATTCCTGAACAGCTGCTAACAGGTATAAGAAACACTAAGTTTATTAAGTGTGGACTACATTTTAATATGAGCTAATGTGGCCTAAAAAGTGTCAAGTGTAGTGTTTGGTGAACTTTATTCACTTTTTTGTGTTTTTCACAAAAAAAACAAAGGTTGTGATTGAGACAAAAGATGTTCAATCGATAGTATCACAAACTTTTTGTAGCTCTTACAATGCAGGAAACTACAATGCAATAGATAAGGCTACAAAAAATAGGGTAATACTAATCTGGCTGGTCCTGCAGGCCGCAAACCAGCCGAAAGGCTCCTCTATCTACTCCTATCTAGTGTTTGCAACCAATGTATTGGATACGGATGGAAGCACGGCACACTAATAGATGAGAGTTAATTTAAATTGAATTGAGCAGCACCGATTACAAAATAAAAAAAGGATGAGGCAGTGACACACGCTTAGCAGACTACAACCAGCAGTGGATGCAGAACTAACTTCAGCGTGAGCTGCACTCACAAAGAGACCTCACAGACAGCCGTGAATACTGCAGACAACTGTTCACTAGCTCTGAAAGGCTCCGCTATGTACTTCTATAGTGTTTGCAACCAATGTATTGGATACGGATGGAAGCGCGGCACACTAATAGATGAGAGTTAATTTAAATTGAATTGAGCAGCACCAATTACAAAATAAAAAGGATGAGGCAATGACACACGCTTAGGAGACTTCAACCAGCAGTGGATGCAGAACTAACTTCAGCGTGAGCTGCACTCACAAAGAGACCTCACAGACAGCCGTGAACACTGCAAACAACTGTTCACTAGCTCTGAAAGGCTCTGCTATGTACTTCTATAGTGTTTGCAACCAATGTATTGGATATGGATGGAAGCGCGGCACACTAATAGATGAGAGTTAATTTAAATTGAATTGAGCAGCACCAATTACAAAAAAATAAAAAGTATGAGGCAGTGACACACGCTTAGCAGACTACAACCAGCAGTGGATGCAGAACTAACTTCAGCGTGAGCTGCACTCACAAAGAGACCTCACAGACAGCTTTGAACACTGCACACAACTGTTCACTAGCTCTGAAAGGCTCCGCTATGTACTTCTATAGTGTTTGCAACCAATGTATTGGATACGGATGGAAGCGCGGCACACTAAT
The DNA here is from genome assembly GCA_033576555.1 of Oophaga sylvatica. Classification (NCBI taxonomy): domain Eukaryota; kingdom Metazoa; phylum Chordata; class Amphibia; order Anura; family Dendrobatidae; genus Oophaga; species Oophaga sylvatica. The sequence goes on from JARQOD010000003.1 coordinate 173,148,540, forward strand.
AGATGAGAGTTAATTTAAATTGAATTGAGCAGCACCAATTACCAAAAAAAAAAGGATGAGGCAGTGACACACGTGCAGCTGACTACAACCAGCAGTGGATGAAGACCAAACTGCAGCGTGACCTGCACTCACACACAGACCTTGCAGACAGCTGTGAAAACAGCACTGCAAGGCAAAAGGAAGCTTTATACAGCGGTTGGTAAACTAGCCTGCCTAAAGAACAATTCACAAAATCGCAATCTATAACTGTCCCTCAGAGTCAGAAGAGCAGCGTTCTGTCCCTAACTGAATTCACAGCAGAGTGAAACCAAAATGGCGGCAGCGCCTTTTATAGTGCATTCATGACATCATTTCAGCAGCCAATCACAGCCATGCCATTAGTTAACATGACCGCAGCATTACAGGATGTGCCCACACTTCTTAGGATTCCTCATTGGCTGAATCAAATCACACTGCCTCCCATAGCATTATGGGAACTTCCGATTCTGGTATACGATATGGCAAAAGTATCGGAACTCAGTATCAGAATTCCGATACCGCGAATATCGGCCGATACCCGATATTTGCGGTATCGGAATGCTCAACAGTGTCAACACTATCTATCAGCCGTATCCTCCTTCTTCTCCTCTCGCTTCCTCAAACTCAATGTGGACAAATCTGAACTCATCGTCTTTCCCCATCTCACTGATCTTCCTTACATGACCTATCTATCACAATTAACAACATCATGCTTTCCCCCGGAAGTCCGCTGCCTCGCATTAACCCTTGACTCGGCCTTGTCCTTCAAACCGCATATCCAAGCTCTTTCTACCTCCTGTCGCCTCCAGCTCAAAAATATTTCCAGAATCTGTCCTTTCCTCAACCCTCAATCTACTAAAATGCTTGTGCATGCCCTCATCATCTTCTGCCTCTACTACTGCAACATCCTTTTCTGTGGCCTCCCTGCTAACACCCTCGCACCTTTCCAGTCCATCCTTTACTCTGCTGCCCGACTAATTCATCTCTCCCCTCGCTACACCTCCACTTCTACCCTCTGCAAAACTCTTCACTGGCTCCCTTTCCCTCAGCGTATCCAGTTCAAATTACTAATACTGACCTACAAAGCCACCCATTCCCTGTCTCCTCCATATGTCTCTGAGCTAATTCCTTCCCTCACGTAATCTCTGGTCCTCCCAAGACCTCCTTCTCTCGTCCACACTATTCGCTCCTCATCCAACCGCCTCCAAGACTTCTCCAGAATATCCCCCATCCTCTGGAATTCTTTGCCCCAACATGTCAAGACTATCAACCACATTCGGATCCTTCAGATGGAACCTGAAAACCCACCTCTTCAGAAAAGCTTACAGCCTGCAATGACCCCGCTACCTCCTCAACTTTACCAGAGCTACCACCTCAACCAACACCGGAACTGCCGCAACCCCCCAACCTACTGTCTCCTTCCCCACCATCCTGTAGAATGTACACCCGAAAGGGCAGGGTCCTCTCCCCTCTGTATCAGTCTGTCATTGTTAGTTTGTTTACTGTAAGTGATATCTGTAATTTGCATGTAACCCCTTCTCATGTACAGCACCATGAAATCAATGGTGCTATATAAATAAAATAATACTGAGAGTTGTTATCAGCTATAATCAGACTGTGGACCATACAGGGACCACAGTACTGATGAGACGTAGTCAGTACCACAAAAACACATTAACATCCAGGTACCTTATAAGTGTCATCTTCTCTGACTGAAGTCATTCTCATGTTTTTGTCTCCAATACTTTTGCCATAGTATAGATGCCATGATGACATTTCATTCCCTGAATTCGTCTCTCCAGATTTCCTCTTTTCCAGACTGCTGCAGCATTTCCTGACATGGTGCCCTTAAAATTAAAGTATCATTATACTGTCATATAAATAAAAATATCTACCATTGTGTGCACCTGAATAAATAATTGCCATTGACTGTGCTACCTGCTCAGAATATCCCCCCCCCCCACTGCTCCTCTCTATAATGTCTCACTGACACTGCCCCTCTCCATAATATCCCCTCTACACTGCCCCTTTCCGTAATATTCCCCTACACTATCCTTCTCTGTAATGTCCCCTGCAGACTGCACCTCACTGTAATATTCCCCCACATTCACCGTAATGTCCCCCCACATTGCTCCTCTTTTTAATGTCCCTCACATCTTCTCTCTATAATATTCCCCCTACACTTCCCCACTCCATAATTTTCCCCCCACAAAGCTCCTCTCCATAATATTCCCCCCCACACTGCCCCTCTCCGTATTGTCCCCCATACACTGGCCCTCTCCATAATGTCCCCCACAAACCCTGCAACTCTACATACTGTGCCTCCTCTACAAAATCCCCCCTTTGTTGCAGCATAAGGTGCCCTCAAAGTAACACCAACTCCCCTCCTCCTACAATTAATCTTCAGCTTCTCCTGGAGCGCTTACCATTTCAAGCCATGTACCCACCACACCTGCGCTGTGAAGCCTGCGACATCAGCACTGTGATGAAATCACAGCATGAAGACCTCATCACACCGCTGCTTGTTGGGCGGGGGCGGATGAGCACTCCTCTGCTTTGTCCCTTTCCCGGCACCAAAGTGTTCAACTGTATTCATGGGCCGTATGTTGTGCAGGCCTGGTCTATCTGAACGACAAATCTTCTTTAAGCCACAAATTCCCAATAGATTCCTAAAATTTTCTTTCTAGTCTCCATGAAGTGGACAGAATTACAAGCCATGTTTGATTCACATGGACAATTCTATTCAAGAATTGCATAGTGGTTTCTCCTTTACAGGGATTAACTTGTACATTCATGTTAATGGCGAAACTGACATGATAATTTTTATCTCAGTCTCATGTGCATACAACTTTTACCATTATCCGTTTAGAATGTTTCACAAGAGACAAGAATAAATTTCTTTGACTCGCTGCCAAGAGACCTACAACAACATTAAAGAAGCTGCAGAAATTTGTGGCAGGCACAGGTTGTGTATTGTATGTGACCCAACACGTCCAATTATCCACCACATTTGGAACCTTCAGACGGAACCTAAAAACCCATCTCTTCAAAAAAGCTTTCAACCTGCAATGACCACGCTGCCACCTCAACAACATCGGTGCTACTGCAACCCCAACCAACTGTCTCCGTGCCCATAATTCTGTAGAATGTAAGCCCGCTAGCAGGGATCTCACCAGATCTCACCGCAGCTCAGCCCTGATGGGAACAGAGCCCAGTGACCGGAGGTAACCTCTATGACATCAACCCCGGTTACGGACGCTGCGTTCCCTGCAGCTCATTCACCAGTGGTTCTCAGCGTGCACAGTCGCATCTTGGCACCATCCAGGTTGAAAACTAATTATCCCCCACACATGGATTAAGGCATGGGACAGAAAGACGGACAGTTATGGTATATTGTTGCTTTTTTACTTTACTTTTATTACAGGAGATCGAGGGATTTGGTGGAATAGGCGAGGTTGTAAGTATGGTTTAAAGGGAACCTGTCAGCTGTTTTGGCCACTATAATATGCGGTCACTGCCTACTATAATGCTGTAGGTAAGCCCCCGATCCGACCTACAATATAAGAAAAATAAGTTTTATTATACTCACCAGGGGGGCAATCCGGTCCGATGGGTGTCGCAGGTATGGGTCCGGCACCTCCCATCTTCTTGCAACGCCACCCTTCTGCTTGCACCATGGCTCCCCGGCATCACGCTCAAGCGCAGGTGTACTTATCTGCTTACTGCTCTTGGCATCTAGTGCCGAGTGTCTGCTGTCAGAAATAGCGGACACCTGGCTGCGATTGCCCGCGCTCCCCCGTGATCGCTGCTGATCGCTTAGACGTAATGATCCATCCATGGTCAAATTGGCCCAGGTCACATGGACGGATCATTATGTTTGACGTCAGAAAGGCACTCGGCGCCTAGAAACCCGATGTGTACCTTGGTTACCAGCTCCCTGCGCCAGCGCGCTGGTATCTAAGGTACACTGCGGGTAACTAAGCGACGTGCATCCGCATAGTCGCTGTCCTGATCGCTGCTGAGAGCTGCCAGTTTGGCAGCTCAGCAGCGATCATGTAGCGACACACTAGCGATCCTGACAAGTTCATATCGTTGTCGGGATCGCTGGTGTGTCGCTATGTGTGACGGGGCCCTAAGGCAATAATCCCTGACTAGATGCCTCTAATACAATATCCCTACCCAGCAGCTAATCCTACACTAATTGCAGCTAAGAGCAGTATTATTAGAGAATAGAATATATTTAAATTGGCCTTGATAAGACTTTTGGTTGTATGTAGCAGCACCAAGGACTGTACACAATGAATCCTGCCTTAATGCATCTAATACACTATCCCTACTCCAGCAGCTAACCCTACAATAATTACAGTTAAGAGCGGTATTATTAAAGAATAGAATCCATTTGAGTTAACCCTGAAAAGGACTGTTGGTTTAATGTTGCACCAGCAGGTATTGTAACGCTGTTACACACTGTCCCTTCTGCAGCAGAAACTCTCATTCCACTATTTTCAGGTATAATGTGCCGAGTATGGCAAAGTTGAACTTTTTGGTAATAATTCCAAAAGGTATGTTTGGTGTAAAGCCAAGACTGTGCATCAAAAAAAGAACATCATACCCACAGTGAAGCATGGTGGAGGCAGCATTATATTTTGGGGATATTTTTCTACAACTGGGACTACTGTTTTAGTCAAATATGAGTCAATTTTGCATCAAAACCTGAATCCAATTGAAATATGTGGGTTGCTTTGCACAGGGTCTACAGTCATGGACAAAAGTTTTGAGAATGACACAAATATTATTTTTTACAAAGTCTACTGCTTCACTTTTTCTAATGGCAATTTGCATATACTCCAGAATGTTATAAAGAGTGATCAGCTTAACAGCAATTACTTGCAAAGTCAATATTTGGCTAGAAAATGAACTTTATCCCCCAAAACACATTTCAACATCATTGCAGCCCTGCCTTAAAAGGACCAGCTAACCTCTTTGGAGATCAATCTGTCATGATTAAGTAAGAATGACACCACTGGACACTTTAAAAGGAGGCTGGTGCTTGACATCATTGTTTCTCTTCTGTTAACCATGGTTATCTCTAAAGAAACACGTGCAGTCATCATTGCAATGCACAAAAATGGCCCAACAGGGAAGAGTATCTCAGCTAGAAAGATTGCACCTCAGTCAACAATCTATCGTATCATCAAGAACTTCAAAGAGAGAGGTTCCATTGTTGCCAAAAAGGCTCCAGGGCGCCCAAGAAAGACCAGCAAGCGCCAGGACCGTCTCTTAAAAGTGTTTCAGCTGTGGGATCTGGCTACCAGCAGTGCAGAGCTTGCTCAGGAATGGCAGCAGGCAGGTGTGAGTGCATCTGCACGCACTGTGAGGCGGAGACTCTTGGAGCAAGGCCTGGTCTCAAGGAGGGCAGCAAAGAAGCCACTTCTCTCCAGAAAAAACATCATGGACAGACTGATATTCTGCAAAAGGTACAGGCAGTGGACTGCTGAGGACTGGGGTAAAGTTATTTTCTCTGATGAATCCCCTTTTCGATTGTTTGGGACATCAGGAAAACGCCTCATTCGGAGAAGACAAGGTGAGCGCTACCACCAGTCTTGTCTCATGCCAACTGTTAACCCTCTCTGACATTAGACGTACTATCCCGTCCATAAAACCCGTGCCATTCTGACCATGGACGGGATAGTACGTCATAGGCGATTAGCTGCGCTCCCCGAGGGAGCGCAGCTAATCGCCGCCGGGTGTCAGCTGATTATCACAGCTGACACCCGTGACTGTGTGTCAGGAGCGGTCACGGACCGCTCCCGGCACATTAACCCCTTGCACACCGCGATCAAACATGATCGCGGTGTACTGGGGGCACAGGGGAGGATCGCGCAGTGTGGGGGCTCCCTGCGCGCCCCCCTGAGACCCTCAGACCAGCGCGATGTGATCGCGCTGCTCTGAGGGCTTCCTCCCTCCCAGGACCCGGATCCAAGATGGCGCTGGGGTCCTGGAGGGAGGCGGCTTCCTCAGTGCCTGCCGAGAGCAGGCACTGAGAAGCCTGCTGCACTGCCTGAGCGATCGCTGGTGTGACAGAGTGCTGTGCACACTGTCACACCAGCGATCTGATGAAATACAGTGATGTCCCACCCTGGGACAAAGTAAAAAAGTAAAAAAAGTAAAAATAAACATGTGTAAAAAAAAATCCAAAAAAAAAAAAAAAAAAAAATATTCCCCAATAAATTCATTACTTATTGTAAATAAAAAAAATAAAACAATAAAAGTACACATATATGGTATCGCCGCGTCCGTAACGACCCCCCCTATAAAAATGTCCCACTAGTTAACCCCTTTTGTGAACCCCTTAAAAAATAAAAAATAAAAACGAAGCAAAAAATCAGTGCTTTATCATCATACCGCTGAACAAAAAGTGGAATAACACGCGATCAAAAAGACGGATATAAATAAACATGGTACCGCTGAAAACGTCATCTTGTCCCGCAAAAAACGAGCCGTCACACAGCATCATCAGCAAAAAAATAAAAAAGTTATAGCTCGCAGAATAAAGCGATGCAAAAATAATTATTTTTTATATAAAATTGTTTTTATTCTATAAAAGCGCGAAAACATAAAAAAATGATATAAATGAGGTATCGCCATAATCGTACTGACCCGAAGAATAAAACTGCTTTATCAATTTTACCACACACGGAACAATAAAAACGCCTCACCCAAAAGAAATTCATGAATTGCTGATTTTTGTTCATTCTAACCTCCCAAAAATCGAAATAAAAAGCGATCAAAAAATGTCACGTGCTCAAAAATGGTACCAATAAAAGCATCACCTCGTCCCGCAAAAATTAAGACCTCACATGACTCTGTGGGCCAAAATATGCAAAAATTATAGCTCTCAAAATGTGGCGATGCAAAAAACTACTTTTTGCAATAAAAAGCGTCTTTTAGCGTGACAGCTGCCAATCATAAAAACCGCTATAAATAGTAAATCAAACCCCCCTTTATCACCCCCTTAGTTAGGGAAAAATAATAAAATAAAAAAAATGTATTTATTTCCATTTTCCCATTAGGGTTAGGGTTAGGGTTTTGGGTTTAAAATTAGGGTTAGGTGTTGGCGCTAAAGTTAGGATTAGGGTTTAGAGTTTGGATTAGGGTTAGGGTTGGGATTAGGGTTGGGACTAGGTTAGGGGTGTGTTGGGGTTAGGTTGGAGTTAGAATGGGGGGTTTCCGCTGTTTAGGCACATCAGGGGCTCTCCAAATGGGGACTGGCGTCTGATCTCCATTCCAGCCAATTCTGCTTTGAAAAAGTCAACGGTTTTTCCTTCACTTCTGAGCTCTGCCATGCGTCCAAACAGTGTTTTCCCCACATATGGGGTATCAAACGTACTCTGGACCCCAAGAGTTATTGTGAAATTGTCCTATTTCTTCTGTTACCCTTGGGAAAATAAAAAACTGGGGGCGAAAAAAATTATTTTTGTAAAAAAATAAGATTTTTTTGGGTTTTTACGGCTGTACATTATAAACTTTTTGTGAAGCACTTGGGGCTTCATAGCGCTCACCACAAAAATCTAAATAAGTTCCTTGTGGGGTCTTTTTCCAAATGGGGTCACTTGTTGGGGATTTCCCTGTTTAGGGCGCATCGGGGCTCTCCAAATGCGACATGACGCCCCCAGACCCTTCCATCAAAGTCGCAAAACCAAACGTCACTACTTCCCTTTCCGAGCCCTGACATGCGCCCAAAACAGTAGTTTTCTCCCCATATTGGGTATCAGCGTACTCAGGACAAATTGGTCAAACAACTTTTGGGGTCCAAATTTCTCCTGTTACCCTTTTTGAAAAAAAAATATTGGGCGAAAAATCATTTTTGTAAAAAAAAAAAGGATTTTTTTTTTTTTCGGCTGTGCGTTATAAACTTCTGTGAAGCACTTCGGGTTCAAGTGCTCACCCCACATCTAGATAAGTTCCTTGTGGGGTCTATTTTTTCCAAAATGGGGTCACTTGTGGGGGGTTTCCACTGTTTAGGCGTATCAGGGGCTCTCCAAATGCGACTTTACGCCCCCCCAAGCCATTTCCATCAAGTCTGCAATCCAAAACGTCATACTTCCCTTCCGAGCCCTGACGTGCCCCATACAGTAGTTTTCTCCTACATATTGGGTATCAGCGTATCAAAATTGGCAAAAATTTTGGGGGTTCCAAATTTTTTCTGTTTACCCTTTTGGGAAAAAAAAAATATTGGGGGGAAAAAAAATCATTTTTTTAAAAAAAAAAAAGGTTTTTTTTTTTAAAACGACTTTTAAACTTTTTTGAAACACCTGGGGTTCAAAGTTTTTTCCCCCAAAATTAGATAAGTTCCTTGAGG
>JARQOD010000003.1:173157019-173171151 GCA_033576555.1 Oophaga sylvatica
TGACTGGCAGTAATATTAGCGCAGATCAGACAAATCATACAAATGGCAATGTAGGAAACACTCGATGTTCGAGGTCCATGCCTGAACAGTAGGTGTTTGGTGCGGTCCCCGAACTTAAGTGTTCGATTTTGCCCATCACTAGCAAGAATTATGTTTTTTTGACCTTGGCAACGTTGCAATAAAATTCAATAAGAGACGATCAAAACATTGTATTTACCCCAAAATGGTATTAATAAAAACATCAGCTCAGGGCGCAAAAAATAAGCCATCACACAGCCCCAGACCCCAAAGAATGGAAACACTACTTGTCTCAAAAAATGGCGTCGTGTGCAAAACACTTTTTCACAAAAATTTTTCTGGGTGTTTTCACCACTTTAATAAAAGATAAACTATACATGTTTGGTATCTGCGTACTCGGAGAATCATATTGCCAGGTCAGTTTTGCTATATACTGAACATAGTAAATAAAAAAAAAATGTGGAATTTCACTTTTTTTTTTGCAATTTCACCGCACTTGGAATTTTGTTCTCGTTTTCCAAGTACACTATATGATAAATCAATGGTGCCATTCAAAAGTATAACTCTTCCTGCAAATAGCAAGCCCTCATACAGCTATATTGACAGAAATATAAAAAAAAGTTACGGCTCTTGGAAGAAGGAGAGGAAAAAACAAAAGCACAAAAAACAGAAAATGGCCATGGCACTGTAGTGCGGGACGTCCCAGTCTAGCTTGTCGCCACAGTACTGATCAGTAAGTCTCTCTACCTGCTCAGCGGTTCCGCATTCTATTTCTTTCACTACTGGTGCCCTGGATCTTCTGCTCGGGACCACTCACTGGTCTCACAAACCCAGTCCTGTTTAGGTCCTTTACCTCCAGCGTATTGCAAGCATGTTTTCCTATCAAAGGATCCCTTTTAAGGTGGAAGGCAACTCTGTCTCATCTTTGGTAAGTTCCAGGTTCCGCTACTCCCATGTCCCTTAGTCTCCTTTTCTGTAGTTTACCCACAATGGCAGCACTGCTCACAGAAACTTACTACTACTACTTGAACTTGTCCTTTTCTGCCTAACTACAGGAAGTGGTATCTTTCCCTAACACTAAAGGTACTGCCACACTAAGCTATCCCGCTAGCGATCTCGTTAGCGTTGCATACTAATGAGATCGCTAGCGGGATTGTTTCTATATCGCTAAATGCGGCCACATTTAGCGATTAGTTAACGACGCTATCGCCGTTAGCGATCTTCTTAACGACTTTAGCGGTACAAAAGTACCGCTAAATCGCTAAGAAAAGGTGCCACACAGCGATAGATACTTACCCAGCGGGAGCGCCAGCGAGAAATAGGGTCCGGAACGATTCCAGCGACGAGCAAGATCACAGCAGGAAGCTCGTCGCTGGAAGCTGCCGCACTGAACAATATCGCTAACGGGATCGCTAAATAGTGACGTTTTTTAGCGATCCCGTTAGCGATATTGTTTAGTGTGGCATACCCTTAAGACCTTCCCACTACAGGCTAGCCCCAAACACCAACACCATCCTTATCCTAACGTCACTATCTAACTACAGTCGCTATGCTACCTATCTTATATCCTAATTCCTAAACTATGTCTTACCCTGTGCTACATTATCACATCCCACACTTTATACATGACACCATAATTCACATGACATAATATATGCAAAGAGGCGAGACATAATTTACATTATGCAATTGGTGTCTTCAGGGGTAGGAACGTGACAGTCCAGTGCACACCACTTACCACGTAAAGGGGTTAAAGATTCTATGTTGGCAGAAGGAATGAAGAGAGCACCATTTGGGATCATTAAATGTCTATTTCATGTTATTAGTATTATTATTAATACTATTATTTACTTAGCATTATAACATAAAATGCATTAAAAAGAGGCAATTAAATAGATGAAGGCAGAGCCAGAGTACTAGTTTAGAGAGACCAGAACAGAAGGTAAGTGGTGATATCTGGGCTATAGAAAAGAAATAGGCCAAATACCAATTTGGATAGGGATTTGCAGATTTAGATGAGGATTTTTATTCTCTGTGTGATGGGCAGTCAAGTCCACAGTGAAGTGGTTCAGAAGAAAGATGTGGCGCTAATCTGATTATCTAGACACCACAAAGGAGGAGGTTACCACAGTCTAGCTGTCTAGATTGACTGTTCTTGTAGACTCGTCTGACATAATTCACACCATATGAGGCTATCACCTTTGCTAATAATTAGGGTTATATGCCCACTGTGTATTGGAGCTCACAAGTTAACACATTATAACTAGCTGCAGCTTATTCACACCTCTACACAATCATGAACTCAGTCACTTCTGTATTTTCGGTGCACGCAATAAATAATTGTTGTTTTGGAAGCAGGGAGCTCTTTTACAACACTTATTATTTCATAAAAGAAATATGTTCACTGATCCCTAACATACATCAATCAATCATAGTTTGGTGGAATCGTGTTTTCTTCCTACAGAGCAAACATTGAGACATGTGAGTAAAGATACTGCAATGCAGATTTTATTCCAGGCAGATAGAGATCCCAGAACAGCCCTTGCTTCTAATGAAATAACAAACTCTGCAATATCCCTCTTCCCTAGAGCTGTTTTTGCAGTTTTTTAGGACATTTCTGCACTGTTCTTTTCTTTCCAACTCAGTAAAAGAGTTATGCTTGGAGAAATACACATAGATAATAGATTCTATGAATTGTATTTCTAGGGCTAATAATGCCGGATCTAAAGGGAAACGGACACCAATGGCAAAGCTATTTAAATACAGTGGATATAAAAAGTCTACATACCCCTGTTTAAAATGACAGGGTTTTTGTCATGTAAAAAATGATACCAAAAGAAATCATTTCAGAACTTATTGTGGCTTTAATGTCACCTATAATCTGTTACATTTAAATGAAAAATAAGCTTCAACTGGAAGAAGAAAAATAAATAAATAACATAATGTGGCTGCATAAATATGCACACCCTTAAACTTATACTTTGTTCAAGTAACTTTTGAATTTATGACAAAATTCAGTCTTCTTGAGTCATAGGGCATGGAACATCTAGTATTGGCAACCGTTGCCCACTCATCCTTGCAGCAGTGCTCCAAATCTGTCAGATTGCATCTCCTGTGTATACAGTCATGGCCAAAAGTTTTGAGAATGACACAAATATGATATTTTCACATGATCTGCTGCCCTCTAGGGTTTTTATGTGTGTTTGACAGATGTTGTTATCACAGACAGAAATATAATTGAAAACATATGAGTAACAAAAGCTTATATTGACAGTTAGAATGAGTTAATGCAGCAAGTCAATATTTGCAGTGTTGACCCTTCTTCTTCAGGACTTCTGCAATTCTCCCTGGCATGCTCTCAATCAACTTCTGGACCAAATCCTGACTGATAGCCGTCAATTCTTGCACAATCAATGCTTTCATTTTGTCAGAATTTTTAGGTTTTTGTTTGTCCACCCGTCTCTTGATGATTGACCACAAGTTCTCAATGGGACTAAGATCTGGGGAGTTTCCAGGCCATGGACCCAAAATCTCTATGTTTTGTTCCCTGAGCCATTTAGTTATCACCTTTGCTTTATGGCAAGGTGCTCCATCATACTGGAAAAGGCATTGTTGATCGCCAAACTGCTCTTGGAGGGTTGGGAGAAGTTGCTCTTGGAGGACATTCTGGTACCATTCTTTATTCATGGCTGTGTTTTTAGGCAAGACTGTGAGAGAGTCGATTCCCTTGGCTGAGAAGCAACCCCACACATGAATGGTTTCAGGATGCTTAACCCCTTCACCCCCAAGGGTGGTTTGCACGTTAATGACCGGGACAATTTTTACAATTCTGACCACTGTCTCTTTATGAGGTTATAACTCCGGAACGCTTCAACGGATCTTCGCGATTCTGAGATTGTTTTCTCGTGACATATTGTACTTCATGTTAGTGGTAAAATTTCTTCCATATAACTTGCGTTATTTTTTGAAAAAAACGCAAATATGGCGAAAATTTTGAAAATTTAGCAATTTTCAAACTTTGAATTTTTATTCCCTTAAAACAGAGAAATATGTCACACAAAATAGTTAAGAAATAACATTTCCCACATGTCTACTTTACATCAGCACAATTTTGGAATCAAAATTTTTTTTTGTTAGGAAGTTATAAGGGTTAAAAGTTGACCAGCGATTTCTCATTTTTACAACAAAATTTACAAAGCCATTTTTTTTAGGGACCACCTCTCATTTGAAGTCACTTTGAGGGGTCTACATGACAGAAAATACCCAAAAGTGACACCATTCTAAAAACTGCACCCCTCAAGGTACTCAAAACCACATTCAAGAAGTTTATTAACCCTTCAGGTGCTTCACAGGAACTAAAGCAACGTGGAAGGAAAAAATGAATATTTAACTTTTTAGCCACAAAAATGATCTTTTACAAACTTTTTTTTATTTTCACAAGGGTAAAAGGAGAAAATGGACAGATAAGGTTGTTATGCAATTTCTCCTGAGTACGTCAATACCCCATATGTGGGGGAAAACCACTGTTTGGGTACACGGCAGAGCTCGTAAGGGAAGGAGCGCCGTTTGACTTTTTCAAACTAAAATTGGCTGGAGTTGAGATTGGACGCCATGTCGCGCTTGGAGAACCTCTGATGCGCCTAAACAGTGGAAACCCCCCACAAGTGACACCATTTTGGAAACTAGACCCCCTAAGGTACTTATCTAGATCTGTTGTGAGCACTTTGAACCCCCAAGTGTTTCACAAAAGTTTATAATGCCTGGGTGTGAAAAAAAAAAAAAAAATTTCCACAAAAATGATTTTTTAGTCCTAAATTTTTGAATTTTCCCAAGGAAATTGGACCCCAAAAGTTGTTGTCCAATTTGTCCTGAGTACGCTGATACCCCATATGTGGGGGTGGAAAACTGTTTGGGCGCACGGCAGGGCTTGGAAAGGAAGTAGTAACGTTTTGGAATGCAGACGTTGATGGGGGTCATGTTCCGTTTGCAGTGCCCCAGATGAGCCTAAACAGTGGAAATCCCCCAAAAGTGACCCCATTTTGGAAACTAGACCCCCTAAGGAACTTATCTAGATCTTTGGTGAGCACTTTGAACCCCCAAGTGCTTCACACAAGTTTATAATGCCCGGGCATGAAAATAAAAAATCCTATTTTTTTCCCACAAAAATTATCTTTTAGTCACTAATTTTTTATTTTACCAAGGGTATCAGGAGAAATTGGACCACATAAGTTGTTGTCCAATTTGTCCTGAGTACGCTGATGCCCCATATGTGGGGGGGAACCACTGTTTGGGCGCACGGCAGAGCTCGGAAGGGAAGGAGCACCATTTGACTTTTTCCAACCAAAATTGGCTGGAATTGAGATTGGATGCCATGTTGCATTTGGAGAGCCCCTGATGTGCCTAAACAGTGGAAACCCCCCACAAATGACCCCATTTGGGAAACTAGACCCCCTAAGGAACTTATCTAGATCTTTGGTGAGCAATTTGAACCCTCAAGTGCTTCACACAAGTTTATAACGTAGAGCCGTAAAATTTAAAAATCATATTTTTTCCACAAAAATGATCTTTTCACCCGAATTTTTATTTTTCCAAGGGTAACAAGACTCCAAAAGTTATTGTGCAATTTGTCCTGAGTACACTGATACCCCATATGTGGGGGTATACCACTGTTTGGGTGCATGGCAGAGTTTGGAAGGGAAGGAGCGCCGTCTCACTTTTTCAACGCAGAATTGGCTGGACGCCATGTCGTGTTTGGAGAGCTCCTGATCTGCCTAAACAGTGGAAACCCCCACAAATGACACCATTTTGGAAACTAGACCCCTCAAGGAACTTATCTAGATGTGTGGTGAGAACTTTGAACCCCCAGGTGTTTCACTAAAGTTTATAACGTACAGCCTTAAAATAAAAAATCCTTTTTTTTTTTTACAAAAATGATTTTTTCGCCCCCAATATTTTATTTTCACAAGGGTAACAGAAGAAATTGGAACCCAAAAGTTGTTGTCCAATTTGTCCTGAGTACGCTGATACCCAATATGTAGGAGAAAACTACTGTATGGGTGCACGTCAGGGCTCGGAAGGGAAGTAGTGACGTTTTGGATTGCAGACTTTGATGGAATGGTCTGGGGGCGTCATGTCGCATTTGGAGAGCCCCTGATACGCCTAAACAGTGGAAACCCCCCACAAGTGACCCCATTTTGGAAAATAGACCCCACAAGGAACTTATCTAGATGTGTGGTGAGCACTTTGAACCCCGAAGTGCTTCACAGAAGTTTATAACGCACAGCCGTAAAAATAAAAAATCCTTTTTTTTTTTACAAAAATGATTTTTTCGCCCCCAATATTTTATTTTCACAAGGGTAACAGGAGAAATTGGACCCCAAAAGTTGTTGACCAATTTGTCCTGAGTACGCTGATACCCAATATGTGGGAGAAAACTACTGTATGGGCGCATGTCAGGGCTCGGAAAGGGAAGTAGTGACGTTTTGGATTGCAGACTTTGATGGAATGGTCTGGGGGCGTCATGTCGCATTTGGAGAGCCCCTGATGCGCCTAAACAGTGGAAATCCCCAACAAGTGACCCCATTTTGGAAAATAGACCCCACAAGGAACTTATTTAGATGTGTGGTGAGCGCTATGAAGCCCCAAGTGCTTCACAGAAGTTTATAATGTACAGCCGTAAAAACAAAAAAATCTTATTTTTTTTACAAAAATAATATTTTCGCCCCCAGTTTTTTATTTTCCCAAGGGTAACAGAAGAAATAGGACAAATTTCACAATAACTCTTGGGGTCCAGAGTACGCTGATACCCCATATGTGGGGATAAACTACTGTTTGGACGCATGGCAGAGCTCAGAAGTGAAGGAACACCGTTTGACTTTTTCAAAGCAGAATTGGCTGGAATGGAGATCAGACGCCATGTCACATTTGGAGAGCCCCTGATGTGCCTAAACAGCGGAAACCCCCCAATTCTAACTCCAACCCTAACCCCAACACACCCCTAACCCTAGTCCCAACCCTAATCCCAACCCTAACCCTAATCCAAACTCTAACCCTAATCCTAACTTTAGCGCCAACCCTAACCCTAACTTTAGCCAAAACCCTAACCCTAACCCTAATGGGAAAATGGAAATAAATACATTTTTTTTATTTTATTATTTTTCCCTAACTAAGGGGGTGATAAAGGGGGGTTTGATTTACTATTTATAGCGGTTTTTATGATTGGCAGCTGTCACGCTAAAAGACGCTTTTTATTGCAAAAAGTAGTTTTTTGCATCGCCACATTTTGAGAGCTATAATTTTTGCATATTTTGGCCCACAGAGTCATGTGAGGTCTTAATTTTTGCGGGACGAGGTGAGCTTTTATTGGTACCATTTTTGAGCACGTGACATTTTTTGATCGCTTTTTATTTCGATTTTTGGGAGGTTAGAATGAACAAAAATCAGCAATTCATGAATTTCTTTTGGGTGAGGCGTTTTTATTGTTCCGTGGTGGTAAAATTGATAAAGCAGTTTTATTCTTCGGGTCAGTACGATTATGGCGATACCTCATTTATATCATTTTTTTATGTTTTCGCGCTTTTATAGAATAAAAACAATTTTATATAAAAAATAATTATTTTTGCATCGCTTTATTCTGCGAGCTATAACTTTTTTATTTTTTTGCTGATGATGCTGTGTGACGGCTCGTTTTTTGCGGGACAAGATGACGTTTTCAGCGGTACCATGTTTATTTATATCCGTCTTTTTGATCGCGTGTTATTCCACTTTTTGTTCAGCGGTATGATGATAAAGCACTGATTTTTTGCTTCGTTTTTATTTTTTATTTTTTAAGGGGTTCACAAAAGGGGTTAACTAGTGGGACATTTTTATAGGGGGGGTCGTTACGGACGCGGCGATACCATATATGTGTACTTTTATTGTTTTATTTTTTTTATTTACAATAAGTAATGAATTTATTGGGGAATATTTTTTTTTTTTTTTTTTTTGGATTTTTTTTTACACATGTTTATTTTTACTTTTTTTACTTTTTTACTTTGTCCCAGGGTGGGACATCACTGTATTTCATCAGATCGCTGGTGTGACAGTGTGCACAGCACTCTGTCACACCAGCGATCGCTCAGGCAGTGCAGCAGGCTTCTCAGTGCCTGCTCTCGGCAGGCACTGAGGAAGCCGCCTCCCTCCAGGACCCCAGCGCCATCTTGGATCCGGGTCCTGGGAGGGAGGAAGCCCTCAGAGCAGCGCGATCACATCGCGCTGGTCTGAGGGTCTCAGGGGGGCGCGCAGGGAGCCCCCACACTGCGCGATCCTCCCCTGTGCCCCCAGTACACCGCGATCATGTTTGATCGCGGTGTGCAAGGGGTTAATGTGCCGGGAGCGGTCCGTGACCGCTCCTGACACACAGTCACGGGTGTCAGCTGTGATAATCAGCTGACACCCGGCGGCGATTAGCTGCGCTCCCTCGGGGAGCGCAGCTAATCGCCTATGACGTACTATCCCGTCCATGGTCAGAATGGCACGGGTTTTATGGACGGGATAGTACGTCTAATGTCAGAGAGGGGTTAACAGTTGGCATGAGACAAGACTGGTGGTAGCGCTCACCTTGTCTTCTCCGAATGAGGCGTTTTCCTGATGTCCCAAACAATCGAAAAGGGGATTCATCAGAGAAAATAACTTTACCCCAGTCCTCAGCAGTCCACTGCCTGTACCTTTTGCAGAATATCAGTCTGTCCATGATGTTTTTTCTGGAGAGAAGTGGCTTCTTTGCTGCCCTCCTTGAGACCAGGCCTTGCTCCAAGAGTCTCCGCCTCACAGTGCGTGCAGATGCACTCACACCTGCCTGCTGCCATTCCTGAGCAAGCTCTGCACTGCTGGTAGCCAGATCCCACAGCTGAAACACTTTTAAGAGACGGTCCTGGCGCTTGCTGGTCTTTCTTGGGCGCCCTGGAGCCTTTTTGGCAACAATGGAACCTCTCTCTTTGAAGTTCTTGATGATACGATAGATTGTTGACTGAGGTGCAATCTTTCTAGCTGAGATACTCTTCCCTGTTGGGCCATTTTTGTGCATTGCAATGATGACTGCACGTGTTTCTTTAGAGATAACCATGGTTAACAGAAGAGAAACAATGATGTCAAGCACCAGCCTCCTTTTAAAGTGTCCAGTGGTGTCATTCTTACTTAATCATGACAGATTGATCTCCAAAGAGGTTAGCTGGTCCTTTTAAGGCAGGGCTGCAATGATGTTGAAATGTGTTTTGGGGGATAAAGTTCATTTTCTAGCCAAATATTGACTTTGCAAGTAATTGCTGTTAAGCTGATCACTCTTTATAACATTCTGGAGTATATGCAAATTGCCATTAGAAAAAGTGAAGCAGTAGACTTTGTAAAAAATAATATTTGTGTCATTCTCAAAACTTTTGTCCATGACTGTAGACCCTGTGCAAAGCAACCCACATATTTCAATTGGATTCAGGTTTTGATGCAAAATTGACTCATATTTGACTAAAACAGTAGTCCCAGTTGTAGAAAAATATCCCCAAAATATAATGCTGCCTCCACCATGCTTCACTGTGGGTATGATGTTCTTTTTTTGATGCACAGTCTTGGCTTTACACCAAACATACCTTTTGGAATTATTACCAAAAAGTTCAACTTTGCCATACTCGGCACATTATACCTGAAAATAGTGGAATGAGAGTTTCTGCTGCAGAAGGGACAGTGTGTAACAGCGTTACAATACCTGCTGGTGCAACATTAAACCAACAGTCCTTTTCAGGGTTAACTCAAATGGATTCTATTCTTTAATAATACCGCTCTTAACTGTAATTATTGTAGGGTTAGCTGCTGGAGTAGGGATAGTGTATTAGATGCATTAAGGCAGGATTCATTGTGTACAGTCCTTGGTGCTGCTACATACAACCAAAAGTCTTATCAAGGCCAATTTAAATATATTCTATTCTCTAATAATACTGCTCTTAGCTGCAATTAGTGTAGGATTAGCTGCTGGGGTAGGGATATTGTATTAGAGGCATCTAGTCAGGGATTATTGCCTTAGGGCCCCGTCACACATAGCGACACACCAGCGATCCCGACAACGATATGAACTTGTCAGGATCGCTAGTGTGTCGCTACATGATCGCTGCTGAGCTGCCAAACTGGCAGCTCTCAGCAGCGATCAGGACAGCGACTATGCGGATGCACGTCGCTTAGTTACCCGCAGTGTACCTTAGATACCAGCGCGCTGGCGCAGGGAGCTGGTAACCAAGGTACACATCGGGTTTCTAGGCGCCGAGTGCCTTTCTGACGTCAAACATAATGATCCGTCCATGTGACCTGGGCCAATTTGACCATGGATGGATCATTACGTCTAAGCGATCAGCAGCGATCACGGGGGAGCGCGGGCAATCGCAGCCAGGTGTCCGCTATTTCTGACAGCAGACACTCGGCACTAGATGCCAAGAGCAGTAAGCAGATAAGTACACCTGCGCTTGAGCGTGATGCCGGGGAGCCATGGTGCAAGCAGAAGGGTGGCGTTGCAAGAAGATGGGAGGTGCCGGACCCATACCTGCGACACCCATCGGACCGGATTGCCCCCCTGGTGAGTATAATAAAACTTATTTTTCTTATATTGTAGGTCGGATCGGGGGCTTACCTACAGCATTATAGTAGGCAGTGACCGCATATTATAGTGGCCAAAACAGCTGACAGGTTCCCTTTAAACCATACTTACAACCTCGCCTATTCCACCAAATCCCTCGATCTCCTGTAATAAAAGTAAAGTAAAAAAGCAACAATATACCATAACTGTCCGTCTTTCTGTCCCATGCCTTAATCCATGTGTGGGGGATAATTAGTTTTCAACCTGGATGGTGCCAAGATGCGACTGTGCACGCTGAGAACCACTGGTGAATGAGCTGCAGGGAACGCAGCGTCCGTAACCGGGGTTGATGTCATAGAGGTTACCTCCGGTCACTGGGCTCTGTTCCCATCAGGGCTGAGCTGCGGTGAGATCTGGTGAGATCCCTGCTAGCGGGCTTACATTCTACAGAATTATGGGCACGGAGACAGTTGGTTGGGGTTGCAGTAGCACCGATGTTGTTGAGGTGGCAGCGTGGTCATTGCAGGTTGAAAGCTTTTTTGAAGAGATGGGTTTTTAGGTTCCGTCTGAAGGTTCCAAATGTGGTGGATAATTGGACGTGTTGGGTCACATACAATACACAACCTGTGCCTGCCACAAATTTCTGCAGCTTCTTTAATGTTGTTGTAGGTCTCTTGGCAGCGAGTCAAAGAAATTTATTCTTGTCTCTTGTGAAACATTCTAAACGGATAATGGTAAAAGTTGTATGCACATGAGACTGAGATAAAAATTATCATGTCAGTTTCGCCATTAACATGAATGTACAAGTTAATCCCTGTAAAGGAGAAACCACTATGCAATTCTTGAATAGAATTGTCCATGTGAATCAAACATGGCTTGTAATTCTGTCCACTTCATGGAGACTAGAAAGAAAATTTTAGGAATCTATTGGGAATTTGTGGCTTAAAGAAGATTTGTCGTTCAGATAGACCAGGCCTGCACAACATACGGCCCATGAATACAGTTGAACACTTTGGTGCCGGGAAAGGGACAAAGCAGAGGAGTGCTCATCCGCCCCCGCCCAACAAGCAGCGGTGTGATGAGGTCTTCATGCTGTGATTTCATCACAGTGCTGATGTCGCAGGCTTCACAGCGCAGGTGTGGTGGGTACATGGCTTGAAATGGTAAGCGCTCCAGGAGAAGCTGAAGATTAATTGTAGGAGGAGGGGAGTTGGTGTTACTTTGAGGGCACCTTATGCTGCAACAAAGGGGGGATTTTGTAGAGGAGGCACAGTATGTAGAGTTGCAGGGTTTGTGGGGGACATTATGGAGAGGGCCAGTGTATGGGGGACAATACGGAGAGGGGCAGTGTGGGGGGGAATATTATGGAGAGGAGCTTTGTGGGGGGAAAATTATGGAGTGGGGAAGTGTAGGGGGAATATTATAGAGAGAAGATGTGAGGGACATTAAAAAGAGGAGCAATGTGGGGGGACATTACGGTGAATGTGGGGGAATATTACAGTGAGGTGCAGTCTGCAGGGGACATTACAGAGAAGGATAGTGTAGGGGAATATTACGGAAAGGGGCAGTGTAGAGGGGATATTATGGAGAGGGGCAGTGTCAGTGAGACATTATAGAGAGGAGCAGTGGGGGGGGGGATATTCTGAGCAGGTAGCACAGTCAATGGCAATTATTTATTCAGGTGCACACAATGGTAGATATTTTTATTTATATGACAGTATAATGATACTTTAATTTTAAGGGCACCATGTCAGGAAATGCTGCAGCAGTCTGGAAAAGAGGAAATCTGGAGAGACGAATTCAGGGAATGAAATGTCATCATGGCATCTATACTATGGCAAAAGTATTGGAGACAAAAACATGAGAATGACTTCAGTCAGAGAAGATGACACTTATAAGGTACCTGGATGTTAATGTGTTTTTGTGGTACTGACTACGTCTCATCAGTACTGTGGTCCCTGTATGGTCCACAGTCTGATTATAGCTGATAACAACTCTCAGTATTATTTTATTTATATAGCACCATTGATTTCATGGTGCTGTACATGAGAAGGGGTTACATGCAAATTACAGATATCACTTACAGTAAACAAACTAACAATGACAGACTGATACAGAGGGGAGAGGACCCTGCCCTTTCGGGTGTACATTCTACAGGATGGTGGGGAAGGAGACAGTAGGTTGGGGGGTTGCGGCAGTTCCGGTGTTGGTTGAGGTGGTAGCTCTGGTAAAGTTGAGGAGGTAGCGGGGTCATTGCAGGCTGTAAGCTTTTCTGAAGAGGTGGGTTTTCAGGTTCCATCTGAAGGATCCGAATGTGGTTGATAGTCTTGACATGTTGGGGCAAAGAATTCCAGAGGATGGGGGATATTCTGGAGAAGTCTTGGAGGCGGTTGGATGAGGAGCGAATAGTGTGGACGAGAGAAGGAGGTCTTGGGAGGACCAGAGATTACGTGAGGGAAGGAATTAGCTCAGAGACATATGGAGGAGACAGGGAATGGGTGGCTTTGTAGGTCAGTATTAGTAATTTGAACTGGATACGCTGAGGGAAAGGGAGCCAGTGAAGAGTTTTGCAGAGGGTAGAAGTGGAGGTGTAGCGAGGGGAGAGATGAATTAGTCGGGCAGCAGAGTAAAGGATGGACTGGAAAGGTGCGAGGGTGTTAGCAGGGAGGCCACAGAAAAGGATGTTGCAGTAGTAGAGGCAGAAGATGATGAGGGCATGCACAAGCATTTTAGTAGATTGAGGGTTGAGGAAAGGACAGATTCTGGAAATATTTTTGAGCTGGAGGCGACAGGAGGTAGAAAGAGCTTGGATATGCGGTTTGAAGGACAAGGCCGAGTCAAGGGTTAATGCGAGGCAGCGGACTTCCGGGGGAAAGCATGATGTTGTTAATTGTGATAGATAGGTCATGTAAGGAAGATCAGTGAGATGGGGAAAGACGATGAGTTCAGATTTGTCCACATTGAGTTTGAGGAAGCGAGAGGAGAAGAAGGAGGATACGGCTGATAGATAGTGTTGACACTGTTGAGCATTCCGATACCGCAAATATCGGGTATCGGCCGATATTCGCGGTATCGGAATTCTGATACTGAGTTCCGATACTTTTGCCATATCGTATACCAGAATCGGAAGTTCCCATAATGCTATGGGAGGCAGTGTGATTTGATTCAGCCAATGAGGAATCCTAAGAAGTGTGGGCACATCCTGTAATGCTGCGGTCATGTTAACTAATGGCATGGCTGTGATTGGCTGCTGAAATGATGTCATGAATGCACTATAAAAGGCGCTGCCGCCATTTTGGTTTCACTCTGCTGTGAATTCAGTTAGGGACAGAACGCTGCTCTTCTGACTCTGAGGGACAGTTATAGATTGCGATTTTGTGAATTGTTCTTTAGGCAGGCTAGTTTACCAACCGCTGTATAAAGCTTCCTTTTGCCTTGCAGTGCTGTTTTCACAGCTGTCTGCAAGGTCTGTGTGTGAGTGCAGGTCACGCTGCAGTTTGGTCTTCATCCACTGCTGGTT
>JARQOD010000003.1:173171251-173253096 GCA_033576555.1 Oophaga sylvatica
ACTAGATCCCTCAAAGTATATGGCGGTGCAGGGTGCAGGCAATAAGCCGACACACACAAGTCAGTCTCTTTCCATACCTTTACTGGTGATGTTTGCAGGCATGTCCCGGAAGCTGCTCAGGGTGGAGGATGCACATCCAGGTAATCACTGAGTAGGTTTAAGGCCTCCGTTCTCTTTAATGGGTGAGTTTCCAACCTGCATAAAGCTAAGTTCAACTCTGTGTATAACAGCTACGCCCGGACGACATTGTGGTGGAGCCTTCTTTTGGCGAGAACTAAGTCTATAGCTGATCAGGCCTGACTCCTGTCCTCCCTGACCCCGGTTACGTATCAGCACTATAGGGCTACCCTCTGCGACCTAAAGTCCAGCAGGGATTCCGGTTTTCTCCTACTAGCCATGAAGGTTCTAGCAAGGCTTCGGACCCGGCGTCCGGATAGCAGAGTGGAGGTGCTATGTCACCTATGTCACTCTCTCGTCTTCTTTTCACCACTCTCCCGTCGCCCTACTCTCACCCTTAACATAAGCACGGGTAGCAGTAGGTGTAGTCGTCAGCTTCCTTCCTTCCACAGCTCACTGACCATTTCTCAGTTAACTCGATGTTCTGACAACTGTAGTCCCCTTCCTTCTGTTCCTTCATAGACTCTGTCCAGAGCAGCTCTCAGGACCTTTCGTCAGACTGAATACACGCTCGCTCCGAGAGTCACTTTCCACCTTCATAGGGTACTAACAGTCAAGATGTTCTCAGATAACAGCTTGCAATCTTTCGTCCTCTGTCTCATCTGACAGGAATCAACTCTGACAGGAACTAGCTCTGACAGGAATCCTCTCACTCTGATGTCCTGAGGAGATCTGATCTGTCTGAGGTACAACCAACAACTAGCATAGCTGACTGGCTAGAATGCCTACTGCTGCATTTCTCCACACCCCTATATACCTGAATCTAAAGGGCTCCCTCTGGTGGCTCCTGGGAAGTGTGAAGTGTGAATGAATATCAGGTTTTTGTAATTACCTTTTTGTGCATACTCCTGGGAACATGTGTACCAAGCGCAGCTGGGCCACACAGGAGCACTGATGAGCCATCATACTGTGTGTGTGAGGTTGAGGGAATGCAGAAAAGCCATCATATTGTGTGTGTAAGGGAGCACTGATGAGCCATCATACTTTATGAGAGGGCTGTGGGGCCATCTTACTAGGTGGGTAGGTCGGTGAGGAATCATACTGTGTGTGGGGGTATCATGGGACATTGTTACTTTTTAGGAGCACTCAGGGGACCTTAGTAAATGTTAAGTGGGCACTCAAGAGTCATTATTACATTATAGTAGCATTTGGGGTCTTGTAAATGTCAAAGGGCACAAAGAAGGTATTAAAACTTTCTGGGGGAGTTGCGAAATGTAAACTCTAATACTTTCTCATCCACTTGCACATGGAAATAATACTTTCTAGGGGCAATTTATCATCTAGAGGGCAGAAAGGGGGCATTTTTCTATGTAAGGGGCATAGTGGTGGGCATTATTGCTATCTCCAGCACTAATAGCAGCACTGTTACCATGCCACACAGCAAGTCTAGTGATAGAGGCAAATATGGTAGTAGCGACTCAGCATTGAGGTATCAGTAGGATGGTGAGTTTGTGTAGGCAGGAAATAGATTTATTTATTTTACTCATTTATATAGCACCATTAATTCCACAGTGCTTTACAGACATTATTGACACTGTCCCAATGGGACAGGTGTGTCAGTATGTCTTTGGAATGTGAGAGGAAACCAGAGTACCCAGAGGAACCCACGCAAACACGGAGAACATACAAACTCCTTGTAGATGTTAGATAATGATGATGCTGGAAATGTGAGAAGTCAAATTTGTTTATGTTGTAAACTCTGCATACAAGTAGAGGCTGAAAGAAGTTGTCGTGTGGGTCTGGGCCAGATGGAAAAGATGAGAACAGAGAACAGAAAGAACGTGAGCAGAAAGTCACTATACATACTGTAACTATACTGTAATCTCTTACTATGCTTTGCAGAACTGGTATTTAGCACTATTTATATGGTCATTATAGCGATAATATCGATCTTGAATAGTGATTTCTTTCAATAACGGCATGTTCCTTCGCTGATTAGGGTGCGCCACCATAGTTGTAAACACGGTTACCTAGGTTAGGAGCCAACTCAGATGTGTTTTAAACCCACTCTTATGCTGAACCCCTGACTACACTCACTGCAAGGGTGGACACTGACAGCTTGGGCCCCTGTGCAAGAAATGTGGGCCCCCTCTTTTTATGACGACAAAGCTACATATATATAGCCACACACACATACATGTATATGTAAGGTGGAGGATCCCACCGCGGGTACCTACGTGCTGGGGCCGGAACTGGAATGGCTGCATCCCCTGTTGCCTAGGGGAAGCATTAAGGAGTCAGACCTTTCTCCTGACCGAGGGGGAATAAAAGGGGAAAGCGCACGCAGCAGAGCAGTTTGGCGCCAACCCGGGGCAGCGCGCAGTTAGGTGAGTGGCACACCCCGTCTACCACACAGAGTACCGACGCAGCGACGGGCTGCATTGAGAGAGTCCCTCGCCATCTGCAAAGGGACAGCTGCGCTGAGGGGAGCCGTACGCTCAGCAGCAGCTCAGAGGGAGGAGTACTCCCCCAGGGAGCACCAGCATCATGCAGGCCAGCGTTCATCATCCCCCACCACCAACAGCGGGTACCAGAGAGAAAGAGACATGCAGTGTGAGCCAGGGGACTACCAGAGGACAAGTCGCCGAACACGTGCCACATGAGAATGACCGCGAACGCGCCCTAACTTTGCCAGTGAATATTTGCCCAGACACTTGTGCTCTGACTTTGCCAGTTTATATTTGCCGATGTCATGGGTGTATCGCCACGAAGATCGTCGCGATTACACATTCTGACTTCTCGCAGCTGAGTTGCTGTTTCTTTGTGTTTGGCAGTGAGGGAGTTAATTCTACCTAGCTCTGTGCTAAGACTAGGTCCAGCCTCGCCCGGCTGCAGTTTGATTATGCACTAATGTAATGTATGTAGTACAGTTCATATAGCGTCTTGTGCTTGGGTGCGATGAAAACACAGGAGTCACAGGTTTGATATAGAAAAGTCCTGTATTACTTCATACAAGTTGGCAGAAATAGTCACACAGTTTGCAGACACAGAAACAGGAGACACAGCAGGCCAGAGTAATCCAAGCTCAGCAATCACTCTCCAATACAGATTCAGGATCTTCTTCTCTGTTACCGTAAATCCATGCAAACGTGGGTCTTTCAAAGAGCAGGGTTCAGAGTCCACAAGTGCTTCAGAGTTCCTCAGTAGGAATAGCTGGAGTACAAGGTCCAAGGCTTACAGGAGTCAAGTCACAGGTTCACTGCAGGCTAGATTCTGAAGCACTGATTGCTCAGCTGTGGCTGCTTAAGAAGCAAAGGAGAGAATCAGGGCGGGAACATGCAAGCTGGAAACTCCATTTTGACTGAGGGCAAGATAGCTGCAGCAAGACAGAAAGTAAAATGGCTGACGAACAAACTGAGTTTCAGGAATATATACATAGAACCTTACATTACTCCCCCCTTAAGGACAACCTCCGGATGACCTCAGGCCAGGCTTGTGTGGGTACCTCTGATGAAACTGACGGAGCAAGCGAGGAGCATTAACGTTATTGACCGGTTCCCATGAGTTGTCCTCCACTGGGTAGCCCTGCCATTTAATCAGATATTGTAACTGATTTCTATACAACCTGGAATCTAAAATCCTTTCCACCACAAATTCTTCCTGACCATCGACTAGCACTGGGTCAGGGCAAGGGAGGAACGTCCAGGAAACGTATTGGGTGTCGCAGCCTTTAGTAGGGATACATGAAAGACAGGGTGGATTCTCATAGTTCTGGGCAGTTGAAGACGACAAGCAACGGCACTTATAATTTTACTGATTTTATAGGGTCCAATGTACTTATGTCCCAACTTAGACGATGGAATCCTTAACTTAAGATTTCTGGTTGACAGCCAGACCAAGTCTCCTACCTTGAAAGCTGGTGCAGGTTTACGAAATTTATCTGCTGCTTTCTTGTACCTTTCTTGAGCCGATTCCAGATTTTCCTTTAGAAGATCCATATTCTTCTGTAAAGACGTGATTCTTTCAGCCACTGCTGGTAAAGGCGTTTCTATGGGAAATCGTGGTAGAATGTTAGGATGATAACCTAGATTAGAGTAAAAAGGAGACTGTTTAGTGGAGGCACTCTGAGAGTTGTTATACGAGAACTCAGCTAATGGAAGTAGATCCACCCAATCATCCTGTAGGTGGCAGATAAAGCAGCGGAGATACTGCTCCAGGGTTTGATTGGTTCGTTCGGTCTGTCCATTAGTCTGGGGATGAAAAGCAGAAGAAAGGTTTACTTTAATGTCCAATGCTGCACAGAAATTTTGCCAAAACCTAGAAGTGAATTGCACCCCTCGATCCGAAATAACCTCATCCGGTACTCCATGTAAGCGAAACACATCTTTAATCATCAAATCTGATGTCTGTTTTGCAGTGGGTAAGCCGACACAAGGGATAAAATGAGCTGCCTTTGTTAGACGGTCAACCACCACTAGAATGGTGTTCTTCCCTGAGAGGTTGGTAACTCCACAATGAAGTCCATAGAAATGGATCCCCACGGGCGGGACGGGGTGGGAAGAGGCTGTAACAGACCAGTTGGTGAGGAGCGAGGTGTTTTGCATCTTGCACAGACCTCACATGAAGTGACATAATTCAAAACATCCTTCCTGCAAGTGGGCCACCAAAAGAAACGAGAAAGAAATTCCTGTGTCTTTAGAATTCCTCTATGCCCAGCTATCTTGGAATCGTGAATGAGTTGCAATACTCTTAATCTGACTGTTTCAGGAATATACAGACGTTGTCCCTGAATCCACACACCATTCTTAAAGACAAGACTTACGTCCCTTGGGGGTTGTGCCAAAAAGGAATCCGCATGGTATGCTTCCTTGATGTCCTTAAGTAGGTCTTGATTATGAATTACTCCTAGGAATCTAGAGTCAGGAAGAATAGTCTTAGGAGGAGTAATTGGACGTGTCTCTGCTGAGTAAATCCTAGAGAGTGCATCAGCCTTTCCATTGCGCGATCCTGGTCTATAAGAGATGATAAAATTAAATTGGTTTAAGAAAAGATTCCAGCGAGCCTGGCGAGGAGTCAGGCACTTAGCCGACCTGATAAACTCAAGGTTACGATGGTCTGTCAGGACGACTATTTGCTGTGCAGCTCCCTGAAGAAGGTGTCTCCATTCTTTGAAGGCGGCAATAATGGCCAACAACTCTCTATTGCCCACATCGTAGTTCCTCTCAGCCGAAGACAACTGCTGGGAAAAGAAGGCACAGGGATGCAAGACATTCTTCTCACCTGTTCTCTGAGAGAGTATAGCTCCAATGGCACAGTCTGAAGC
The DNA here is from genome assembly GCA_033576555.1 of Oophaga sylvatica. Taxonomy (NCBI): domain Eukaryota; kingdom Metazoa; phylum Chordata; class Amphibia; order Anura; family Dendrobatidae; genus Oophaga; species Oophaga sylvatica. Next base: position 173,176,692 of record JARQOD010000003.1, read on the forward strand.
ATCCACCTCTATTATGAAGGCAAGCTCGGGGTTGGGATGTACTAGGATAGGTGCAGTGGTAAATTTATCTTTTAGACGGGAAAATGCTTCCTGGGCTTGGGGAGTCCAGGAAAACCTAGACTCTTTCCGGGTAAGTTGAGTGATAGGTGACACTACCTCAGAGAAATTTCTAATGAAACGTCTATAGAAGTTGGCAAACCCGATGAAGTGCTGTACCTCCTTCACATTTCTAGGACTTGGCCAATCCTTGATGGCTTGGGTTTTGCTTCCATCCATACTAATTCCTTGTGTAGACAGTACATACCCCAGAAATTGAATTTCGGTCCTATGGAATTCACACTTTTCAAGTTTGATGTAAAGATGATTTTGTCTTAGACGTTCCAAGACCATTCTCACATGTCCATGATGTTCCTCTGTGGAGTTAGAAAAAATTAGAATATCATCCAAATAAATTACCACGAATGTATCTAGGAGATCCCTGAAGATGTCATTCACCAAGTGTTGGAAAGTGGCTGGGGCGGTACTCAGACCAAAAGGCATAACTAGATATTCAAAGTGTCCATAGCGTGACCTGAATGCAGTCTTCCATTCATCCCCAGGTCTAATACGGACTAAGTTATAGGCCCCACGAAGATCTAGTTTAGAAAAAATTTTGGCATGTCGCACTCTCTCCAATAACTCAGGGATTAAAGGCAATGGATAACGGTTTCTAATGGTAACCTTATTGAGTTCCCTATAGTCTATGCATGGTCTCAGAGATCCATCTTTCTTCTTTACAAAGAAGATGGGTGCACCTGCAGGAGATGAAGAGGGGCGTATGAAGCCCTTGGCTAGATTTTCATCTATGTAATCCTTTAAAGCCTTTAGCTCGGGCCCCGCCAGGGGGTAGATCTTACCAAAAGGTATCTCTGCTCCAGGCAATAATTCAATTGGACAATCATATGGACGATGAGGAGGAAGCTGGTCAGCGTTCTTCTTGTCACATAAATCCACATAGTCCTGGTATACAGCTGGTAGTTCAGGGACTGACATGATTCCTTTAGGAACAGAGCAAGCTGAAACTTTTGGACTCATCTGTTTCTCTGGAAAGTGTAATTCCTTGGTCTCCCAGTTAATGGTAGGATTCTGAGCCTGCAGCCATGGTAGCCATAGAATAATGGGAAAGTGGGGAGAAGAGATAAGCATAAAGGACAGTTTCTCTTGATGATCTTTACCCATAAGAACCCTCAAAGGCTCTGTTTCCTGATCCACTGATCCAGAGGTCAGCAGGGAGCCATCCACAGTTTCCATCTGTACTGGAGTAGCCTTCTTCACTGAACGTATTCCCTGTTTCAGAGCAAAGGAGACATCCATAAAATTTCCACTTGCCCCTGAGTCGATCATAGCAGAGCTAGACACCCAAGCTGAGTCAACCCAGAGTTTGATGGAAAGAAAGCAATGAGAATTGTTTTTCTTACAACTCAGCTGGGACACCGCTGAGGAAACTTGAAAAATGGCAGCGTTTACACAGTCAACGTCCTCAGAGGTAACGGAGTTTAAGTCCGAGAAATCAAGATCTGTTGCTGCAGATCTCTCTGGAGCCTGAGGCTCGGACCTGACAGATCCCCTCTCGCAACACTCACAATGAATGAGTGCTGCAGTAGTCTTACGAGAACGGCTGGGGCAGTTTATAATGAAGTGCCCTGACTTACCACAATAGAAACATAGATTCTCCTTAAAACGATGTTCCTTGCGTGCATCACTAACCCGTCGTTGTAAAGAGTCTACCTGCATGGGTTCAGGTTCAGATTCCCTTGTGATCCTACTCAAAGGTTCCTTAGCTGGAGAGGAAGGTAGGAAAAGGTTAGTACGATTGCTTTCGAACCATCTCTCTTGCCTGCGTTCAGTCAGACGAGTATCAATACGGATGCAGTAGTTAATAAAGTCACCTAACGCAGTGGGAGGGTCGGCACGAGCAAGTTCATCCTTAATCAGTGGAGATAACCCCTTTCGAAAAATAGATTTTTTGGCAGAACTGTCCCAGGTGGTATCAAGGGCCCATCTCCTGAAATCCAAGGCATATTCAGCTACCGAGTGCTTACCTTGGCGCAAAGCTAACATGGCTGCTTCAGCTGTTGCACCTCGATTGGGGTCATCAAACACCTGCCCCATGGCTGAAATAAAATCATCAAGGTGATTCAAACAATCATCCTCAGTCTCAATCAGAGGGTTTGCCCACATTAAAGCCTTGTTGGTAAGCAACATAATTATAGTAAGCACCTTAGATCGTTCAGTGGGAAATTGTGAAGCATGTGCAGAAAAAAAAAGATTGCATTGATTAATAAATCCCCTGAATTTCTCACGTTCACCGCCAAAACGAAAAGGGGGCAACTTGGGAATCCCAGCACTCGGAGCTACGGCAGGAGCCTGGACTCGCCCCTCTAGAACCTCAATCCTGGCTCGCAAATCCTGGGTAGTCTGTCCAACCACTTGCAAATTGTGATTATTGAGGTCCTGTAGATTTGTAAAACGGGTCTTTATATTCTGCAAATCTGCAAGGATATTATCAGTCACTCCGCAAAGTTCCTTTATGCGGGCCTCCATTTTCCAGATCTTTTAAGACAGGATTACTGGAAGAAGAGGAGAGAAAAAAAACAATAGTGTTCACCTGTGGCAACACTGCAGAGAGAAAAAAAAATTAAGGGAACTGCTCACCTGGAATGGTTGTGAGAAGTCACAACCACTATCATCACAGAAAGTTTCAACCAGACATCTGATATCCAGAGTTACAGCAGACAAAAAAGAGAAAAGAAAGGAAAAAAAAAAACAATAGTGTTTACCTGTGGTAACACTGCAAAAAGAAAAAACTTAAGGGAATTGCTCACCTGGAATGGTTGTGAGAAGTCACAACCACTGTCATCACAGAAAGTACAACCGGACGTCTGATATCCACAGTACAGCAGACACAGCCTTCCAGACCCAGCAGACACTAACGTTTTGGCTTCAGAATCTTGTAATGTATGTAGTACAGTTCATATAGCGTCTTGTGCTTGGGTGCGATGAAAACACAGGAGTCACAGGTTTGATATAGAAAAGTCCTGTATTACTTCATACAAGTTGGCAGAAATAGTCACACAGTTTGCAGACACAGAAACAGGAGACACAGCAGGCCAGAGTAATCCAAGCTCAGCAATCACTCTCCAATACAGATTCAGGATCTTCTTCTCTGTTACCGTAAGTCCATGCAAACGTGGGTCTTTCAAAGAGCAGGGTTCAGAGTCCACAAGTGCTTCAGAGTTCCTCAGTAGGAATAGCTGGAGTACAAGGTCCAAGGCTTACAGGAGTCAAGTCACAGGTTCACTGCAGGCTAGATTCTGAAGCACTGATTGCTCAGCTGTGGCTGCTTAAGAAGCAAAGGAGAGAATCAGGGCGGGAACATGCAAGCTGGAAACTCCATTTTGACTGAGGGCAAGATAACTGCAGCAAGACAGAAAGTAAAATGGCTGACAAACAAACTGAGTTTCAGGAATATATACATAGAACCTTACAACTAATTAGCTTCCTTTATATACCTGCCAGTCTGCTTGGGAGATGCCAGTGAAAGCATTCATACAGACCAGCAGATAGGATCGGTTCTGAGAAGACTTAAGCTAAGAGCTCCTTTGTGGTTTCTCCTCTCCTCGCTTATAGTTTATCTCCTAGACCTTTTGTGTTCCCTCTGTGTTTAAGTGTTGTATGCAAGACAGTATTTACTTTATCCCCTGTCTGTCTCGTTTGTCTTTACTGTTTATTAAGCGGTGACCTGCCCATATCCCTGTGGTGGTAATCAGTGTCCTTCTAAGGACTAGATTACAGTGGTCAGGGACTTATAGGAGATAGGGTTACGCTGGCAGCCTGGACCTCTGTACCATTAACAGTACCTCCAGGTAGAGGGACTAGTCAGGACCCCAGTTTAGGGTCAGTATAGACCCCGGTCCACCTCTAGCCTGAGACAGCGTGAAACAGATCCAGTATAGATCCTCAGTACTTCGGATATTATGTCAGGTAATACTATGTTATCAAATACTATATGTTCATGTTGATATAACCTATTTATATGTTATGTAGAATGTTGTCCCACTTGATATAGATTACTGACATTATCTGTAACTGTTATACAGCGTGATATTTTCACCGGCCATACTAAAAAGATTCTCCCCAGCTACCATGGATCCAGTAGCCCAGCTTGCCCTGCAGTTGCAGAGTTTGTCCATGGAGCTGACGGACATTAAGTCCAAGGTTTTGTTCCCCCCGGAGCAATCCAGATCTGAACCTAAAGTTGCTCTCCCGCGACAGGTTCACTGGTGGGCGGGACAAATTTTTTACCTTCCGGGAGGCATGTAAGTTATATTTTCGGCTACGGCCTCGGTCATCGGGGAGTGAAGAGCAGAGGGTGGGAATTGTCATCTCGCTCTTACAAGGGGACCCTCAATCCTGGGCGTTCTCTCTTCCTCCGGGCTCCCCGGCTCTTCAGTCAGTAGATCGATTTTTTACTGCCCTGGGTCTGGTATATGATGACCCGGATCGGGTCTCCCTTGCTGAAACGAAGTTACGTAAGATACAGCAGGGAGATCGTCCGGCGGAGGAGTTTTCTTCTGAGTTCCGTAGATGGGCCACAGATACTCAGTGGAATGACCCAGCTCTTAGGAGCCAGTTTTGTCAAGGGTTATCTGACAAATTAAAAGACGTGTTGGCTCAGTATGATTCTCCCCCGTCTCTGGAGGCCGCTATGGCCCTTGCTATTCGCATTGATAGACGGCTTTCGGGAGAGGTGCGAGGTAACTCCGCCCCCTGTTATGACTCCACCCACTACTAAAGTCCCTTATATTGAGGTTCCCCTGGTCTGTTCTGAGGAACCTATGCAGTTGGGAGGGACATCTTTTCGAGGGAGGGGATCGGCGGTGCGCCGCAAGACAAGAAAGTGTTTCTTCTACGGGAGAGAGGGGCATTTGTTGAGGGGTGTCCATCCCGTGCCTCGCTGAGCAAGAAGTCGCCGGAAAACTGTTAATCCCAGGTTGTGTGGTGGACGACAACCTGGGAGTATGTATTTCGTCCCCAGGTCCGTCTCAGTTTCTCGTACCAGCGGAGGTGGTGGTAGGTACGAGAGCTGAGAGGATTTCTGTTCTTCTTGATAGTGGGTCCGGGGCTAATCTGGTGGACGCTCGGTTTGCCCAGGTGCAAGGTATGCAACTGAGTGTATTGGCCAAACCGATCCCTATTTTCTCTATTGACGCCAGGCCCCCGGTCAAGGTAGCTTTGTACAAGCTGTTCATGACATAGACCTTCAAGTAGGGGCATTACATAAAGAACGATTGTCTTGTTATGTGTTGGAGGGTCTTCCTACTCCTATTGTGTTGGGACTTCCTTGGTTGGCTAAACATAACCCATTGATTAATTGGCAATCCAGAGAGATAAGCCAGTGGAGTGAATTTTGCAAGAGTAACTGCATGAACACAGTCATCAGTGCGGTCGTGCCTAGAACTTTGCCTCCTTTTCTGGAGGACTTTGAGGATGTGTTCTCTGAGGAGGGGTGTCAAGAATTACCTCCTCATCGCGCGTATGACTGTTCAATAAAATTGCTTCCTGATGCTAAGTTACCTAAATCTAGGTTATATAACCTTTCTGGTCCTGAGAGGCAGGCTATGAAGGATTATATTTCGGAAAGTCTGGCCAAGGGGCATATTAGACCTTCATCTTCCCCAGTGGCCGCGGGGTTCTTCTTTGTGATGAAAAAAGATGGAGGCCTACGCCCTTGCTTGGATTTCTGTGAGCTTAATCGGATTACTGTCCGAGATCCGTATCCGCTCCCACTTATTCCTGATCTCTTCAATCAGATTGTGGGCGCCAAATGGTTCTCTAAGTTGGATCTCAGGGGGGCGTATAATCTGATTAGGATAAAGGAGGGGGATGAGTGGAAGACGGCGTTTAACACTCCGGAGGGACATTATGAGAACCTTGTCATGCCTTTTGGTCTGACTACTGCCCCAGCGGTGTTTCAACATTTTGTTAATGACATCTTTCGCCACCTTGTGGGACAGTTTGTGGTCGTTTATTTACATGACATCTTAATTTACTCGCCAGATCTTGTGTCTCATCAGGAGCATGTGAGACAGGTGTTGCAGATCTTGCGAGACAATAAACTGTACGCCAAATGGGAAAAGTGTGTATTCGCCGTACAGGAACTTCAGTTTTTGGGTTTCCTGGTGTCAGCTTCTGGTTTCCGTATGGACCCTGGGAAAGTGAGAGAGGTGCTTGAATGGGATCGGCCAGAGGATCTTAAGGCACTGCAACGTTTCCTGGGGTTTGCTAACTACTACCGGAAATTTATTCGTAATTTCTCATCTGTTGTCAAACCTCTCACTGACATGACAAAAAAAGGGACGGGTTTTTCTAGGTGGTCTGACAAAGCTTGTCAAGCATTTTCCTCCTTGAAAAAATGTTTTGCTTCGGCACCCATACTTATTCAACCTGATGCATCACAACCGTTCATTGTGGAGGTAGACGCGTCTGACGTAGGGGTGGGTGCGGTATTATCCCAAGGTCCGTCCCCTGGTAAATGGCATCCGTGCGCTTTCTTCTCTAAAAAATTGTCGTCCGCCGAGAGGAATTATGATGTCGGCAATAGGGAACTCTTGGCCATTAAGTTGGCTTTTGAGGAATGGCGTCACTTTTTGGAGGGGGCAGTCCACCCGGTCACCGTCATTACTGATCACAAGAACCTCCTGTATTTAGAATCTGCAAAGCGTCTGAATTCCAGACAAGCTAGATGGTCGTTGTTTTTTACCAGGTTTAATTTTGTCGTCACATATCGTCCTGGGTCAAAAAATGTTAAGGCTGATGCCTTATCTCGTAGTTTCCCAGGGGCCGGGAAGACGGATGACCCGGTTCCTATCCTTCAGGAGGGAGTTGTGGGTCGGCTGTATGCTCTGAGCTTGAGGAGGAGGTATTGGAGGCTCAGGGGGACGCCCCTGTAGGACCTCCAGGGAAACTGTTTGTTCCAGATCAGTTAAGACAAAAAGTTATCGAGGCACATCATAATTCTGCTTTGGCAGGACACCCAGGGAGTAAAGCAACTGTGGATCTCCTTTCTCGCCGGTTTTGGTGGCCTAACTTAAATAAAGAGGTAGTAACTTTTGTCGCGTCCTGTGGGGTTTGTGCTCGCTCTAAGACCCCACATACCCGTCCGTCTGGGACCCTCTTACCTTTGAAAATTCCGGAGCGTCCATGGACTCATCTGTCTATGGACTTCATTACGGACCTCCCTTCGTCGTCAGGGAAAACTGTCATACTAGTTGTAGTTGACAGGTTCAGTAAGATGGCACATTTCATTGCTCTTCCTGCTCTTCCTAATGCTAAAACTCTGGCGCAGGTGTTCATTGGGGAGATTGTGAGACTTCACGGGTTGCCTTCTGATGTGGTGTCAGATAGGGGGTCTCAGTTTGTGTCCAAATTCTGGAGGGCATTTTGTTCACGTCGGGGGATGCAATTGTCATTTTCCTCGGCTTTTCATTCGCAGACCAATGGTCAGACAGAGCGTCTGAATCAGAGCCTAGAGACATATCTTCGGTGTTTTGTCTCAGAGAACCAGGAGGACTGGTCTTCTTTCTTGCCGCTGGCAGAGTTCGCTCTTAACAATAGGCGGAGCGAGTCCACTGGTAAGTCCCCGTTTTTTGGGGCATATGGTTTTCATCCCCAGTTTTGTACTTTCAATGGGGGGGGCCCTTCTGGGGTTCCTGAGGAGGAACGATTCTCGTCGTCACTTGCTTCAGTGTGGAGAGGAGTGCTGAATAATCTGAGTGCTATGGGGAACCGTTACAAACGTATGGCTGATAGGAGGAGAGTGTCTGGTCCGGACCTTAGTGTGAACGATCTGGTATGGTTGTCTACCAAGAATATTAAACTCAAGGTTCCCTCCTGGAAACTGGGTCCCAGGTTCATCGGGCCGTACAGGATCAGTTCTATAATTAATCCTGTGGCATTTCGTTTGGACCTCCCTCCTACGTTTAAAATCCACAATGTGTTCCACAAATCGTTGCTTAAGAGGTACGTGGCGCCAGTTATACCGTCACCTCTACCTCCTCCTCCAGTGGTGGTCAATGGTAACTTGGAATTTCAGGTGTCGAAGATCATTGACTCACGTCTGAATCGCCGGTCCCTTCAGTACTTGGTTCATTGGAAGGGGTATGGTCCTGAGGAGAGGACGTGGGTTCCTGCATCTGATATTAACGCAGATCGATTGGTTCGGACCTTCCACACAACTCACCCGGGCAAACCTGGCCCTGAGGGTCCGGAGGCCCCTCGTAGAAGGGGGGGTACTGTCATGGGTGTATCGCCAGGAAGATCGTCGCGATTACACATTCTGACTTCTCGCAGCTGAGTTGCTGTTTCTTTGTGTTTGGCAGTGAGGGAGTTAATTCTACCTAGCTCTGTGCTAAGACTAGGTCCAGCCTCGCCCGGCTGCAGTTTGATTATGCACTAATTAGCTTCCTTTATATACCTGCCAGTCTGCTTGGGAGATGCCAGTGAAAGCATTCATACAGACCAGCAGATAGGATCGGTTCTGAGAAGACTTAAGCTAAGAGCTCCTTTGTGGTTTCTCCTCTCCTCGCTTACAGTTTATCTCCTAGACCTTTTGTGTTCCCTCTGTGTTTAAGTGTTGTATGCAAGACAGTATTTACTTTATCCCCTGTCTGTCTCGTTTGTCTTTACTGTTTATTAAGCGGTGACCTGCCCATATCCCTGTGGTGGTAATCAGTGTCCTTCTAAGGACTAGATTACAGTGGTCAGGGACTTATAGGAGATAGGGTTACGCTGGCGGCCTGGACCTCTGTACCATTAACAGTACCTCCAGGTAGAGGGACTAGTCAGGACCCCAGTTTAGGGTCAGTATAGACCCCGGTCCACCTCTAGCCTGAGACAGCATGAAACAGATCCAGTATAGATCCTCAGTACTTCGGATATTATGTCAGGTAATACTATGTTATCAAATACTATATGTTCATGTTGATATAACCTATTTATATGTTATATAGAATGTTGTCCCACTTGATATAGATTACTGACATTATCTATAACTGTTATACAGCGTGATAGCCGAGCCACGTTGGGCTAAAACAGGACTGTGTCCTGCACCCTTGTCAGCCACTGCAGCATATGGACTAGGGGCTCAGCAGAAAGTACTGGAGACCAACTGCTGCTGCCAGAAGACGGACCATTGTTATTTTCAGGACCTCATCGGACAAGCACTGCACCAGCCGTTGTTGGCGCCATCACCTGCACCCTAACTGTCACAGCCTGGAAGATTTCTGACAGGCTAAGTTTATCTCACACAAACTGCCATTACCTTGACCCCTGTTTTTCATTGACTCTGCACATCTTTTTGCATCTGAACTGTTTTTATCCCCCCTTTAACTGTTTTCCCTCTGCGTGCAGTATTCCCCTGTTAAGTAAAACTGTTAACCCTTGCTCTGTCTCCTGTCCATGACTGCATCTCGCAACCTGCTCACACTTAGCGTAGTCGGCAGGATGCAGTCTACGGGCACAGAGGCGGCAGACCAAGCCGTCAGGGGTGCCCCAAGGGTCAGTATACCGCTGGGGCAATGTTGAGCAACCTCCCAAAGTTTACAGGGAGCAACACGCTGCTGGAGGACTGGATAAACAGGCCAGATTGCCCTCATTATTAGCCGCCCTGCAAGGGACCCGGTGCTGCCGCACCAGATGCACATGCGGTATGCCCGCCCCTGACCCTCTGCTTCTCTCCAGTGAAATAACTTCAGTTATATGTAGGACAGACCAATATACAGTCTAATATACAGTATATGGAAGCCTCCCACTCTCTACATTTCAGCAACATTTGTTCTCCCAGCAGATAAGCTGCCATCAGTGGAGTCTGGTAGTGTGTCTCTCATACAGAACACAGGAGAGCACGGCATTATAACAAGTTATTGGGTGGCAAAGGGCCCATATAATGTTCTTGCACAGGGGCCCCTTTTGTCTGTGTCCGAATGTGGATTTAAGAGATAGCTTTTGGCAAAACAACCTTTCAGGTGATCGCCATCTAATGTGCATGGGATCTGTAGCCTAAGTTCAGAAAAGTGCTGAACTCACTGGACCAGTCAAATCTGCAAATTGTGAACATGACCGACTCCATGGGCCTGCACTTCTCCATATAGTGGACGGGTGCAGGAGCTGCCTGCTATTCAGTTTTCACTATTCACTTGCCTGGTCTCTCCGGTTTGTGCATGGACTGAAAACACCTTTGTGTGACCGTCCCTCAATCACATTTGGCAGAGCAATATTTTGATGGATGCTGTCAGGCCAAGTTTTGTTCCGCTGCTTTATATCAAACACAAAATTGTGCTCCAATGTAATCAGATAACCGCTTCCCGTGAAATGATTGGTATTACAAATCTGATGGGTAGCTTAGAGCGCAATGCTGCCAGCCGGGGACATAACTTTTCTGCTTGCTGCTCAATGCCTACTGAAACAGTTATTCAGGTCAGACTGATATTAAAGGCGGAGTAGATCAGTCACCGTGAACAAGAAGTGACCTTTGGTTCCTTGCGAAAAGTGCATTGCATATGATTGTGTACAAACTACACTGATGATAGAAGGACAGAATTACAGTCTAGATATTGGGCGTCACTTAGTACGTATTCGATTATGATAAACAGAGGATGTGACAATAGTGACAGGAATGTACAGAATTTCCTACTATCAGCTTCTATCTATGGTATTTGTAAATTTGCATGTCCTTCTAGGCTCATTTTAGAATATAGTTACATTTTTTATGTGAAACTTTATTAATTATAGATCTAATTGGAGAAATCCACCAAGGAACATCTCATAACGCATTTATAAAATACACTGTGTGCAGAATTATTAGGCAAGTTGTATTTGAGAGGATTCTTTTTATTATTGAACAACAACTATGTTCTCAATCAACCCAAAAGACTCATAAATATCAAAGCTTAAGATTTTTGTAAGTTGGAGTGGGTTTTTTTTATTTGGCTATCTTAGGAGGATATCTGTTTGTGCAGGTAACTATTACTGTGCAGAATTATTAGGCAACTTAATAAAAACCAAATGTATACCCATCTCACTTGTTTATTTTCACCAGGTAAACCAATATAACAACACAAAATTTAGAAACAAACATTTCTGACATTCAAAAACAAAAACAAAAAAATCAGTGACCAATATAGCCACCTTTCTTTACGATGACACTCAAAAGCCTTCCATCCATAGATTCTGTCAGTTGCTTGATCTGTTTACGTTCAACATTGCGTGCAGCAGCCACCACAGCCTCCCAGACACTGTTCCGAGAGGTGTAATGTTTTCCCTCCCTGTAGATCTCACATTTTATGAGGGACCACAGGTTCTCTATGGGGTTCAGATCAGGTGAACAACGGGCCATGTCATTATTTTTTCTTCTTTTAGACCTTTACTGGGCAGCCACGCTGTGGAGTATTTGGATGCATGTGATGGAGCATTGTCCTGCATGAAAATCATGTTTTTCTTGAACGATACCGACTTCTTCCTGTACCACTGCTTGAAGAAGGTGTCTTCCAGAAACTGGCAGTAGGTCTGGGAGTTGAGCTTCACTCCATCCTCCACCCGAAAAGGTCCCACAAGCTCATCTTTGATGATACCAGCCCATACCAGTACCCCACCTCCACCTTGCTGGAGTCTGAGTCGGAGTGGAGCTCTCTGCCCTTTACTGATCCAGCCTCGGGCCCATCCATCTGGCCCATCAAGAGTCACTCTCATTTCATCAGTCCATAAAACCTTAGAAAAATCAGTCTTAACATATTTCTTGGCCCAGTCTTGACGTTTTATCTTATGTTTCTTGTTCAAAGGTGGTCGTTTTTCAGCCTTCCTTACCTTGGCCATGTCTCTGAGTATGGCACACCTTGTGATTTTTGATACTCCAGTAACGTTGCAGCTCTGAAATATGGCAAAACTGGTGGCAAATGGCATCTTGGCAGCTTCACGCTTAATTTTCCTCAATTCATGTGCAGTTATTTCGCGCCTTTTTTTATCAACACGCTTCTTGCGACCCTGTTGGCTATTTGCCATGAAACACTTGATTGTTCGGTGATCACGCTTCAAAAGTTTGGCAATTTCAAGACTGCTGCATCCCTCTGCAAGACATCTCACAATTTTTGACTTTTCAGAGTCCGTCAAATCTCTCTTCTGACTCATTTTGCCAAAGGAAAGGAAGTTGCCTAATAATTAAGCAACCTTATATAGGGTGTTGATGTCATTAGACCACACCCCTCATTACAGAGATGCAAATCACCTGATTTACATAATAGGCAGTTGGCTTTCAAGCCTATACAGCTTGGAGTAGGTTAACATGTATAAAAAGGATGATGTGATCAAAATACTCATTTGCCTAATGATTCTGCACACAGTGTAGTAAATTAACGAGGATGAGTTACTATATTCTCTGCTATTTCCTCCACAATCACTATAATTCTCCTTGAATGGGAGAGAGGAGGAAACTTGGGCAATTCTTAAAAAACAAACAGTAGATTAAATTATATGATAAACACAAATATTCTTATTTGTAAACCTCAGTGTTTGGAAAGTAATCGGCATAAAGAAATTCTATACTTAAAATATAACTTCTAATATTAAAGATAGGGATATCTCCACAATGACAACCGGGAAACCAATGTAGACCACTTGTGTTCAAGACAAGGCCATAAGTAAATGTATCAAAGCTTAACATAGATACTATAAAAAAGTGCAATACCACTACCTGTGTGTGTCAGAAATAAATTGCTACAGTCTCACCCAATCCAGATGACAGGTTGTAAATTGTGAGCCACTTGAGGGGAAATAAAAAATAACACGGATGTGCAATTGACGCTAGTTCTCCCTTTTGTTCCCCATGTAGTGGCCAGTCTGAAGTAATGCCCTGCAATGCAAAAGCTTTGCAGAGTAATAAATCAGTAAGTAAAAAAAGGGGAGAAGCCAGCGCCGCACATGGTCAGCATGCAATATATAAAGTGCATATGCACATATTGGATTCTAATCTGTATTAAAAATGAGACATTTGGCAAATAATTGATCAATTCTTTGAGCCACCCCGCCACGACAAGTCATTCTCATATGGGGCAGTCCTACTCTACGTTTTTTATATTCGCTGTGCCATTACGGCCTCCTGAATGTAAAAAAGCAAGACTGCAAAAAATCAAAACAAAAGTACCTGAAGCATTGCTGCATCACTCCCATGGTGCCAGTAAGGCAAGCGCAGGTGGAAGCCGACCAGGTCCGGAGATGGACATTTCAGATCTGACTTCTGCACTGCCAGACCAGCAACCACAGATGAAGGGTGAAACAGGCCCAGATACAGGTGTAAAATCAGGCAGAGCCCAGGCAGGGCAGGGCTGCTGTGTGTGCACAGCAGCCTAGGTCAATCACCAAAAAACACAGATAGAACTGCGTGCATGACCCAGAGCGCACGGCAACATGTGGTGCTCAACCACGAACCAACATCAAGTAAAAAAAGGGGAGAATCCAATATGTGCATATGCACTTTATATATTGCATGCTGACCATGTGTGGCGCTGGCTTCTCCCCCCTTTTTTTTTTACCTGATATTGGTATGTGGCTGACCACCACATGTTGCCGTGCGCTCTGGGTCATGCATGCAGTTCTATCTGTGTTTTTTTTGGTGATTGACCTAGGCTGCTGTGCACACACACAGCAGCCCTGCCCTGCCTGGGCTCTGCTTGATTTTACACCTGTGTCTGGGCCTGTTTCACCCTTCATCTGTGGTTGCTGGTCTGGCAGTGCAGAAGTCAGATCTGAAATGTCCATCTCCGGACCTGGTCGGCTTTCACCTGCGCTTGCCTTACTCAGGGGTGAACCTAGCCTCTGTGCTGCCTGAGGCGAACTGCAAAACGGCGCCCCCTAATTCGAGCGAGCGCGCAGCATGCCCCCTAATTCGAGCGCGCCGCAGCATATTTTAGGCCACGCCCCGACCACACCCATTTCACAACTAGTCACACCCATGTCCACGCCCCGACCACACCCATTTAGCACTGGTGATCACACTGACTGGTACTGAGGGCACAGTGACAGGTACTATGGGCACACTGGTACTGAGTAAAAGAAAGAACAGAGAGAGAAAAAAAGAAAACAGAGAAAGGAGAGAGAGAAAGAGGGGAAAGCAAGAAAGAACAGAGAGAAAGTAGAGAGAGAAATAAATAAACAAAGAAAGGGAAAAGAAAGAACAGAGAGAGAAAAGAACAGAGAGAGAAAGAAAAAAAAGACGGGAAAGAAAGAACAGAGAGAAAGAGAGCAGAAAAAGAAAGAGGGGACAGAAAAAAAGAACAGAGAGAAAAAAGAAATAGGGGAAAGAAAGAACAAAGAGAGAAAGAAAGAACAGAGAGATAGAGAGAAAGATAGATGGGAAACAAAGAACAGAGAGAGAAAGAGAAATAAATAAAACAGATAGAAAGAACAGAGAGAGAGAGAGAACAGAAAGATAGAGTGGAAAGAAAGAGAAAGAAAGAAAGAACAGAGAGAAAGAAAGAACAGAGAGAGAAAGAAAGAGAAAGAAAGAACAGAGATAGAAAGAAAGAGGGGAAAGAAAGAACAGAGAGAAAGAAAAAGAACAGAGAGAGAAAGAAAGATGGGAAAGAAAAAAACTACTGAATAATGGCCCTATATACTGCTGCATACAGTAAAATGGCCCCACATGGTGCTCCATACTGAATAATGGCCCCACATAATGATGCATACAGTATAATGGCCCCATATGATGCTCCATACTGAATAATGGCTCCATATACTTCTGCATACAGTATATTAGCCCCACATGATGCTCCATACTGAATAATGGCCCAATATACTGCTGCATACAGTATAATAGCCCCACATGATGCTCCATACTGAATAATTGCCCCATATACTTCTGCATACAGTATATTAGCCCCACATGATGCTCCATACTGAATAATTGCCCCATATACTGCTGCAAACAGTATAATAGCCCCACATGATGCTCCATACTGAATAATGGCCCCATATACTGCTGCATACTGTATAATGGCCCCATATACTGCTGCATACAGTATAATAGCACCACATGATGCTCCATACTGAATAATGGCCCCATATACTGCTGCATATTGTATAATGGCCCCATATACTGCTACATACTGTATAACAGCCCCACATGATGCTCCATACTGAATAATGGCCCCACATAAAGATGCATACAGTATAATGGCCCCATATGATGCTCCATACTGAATAATGGCCCCATATACTGCTGCATACAGTATAATAGCCCACATGATGCTCCATACTGAATAATGGCCCCATATACTGCTGTATACTGTATAATGGCCCCATATACTGCAGCATACAGTATAATAGCCCCACATGATGCTCCATACAGTATAATGGCCCCATATACTGCTGCATACTGTATAATGGCCCCATATACTGCTGCATACTGAATAATGGCCCCATATACTGCTGCATATTGTATAATGGCCCCATATACTGCTACATACTGTATAACAGCCCCACATGATGCTCCATACTGAATAATGGCCCCACATAATGATGCATACAGTATAATGGCCCCATATGATGCTCCATACTGAATAATGGCCCCATATACTGCTGCATACAGTATAATAGCCCCACATGATGCTCCATACTGAATAATGGCCCCATATACTGCTGTATACTGTATAATGGCCCCATATACTGCAGCATACAGTATAATAGCCCCACATGATGCTCCATACAGTATAATGGCCCCATATACTGCTGCATACTGTATAATGGCCCCATATACTGCTGCATACTGAATAATGGCCCCATATACTGCTGCATACTGAATAATGGCCCCATATACTGCTGCATACTGTATAATGGCCCTATATACTGCTGCATACAGTATAATAGCCCCACATGATGCTCCAGACTGAATAATGGCCCCACATGATGCTCCATACTGTATAATGGCCTTGCATAAAAAAAACTACTCACCTCTGCCCGTTCCAACGCTGATATCGCTTCCTCATCTATCACACACACAGCGTCTCACACACACACACACACACACACACACACACATACATACATACACACAGCGTTACACACACACAGCGTTACACACACACAGCAGCTTCACACACACACACAGCAGCTTCACACACACACACACACACAACACACACACACACACAGCGGCCAGACTCACCTCTCCATGATCCGGCAGCTTCCTTCTCACTTCCTCTCACACATTATGAGTTCTGCTCTGCCGCCCCCTGGCTGCCGCCGCCTGAGACAACAGCTCAACTCGCCTCATTATAGCAGCGCCCCTGGCCTTACTGGCACCATGGGAGTGATGCAGCAATGCTTCAGGTACTTTTGTTTTGATTTTTTGCAGTCTTGCTTTTATACATTCAGGAGGCCGTAATGGCACAGCGAATATTAAAAACGTAGAGTAGGACTGCCCCATATGAGAATGCCTTGTCGTGGCGGGTGGCTCAAAGAATTGATCAATTATTTGCCAAATGTCTCATTTTTAATACAGTTAGAATCCAATATGTGCATATGCACTTTATATATTGCATGCTGACCATGTGTGGCGCTGGCTTCTCCCCCCTTTTTTTTACCTAATAAATCAGTAATCAGCAGTTCCATCCTGAGAAAAGGTAAGAAAGATTAAAAAACTTTTTTAAAAAAATTGTAATTGTAACAATGATTTGGCTTTGTATCGCAATATTCTATAGCTTTTTTTAAATTAAATGTGGTATCTGTTGTGAATAGGCTGGAAATGAGTTCTGAGCAGAAGCTCCCTCTGGTGGTTACAAACGGTACTGGACTGTCCAGTGAAGATTGTGAGGATTGGGAATCAGGTGTTACTGACTGGTCTTATATAAGGGAGTCGCCTTCCCATCAGGGTTGCCGGTGATCAATTGTTCTGGTCTCAATCCTTGATTCCTGTTTCCTTGGTAGCCTGCTGTGTCGTGTCTGAATCTCCTGCTAACAGATAAGACATTTTCTTCTTTTTGTTTTTGTGCTTGATTTTTGCATTTTGTCCTGCACTTCTGTGGGGGCCTTCAGGGTCCCCTCTGGGGGCATTTTGCCCTCTCAGTTCAGTTCAGCCACTTATGTTTGTACATTTGCTTTTTCCAGTTTTTTCAGTGGCTGCTGTTTTGTTTTTGGTTACACCAGAGAACTAATTTAGGTGGTAGAGGTCGTGTGATCTCAGGTGTTTTTGAAATAAGTAGAGTTGGTGCTTTTCAGGGTTTTTTGGGATTGCAGTAAGTGCCCTTCCTATCCTTTTCTATTTAGTAAGTTTGGGCCCCAGCGTTTGCTCATACTATTTTCTGTCTGTGTCAGTATTTCTTCTTGTCTAACCGCCATTACATGTTTGGGGCTTTCTATGTTCTTTGGGGATCTGCTCCGGGCAGATAGCTTTCCTCTTTCTATCTTTAGGTGTAGTTAGTTTCTCAGGCTGTGACGAGGCGTCTAGGACCAACGTAGGAACGCTCCACGGCTGCCTCTAGTTGTGGTGGTTAGTCAGGGTACTGCAATCTCATAGTTTCCAACTGCTCTGGTGTATTTCCTTTTTGCCTGCTCTCCTCAGCTACCAAATCATAACAGTATCACCGGCCAAAACTGAAAATTATATGGTACTCACAGAAGGGAAAAATATTGTGGAAAGAAAAAAGTTGTCAGAGTTGTCACAGATTTTTTTTTTTTTTCTGTTTGTTGCATTTTTTTTTTCCCTCTGTATCTCTGGGTGCTGAGGAGGATTTTTTTTCTCTCTCAATGGAGTTTGCACAGTTGTCTGGCCGTGTGGATCAGCTTGCCACTGAAGTTCGGAGTATTGCTACCTATCTTGCTAGGTTGCCTGTTGTGGAACCTAGGATTCCCATGCCAGATTTGTTTTTAGGGGATCGAGCTAAGTTTCTGAATTTCAAAAATAACTGTAAATTGTTTTTTGCCTTAAAATCTAAGTCCTCAGGGAACGCAGCGCAGCAGGTTCAAATTGTCATCTCTCTCCTGCGCGGCGATCCTCAGGATTGGGCTTTTTCCCTGACACCTGGGGATCCTGTTTTGAGTGATGTTGATGCGTTTTTTCAGGCTTTGGGGTTATTGTACGATGAGCCTAATGTCACTGATCAAGATGAAAAAACTTTGTTGGCATTAAGTCAGGGGCTTGAGGACGCTGAGTTATACTGTCAGAGATTCCGTAGGTGGGCAGTCCTGACCAAATGGAATGACGACGCTTTGGCAGCTCTTTTTCGGAAGGGACTGTCAGATAATGTAAAGGATGTTATGGTGGGATTCCCTGTTCCCTCTGGTCTTAATGATTCTATGTAATTAGCGATTCAAATTGACAGACGTTTGCGTGAGCGGAAAGGTATGCGTGGAATAATGTTGCCTTGTGAACCTGCTTCTGAATCCATGCAGTGTGATAGAGTGGTTTCTGGGGCACAGCGTCATGAATTTCGAAAGCGCAATGGGTTATGTTTCTACTGTGGTGATGCCTCTCATGCTATTTCAGTCTGCCCTAAGCGGGGAAGACATTTTGCACGCTCAGTTGTCTTGGGTAGTGTTCAGACTAAGTTTTTATTAACTGTTACCCTGATATGCTCTCTGTCCTCATTTTCTGCTCAGGCTTTTGTTGATTCTGGAGCAGCTATTAACCTGATGGATTTTGATTTTGCTAAACGTTGTGGGTTTCCCTTGATACCCCTACGGAAGTCTATTCCCCTACTGGGGATCGATTCTACCCCTTTGGCTGAGAATAAACCTCAGTTCTCTACTCAGGTGATAATGAGGGTAGAACCTGATCATCAGGAGAGTTGCAAATTTTTGGTTCTGTATAATCTGCATGACATTATCGTACTGGGTTTCCCTTGGTTACAGTCTCATAATCCTGTTTTGGATTGGAAATCTGTGTCTGTTACCAGTTGGGGCTGCCAATGTGTTAATACCAACACTCCTGTTTTTTCTGCCTCCCCCAGGCTCAGGATGTTCCTGACTTTTTGATTGATTTTTCTGATGTGTTTAGCGAAAGTAAATCTGCATCCTTACCTCCCCATAGGAGCTATGACTGCGCTATTGAATTAGTGCCTGGTAGTAAATTCCCTAAAGGTCGCCTTTTTAACTTGTCTGTACCTGAACATGACGCTATGCGGTCTTATATCAAGGAGTCATTGGAGAAGGGTCATATCAGACCATCCTCTTCACCCTTAGGTGCCGGTTTTTTTCTTTGTGGCCAAAAAGGATGGTTCATTAAGGCCGTGTATTGATTATCGTCTCTTGAACAATATTACTGTGAAATATCAATATCCTTTACCCTTGATCTCTGATCTGTTTTCCAGGGTGAAAAACGCTACTTGGTTTACCAAGCTTGACCTCAGGGGGGCATATAACCTTATTCGCATTAAGCACGGGGATGAATGGAAGACGGCATTTAATACCCTGAAGGGCATCTTGAGTACCTTGTGATGCCCTTTGGGCTCACTAATGCTCCTTCTGTCTTCCAGTCCTTCATGAATGACATTTTCAGGGATTTTGTGGATAAATTTCTGATTGTTTATTTGGATGATATCTTGATTTTTTCCAATGACTGGGACTCTCATGTAAAACATGTTCGGACTGTGTTCCAGATTTTGAGAGAGAATGCTCTGTATGTGAAGGGATCAAAGTGTCTTTTTGGCGTTCAGAGGATCTCATTTCTGGGATTCATTTTGTCCCCATCTGTTATTGAAATGGACCCGGTCAAAGTTCAGGCCATCTGTGATTGGGTCCAACCTACTTCATTAAAGGCTCTTCAAAGATTCTTGGGTTTTGCCAATTTTTATCGTAAATTTATTGGTAATTTCTCTGTTATTGTTAAACCATTAACTGATTTGACCAAGAAGGGTTCTGATGTGGTGAATTGGCCTCCTGAGGCAGTCTCTGCATTTCAGGAACTTAAGCAGAGATTCACTTCTGCTCCTGTTCTACGGCAGCCTGATGTTTCTCTACCATTTCAGGTGGAGGTTGATGCCTCTGAAATTGGGGCAGGTGCCGTTTTGTCCCAAAGAGATCCAGAGACCTCTAAAAGTAACCCTTGTGCCTTTTTCTCTCGAAAATTTTCTCCCACTGAACGTAATTATGACGTGGGTAATCGGGAGTTATTAGCCATGAAGTGGGCTTTTGAAGAGTGGAGACATTGGCTGGAGGGAGCCAAACATCAGGTGGTGGTCCTTACGGACCATAAGAATCTAGTTTATCTGGAATCTGCCAAGCGACTTAATCCTAGACAGGCCAGGTGGGCCTTGTTTTTCACACGTTTTAATTTTGTGGTTTCATTTCTTCCTGGCACTAAAAATGTTAAGGCGGATGCCCTCTCGAGGAGTTTCCTGGCGGACTCTCCTGAGTTATCTGATCCTTCTGTTATTTTGAAAGAGGGTGTAGTTCTTTCCGCCATCTCGCCCAATTTGAGACTGGCTCTGGAGGGGTGTCAGGAGGATAAGCCCGAGCGCTGCCCTGTTGGGAAATTGTTTGTCCCGGACCAGTGGAAAAAGAGTGTAATGTCTGAGATTCATTGTTCCGCGTTGGCCGGTCATCCCGGAATTTTTGGTACCAGAGACTTGGTTAGTCAGTCCTTTTGGTGGTCTACCTTGTCTCGTGATGTCAGGGAGTTTGTGCAGTCCTGCGGGACTTGCTCTCGCTCCAAGCCTTGCTCTCGTTCTAGTTGTTTGTTAATGCCATTACCTGTGCCCAAGAGACCATGGACCCATATCTCTATGGATTTCATTTCTGACCTCCCTGTTTCTCAGAGAATGACCGTCATCTGGGTGATTTGCGATAGGTTTTCCAAGATGATACATCTTGTGCCATTACCTAAGTTGCCTTCCTCCTCTGAATTGGTGCCTTTGTTCCTTCAGCACGTGGTTCGTTTACACGGCATTCCTGAGAACATTGTGTCTGACAGAGGAGTCCAGTTTGTTTCCAGATTTTGGAGGACCTTTTGTTCTAAAATTGGTGTTCAATTGTCTTTCTCCTCGGCGTTTCATCATCAGACCAATGGTCAAACTGAGAGAACAAACCAGACATTGGAGACTTATCTAAGATGCTTTGTGTCTGCTGATCAGGATGACTGGGTCTCTTTTTTGCCTTTGGCTGAGTTTGCTCTTAATAATAGGGCTAGCTCTGCCACTTTGATGTCTCCATTTTTCTGTAATTCTGGGTTTCACCCTCGATTTTCTTCAGGACAGACGGAGGCTTCTGTCTGTCCAGGTGTTGACTCTGTTGTGGAGCGTATGCAACAGATTTGGGACCAGGTAGTGGAGAGGTTGTCCCTCTCTCAGGAGAGGGCCCAGCGGTTTGCTAACTGGCATAGGACTGATGGTCCTCGGTTTAAAGTGGGGGACTTGGTCTGGTTGTCCTCAAGAAATATTCCTATGAGAGTGGCATCTCCTAAATTTAAGCCTAGGTTCATTGGACCTTATAAGATCATGGAGATTCTTAATCCTGTTTCTTTTCGTTTGCTTCTTCCAGGGACATTTAAGATCCATAACGTGTTCCACAAGTCCTTGTTGAAGAGGTTTGTTGAGCCAGTGGTTCCTACTACTGTGCCTCCTGACCCTGTTTTGGTTGAGGGCAATCTGGAGTATGTGGTTGAGAAAATATTGAATTCTCGTTTTTCTAGACGGAAACTCCAGTATTTGGCTAAATGGAGAGGTTATGGTCAGGAAGACAATTCTTGGGTGTTTGCTTCGGACATCCATGCTAGGAGACTCATCCGTGCGTATCATAGAACTCATCCTGACCGACCTGGTTGCTCAAATGAGGGTTCGGTGACCCCTCCTCAAGGGGGGGGGTACTGTTGTGAATAGGCTGGAAATGAGTTCTGAGCAGAAGCTCCCTCTGGTGGTTACAAACGGTACTGGACTGTCCAGTGAAGATTGTGAGGATTGGGAATCAGGTGTTACTGACTGGTCTTATATAAGGGAGTCGCCTTCCCATCAGGGTTGCCGGTGATCAATTGTTCTGGTCTCAATCCTTGATTCCTGTTTCCTTGGTAGCCTGCTGTGTCGTGTCTGAATCTCCTGCTAACAGATAAGACATTTTCTTCTTTTTGTTTTTGTGCTTGATTTTTGCATTTGTCTGCACTTTGTGGGGCCTTCAGGGTCCCCTCTGGGGGCATTTTGCCCTCTCAGTTCAGTTCAGCCACTTATGTTTGTACATTTGCTTTTTCCAGTTTTTTCAGTGGCTGCTGTTTTGTTTTTGGTTACACCAGAGAACTAATTTAGGTGGTAGAGGTCGTGTGATCTCAGGTGTTTTTGAAATTAGTAGAGTTGGTGCTTTTCAGGGTTTTTTGGGATTGCAGTAAGTGCCCTTCCTATCCTTTTCTATTTAGTAAGTTTGGGCCCCAGCGTTTGCTCATACTATTTTCTGTCTGTGTCAGTATTTCTTCTTGTCTAGCCGCCATTACATGTTTGGGGGCTTTCTATGTTCTTTGGGGATCTGCTCCGGGGCAGATAGCTTTCCTCTTTCTATCTTTAGGTGTAGTTAGTTTCTCAGGCTGTGACGAGGCGTCTAGGACCAACGTAGGAACGCTCCACGGCTGCCTCTGTGCAGTCAGGGTACTGCAATCTCATAGTTTCCAACTGCTCTGGTGTATTTCCTTTTTGCCTGCTCTCCTCAGCTACCAAATCATAACAGGTATCACTGTAATCATACTGATCCAAAGAATAAAGCAGTCATCACTTTTACCAAAATTTTTCCAAATTGCTGTTTTTCGTTCATTCTGCCTCCCAAAAATCCAAATAGCAAGCGATCAAAAAATGTTACATGAACGTAAATGGTTCCAATAAAAACATCAGCTCCTCCTGCAAAAAAAAAAAACAAGCCCTCACATGGCTCTTTCAGAAGAACTATAGAAAACATATGGTTCTCAAAATATGGCAATGCAAAAACTTTGGTTTGCAAAAAAAGCGGTTTTTAGTGTGTGATAGCACCCAAACATAAAAAATATGAATCTATAATCTAAAACTAATTCTTGACCTGCTGTTAATATGCTTACTTTGCCTCCCAAAGATGCCAGTAAGGATAGGCTCACATTTATCCTGCACTCTACACTGATCGCTTAAACCGGGGTTTCCATGTAAATCTATAAAATACGTGATTCAGATGAAAACCCCGGTGGAAGATTCCCTATAATGAGGCAGATGGAGACACTGTGGACTGTGTCTGGCCTGTGTCCATCTTTTTAAGCATGCATAAAAGCTCGGATGGCCACAGTTTTGGGCAATTTTGAAAAGAAAGACCCGCTGAACAGAGGCCAGATGGAGTCCAGAGTAAAGCTGCTGCCTTATTATAGTGAATGGATCCCTTTGAGGTTTCATCTGAATCATGTCACTCAGAGATTTAGATGGAAAACCCGATGTAAGTGCTCAGCGTAGAGCACAGGATAAATGTGCTCCAAAATGTTATGTAAAGTGTTCCCAATAAAAGCTTCAACTCAATCCACAAAAAAGCTAGTCACCAGTCAGGGAAATATAGGGGGTTTCCATGTTACTGGTAGCACACAGGCTATTGAAAATCACTATGGCTGCTCGCCCCCCAAAAGAAAACCAGCAAATTCTACGTTCCCAAATCCAAATGCCCTCCCTCCCTTCTAAACTCCAGAGTGCCTAAACCATATTTAGTGTCCACACATTTGGCATTTTTGTAGTGATGAAAGCACTCTTAATTTATAGAGTACATGTCTCCAAAAGCAATAGTTGGGCATAATGTAAGGGTACAACAATGTAAGGGCACTACAATGTAAAAATCCAAAAAAGTGATACCACACTAGACAGCATTAAATGCTCGTGCAAAACCTGATATGAACACCGTCTGGATAGTAGGAATATGGTGGTGCTATGCTTCTAGGATCAGAACAATATGTATGGAATTAAAGCAAGAAAATAAGTGACACTCACCATTCCTTAAAATGTCATTAATTCAATTACAATGGACATACTATGTTGTGGTCTGGGTGGAGCGCAGAGAACATGAAGGTCAGAAACCATTTTCATTTGTAGCAATGCTGCTACAGCAATGGTGAGTGCCATTTTTTTTTCTTGCTTCAATTCCATGCACTATAATGTAAGTGCACTACAATCTAAGGGCACTACAAAAATAGATTTTTAATTTTCACTCAGCAACATTCCCTGCTGATAGTTTCTGACAACACCCATGGAGTCAAAATTGTCACTACATCTGTAGATAAATTCTGAGAGGGGTGTAGTTTCCAAAATGGGGTCACTTGAGAGGGAATTCTGCTCTTCTGGCACTTACGGGCTCTGTATATAAAGTCTGCAAACTATTCTACTTTAATTTGTTTTCCAAGAGTCAAATGGGGCTCCTTCCATTCTGAGGCTCGGTGTGTGACTAAGCAGTACTCTACAGCCACATATGGGCTGTTGCCACAATCAGCAGAGATTATGTGACAAATTTTTATCGCAAAAATTTAATTTTTTTTTCTGCATCGCCAAATGGTATAAAATTCTGTGACACATCTGTGGTGTCAATATGATCACTGCACCCCTAGATGATTTCATTGACAGGTGTAGTTTGTAAATTGAGGTCACTTATGGAGTGGTTCTGCTGTTCTGGCCCTTAGGAGCTCTGCCAATGTGACATGGCACCCTTAAACCATTCCAGCAAAATCTGCACTACGATCTGGTGCTCTTTCTCCTCTCAGCTTTGTACTGTGCCTCAAAAGTAGTTTTTGACCACATGTGTTTTAATCACACACTCAGGCGAAATTGCATAACAAATTGCACCATTCATTTTCTCCTATTATCATTTTTGAAAATTGAAAATTTGGGTCCAAAGCAACATTTTTGTGGAAAAAATTGTAATTTCCCATTGACTCAGCCCAATGTTATACAATTCTGTGAATCGCCTGAGGGTTACAAATGTTCACTACATCCTTAGAAGTGTAGCTTCCAAAATGGGGTCACTTTTTGGGGTTTCTGCTGTTTTGGCGTGTCAGGGGCTCTTCAAATGTGCCTGAACATAGAAAAATTTAAAAAAAAACACATACCATGAGAAAACAGCCTGACCAAAACCAGGCTGGTTAGGCTGTTTTCTCATGGTATGTGCTCTTCAAATGTGACATGGCAGCCGCAATCTATTCCAGCCAAAATTGGTCTTCAGAATTCAATTGGCGCTTCTTCACTTCCGAGCCCTGCTGTTTGTCCAAACAAGTAGGTTTCTACCACATATGGGGTATCTGTGTACTCAGGACAAACTGCAACTTCCATTTTTTCCTTGAGAAATTGTTGCCCTGGAGAAAATGAAATTTTGAGACTGAAGCAACATTTTTGTTGGAATTTTTTTCTTTCATTTTCACGGCTCAATGTTATAAAATTCTGTGATGCACCTGTGGGTTCAAGGTGCTCAGCACACCTCAAGACAAATTCCTTGAGGAGTGTAGTTTACAAAATGGGTTAACTTGTAGGGGGTTCTACTGTTTAGACACATCAGGGCTCTGCAAATGTGACGTGGCTTCCGCTATCAGGGGCTCTGCAAATGCGATATGGCGTCTGCCATCTATTCCATTCAATTATGCTCTCCAAAAGTCATATGTCGCTACTTCCCTTCTGAGGCCTTCCATGCGCCCAAACAGTAGTTTTTCTTCACATATGAGGTATCAAAGGAGAAATTGCACAACAAAGTGAACAGTTCACTTTCTCCTGTAACCCTTGTAAAAATGCTAAATTTGGGGCTAAATGAACATTTTTGTGGGAAAAATTAAAATGTTCATTTTTTTTCCTTCCACATTTCCTTCATCACTGTGAAGCATTCAAAGGCTTGATACATTTATTGATTGTAGTTTTGAGCACTTTGAGGGATGCAGTTTTCAAAATGGTGTCATTTTGGGGTATTTTCTGTCATATAGGCCCCTCAAAGTCACTTCAAATGTGATGTAGTCATTTAACCCCTTAAACCCCAGAGCTTTTTTTGGTTTTGCGTTTTTGTTTTTTGCTGCCCTTCTTCTCAGAGCCATAACTTTTTTATTTTCCCATCAATATGGCTGTGTGAGGGCTTTATTTTTTGCAGGACGCATTGTACTTTTGGTACCATTGGTTTTACCATGTCGTGTACTAGAAAACGGGAAAAAAAATCCAAGTGCGGTGTAATTGCAAAAAAGTGCAATCTCACACTTGTTTTTTGTTTGACTTTTTTACTAGGTTCACTAATTGCTAAAACTGACCTGCTATTATGATTCTCCAGGTCATTACGAGTTCATAGACACCAAACATGTCTAGGTTCTTTTTTATCTAAGTGGTGAAAAATAATTCCAAACTTTGTTTAAAAAAAATTGCGCCATTTTCAGTGATCTCGGGTTGGGTGAGGGTTTATTTTTTGCGTGCCGACCTGATGTTTTTAATTATACCATTTTGGTGCAGATACGATCTTTTAATCGCCCGTAATTCTGGCGTTTTGACTTTTTTTATCACTGTATTGTTTAGCAATCAGGTTTTTTTTTTTATTGATAGGTCAGGCGATTCTGAATGCGGCAATACCAAATATGTGTATGTTTGATTTTCTTTATTATTGTTTTATTTTGAATGGGGCGAAAGGGGGGTAATTTGAACTTTCAAACTTTCACATTTTTTTTTATTTTTTTATATTTTTTAAAACTTTTTTTTTGCTTTTGGCATGCTTCAATAGTCTCCATGGGAGACTAGAAGCTGCCACAACCCGATTGGCTCTGCTACATAGAGGCGATGATCAAATCGCCTCTAAATAGCAGAATTACTCACTTGCAATGAGTGCCGACCGCCAGGTGACGTTCACAGCAAGCTGGCACTGACAACAATAGAGGTCTCCGGTAGACCTCTGGTTGTCATGCCAACGAACCGTTGACCCGCGATCACGTGACGCGGGTCACCGGTGGGCGGGTTTCCGGCCCGATGGCAGGAAGCGCGAGTTAAATGCCGCTGTCAGCGTTTGACAGCGGCATTTAACTAGTGGATAGCCGCGGGTGGATCGCAATTCCACCTGCGGCTATTGTGGGCACTTGTCAGCTGTTCAAAACAGCTGACATGTGCTGGGAAAGATGGCTCACCGCCAGAGACCACATCAAAGGGAGGGAGTCCAACATCTGTGTACTATTACGCTTGATGTCGGACAGGGGTTCAAAAATGGTTTTGTAAATTTTGTTGGAAAAATGAGAAATTGCTAATTAACTTTTAACCCTTATAACTTCACAACAAAAAAAAAAAATGTTTCAAAAAAGATGCAAATGCAAAGTAGACATGTGGCAAATGTTATCTATTAATAGTGATGAGCGCAAGTGCTTGTTACTCGAGTTCGCCTAGGGTGCCCGGGTATGCACTAAGTATCTCTGGTGCACATTTCTCGTGTTCCTCAGGCAATCCCTGCATGTTTTGTGGGTAACAGTCCACAAAAATGTAGCCGTGGGGACTCCCGAAGATGTCATTCGAGCACCCGTGATACGTGGTGCATACCCGAGCAGCCTAGGCAAACTCGAGTAACGAGCACTTACACTAATCACTATTTAACTATTTTGTGTGATATAACTATCTGGTTTAAGGGCATAAAAATTAAAAGTTTGAAAATTGCAAACGTTTTGCCAAAATTCCAATATTTTCCAAATAAATGCAAAAAATATTTACCTAAATTTACCACTAACATGGAGTACAATATGTCACATAAAAAATTGTCTCAAAATCACTTGGATCTGTTGAAGCGTTCCAGAGTTAATATCTTA
This sequence comes from Oophaga sylvatica, assembly GCA_033576555.1. Taxonomy (NCBI): domain Eukaryota; kingdom Metazoa; phylum Chordata; class Amphibia; order Anura; family Dendrobatidae; genus Oophaga; species Oophaga sylvatica. The sequence continues at coordinate 173,204,488 of JARQOD010000003.1, forward strand.
TAAAGTGACACTGGACAGAACTGAAAAAATTGGCCTTGTTAGGGAGGTGAAAACAAGCTTTGGGCAAAGTGGTTAATGGCTTAAGATCCTTCAAAATTGGAAATTGACAACAAAATTCCTGGTGTTGTCCTAACCATGGTATTGCCAAGCTGATAGATGTATAGTAGATTTTACTTTGAGATTTGTATGGAAGGTATCAGTGTTGAACTGCAGTTTCATTGGAACACTAGAGAAATTGACTGAAGACATGTAACTGTTCACTTTTAATTACACGTTTTGACATTTCAGTAAGTTCTTGTACCTTATTTGCAAATCAACCCATAAGAAATATACTGTTTGGCCAGTGGCGTAACCAGAGTCCGGTGGACCCTGATGCTAAGTTTGGACCTTGGCTTCCACCTGCATGTTCGTCAGATGTATGGGTCCTTGTTGCATTCCAGATCCTGTGAAGACATATGTGTTCATCCCCCATGTAACGATATTCCCGATCCTGGCCCCTTTTTGTAACAAAGCCCCCCATCCTGGTATAATGTCCCACATCTTAGGTTTTTTCCAGTAATAATGTCTCTGTCCTGCAGCTCTTCTCCAACAAATGTAAAAAAAATAAACAATTCTACTCACCTTCATCCGCTCCCGCGACATGCGGCGTCCTATTCTATAGCCGACACAGAAGTCAGCAGCTGACTTCAGCATGCAAGTTACAGGCATTATATGATATCACCCACTTGGGGTTACACTCTCTGTGAACATGATTACACCCTTGCTTTTAGCTTTAAAGTCACCTTCATAATAGATTGTATTCTTCTAAAACCTCAAGGCCGATTACTATGTCAGACTTTTGGCCCATAAACGGGATGTTTTGGTACTCTGACATGACCAGTCTGACCCAAGATGATACATTGGAATAGCAGGGGATTACCTAATAATGTCTATGTTGAAGCTAATATCTAATAAAGGAAAAGGAAGAAAAATAGATGTATAAGTAAAATAAGTAAAAAATCCAATAAAAAGTCAGCACATGGGAAGAGAACAAAACTGACGCGTTTTGAACGCCTAAGAACATTTCTTGTTCAAAACGCGTCAGTTCTGTTCTCTTTTCCACGTGCTGACTTTTTTAATGGATTTTCTCTATTAATGAAGGTGTTTTTATTTATACATCTATTTTTTTTCTTCTAAAGAGTGCTGTATTTTCTCCTTTTTTCCTGCAAATTCTTGATGCTACACAGAATCCCTGCACGTATTCCTTGACGAGCTCGCTTTTCCCCTACTTATTCTCTAATATGTAATATAATTATGTTCTGAAAACTTGGGTTGACAAAGGCAATTTATGTCTAATATTCAACTTCCTGCCAACATGCCATTCCCTCGTGATGACTAGTTTAACTCTCCTTTCAAGTTAACCAAGGTAGTGAATGTATGACACATGGTTTTCTTATGTGCAAGAATACCAGTGTGAGTCTGGCAGCATTCCAGCACAGTTTACTTGTTTGCATCAAAGATGAAGTCCACATTAAAAGGGTTGACATACAATGTGTGGTCTGGAGGAGGATACTGGAGACTTCTTTCTCTTCTGAAATATTTGTATCTGACTGCATCTCCTGCTCTAGGTGATCACTACCCACTGACCTGTGCCTTCCCATTCATTGCAAATGTTTGAGCGAGACAGTACTGGTCTTTCAACTCTTTGACAGTGAAGGAGAATTACTGTCATAAATTGTTATGGCAAATTGCTATAATGTGTCATAACATTATAATCTGTCAGGTTTGACTTCTAGAACCTCTGCCAATCAGGAGAAGAGGCCAGTTACTGCCCATTTGAAGTAGACTATAGCCCCTTGATTCTAAAGATTCATGGGGACTGGGTTTGGCAGTCAATGTGCTGTGCTGTTTTTGGTATGCTTTTACCCTATACACATCTATGGTGAGCCTGAAAAAAATGCAAGCTAAAAATGCCAATTAATTTTCGAAGCAGAATCCCCGTGTTTCCGCACTAAAAAAAGTATGAGAAAAAACGATGCACAAAAAAGGTTGAACATGTGTAAAAAAAATACAGCAAAAATACAGAGCAGAATGGTATTGCTTATTAAGGGAAGACACCTGCATTTTTGCATGTGGCAACATCGCCTAATAATAAGGCTTCACTCACTATAGTGGAAAGACTCAATTAACCAATACTTTTTTTTTAGATTAATTATGGAAATTCACCAATTAACAAAATAGATACTGAGCTTTAGTTAGCTTAGTGAATATGCTAAATAAATAACAATAATTCTAATAACAGGCAGTAGAGATTATTGAATCCTTTGAGACTAAAATTTGCCAAGTCTGACATTTATCTTTTTAAATTCAATTAGCAGAGAATTGATTTTCTACAATTTGCAATACTGAAAAGCCTTCAGTTTCCCTGTGTGTAACACTCTGAGGTCTCCTAGGACTGTATTCAATCCCATTCAAGTTCTTTAACATAATCTCAAAGAGACCACACCATGAAACATCAAAACAACAAACACACACACACTATACATTTAAAAGTTCTTTTTAGGCACGGAACAGACTTCATGACCTGCAAGGTCCTTCAGTTTCCCAGGACATACAGCATCAGTGCAAGTCTTAGTAGCTCGCTCTCCAACTCTTCATCGATCAGATAGCTTGGTGTGGAGTATCAAGAGTTTTTCTTGCTAAAAAAAATGTGTATTATAGTTCCCAAATATGATATTTCCACTTTCACAAAAAGTATTGCACAGAAATTGCAAAAACTCACTACAGTTGCTTGTGACAAACAAGCACCCTGTTTGACACTATTTTTTTCACTTCAGAAATTGTTGTGCTACCTTGCTACTGCTTTCTAGTGCATTAAAAATAAAGAAAAAATGTGTAATTGTAAATCAAATGGAGTAGGAACAGATGTCAGCTCCACCATAACACTGATCAATTACACTGCTGTTGGTACCTCCCCTATCTACTGAATATCTGAATTATTTGCAGACTAATACGCTCATATTCTTCACTGCTGCAGTTGCACAATACACTATTGTCTTTGAGTATTTGTCAATTGTCTTAGGGCTTTCTCTCCAAATCTCAGCTACTGAGCAGTAAGCTCTGACATACTGCCCGGAATCACCATAAAATAGCTGCTGCATTTTGTGCCTCGACTTTTATACACATTCTAATAATCCCTCCTGATTGGCTGCCCTATACCTCCACATGATGTGATAGCTGCAAGACAATTTGCGGAAGCCAGTACATCAGGCATGAGGACATGTAAGGTTTCTGTAGCTGAAGCAATGTTCTTCTATATGTAAAATGGCAGGCAGCATTTTTGGGAGCAATTTGCATCATTTGAATCGCAAATGGTTCAAATTTGCTGGGACCTGTGAATTTCATAAAATTCGACACAAATTTGATTCACATCAAATCGATTTGTTCATCTGTAATAGGCAGTAATTCAGTTAAGTTTGACCCTGCACATATGATTGCTTTAATGTTTTGCGGACATCTAGTTACTATTCTTTAGGTGATGGAAGAATCAAGAGTTTTCTACAATTACCTGTATATAACCACTTATACACATATTTATACTTCACAACATCGAAATTACAAGTAAAAGTTGTGGAAATATTGAAATCACAGGATTGATATACATGTTAAAGATATCATATAGAGTTCGGAGAATTTGAAGGACTCCAACGATCAGCTAGATCTGTAGTAATCTGTGTAAACTGGACGGGAGGCCTGAAAATCTCATTACCTCCTGGCATTCCCGGCTCTTCTTTTGATTAGCTGGATGGGTGCGATGTTGTGCACTTGTCACCCCACATTGATGACGCTGAGAGAGCCCAGCTAATCAAAAGAAGAATTGCAAATGTCTAAAGGTAAAAGGATTTGCAGATCTCAAATCCTGCACCACTTATTACTGACCTGGCTGATGCACTAATGTCCTGAAAATCGATGCTCCGACCTCTATATGCAAACATCTTGATTTATTCAGTATTGAGCGCCACACACAGAAATGCTCACACTTACAACTTTTGGCTACTATCAATCAGGTTATTAATGGTTGAGGAATGTTCTGCCACGCTGTATGCACTTGGGCACGCAAATCAACAAAAAACGCTGCTGCCAACTCCCTTTGCATCTGAAAAGCAATGATGCCACAGACATGCTCGATTGGAGACAAATTCAAAGACACTGAGGCCATAGAAGCACATTTAGGTCATGCAGGCTGCTCATAGAAGGACGAACAATATGTTGTCTTGTCTTGTTGTGGTCCTGTTGTGTAGAAAAACAGCTCCTGTGACACTTTGGAGAAATGGCCATACCACTGGTTCCACAACCAAATGAATACAATGCTGAGCGGTAAGTGAACCTAGAATGACGTCCACAATCCCGGAGCAGGATTGGTGTGACACTCCCTCATGAAGAACTCTTTATGTTGTTGCCCACATGGTCTCATTATATTCAAAGAATGGCGCGTTGTGATCCCATTCCATGATGAAAGTGAAATTAGACATCACATACCAAACCTAAAGGTGTCAAAGAGTATCTTAAGCAAACTAACAGAAGGTGTTTGCATGACATTGGACTACAAGCCAGATGTTCAGCTTCAGGTGTTAGATTGACCTCACACCACCTCTATCACTGTCCTGGTGCAGAGCAAGACTGCAATGGATGCCTATACTCTATACACATTTGTCTTGGATGCAATAACTGGACATTGGTCTGGAGACCAAATGAGGTCTTCATGAGGGTATGTGAAAGTGTCTCAAGAGCTTGTTTTTCAACACAACACGAAATCACATGTTGCTTGTGCTACTGTTGCCTCCCGTTGGGCATATTTGAGATGTTATTGGTTTTTGCGTGTAGAGCTCATACTTAATACTAAAGAAGTTGAAATGCTTGAAATTTTGTTGACTTCTTTTATCATTCGCATAGTAACATGTCTGTCAATCCTGTGAGATATATAATTTATATGCACACATAGTTATACTATATATAACTCAAGATGTTCATTATAGCCACCAAACCCAGAACTGGTTTCACAAGAATGTGTTCACCTTCAACATGATTTGTATTGGGAGAGGACTGTGAAATACCTAAGGATGGGTCACAGGGTATAATTTAAAGTAGATGATGCAAGTAAAACAAACTAAAAAATATAAATATTATATAACTACTGCTGGTGATTATGTCAGCTTATATGTAATGCAGAAAAAACATTTTCATGTATGACAAAGATGAGGTGAAAGACTACAGCACAAAGAAAAAAAAAGCTGAGTGTTACTTGGACACAGCATTCCATTGACCTTTAGGCCATGTTCACATGTCTTTTAAACTCAGGCAAACCTATTAGGATTCTTAAGATGTTTCAGGAAACTATGGAATTTTTTTTTTCCTGAAACCTCTTTAGTGGGAAGTTTTTCTTGGGCGTTTGAGAGTTTTACCCAGCTAGTTGTTTTCCCATGGTTTTTGTGATATCTTATTTACTGTCATCTTCTGTTCATTTGTTTCTCTACTGAATAATGACAAAACTGGTAGCAGCTTTTGTTAAGCAAAAGAGGTCTTGAGTTTTCCCATTGACTTGTATTATAAAGTACAAAGCATCTTCCAAGCAGAAAACAGCCAAAGAATGGACGTCACTTTTTACAACTTGCCATTTTTAGAAATCTCCAGTGGTTAAAGACTTTCAAAAGCCTAAACATAAGCACAGCATGTCTGTTTTTGTTTTTACTAGAAATTCAAATGCTCATTCTGATTTCCAGCTGCAAAAGATGTTATCTGCACATACCCTTAAGGGTATGCCACACTAAGCGAGATCGCTACTGCGTCACCATTTATGACGCAGTAGAGATCTCGTTAGCGACCTAGCTGTGTGTGACATGTAGCGGCGATGTGGCCCCTGCTGAGATGTCGCTGATCGCTTATGAACATTCTGAGCCGTTTTTTGGTCGTTGGTGTCCCGCTGGTGAGCCTGAATCGCTGAGTGTGACACCCTTTATGAACGACTTCACCAGCGTCGCAGGTGGGACTAGGTTTTCCCAACAACCGCAGAGGTCATTATACAGATCGCTGATGAGTTGTGTTTGGAATCTAACTAGCGATTTCGCCAGGTTAAGTCGTTGTCGTGATTGCTGGTGCGATCGCTAAGTGTGGCAGTGCCTTTAGAAGGGAGTTTAAACCCTTAGAAGGGAGTTTAAAGAAGGTCTACTAAAGGAGGTCACCTCAGCAAGTACGACTATCACTTCCTACTTCACCTGAATAGTGGCATAATGCACTACCAGATTGCAGAGAAACGAGACAGTGAAGGACATTTAGTAGCAGGTTTGCAACTAAAATTTTTACACAGTTGTGTAATTTTTCTCAAATCTGTGAGCCAATGTCATTGTAATGCATGTCGTAATAGGACTACCCCGATTACAGAGACTAGTCCCCCCCACCGCAAGTGATGTCACTCCTTTCTAACAAGTGTTATGTGGTTATGTTTGCAGGCACTTCGCACCAAACTTATTATTAACAGGATACATTTGATAAACATCGAATGGCAAAATGAAAGTGCACTAGAGTCTTGTGGTCAATTACGCCATTATTGATTAATGTGCAGATATTAAATTTTTATTTATTTTTTTAAAACAGTGCCTGTGCCAACAGTCTAATATGAATGGGAGCCCAAGATAATCTGAGTGGTTAAGAATCCTACCTATCCTTTTGTTCTCCCAGAGATGATCCAACACCAGACTCGTCTGGCAGTGGCTCTCATGGAAAACACAGGAATGCTTGGCTGAGCAAGCAATCCTCTGTATTGGAGAAATAGCTACCAGTTGAACTGTCGGGCCAAAACATCATTTCCACTCACAGTCCTCTATGGTGGGTGGAGGAGGAAAGAGGGTTGTGCAGGTGCACTTTAAAAGGCATTTTCCAAACTCAAAATATTGACGATTCATTTTTATCAATATGCCGATGACATCTTTATGAATATCAGACATCCGGCACCAATGCTGGCTAGATGTTCCCAGCTTGAGTTGGATGTAAGCTGAAACGGTACAACTCCTTCCACTCCATAATGGCCATTGTCAGGTGCTGCAAGTCAGCGGTTGGTTAGCACACTCACTGATCAGCCGTTTTTAGTCAGATCTGAAAACAGCTGACCAATGGGTATGCTAACCAACCACTGATCGGATTTTGATTACCTAAACCATAGAAACGGACTAATTTGGCTGCAGCATGGAGCGAATATTGTCATCAAGAGCTCACTGAATAGGACATCAATGCAGCTAAATCCTGGTCGGTCCACATTGCATCTTTGACCAGGGTTAGGAGAGTATGCCTAGAAGGTATGCGTCGAACAGTGTGCATATTCAAGATGAATGCCAAGGCATCCATTCACCATAAGGTTACAGTAAACATACACCATGGTATATGTTTCTTTGGCCCTCTGTTTACTGCCCATACCTATATAGTTCATGAGTATACAGTCACATACCAATAAGAAAGAACAATTTTCCAGCCTCTGTTTGAATGGTGATGCTACAGTATATGTTAGTTTATAGTAAACGTCAAGAACTCTTCTTAAGTGCAGAGATGCAATGTGCACCTAGCCTAACAAAGATGGGGGCAGCAAAGAAACTGCGCTGGACAACAGAAGGTAAATAAAGCAAAGGGTTTTTTTTGTTTGTTTTTTTTTAAAATATACATAAGGAAACATTTTCTGAAAGGACAGCCCCTTTAACACAAACTTCCAAGGCCAGCATATCTTGCTGATTTCTGCAGTATAGGTATGCCATGTAAGGGCTTATTCACACATTAGTATTTTGCAGCCGTGTTTGTAAGGCAAAACCAGGAGTGGAACTTAAGAGGAAAACAAATTGAAAGATTGACACCTGTATATTAAAACCACTTTTGGTTTTAGTATACAACTAAATGGTGAAGTGCTGACCAAAAATACTGATGTCTGAATAAAGCCTAATGTGTATGGGGCCCTATGAAAACTCCAATAGATGACGCAAAGCATAAGCAATATTGAATTACAAAAGTTGCTTATGTTCACATGCACTATCACTTTCTGAAATAAAAACTAAGATTGCAATTATTCCAAGATAGGAATTTGGGTCCAACTTCAAGCTATCAGATCTTTGCAAAAGGCTGGAATTAGGGACCACAATGAACGGTCCAACCTCTGGTCTCCCAAACTGAAGCAACAGCCTCACATACACAGGGACATATAGTATACTAAATACCTATACAGTTTTATTTGAGGCCTCTTTATTAACAGTCATGGTAGGTGTCTTGGACCACTAAAACAAGCATTGAGAATGAATTTCCACCTTTTCCAATCAAGTCAGTGGTACTAGTTACATAAACTGAAGAGTGGTCTTATTGACACAGATGTTCTTTTTACCCCAAAATTAAAATTTCTGGCATTCTCTCAAGTTACTTTTAGAAGGACTTTAACCAAGTGTTAGGATGCTGGACTTTCACTGATGAAGATATTTCCTTCACTGTAGTAATAATTCGATATTCTCATTCTTCAAGAACAATCTGGAATAACGCCACAAAACAGAGAGATGCGATCTACTTTTCATTTATTACCTATAAATAACTTAAGTGACCATCCTACAAACATTTACAAGGCTTGTACAAAATAACAAAAAAGTTCATTTTGTGTTAAAGAGAATTGGGATTAAAAAAAATGCCCAAATACTCTGGGAAGAAAAAAAAAAAAAAAAAAAAAAAGCTAAGCGATAGTGATCAAGTATATAAGTATATAAACAGTATATGCTACCCCAGGTCTTTATTAAATAAGTAAATGTCCCTTGTTGGTCATTCTTCACGTGCACAGGTCATCCAAGGCCAATGGTCGCTGAGTGTTCATAATAAAAAAAAAAACACCTCTTTACCCCATGTGTCCATATCCTTATATCGAAAATGTACCGCTAAATATATTCACTCAATTTTAAATTAATTGCATGTGATGTTGTGATGGCTACTTCAGCAGACAGGCTATCCTGAAGAGTGAGGATTTCACCAGTATGGCCAGTAAGTAGAGAGCCATAGTTCATTTTTCTGGTACAATAGCAAGACGGAAACTTCCATTAAAACAGTGAAGTTCTCCTTTATCAATATAACACTTCGATGGAAAACACGGAAAGAGCATTCACCGCTTCTTTTTGCTGTGTCTCAACATCTTCTTTCTCTTTAGGATCATATCATAAAGTTTCTCAAGTCCTTGATGGAGACCTCTGCCGTCCACTGCACTGCAACCCTGAATGTGACTCAAGGTGGATGTGCCAAGTTCATGTAGCGCTAGTAACTTCTCCACCTCTGTCACAGAGAGTGCATCAGCTACGTCTTGTTTGTTAGCGAGGATTAGAACAGGCACACCTTGGTTTTCAGAAGTCCTGGTAATTTTGTGTAGCTCCACTTTGGCCTCCTCCATTCGTTCCTGCTCTGAAGAGTCCACAACAAACACCATACCGTCAGTCCTTCTGGTGTAGGATTTCCATAAGGGTCTTAGTTTCTCCTGGCCACCTACATCCCAGACTTGAAACGTGATTGCTTTGGAATTCCCAACAGGGGCTTTGATTTTTTCCATATTAAACCCCTTGGTGGGAACACACTTCACAAACTCCTTAAATTTTAGTCTGTATAACAAAGAAGTCTTCCCAGAGGAGTCCAATCCGATAACCACCACATGTAGGGTTTGAAAGGTAGGAAGAAATGAGGTGTTGGGTGCTATCTCTGTAAGATGGTTCCCCATGTTTTTTTTTTAAATATATTAGGTCTTGAAGACTTTTTCCAAGGATGGTACTTGAGCACTTCAAAAGGAGTCACATAGCAAAATGTGTAAATGCCACTCTGAAATGCTTATCTGCAAGGAGAAAAAAAAAGACCATTAGTAAACATCTGGCACTGATAAAGCAATTAAAGGAAAACTGTAGGACTGAGGGGGCAGGGAGAGGTTGAAAAACCAAGAAGCAGAAATTTTAGACCCCTCCCCAATGTTACAATGCCTATCTGCAGGACTACAAAGAATCATTCAGATAAGTTCAGATGTTTGTCCCTTATGAAGAAGAAATACAGTGCTGCCACAAGCTAAAGGTTTAACCTAACCACAACATTTCCAGACTGGTTTGTGGACTTACTGAAATTTGAGAGTGGCTGAGGTCATTGTTTGCAATAGACTTTGTACATGCAAAGTACTTGAAGCAGGTATACAATACAAAACGCTTGTTAGCACCCTGCAAAATTAATGACTAACTCAAATAAAAAGCATATTATATCATGAAGACAATTCATATTAAAAAGGAGCCCTATGATAAAAGATAATCTGGATTATAACCAACATCTTCAAGAACTGGAGAAGGCACCAGAACATACAACACGGATTTGCATCCTACACAACCGGCTTGTTGAACAGTGTAAACAGCAGATAAATATATCCTCAGTGTTTGCTGTATCCAAGGGCAGCAGTGAAGATTATGGTCTCCTCCACAAGAAGGCTAATGTTTAACATCTAGCCACACATCTGTAAGGGGACCCTAAACCCCCATCCCAGGAGTGAGGGCACTTTGTCCATCTCCAGTGAATAGATTATGCTGCAGGCTCAGGTGCTTTTCAGTCAATAAAGCCAGTCAGCTGTAAGGAAAGCCAGCTCTAAACATCAGTGGGTCTATTGACATACTTGGGAATCACAATACAAGGGCTTAATGGGATACGCAACATGGGCCAATATTTTGGAAAAGCTTTTAACTTAAGGCTCTGTAGATTTAAGAAAATAAGCATATTGGTAAAAGGACACCCATGTGCCAAGGCCAGAAGAGCTCTGCAGCTTTGGCACACAAGCGCCATTCTGCACGCGGAAAGCATGTTCTCTACATGTTCACCCAGTGCGCACACAGAACGAGGAAAACCAAACCCACGATCCGTAAGAACGGATCTGGGGATTTTGTCAGCACAGCATGGCTTTGTAGTGTGGGGGGAGAAAAAAAAAAGTCAGTGGTCATAATCAGATACGAATTACATGTCCTGACAGACTGGACCAGGCGGTGATCATTTCTCAGAGCCAATTAAATTAAAAGCAAGGCAATGATATCAGATGTCTGCAGCTAGTCCCGATGATCCACAACATTAATTCACTAAACAGCGTCCGTTACCATCATCAGAAATTGTGCACAAGAAATCATCATCATCGGCCTCCCGGGTGAAATCAGTCTCTGTTCACACTCAAAGGGGCTAAATGCAGATGCCCAAGACAAGCAGCTAATTGGGATCACAGCCAAAGTCCTGCAGATCCAGCCATCACCCCACAGCAGGCAAAGGTCACCAGTGAAAGCAAGCAGTGGAGGATTACTCTGCCCACAGCAGGGTACAACACCACATTCATGGGGTACAAATGACAGCCAGCAGAGCCCCAGATGGGCAAACATACCAGTCTGTGCAGTGCGGGAATAACCTGGCACCACTGACGGAGAAACCTGCACCAGCAGCAAACATAGCCTGTACATGTGCTGGAGAAACGCAGCAGCCTCCCTGCACACAGCATACATGCGCTACTCACAGTATGGACTTAGCGGCAGTGACCGGTACTAATGCCATTTACCACTTGTATCAGCAATATCATTCCTCCACCATTAACAAACCAAGAACACAGCTAAGTATAGCGCGAATCGAAATAACCGCGATGCTATTTACCTTGTGCACACAGCCTGCGTATAGCGATAGCTAGCCGCACTCCCATACACACACACACACACAGTGCGTGCGCTCCTCTCCCCTTCACAGCTGCCAACACTCTGCACTCGCACCAACAGCCTCCCAAGCCTACCCTCAGTCCCGTGACGTCACCGCGAGACCACGCCCTCCCCGCGAGCTCTTGCCCAGCCCCTTTAACCCCGTACACTAATAATATATATTACCATTCACTATAACATTACACGTCTAGCCCGTATTGTGTCCCTGCATAGGCTGGAATACGTGATAATGAGGTTATGTATGCTGTATGCAGACAGTGCTGTATACTACCCCAGCACTTTTATAGCACTGGTCTGTTAGTAGTTGTGAAACTACAAGTCCCAGCATACTTAGCAAGCAGTGGATAGCAGCTAAAATGCAACTACAACTCCCAATGTACTCAGGCAGCCACAGTAGTTGTCCGGGACTGAGGGGCTGTTAATAACCAGCTACATGTTTGCTATCGGCGGTCATTTATTAGCCCGTCTACACAAGCGGAGACCCTTCTTCCCATGTGCACAGAGTGATCTGTAATAGAAAGCTGAGTGGGCACAGGCCGCCATTGTTCTCGGCAGCGCATGTCCCATTTACACAAGATGATGCGCTGCCGAGGAGAATAGTCTTTTGCGCAAACCAAGAGTGCGTGTAGTGCGCATCCATCTGGTGATCGGCAACCTGTTTACACTGGAAGATGACTGAGATGTGAACATGCTTAGGCCACGTTCACACATTCAGTATTTGGTCAGTATTTTGCCTCAGTATTTGGTCAGTATTTTACCTCAGTATTTGTAAGCCAAAAGAAGGAAAGGAACTATCAGAGGAAAAGTATAATAGAAATATGTCATCACTTCTGCATTTATCACCCACTCCTAGTTATGGCTTACAAATACTGAGGTAAAATACTGACCAAATACTGAGGTAAAATACCAAATACTGAGGTAAAGTACTGACCAAATACTAAGGTAAAATACCAAATACTGAGGTAAAATACTGGACCAAATACTGAGGTAAAATACTGACTAAATACTGAGGTAAAATACCAAATACTGAGGTAAAATACGACAAATACTAAGGTAAAATACCAAATACTGAGGTAAAATACTGACCAAATACTGAGGTAAAATACCAAATACTGAAGTAAAATATGACCAAATACTGAGGTAAAATACTGACCAAATACTGAGGTAAAATACCAAATACTGAGGTAAAATACTGACCAAATACTAGGTAAAATACCAAATACTGAGGTAAAATACTGACCAAATACTGAGGTAAAATACCAAATACTGAAGTAAAATACTGACAAATCTGAGGTAAAATATGACCAAATACTGAGGTAAAATACTAAAACTGCTGAGGTAAAATACCAAATACTGAGGTAAAATACCAAACTGAGGTAAAATACTGAGGTAAAGTACTGACCAAATACTGAGGTAAAATACTAAATGCTGAGGTAAAATACTGAGAGGTAAAATACTGACCAAATACTGAGGTAAAATACTGACCAAATACTGAGGTAAAATACCAAATACTGAGGTAAAACACTGAACAAATTCTGAGGTAATATACTGAGGTACAATACTGAGGTAAAATACTGACCAAATACTGAACATGTGCACGTGGCCTAAAATGCTCAATTGTGCAGTGTAATGGCGCCTTTAGGCTATAGTCACGAATAACGAATATAATGGCGACCAAATTCTAAAACTTTTCCTAATTGTTATATACTTATTGATCGATCCTCCAATATCTGAATGCAGAAATTTATATTGTGACTGAAAAACGTTATTTAGGCTACGTCTCCATAATGAGCTTTTTATGCTGCATATTTTTTTTAAAAAATGCCAGTAACCGATCTTTCATAATAGGTGCAGAAAATCTGCTACATCAAAAACTCCCCAGAAGCTCACGGTGGGAACGTATCCTATAAGTTTAGGACTGGATGTAATAACAGGGGCTTTTATTTCACTTTATTCCCCGGTATCATCTGGCGAGCTCTGAGTTGGCCAAAAGTCCAGTAACGTGGTCACATTGGTCATGCATCTGCCATGTACATCTGTCAGGCTGACATGTCAGCGCCCGCTGTGCCAGCAGGTAAAGGGGAGTGAGAAGGTCAGATATTTCCCTTCATTTTCAAGAGCTCTGCTTGCTGGCATTGAATTGAAACACTTCATTACAGGTTATTAACCTGTCCTGCCCACGTCCTTGATGCATGATTTGTTATGCATTATCGTATTATGGTGGTACGCTGCATTTTATGGTCTGCAACCATATTCTGGTTTTACGGAACTGAATTTAGGACACTAAAGAACATTCTAGTGATCCAGGTACCCCTAAGATCCACTGGTTGTATTGCATCCATAGTGGCCTAAGAGACCTGATTTACATGCCAAGCTAAGTGACCAGGAAAAAAATCAAGGTTTACCCCCTGAATCAGCTTCTACTCTAGTCTTTCTAGTCTGTGGACATAAAAGTTCTCACAAGGCACATGTGCGCCCCCTTGTGGAAATCCACAATATTACGTATTATTACAAATTGAAGAAGTGTTGTTAACTACTGTATGAGATGGATGAACAGATGTCGGCTGGTTTAGTTAATATATCATATTACAAAATTTTCTGAATAAACCAAGTATAATATGATGTCAGTGGAGAAGAAAATTGTTACACTGTAAAAACCTTAGGCTAATATCACATGTCCAGTAATCACTGAAGCGGATCCAGCAACAATCAGTTATCTAAGGCTACATTCACACATTCAGTATTTGGTCGGTATTTTACCTCAGAAATTGCAAGTCAAAACCAGGAGTGGAACAATCAGAGGAAAAGTATAATAGAAACACGTCACCACTTCTGGATTTATCACCCACTCCTGGTTTTGGCTTACAAATACTGAGGTAAAAAACTCACCTAATACTGAGGTCAAATACTGAGGTAAAATACCAAATACTGAGGTAAAATACTGACCAAATACTGAGGTAAAATACTGACCAAATACTGAGGTAAAATACTGACCAAATACTGAGGTAAAATACTGACCAAATACTGAGGTAAAATACTGACCAAATACTGAGGTAAAATACTGACCAAATGCTGAGGTAAAATACTGACCAAATACTGAACCTTGGAACGTGGCCTTAGCATGATCTAAAAATTGCTGTGCATAGGCAACTTTTTTGTCTCTCTAAGGCCGGGATCACACATGCGAGAAACACAGCCGAGTCTCGCATGTGAAATCCCAGCTCTGGCGCCGGCACTCGGGAGTGGAGCGTGCGGCTGCATAGAAATACATGCAGCTGCACACTCCACTCCCGAGTGCCGGCGCCAGAGCTGGGATTTCACATGCGAGACTCGTCCATGTTTCTCGCATATGTGATCCCGGCCTTAGAAAACTGATTGCATCTGGATCCGTTTATTTTTTACATTGAAGTCTATGGAAAATGGATCCGTTAAATAGTCATCTGTTTTTCTTCCATTTGAAACCGATCCGGTTTTTTTTTTGCTTATTTGGTCAGTTTTAAATGGAAGAAAAATGAACGTCTATTTAACAGATCCATTTTCCATAGACTTCAATGTTGAAAAAACGAATCCAGATGCAATCAGTTTTGTTATCCGGACAAAGATGTGTTTGACATTGGATTGGTTTCAAATGGAACAAAACAGAAGGCTTTTTAACTGATCAGTTTTCTATGGACTTCAATGTAAAAGCATGGATCCAGGTGAAATCATGTTTTTTTAAGCTGAACAAAAAAGTTGTATCTGCACAACTTTGCTGCTGTATCCATTCTAACAGATCATTTCTAGACATGTGAACATAGCCTTAGCAGGACAAAATAGTTGTGCAAACACATCTTTGTCCGGATGACAAAACTGATTGCATCTGGATTCGTTTTTTCAACATTGAAGTCTATGGAAAATGTCCAGAAATGATCCGTTAGAATGGATACAGCAGCAAAGTTGTGCAGATACAACTTTTTAGTCTGTTTTTAAAAAACTGATCTCTTCTGGATCTGTTTTTTTAACATTGATGTCTGCGGAAAATGGATCCATTAATTAGCCACCCATTTCTATTTCATTTGTAACGGATCCATATTTTGCTTACTGGATCCGTAAGGCCACGTGCACACGTTGAGTATTGGGTCCATATTTCATATCAGTATTTGGTGAGTTTTTTACCTCAGTATTTGTAAGCCAAAACCAGGAGTGGGTGATAAATACAGAAGTGGTGACATGTTTCTATCATACTTTTCCCCTGATTGTTCCACTCCAATTGTTCCATATCCAGTAATCATCTTTTAGAAAGGATCCAAGCAGCAATCCGTTAACAAAAAGTTGTGCAGATACAACTTTTTTGTTCAGCTTAAAAAAACATGATTTCACCTGGATCCATGTTTTTTCATTGAAGTTCATAGAAAACTGATCAGTTAAAAAGCCTTCTGTTTTGTTCCATTTGAAACCAATCCAATATTTAAAGAACAGATCCTTTTCACATGAACTAAAAACGGATGGCTATTTAACTGATCAGTTTTCCATAGACTTCAATGTAAAAAAGGATCTAGTTGAAATAAGTGTTTTTTAAACTGACAAAAAAGTTGTTAATGGATTGCTACTGGATCTGTTTTAACTGATGATTACTGGAAATGTGACCATAGCCTTACAGATACTGAGGTAAAAAACTCATCAAATACTCAATGTATGCATGTGGCCTTACAAATGGAAGAAAATGGATGGCTAATTATCAGATCTGTTTTCCATTAACCTCAATGTTAAAAAAGGATCTTTTTTTTTTAAATGGACTAAAACGTTATGACTGCACAACTTTTTTTGCCAACGGATTGCTGCTTGATCCATTCTAACGAATCACTACTGGACATGTGAACATAGTCTAAGGCTGTGGTTCCACGATCCGGAACCACAGCGCTTTGGACGGAGCGGAAAGTCCGCTCCGCCCAAAGCCCCGCCCCCTAGTGAACGCGTGATCAATCCGGATGTGTTCATGGAACACATCCGGAACACATCCGGAATGACCGCAGGGCTACACAGCCCTGTGTTATTTCCCTTGCGGCGACGCAGCGTCGCCGCAAGGGAATAGGACATGCTGCGGTCTAAAAAGACATGCCGCATGTCCGTTAACGCAGGTCTGCCGCCTGCGTGTTTTTAAGCATAGTGGAGACGGGATTTCTTGAAATCCCCTCCACTATGCTGTAACATCTGGACGCTGCGTGTTTGACGCTGCGCCAGCGCACAGCGTCAAACACGCAGCAATTCCTGAAGCATTCCGGATCGTAGAAACATACCCTAAAATAACATCCCCAACAGTGTCACCAGCAAAGCATCCCCACACCATCACACCACCTCCTCCATGCTTCACGGTGGGAACCAGGCATGTAGAGTCCATCCGTTCACCTTTTCTGTGTGCAAAGCAGTAATCAAAGCAAAAGGTAGCTACTTTGAAGAACCTTGAATATAAGACATATTTTCAGATGTTTCACACTTTTTTGTTAAAGGGAATCTGTCACCCCAAAAATGCCATATCAAGTAAAGATATGGCTGAATAGAGCGTCCCATAACTAAGCTAACGGTGGGTATCATATATCATGATACCCCCGTTTTCATAGCAAAATACCTTGGTAAAGTTGGTGATTAAACGTGTCAATCACTGCGGTCAGGTCAGGAGGGCGGCGGTTTTCATGTCCTCCCCCGCCCCCGCTCCTCGTCTTCTGTTGCGTATCGCCGTCTGTGAATACCACAGACGGCCAGGGTCGGACTGGCTCACCGGAGAACCGGAGGATTCTCCGGTGGGCCCTGGCATCTGGGGGGCCCTGGCACCTGCTGGCATACAGGGGCCAGTTGCCTAGGGCCCCCGCTGCTCCAGGGGCCCCCAGCCGGTGGCGTGTCGCTAATAGCGGCACACCACGCAGCTGCCATGGGGGCCCCGTGCCAGCGGAGCAGCAGCGGGTGACAGGAGGCAGGAGCCCCAGTCCCCGCTGCTAAAGAGAAATGAATATTCACTGTTTCCCACGCCCACATGGGCGTGGGAAGCAGTGAATATCATTACTTACCTGTCACCCGCTCCAACCGCTGAGCGCCGCTGTGTCCTCACGTCCTCTCTTGCTGCAATGTTCAGGCAGAGGGCGCGATGACGTCATTAGTGAGTGCCGCGCCCCCTGCCTGATCATTTACTGCCGAAGGACCGAAGACAGCGGCGCTCAGCAGTGGACCCGGTGACAGGTAAATATCGCAGGTGCCCAGGACACCAGCACCTGGCCCCCAGCGACGAGAGGTGAGTATGTCTTTTTTTTTTTTTTGCAGCATCTATGGGGGCACAGTGGAGCATTTATGGGGGCATAATCTATGGGGGCATAATATGGAGCATTTATGGGGGCATAATCTATGGGGCATAATCTGTGAAGCATTTATGGGGGCATAATCTATGGGGGCATAATCTGGAGCATTTATGGGGGCATAATCTATGGGGGCATAATCTGTGGAGCATTTATGGGGGCATAATCTGGAGCATTTATGGGGGCATAATCTATGGGGGCATAATCTGTGGAGCATTTATGGGGCATAATCTATGGGGGCATAATCTGTGGAGCATTTATGGGGGCATAATCTATGGGGGCATAATCTAAGGAGCATTTATGGGGGCATAATCTATGGAGCATCTATAGGGGCATAATCTATGGGGGCACAATCTATGGAGCTTCTATGGGGGCATAATCTAAGGAGCATCTATGGGGCACAATCTATGGAGCTTCTATGGGGGCATAATCTAAGGAGCATCTATGGGGCATAATATATGGGGGCATAATCTAAGGAGCATCTATGGGGGCATAATCTATGGGGGCATAATCTAAGGAGCATTTATGGGGGCATAATCTATGGAGCATCTATAGGGGCATAATCTATGGGGGCACAATCTATGGAGCTTCTATGGGGGCATAATCTAAGGAGCATCTATGGGGGCACAATCTATGGAGCTTCTATGGGGGCATAATCTAAGGAGCATCTATGGGGGAATAATCTAAGGAGCATTTATGGGGCATAATCTATGGAGCATCTATAGGGGCATAATCTATGGGGGCACAATCTATGGAGCTTCTATGGGGGCATAATCTAAGGAGCATGTATGGGGGAATAATCTAAGGAGCATTTATGGGGGCATAATCTATGGAGCATCTATATGGGCATAATCTATGGGGGCACAATCTATGGAGCTTCTATGGGGGCATAATCTAAGGAGCATCTATGGGGGCACAATCTATGGAGCTTCTATGGGGGCATAATCTAAGGAGCATCTATGGGGGAATAATCTATGGAGCATCTATGGGGGCATAATCTATGGAGCATCTATGGGGGCATAATCTATGGAGCATCTATGAGGGCACAATCTATGGATTATCTATGGGGGCATAATACATGGGCAGCATATGGGGCACAATCTATGGAGCATCTTGTGGGGCATAATACATGGGGCAGCATATGGGGCATAATCTCATTTTCCACCCTAGGCTTATACTCGAGTCGATAAGTTTTCCCAGTTTTTTTGTGGCAAAATTAGGGGGGTCGGCTTATACTCGAGTATATATGGTATCTATCTATTATCTATCTATATCTATATATATATATATATATAGCATTATACCCTATGAGGGGGGCAGCATTATCCTCTATGAGGGGGCAGCATTATCCCCTATGAGGGGGGCTGCTTTATAATCTATGAGGGAGGCTACCCCAACTCCTGCTACATAATTAAGACATGTACTACCTTATATTATACCCTGATATTAGTGTGTTTTACTGCACAATTTGTGGTCTTGTATTTATTTCTATGTAGCTACATAGTGGGCCCCAAGAATGATTTTCTCTGGTGGGCCCAAGGTGTTCCAGTCCGACGCTGCAGACGGCGTTCGGTTCCCGCAATTGCGCGATTCAAAATTGTGCCCGGCGCATGCGCAGTATGCTTTGCCCAGCAGTGGGCAAAGCATAAAATGACTATAGCGCATGCGCTAGTTTTTCCTTGCCCCGGAAGTCGTCCAAGGCAAGCAGGATTTTCCGGGGCAAGGAAAAACTAGCGCATGCACTGTAGTCATGTTATGCTTTGCCCACTGCGCCGGGCACAATTTTGAATCGCGCAATTGCGGGAACCGAACGCGATACGCAACAGAAGACGAGGAGCGGAGGCCGGGGAGGACATGAAAACCGCCGCCCTCCTGACCTGACCGCAGTGATTGACACGTTCAATCACCAACTTTACCAAGGTATTTTGCTATGAAAACGGGGGTATCATGATATATGATACCCACCGTTAGCTTAGTTATGGGACACTCTATTCAGCCATATCTTTACTTGATATGGCATTTTTGGGGTGACAGATTCCCTTTAAGTGTAATGTATAATTCCACATGTGTTAATTCATAGTTTTGATGCCTTCAGTGTGATTCTACAATTTTCATAGTCATGAAAATACAGAAAAATCGTTGAATGAGAAGTTGTGTCCAAACTTTTGTTCTGTACTGTATATATTGCAGCAATTTAAAAATTGCTGCTAATTTTCCAAAACCTGATTGGGATAGGCAAAAGTCCATGCACAATGCTGCTAAACCAACTCAATTTACAGTTAAAGAAATTTTCCCAAGGGGCCTCACGTGACTTTTGTGGAAGGCTGAAGCTGTGGGCTGAAATTAATGCTTCTCAATATTAATATTATTAAAATAATCATATATTAATATTATTGTTATTACTTAATATTGAGCAGAATTAAGTCTGTTGGCTTGCTGCTACTGTTAGTACATGTTACTGTAGAGAAACGGGAGGTCAGCAGGTGCTGTAGTTGGCTGGCTTGAGACCTCATGGACCAGGGATTATCCCACCAAACGCCTGCTCTCCTTTTACCGTGGACCTAATACTACTCAGACAACACAGGGTGAGGGTATAACAGTGTGGCAATACTTTATTGAACCACAAAACAGACAATAACACATAGAACAGTCCCAGCAAAATACCCAAGATGGTACAAAATTACAGAGTCTCACCCTTCAACTGACTCGCCGGGATTAAAGCAGCTGTGACTTCCAGGGCCGAATAACCCCACCTGTGGAACGCACAGAAAAGAGGTAACGACAAACTTAGGAAGCTGCCAGTCCATTGAGGTACGAGGCCAGGTGACCGGTGTGTTCAATTCATTACTTCCCCAAACATATTCATGGGTTCAGTGATGGTCAATGAATCAGATCTGTATTCTTTCAACCGGGGCCATGGTCGCCTAAGCTGGTATTCCATAGAACAGAGGTCTCAAACTGCATTCCTCAAGGGCTGCAAACAGGTCATGTTTTCAGGATTTCCTTGTATTGCACAGGTGATAATTTAATCACCTGCACAGATAATGATTCCAGCACCTAGTGCAATGCTAAGGAAATCTTGAAAACACGCACGGTTTGCGACCCTCAAGGAATGTAGTTTGAGACCCCTGCTATAGAACGTCAAATCTGTGTCCTTCGTGATGGAGCCATAACGTTCTGGCAGTTGTCCTGTAGAGTAATCCTGGCTTTGGTTTTGTAAAGAGTCTCTGGTTCTTTGGATTTCTTGTTACAGAGGCATATCCCTTTTATATAGTTCACAACTGTTGCCATTCAAGACATCATCCAGAGGTCAAGAGGAAGGTGTGATGAGATTAACTCACATTGTTTGAATACTTAATCAATTAGCATAGTTTTTACTTTTCTGTTTTGCAAGTCAACAAGCCACAGGCTCCCCCACAATGGTCAATCAACATATTATTAAACATCTATTGTTCAATTACCCTATGTCTCAATCCCTCAAAGATAGCAGACAATGAGTTTGCAGCAAACAGCAACTCCAGAGTCACATTCAGGCTAGTATGAACAATAATATTTCACAAACTACATGATTATACAGAATATCATGATAATTAAAAATGATGATTAAAAATGATGCAATGTCACAAAAAGACAAAGCGGAAGCGAAACGCGCGTTGGAGTGGTGTGTGCAGGGGGCAGAGAGGCATGGGCGTACCCACCGTGGGGCAGGGGGGGCCGTTGCCCCCCCTAGGAGCAGGGGCGCGCCGTGCCAAGATGAGGCCATCGCATCAGCCGGCCCTTTAAAAGGTGCTTCTGGGCTGGCTGCGACTCACATACTAGACTGTATGGGCTCTTTCCAGCGGTGTGACATCGTTCCCGGGGGCGTGTTCTGCAAAGCCAGGAAGCCAGGAAGAGAAGCCGTGTGCTTGCTGCAGGAGGGAAATCTGAGGTCAGTCAGAGTCCTCAGTGACATAGGAGGATTTATTAATTAATGGGTTGATGTCTCCTTATCTACAGTAATATATACCTGACAGGAGCCTGTACAGTCTATATCTACAGTCTGTAGATATAGACTGTATGGGCTCCTGTCAGGTATATATTACTGTAGATATAGACTGTATGGGCTCCTGTCAGGTTTATATTACTGTAGATATAGACTGTACGGGCTCCTGTCAGGTATATATTACTGTAGATATAGACTGTATGGGCTCCTGTCAGGTTTATATTACTGTAGATATAGACTGTACGGGCTCCTGTCAGGTATATATTACTGTAGATATAGACTGTATGGGCTCCTGTCAGGTATATATTACTGTAGATATAGACTGTACAGGCTCCTGTCAGGTATATATTACTGTAGATATAGACTGTACGGGCTCCTGTCAGGTATATATTACTGTAGATATAGACTGTATGGGCTCCTGTCAGGTATATATTACTGTAGATATAGACTGTATGGGCTCCTGTCAGGTATATATTACTGTATAGACTGTACAGGCTCCTGTCAGGTATATATTACTGTAGATATAGACTGTACGGGCTCCTGTCAGGTATATATTACTGTAGATATAGACTGTATGGGCTCCTGTCAGGTATATATTACTGTAGATATAGACTGTACGGGCTCCTGTCAGGTATATATTACTGTAGATATAGACTGTACGGGCTCCTGTCAGGTATATATTACTGTAGATATAGACTGTATGGGCTCCTGTCAGGTATATATTACTGTAGATATAGACTGTATGGGCTCCTGTCAGGTATATATTACTGTAGATATAGACTGTACAGGCTCCTGTCAGGTATATATTACTGTAGATATAGATTGTATGGGCTCCTGTCAGGTATATATTACTGTAGATATAGACTGTACGGGCTCCTGTCAGGTATATATTACTGTAGATATAGACTGTACGGGCTCCTGTCAGGTATATATTACTGTAGATATAGACTGTATGGGCTCCTGTCAGGTATATATTACTGTAGATATAGACTGTATGGGCTCCTGTCAGGTATATATTACTGTAGATATAGACTGTACAGGCTCCTGTCAGGTATATATTACTGTAGATATAGACTGTACGGGCTCCTGTCAGGTATATATTACTGTAGATATAGACTGTATGGGCTCCTGTCAGGTATATATTACTGTAGATATAGACTGTATGGGCTCCTGTCAGGTATATATTACTGTATAGACTGTACAGGCTCCTGTCAGGTATATATTACTGTAGATATAGACTGTACGGGCTCCTGTCAGGTATATATTACTGTAGATATAGACTGTAGGGCTCGTGTCAGGTATATATTACTGTAGATATAGACTGTACGGGCTCCTGTCAGGTATATATTACTGTAGATATAGACTGTACGGGCTCCTGTCAGGTATATATTACTGTAGATATAGACTGTATGGGCTCCTGTCAGGTATATATTACTGTAGGTATAGACTGTAATGGGCTCCTGTCAGGTATATATTACTGTAGATATAGACTGTATGGGCTCCTGTCAGGTATATATTACTGTAGATATAGACTGTACGGCTCCTGTCAGTATATATTACTGTAGATATAGACTGTACGGGCTCCTGTCAGGTATATATTACTGTAGATATAGACTGTATGGGCTCCTGTCAGGTATATATTACTGTAGATATAGACTGTACGGGCTCCTGTCAGGGATATATTACTGTAGATATAGACTGTAAGGCTCCTGTCAGGTATATATTACTGTAGTATAGACTGTAGGGCCCTGTCAGTAATATTACTGTAGATATAGACTGTATGGGCTCCTTCAGGTATATTTACGTAGATATAGACTGTAGGGCTCCTGTCAGTATATATTACTGTAATATAACTGAGGGCCTCAGTATATACTGTAATAAGACGTACCTCTGTCAGGTATATATTACTGTAGATATAGACTGTAGGGCTCCTGTCAGTAATATATTAATACTGACGGTTAGGAATTACGTAGATTAGACTGTAGGCTCCTGTCAGTATTATTATGTAGATATAGACTGACGGGCTCCTGTCAGGATTATACTAACTGTAGTATATATACTGACGAGGCTCCTGTCAGGTATTATATATAACTGTAGGCCCATATATTGACTAGTAAAACTGCAGGCCCTGTCAGGTTATATACGTAATATAACTGTAGGCCATAGTATATACGTGATATAGACGAGCTCCTGTCAGGTATATTACGTAATATAATATAATATATTACTGTAGATAGACTGTACGGGCTCCTACAGGTTATATTACTGTAGATATAGACTGACAGGCTCCTGTCAGGTATATATTATGTAATATTAGACTGAATGGCTCCTGTCAGGTATATATTACAGTAATATAGACTGTACGGGCTCCTGTCAGGTATATATTACGTAGATATAGACTGAAGGGCTCCTGTCAGGTTATATTACTGTAGATATAGACTGTAAGGCTCCTTCAGTTATATTACTGTAGATATAGACTGTATCTCTGAATTTAAATAGCTGTATGGGCTCCTGTCAGGTATATATTACTGTAGATATAGACTGTATGGGCTCCTGTCAGTATATATTACAGTAATAAGACTGTACGGGCTCCTGCAGGTATATATTACTGTAGATATAGACTGTACGGGCTCCTGTCAGGTATATATTACTAGTATATATAGACTGTACAGGCTCCTGTCAGGTATATATTACTTAAAAATATAACTGACAGGAGCCCTACAGGTCATATATCTACAGTAATATAACCTGACATGGGCTCCGTCAGTATATAGTAATAATAAGCTCTGTATATAGTAAAAAACTACGGCCCTGTCAGATAACAGAGAAAGCTGTACAGGCTTGACAGGTATATATTAACATAATATATACCTGACAGGAGCCCATACAGTCTATATCTACAGTAATATATACCTGACAGGCCTGTACAGTCTATATCTACAGTAATATATACCTGACAGAGCCTTACAGTCTATATCTACAATAATATATACTGACAGGAGCCCATACAGTCTATATCTACATAATATATACCGACAGGAGCCCTACAGTCTATATCTACAGTAATATATACCTGACAGAGCCCATACAGTTTATCTACTAAACTACAGAGCATACAGTCTATATCACAGTACTATCCTGACAGGAGCCCATACAGTCTATATCTACAATAATATATACCTGACAGGAGCCATACAGTCTATATCTACAGTAATATATACCTGACAGGAGCCCGTACAGTCTATATCTACAGTAATATATACCTGACAGGAGCCTGTACAGTCTAATCTACAGTAATATATACCTGACAGAGCCCGTACAGTCTAATACAGTAATATATACCTGACAGGAGCCCGTACAGTCTATATCTACAGTAATATTCTGACAGAGCCCATCAGTCTATACTACATAATATAACCTGACAGGAGCCCATACAGTCTATATCTACAATAATATATACCTGACAGGAGCCCTACAGTCTATATCTACAGTAATATATACCTGACAGGAACCTGTACAGTCTATATCTACAGTAATATATACCTGACAGGAGCCTGTACAGTCTATATCTACAGTAATATATACCTGACAGGAGCCCATACAGTCTATATCTACAGTAATATATACCTGACAGGAGCCCGTACAGTCTATATCTACTGTAATATATACCTGACAGGAGCCCGTACAGTCTATATCTTCAGTAATATACTGTATATCTGACATACAGAGGCTGGGCTGGGGCTGATGTATATACAGGTGCTGGTCTGGGCACATTATTAAAAGAAGGAGACAATGATGGGGCATATTACTACAAGAAGGGGACAATGATGGGGCATATTTCAGGGTGGAATCTACTTGCATTCCATGCTTAAATCTATCTATCTATCTATCTATCTATCTATCTATCTATCTATCTATCTATCTATCTATCTATCTATCTATCTATCTACTAAAAGAAGAAAATTAGAGCAGCACAAAGAAAGAGTCCTGGTGCAGAGCCCCCCTCCAAATTGGTGAGGCAGCACACCGTTTGTAGTGAATAAAAAGCTGTTTAATAAGACCAAAAGGCGACGTTTTGGTCCAAACAACAGAACCTTTCTCAAGGCTTGAGAAAGGTTTGTGTTGTTTGGACCGAAATGTCGCCTTTTGACCTTATTAAATAGCTTTTTTTTTCACTACAAACTATGTGCTGCCTCCAATTTGTCTGGTTTTCTATCTACTATCTATCTATCTATTACTATCTATCTATCTATCTATCTATCTATCTATCTATCTATTATCTATCTTTCATTTTTTTTTCCCCAAAGATCAATCCAATTGCTGTGTTTAGAAAGGGCAGTGTGAATGGCTCAGTGTCAGTGTGTGATAAACACGCATGAGCTTGAAGTCCCCCTGCTGAACAGAAGAGAAGACTGCAAAGGTAAGCCTAAAATCAATAAATTGTTTACATAATAGGATTGATCATGGTGGTATTTCTCCTTGTATGTGATATTATTGGTCTTGGTATAAGGAATTATGTTGTGTATGGCGTTCATTTTCGTTTTATTCACATTTTTTGTTCTTATATTTACAACCTGAACGACCATGGCTTGCCCCCCCCTAGTTTTGATCCTGGGTACGCCCATGCAGAGAGGTTTTGAACTAGTCAGTATTTTTTCCTCCTTGTCACTATTGCACTTTATATTCATGGCATATAGTTATCTATACTAGGATGGGAATTCAATTAGTGAACACATGTCACCACAACACTAATGATAATGGTATATTTTATAATTACTACTAACCACTTGGTGATTATGTAGATTTCAATATTTTTTTATATATTCTAATATGCTTACTGGCACAACATAGTGATATATAATTTCACTTATTTGGTGTTATTATTTTCTTTATTTTAAGCTGTTTTTATTATGTTTTTTTCTGCCAGTTTATACTGACCTCTTATGCCCCCTGCATACATATGCATTTTATTTTATTATTTTTTATTTTTTATGTATGACTTTTTATAAAGAATAAAAATAATATTTCTTTTTGTGACATTGTATCATTTTTAATCATCATTTTTAATTATCATGATATCCTGTATAATCATGTATTTTGTGAAATATTAATAAAAGTGTATATTTTTTATGATTGATACTTAGAATATTTTTTGGGGGGTTATATATTGTTTCAGATATTCTTAGTTTTTTTCTTGATTTTTAGTATATCATTGGTATTTCTTTTCTATATAGTGTGGTAAGACGACTCGCTCGGCTCTCCTGAAGGCAGACTCAGGACACACGTTCTCTGGGTTTTCTTTCTGCTGGTTTATTATCAGCCATAAACTCATGCAGGTTTTGCAGGAAAAGTAAACATGACCCCTCTGGGTTAAACGGGAAAACATAAAAAAAACAAACAATAACTCAGTCCATAGATGAGTGGGTTCCGCCCGCTCTCGATAGCATAAACTGCACTGCTAAAGTCCTTGTGGAAAGCTTGGCAGCTTCCACTATACTGTCTGGAGACTTTCCTCTCCAGACCACACCAGAGAAAAAAAAACAGGACTGAGCTTTTATACATTGCTCAGCCACACCCTTTTAACATATAACATGCTGGCAGATAAATAGAGTAGGTCTTAGTTCACGCAGGAGAGCATCCTGTGTGACACATACCTCCCCTCACATATAAAACCAATTACACTGTCACATATTCCCCCCCTCTGCCCAAAGCCGGGGATTTGGACACCTTCTGACACCAGACAGGGAATCCTAGAGAGTGCATCTGCATTCCCATGTAACTTCCCTGGCCTATGCTCCACATGAAAGTTAAACTCTTGAAGCTCTAGGAACCATCTAGTTACCCTAGCATTTTTTCCCCTCTTTTCCCTCAACCATCTCAACGGGGCATGGTCTGATACTAATTTAAACTTCCGGCCTAGTAGGTAATATTTCAGTGTATCCACGGCCCATTTTATGGCTAAACACTCTTTCTCTACTATGGCGTAGTTCTTCTCGCAGGAGGACAGCTTTCGGCTTAGATAGAGAATGGGATGTTCTTCCCCATTTATTTCTTGGGAGAGTACGGCCCCTAGACCAACCTCTGATGCGTCAGTCTGGACCACAAATTCTTTCTTAAAGTCTGGCGCGACCAGGACAGGCTGCTTGCACAGTGTTAGCTTCAGCTTTTGAAACGCGGTCTCCGTTTCTTCCGTCCATTTCACCATGGTTGATTTGGTGCCTTTTAGAAGATCTGTTAGTGGGGCGGCAATCGTGGCGAAATTCGGGATAAACCGCCGGTAGTATCCCACCATTCCCAGGAATGCTTTCACCTGCTTCTTTGAGAGCGGTTGCGGCCAGGTTTGAATTGCCTCCACTTTCTTGATCTGCGGCTTTATTTCGCCTCTCCCAACAACATAGCCCAGGTACTTGGCCTCCTCTTTTCCGATGGCACACTTTTTCGGATTTATGGTAAATCCTGCTGTCAGCGCGTCCAAAACGGCCTGTAGTTTAGGTAGGTGACTAGCCCAGTCTGAGCTAAAGACCACAATGTCGTCGAGGTAGGCTGCGGCATACTTCTTATGTGGAGCTAGGATCCGATCCATAGCCCTCTGGAAAGTGGATGGGGCCCCCTGTAGTCCGAACGGCATCCGCTTGTATTGAAAACAGCCATCCGGTGTTGAGAAAGCCGTCTTCTCTTTAGCCATCTGGGACATGGGGATCTGCCAGTAGCCCTTCGTCAGGTCAAGAGTGGTGATGTACCTCGCCGGTCCAAGCCTCTCGATGAGTTCGTCGACGCGGGGCATCGGGTACGCGTCACACTTGGATACCTCATTTAGCTAACGGTAGTCATTACAAAACCTCCACTCTCCATTGGGCTTCGGCACGAGGACGATTGGGCTCGACCACCCACTCTTTGACTCCTCTATTACCCCGAGGTCTAACATCCTCTTCACCTCAGCCGAGATCACCTCCCGGCGTGCTTCCGGAATCCGATACGGCTTCAAATTCACTCGTACATGCGGTTCTGTCAGCACGTCATGCTCTATCACTTGTGTATGCCCCGGCAACTCTGAGAACAGGTCCCGATTCCGCTATAGTAATTCTCAACACTGTTGCTTCTGGGCTGGTGATAGAGTCTCTGCAATAGTGACCTCCTCCACCTTGCCTTCCGGTGCGGCTCCCAGGCAAGGAGTTTCCACAGGTTCACGGTCCCGCCACGGCTTGAGCAAGTTTATGTGATATATTTGATGTGCCTTCCTTCGGCCAGGCTGGTGGACTTTATAATTAACCTCGCTGACTTTCTCCACCACCTCGTATGGACCTTGCCATTTGGCGAGGAACTTGCTCTCGACGGTAGGGATCAGCACCAAAACACGGTCTCCGGGCTGGAACTGTCTTAGTCTCGCCGACCGGTTATAGACCCTCGCCTGGGCTTCCTGCGCCTGGAGGAGATGTTCCTTTACGATAGGCATCACCTTTGACATTCTCTCCTGTAACTGGGCGACATGTTCGATGATACTCCGGTGTGGCGTGACTTCAGCCTCCCAAGTTTCCTTGGCGATGTCTAGGAGACCTCTTGGATGCCGCCCATATAGGAGCTCAAATGGAGAGAAGCCCGTGGAGGCTTGAGGAACTTCTCTGACCGAGAAAAGCAGAAATGGGAGCAGGTAGTCCCAGTCTCTCCCATCCTTTTCAACGACCTTCTTGAGCATCGCCTTTAAGGTCTTGTTGAAGCGTTCCACTAGGCCGTCCGTTTGTGGATGATAAACCGAGGTCCGCAGCTGAGTTATCTGAAGAACTCTGCAAAGCTTCTTCATCACCTTGCTCATGAAGGGGGTTCCTTGGTCTGTTAGAATCTCTTTTGGTAGACCTGTCCGAGCAAAAATATGGACCAACTCTCGGGCTATACTTTTACTGGACATGTTCCTTAGGGGAACCGCTTCTGGATACCGAGTCGCATAGTCCATGACGACCAGGATATATTGGTGGCCCCGAGCTGATTTGACTATGGGGCCCACGAGGTCCATGGCAATCCTCTCAAAGGGAACCTCTATCACAGGTAGTGGAACTAAGGGGCTACGGAAGTGGGAGGAGGGAGTGGTTATTTGGCAGGTGGGGCAGGACCTACAAAAGTTTTGAATTTCTCGATAACACCCTGGCCAATAAAACCTCCTCAGTATCCTCTCCTGAGTTTTCTCGACCCCTAGGTGTCCCCCCAGAACATGTGAATGGGCCATGTCTAGCACCCGCCGTCTGTATGGCCCCGGCACTAACAGCTGTTCCACTATCTCACCACCCCTCAGTTTGGCCACCCGATATAGCAACTCCCCCTGTATTGCAAAGTGGGGGAATCTGGTGTCGGCCCCCGGCTCTTGGGCAACACCATTACATACAGTAACCTGGTCGAACGCCCCTTTTAAGATCAGGTCTCGAACTTGAGCAGTCCCAAAATTCTCTCTGGACATATCTAATGCAGGTAGGTCGGCCTCCTCGGTCACCGTCTCACCCTTATCACCGACAAGGACGCACCGTGGGAACTCCTCACTCTGAGACTCTGTCGGGGGTTCTTCTTCAAGGATCTCGCTTTTCCCCATGCTACTTAGTCCAGTTCCCTTCCCCCACAAGTCCCAGAATAAGGAAAAATCACGGCCCAATATGACAGGATGTATCAGGTCCTTTACCACCCCGACTTCATGGGACTGGGCACCACAGTCTGTCCCCACTGTTACTGTGGCCACGGGATAGTCCTTGGCGTCACCATGGATGCACCGAACACCCAGGGTTTTGGAAGGGATCAACTAGTGGGGAAGGGATGCTCTGATCAAGGTCACCAGACTCCCGGAGTCCAACAGTCCAAGCACTTTTATTCCATTAATGGATACTGCACACGCCTGCGGTCCCTTGCCGGGTCGACAGTCCACGCTACAGGCTGGATAGGCATAATAGGAGATCCGTCTGCCTAGGCTGCAGTCCATGGGCTCAGGGATATTTGACACTTGGCGGCTGCATGTCCAGGGTTGTGGCATCGCCAGCAAACTATATCTTTCCCAACTGTTCTAAAGGCCCCTTCAATAGGAGTGGGATGCCCCCCAGTGGTGGCTCTAGACCCCTTCCGTGGTGAACCCACCCCCTTTTGGGTATCCCAGTAGGGAGAAATGACTGCATCCGGTTTCCCAAGAGATCTCTCAACTACCTGGTACGTCTCTACCAGGCCGATAAAGTCATCTGCGTTCTGGGGATCACCCTGGGCAACCCAGGTCTGTACTGACTTGGGAAGGGAATGCATGAATCTATCAATCACTACCCGCTCAACCATCTGGGCCGGAGTGGAGGACTCCGGTTGTAGCCACTTCTGAACAAGATGCAATAGGTCAAACATCTGCGAACGAGGGGTTTGTTGCTAGCATACGCCCAGTGATGAACTCGCTGGGCTCTTACTGCCATATTTACTCCCAGACGTGCTAAGATCTCTGTCTTTAGTTTGGGATACTCCTTAGCATCTTGCAGTGCCAAGTCAAAATACGCTTTTTGGGGTTCACCCGATAAATATGGCGCCAGAACCTCTGCCCACTGTGCTGGTGGAAGTCTCTCCTGATCAGCCACCCTCTCAAAAACAGTCAGAAATGCTTCTACATCATCCCCAGGGGTCATCTTCTGCATGGCCCGCCTTACCGCCTTCCTGACGTGAGAATCATCAGTCGGCCCTGGGTTGGGGTGGCCGCCCGGCTCTGGATGGCTTCTGCCAAAAGCTGTATCTGCTGTTGCGCCTCCTGCTGGTGCTGCTGCTGCGACTTTTGCTGCAACTGGATCTGTTGAAGCAACAGTTTGGTCATCTCCTGGTGCTGCTGCTGCATGCTCTGCTGGGCCTGCTGTATGCTCTGCTGGCTCTGTAGGTGTTGCTGCTGTATGCTCTGCTGGGCCTGGACCAGGTGCTTAACGAGCTCCTCCATGCTGCCGGACTTCTCTAGCTGGCCGATAGCCTTCACCCAGGACATCCACCGGTCTTTGTGGCAGGTACACGTGTTCCTGGAATCCTGCACGCACTCTCACACCAACTGTGGTAAGACGACTCGCTCGGCTCTCCTGAAGGCAGACTCAGGACACACGTTCTCTGGGTTTTCTTTCTGCTGGTTTATTATCAGCCATAAACTCATGCAGGTTTTCGCAGGAAAAGTAAACATGACCCCTCTGGGTTAAACGGGAAAACATAAAAAAAAAAAACAATAACTCAGTCCATAGATGAGTGGGTTCCGCCCGCTCTCGATAGCATAAACTGCACTGCTAAAGTCCTTGTGGAAAGCTTGGCAGCTTCCACTATACTGTCTGGAGACTTTCCTCTCCAGACCACACCAGAGAAAAAAAAAACAGGACTGAGCTTTTATACATTGCTCAGCCACACCCTTTTAACATATAACATGCTGGCAGATAAATAGAGTAGGTCTTAGTTCACACAGGAGAGCATCCTGTGTGACACATACCTCCCCTCACATATAAAACCAGTGACACTGTCACAATAGGTATTCTAGTACGAATAATAGTCTGTGTTTCTTGACCAAAGAAAGACACATAAATTCAAAAGTCAACATAAATATATTAACGTATGTCTCCTAGCCTATTGATTTTATGTCTAGATAATTAAGATTAAATGCTATATCGTCACAGTTACGATAGGATTATTGTAACATGTATTCTTACCTGCAGCAGCTAATCAACACTATATCATTTACTTCTTTTTTAAGGTTTATAAATCAGACTACTTCTCATTAATCCTCAAAAAATAACAGTCTTTGTTATCTCCTAAATCAATAATACAAGTGAAAGCAACTTTGTAATATATCTTATCAAATAATTCTGCTTCTTTCTCCTCCTGGATCAATCTTTCACTTTCAGTTGATGGGTAAAATCTGTATGCAATGAAAACCGAATCTCCCATTACTAAATTAGGAGATGACTGTTGGTGCTTTTAAAATTCTATGAAGGGAAGAGCTAGAGGTAGGCAGGCACTGACATTCTGTTGCAAGTACCGTAGAACTTTATGAGCATCCATTGTCTATATAATATAATATATTATATAGTAATATATTATATTATATATATTATAATATTATATATATATAATATATTATATTATATAGTAATATATACCTGACAGGAGCCCGTACAGTCTATATCTACAGTAATATATACCTGACAGGAGCCCGTACAGTCTATATCTACAGTAATATATACCTGACAGGAGCCCGTACAGTCTATATCTACAGTAATATATACCTGACAGGAGCCCATACAGTCTATATCTACAGTAATATATACCTGACAGGAGCCCATACAGTCTATATCTACAATAATATATACCTGACAGGAGCCCATACAGTCTATATCTACAGTAATATATACCTGACAGGAACCTGTACAGTCTATATCTACAGTAATATATACCTGACAGGAGCCTGTACAGTCTATATCTACAGTAATATATACCTGACAGGAGCCCATACAGTCTATATCTACAGTAATATATACCTGACAGGAGCCCGTACAGTCTATATCTACTGTAATATATACCTGACAGGAGCCCGTACAGTCTATATCTTCAGTAATATACTGTATATCTGACATACAGAGGCTGGGCTGGGGCTGATGTATATACAGGTGCTGGTCTGGGGCACATTATTAAAAGAAGGAGACAATGATGGGGCATATTACTACAAGAAGGGGACAATGATGGGGCATATTTCAGGGTGGAATCTACTTGCATTCCATGCTTAAATCTATCTATCTATCTATCTATCTATCTATCTATCTATCTATCTATCTATCTATCTAAAAAGAAGAAAATTAGAGCAGCACAAAGAAAGAGTCCTGGTGCAGAGCCCCCCAGGCAAATACCAAACATCAATTATAGAAATCCAGACAAATTGGAGGCAGCACACCGTTTGTAGTGAATAAAAAGCTGTTTAATAAGACCAAAAGGCGACGTTTTGGTCCAAACAACAGAACCTTTCTCAAGGCTTGAGAAAGGTTTGTGTTGTTTGGACCGAAATGTCGCCTTTTGACCTTATTAAATAGCTTTTTTTTTCACTACAAACTATGTGCTGCCTCCAATTTGTCTGGTTTTCTATCTATCTATCTATCTATCTATCTATCTATCTATCTATCTATCTATCTATCTATCTATCTTTCATTTTTTTTCCCCAAAGATCAATCCAATTGCTGTGTTTAGAAAGGGCAGTGTGAATGGCTCAGTGTCAGTGTGTGATAAACACGCATGAGCTTGAAGTCCCCCTGCTGAACAGAAGAGAAGACTGCAAAGGTAAGCCTAAAATCAATAAATTGTTTACATAATAGGATTGATCATGGTGGTATTTCTCCTTGTATGTGATATTATTGGTCTTGGTATAAGGAATTATGTTGTGTATGGCGTTCATTTTCGTTTTATTCACATTTTTTGTTCTTATATTTTACAACCTGAACGACCATGGCTTGCCCCCCCCTAGTTTTGATCCTGGGTACGCCCATGCAGAGAGGTTTTGAACTAGTCAGTATTTTTTCCTCCTTGTCACTATTGCACTTTATATTCATGGCATATAGTTATCTATACTAGGATGGGAATTCAATTAGTGAACACATGTCACCACAACACTAATGATAATGGTATATTTTATAATTACTACTAACCACTTGGTGATTATGTAGATTTCAATATTTTTTTATATATTCTAATATGCTTACTGGCACAACATAGTGATATATAATTTCACTTATTTGGTGTTATTATTTTCTTTATTTTAAGCTGTTTTTATTATGTTTTTTTCTGCCAGTTTATACTGACCTCTTATGCCCCCTGCATACATATGCATTTTATTTTATTATTTTTTATTTTTTATGTATGACTTTTTATAAAGAATAAAAATAATATTTCTTTTTGTGACATTGTATCATTTTTAATCATCATTTTTAATTATCATGATATCCTGTATAATCATGTATTTTGTGAAATATTAATAAAAGTGTATATTTTTTATGATTGATACTTAGAATATTTTTTGGGGGTTATATATTGTTTCAGATATTCTTAGTTTTTTTCTTGATTTTTAGTATATCATTTGTATTTCTTTTCTATATAGTGTGGTAAGACGACTCGCTCGGCTCTCCTGAAGGCAGACTCAGGACACACGTTCTCTGGGTTTTCTTTCTGCTGGTTTATTATCAGCCATAAACTCATGCAGGTTTTCGCAGGAAAAGTAAACATGACCCCTCTGGGTTAAACGGGAAAACATAAAAAAAACAAACAATAACTCAGTCCATAGATGAGTGGGTTCCGCCCGCTCTCGATAGCATAAACTGCACTGCTAAAGTCCTTGTGGAAAGCTTGGCAGCTTCCACTATACTGTCTGGAGACTTTCCTCTCCAGACCACACCAAGAAAAAAAAACAGGACTGAGCTTTTACATTGCTCAGCCACACCCTTTTAACATATAACATGCTGGCAGATAAATAGAGTAGGTCTTAGTTCACGCAGGAGAGCATCCTGTGTGACACATACCTCCCCTCACATATAAAACCAATTACACTGTCACATATTCCCCCCCTCTGCCCAAAACCGGGATTTGGACACCTTCTGACACCAGACAGGGAATCCTAGAGAGTGCATCTGCATTCCCATGTAACTTCCCTGGCCTATGCTCCACATGAAAGTTAAACTCTTGAAGCTCTAGGAACCATCTAGTTACCCTAGCATTTTTTCCCCTCTTTTCCCTCAACCATCTCAACGGGGCATGGTCTGATACTAATTTAAACTTCCGGCCTAGTAGGTAATATTTCAGTGTATCCACGGCCCATTTTATGGCTAAACACTCTTTCTCTACTATGGCGTAGTTCTTCTCGCAGGAGGACAGCTTTCGGCTTAGATAGAGAATGGGATGTTCTTCCCCATTTATTTCTTGGGAGAGTACGGCCCCTAGACCAACCTCTGATGCGTCAGTCTGGACCACAAATTCTTTCTTAAAGTCTGGCGCGACCAGGACAGGCTGCTTGCACAGTGTTAGCTTCAGCTTTTGAAACGCGGTCTCCGTTTCTTCCGTCCATTTCACCATGGTTGATTTGGTGCCTTTTAGAAGATCTGTTAGTGGGGCGGCAATCGTGGCGAAATTCGGATAAACCGCCGGTAGTATCCCACCATTCCCAGGAATGCTTTCACCTGCTTCTTTGAGAGCGGTTGCGGCCAGGTTTGAATTGCCTCCACTTTCTTGATCTGCGGCTTTATTTCGCCTCTCCCAACAACATAGCCCAGGTACTTGGCCTCCTCTTTTCCGATGGCACACTTTTTCGGATTTATGGTAAATCCTGCTGTCAGCGCGTCCAAAACGGCCTGTAGTTTAGGTAGGTGACTAGCCCAGTCTGAGCTAAAGACCACAATGTCGTCGAGGTAGGCTGCGGCATACTTCTTATGTGGAGCTAGGATCCGATCCATAGCCCTCTGGAAAGTGGATGGGGCCCCCTGTAGTCCGAACGGCATCCGCTTGTATTGAAAACAGCCATCCGGTGTTGAGAAAGCCGTCTTCTCTTTAGCCATCTGGGACATGGGGATCTGCCAGTAGCCCTTCGTCAGGTCAAGAGTGGTGATGTACCTCGCCGGTCCAAGCCTCTCGATGAGTTCGTCGACGCGGGGCATCGGGTACGCGTCACACTTGGATACCTCATTTAGCTAACGGTAGTCATTACAAAACCTCCACTCTCCATTGGGCTTCGGCACGAGGACGATTGGGCTCGACCACCCACTCTTTGACTCCTCTATTACCCCGAGGTCTAACATCCTCTTCACCTCAGCCGAGATCACCTCCCGGCGTGCTTCCGGAATCCGATACGGCTTCAAATTCACTCGTACATGCGGTTCTGTCAGCACGTCATGCTCTATCACTTGTGTATGCCCCGGCAACTCTGAGAACAGGTCCCGATTCCGCTATAGTAATTCTCAACACTGTTGCTTCTGGGCTGGTGATAGAGTCTCTGCAATAGTGACCTCCTCCACCTTGCCTTCCGGTGCGGCTCCCAGGCAAGGAGTTTCCACAGGTTCACGGTCCCGCCACGGCTTGAGCAAGTTTATGTGATATATTTGATGTGCCTTCCTTCGGCCAGGCTGGTGGACTTTATAATTAACCTCGCTGACTTTCTCCACCACCTCGTATGGACCTTGCCATTTGGCGAGGAACTTGCTCTCGACGGTAGGGATCAGCACCAAAACACGGTCTCCGGGCTGGAACTGTCTTAGTCTCGCCGACCGGTTATAGACCCTCGCCTGGGCTTCCTGCGCCTGGAGGAGATGTTCCTTTACGATAGGCATCACCTTTGACATTCTCTCCTGTAACTGGGCGACATGTTCGATGATACTCCGGTGTGGCGTGACTTCAGCCTCCCAAGTTTCCTTGGCGATGTCTAGGAGACCTCTTGGATGCCGCCCATATAGGAGCTCAAATGGAGAGAAGCCCGTGGAGGCTTGAGGAACTTCTCTGACCGAGAAAAGCAGAAATGGGAGCAGGTAGTCCCAGTCTCTCCCATCCTTTTCAACGACCTTCTTGAGCATCGCCTTTAAGGTCTTGTTGAAGCGTTCCACTAGGCCGTCCGTTTGTGGATGATAAACCGAGGTCCGCAGCTGAGTTATCTGAAGAACTCTGCAAAGCTTCTTCATCACCTTGCTCATGAAGGGGGTTCCTTGGTCTGTTAGAATCTCTTTTGGTAGACCTGTCCGAGCAAAAATATGGACCAACTCTCGGGCTATACTTTTACTGGACATGTTCCTTAGGGGAACCGCTTCTGGATACCGAGTCGCATAGTCCATGACGACCAGGATATATTGGTGGCCCCGAGCTGATTTGACTATGGGGCCCACGAGGTCCATGGCAATCCTCTCAAAGGGAACCTCTATCACAGGTAGTGGAACTAAGGGGCTACGGAAGTGGGAGGAGGGAGTGGTTATTTGGCAGGTGGGGCAGGACCTACAAAAGTTTTGAATTTCTCGATAACACCCTGGCCAATAAAACCTCCTCAGTATCCTCTCCTGAGTTTTCTCGACCCCTAGGTGTCCCCCCAGAACATGTGAATGGGCCATGTCTAGCACCCGCCGTCTGTATGGCCCCGGCACTAACAGCTGTTCCACTATCTCACCGCCCCTCAGTTTGGCCACCCGATATAGCAACTCCCCCTGTATTGCAAAGTGGGGGAATCTGGTGTCGGCCCCCGGCTCTTGGGCAACACCATTACATACAGTAACCTGGTCGAACGCCCCTTTTAAGATCAGGTCTCGAACTTGAGCAGTCCCAAAATTCTCTCTGGACATATCTAATGCAGGTAGGTCGGCCTCCTCGGTCACCGTCTCACCCTTATCACCGACAAGGACGCACCGTGGGAACTCCTCACTCTGAGACTCTGTCGGGGGTTCTTCTTCAAGGATCTCGCTTTTCCCCATGCTACTTAGTCCAGTTCCCTTCCCCCACAAGTCCCAGAATAAGGAAAAATCACGGCCCAATATGACAGGATGTATCAGGTCCTTTACCACCCCGACTTCATGGGACTGGGCACCACAGTCTGTCCCCACTGTTACTGTGGCCACGGGATAGTCCTTGGCGTCACCATGGATGCACCGAACACCCAGGGTTTTGGAAGGGATCAACTAGTGGGGAAGGGATGCTCTGATCAAGGTCACCAGACTCCCGGAGTCCAACAGTCCAAGCACTTTTATTCCATTAATGGATACTGCACACGCCTGCGGTCCCTTGCCGGGTCGACAGTCCACGCTACAGGCTGGATAGGCATAATAGGAGATCCGTCTGCCTAGGCTGCAGTCCATGGGCTCAGGGGATATTTGACACTTGGCGGCTGCATGTCCAGGGTTGTGGCATCGCCAGCAAACTATATCTTTCCCAACTGTTCTAAAGGCCCCTTCAATAGGAGTGGGATGCCCCCCAGTGGTGGCTCTAGACCCCTTCCGTGGTGAACCCACCCCCTTTTGGGTATCCCAGTAGGGAGAAATGACTGCATCCGGTTTCCCAAGAGATCTCTCAACTACCTGGTACGTCTCTACCAGGCCGATAAAGTCATCTGCGTTCTGGGGATCACCCTGGGCAACCCAGGTCTGTACTGACTTGGGAAGGGAATGCATGAATCTATCAATCACTACCCGCTCAACCATCTGGGCCGGAGTGGAGGACTCCGGTTGTAGCCACTTCTGAACAAGATGCAATAGGTCAAACATCTGCGAACGAGGGGTTTGTTGCTAGCATACGCCCAGTGATGAACTCGCTGGGCTCTTACTGCCATATTTACTCCCAGACGTGCTAAGATCTCTGTCTTTAGTTTGGGATACTCCTTAGCATCTTGCAGTGCCAAGTCAAAATACGCTTTTTGGGGTTCACCCGATAAATATGGCGCCAGAACCTCTGCCCACTGTGCTGGTGGAAGTCTCTCCTGATCAGCCACCCTCTCAAAAACAGTCAGAAATGCTTCTACATCATCCCCAGGGGTCATCTTCTGCATGGCCCGCCTTACCGCCTTCCTGACGTGAGAATCATCAGTCGGCCCTGGGGTTGGGGTGGCCGCCCGGCTCTGGATGGCTTCTGCCAAAAGCTGTATCTGCTGTTGCGCCTCCTGCTGGTGCTGCTGCTGCGACTTTTGCTGCAACTGGATCTGTTGAAGCAACAGTTTGGTCATCTCCTGGTGCTGCTGCTGCATGCTCTGCTGGGCCTGCTGTATGCTCTGCTGGCTCTGTAGGTGTTGCTGCTGTATGCTCTGCTGGGCCTGGACCAGGTGCTTAACGAGCTCCTCCATGCTGCCGGACTTCTCTAGCTGGCCGATAGCCTTCACCCAGGACATCCACCGGTCTTTGTGGCAGGTACACGTGTTCCTGGAATCCTGCACGCACTCTCACACCAACTGTGGTAAGACGACTCGCTCGGCTCTCCTGAAGGCAGACTCAGGACACACGTTCTCTGGGTTTTCTTTCTGCTGGTTTATTATCAGCCATAAACTCATGCAGGTTTTCGCAGGAAAAGTAAACATGACCCCTCTGGGTTAAACGGGAAAACA
Source organism: Oophaga sylvatica (assembly GCA_033576555.1). Lineage (NCBI taxonomy): Eukaryota > Metazoa > Chordata > Amphibia > Anura > Dendrobatidae > Oophaga > Oophaga sylvatica. The sequence continues at coordinate 173,244,598 of JARQOD010000003.1, forward strand.
TAAAAAAAAAAAACAATAACTCAGTCCATAGATGAGTGGGTTCCGCCCGCTCTCGATAGCATAAACTGCACTGCTAAAGTCCTTGTGGAAAGCTTGGCAGCTTCCACTATACTGTCTGGAGACTTTCCTCTCCAGACCACACCAGAGAAAAAAAAAACAGGACTGAGCTTTTATACATTGCTCAGCCACACCCTTTTAACATATAACATGCTGGCAGATAAATAGAGTAGGTCTTAGTTCACACAGGAGAGCATCCTGTGTGACACATACCTCCCCTCACATATAAAACCAGTGACACTGTCACAATAGGTATTCTAGTACGAATAATAGTCTGTGTTTCTTGACCAAAGAAAGACACATAAATTCAAAAGTCAACATAAATATATTAACGTATGTCTCCTAGCCTATTGATTTTATGTCTAGATAATTAAGATTAAATGCTATATCGTCACAGTTACGATAGGGATTATTGTAACATGTATTCTTACCTGCAGCAGCTAATCAACACTATATCATTTACTTCTTTTTAAGGTTTATAAATCAGACTACTTCTCATTAATCCTCAAAAAATAACAGTCTTTGTTATCTCCTAAATCAATAATACAAGTGAAAGCAACTTTGTAATATATCTTATCAAATAATTCTGCTTCTTTCTCCTCCTGGATCAATCTTTCACTTTCAGTTGATGGGTAAAATCTGTATGCAATGAAAACCGAATCTCCCATTACTAAATTAGGAGATGACTGTTGGTGCTTTTAAAATTCTATGAAGGGAAGAGCTAGAGGTAGGCAGGCACTGACATTCTGTTGCAAGTACCGTAGAACTTTATGAGCATCCATTGTCATCACTTTTCTCAGTTGTTGGTAAAATCTGTATTCACTGAAGACAGATTTTCCCTGTGAATTGAGAAGTCTGAAAATGAAGAGAGAAGAAAGAAGTAGATTTCTCTGATAACACATATTACAAAGTTGTTGTTTTTATTGTTATATTGATTTAAGGAAAAAAAATAAATTGACTGTTACTCTTTAAGTATATATGTCCCTTGATCAACACAGCCCTCTCAAACATAGCCCTCTCAAACAGCATGATGTCCCCACAGTCCACTGACACACATAATATGATGCCCATTAAGTAATCTACACAGCACAGTCCCCCACGTACACTATGATGGTCCCTACAGCCTCCCCACAGTATGATACCCACACAGTCCCCAATACAGTATGATGCCCTCACACACACAAACACAGCACAATATGAAGTTCCCCCATGTACAGTGTGATGATGCCCACCCACAGCCCCCTCACAGTATGATACCCTTACACACAATATGATGACCACTGACCACAGCTCTCAACAAGTATGATGGCCCCTAACACCCCCCACATAGTATAATGAACCCCACAGCTCCCACACACATCTCCTACACAGTATGACAGCTCCACAGCTCCCTACACAGTATGATAGACCCACAGCCCTCAAACAGTATAATTCCCCACAGTGCCCCACGTAATGTGATTCCCCCACAAGTGCCAAACACACTGTATTATTCTACCCTCACACAAGTGTGGCACCCCTGAGGGTTCAGTGGCCACAGAGGTGTTGCACCTCACCCAGAGGTGTGACACCTGACTCTCAGGTAAGGACGAAGCACGCCTAGGACTCCACACCTGCATCCGACACACCATGCCAGCTGAGCATACGGATGTACCCTTCGGGAGGCTGGTCCGACTCAGGCTGGTTAGCAAACGGTGTCTAGATGGGTGGGTGGAGTTAGCTGCAGCACTTAGGCTGTGTGGTAGAATAGAGAGCAGCCAGTCGGAGACTGAGGCTTCGCTTGAGTACACCTCAGGAAGCAACTGCTAGAGTTACCGAACGGGTCCGAAAAGGTACGGAGGTTGGTCTATCCATCCGTGGCCCCCATCCTGAAGAAGGAAGGACCAAGGCCATCAGGGAGCGGCCCCTAGACTAGTGGAAAGCTTCAATCCCTGCTAGTAAACCAACGGTGGTGATCACTTTATGGGTCATTGCCACAACCACCAGCATCTCTACAGAAAGGCGGCACTACGGGGTCAAGTACGCACAGACATAGGATTGATCTGTTGACCGAAAGGGCTCACAGCTTCTGGAACTGAGAGTTTGCCTGGTGAGGTGCTAGGAAGTAGAAAGGATAGGAGCACAGAGAGTGAAGGCCAGAAAGGAACATACTGAGAGGGAGTCTTGGGAAGTGCGACCAATCTACCTGAGGGTTGCTGGACCACTCGCCCGGAGGACACAGTGTCAAGCGGCACCGTACTGCAGACAGACGGAGTAAAAACCCTGAAAACTGCACTTGGACGTCTCCTGATTATTCCAGGGGTCCGCATATTCCTCTCGCCACTCCACAACACCTCCCTCACTACCACATCTATCTACCTGAAGGACACAGCCCCACCTGTAGGAGGCTTACCTCTAGCTGCACAAACCATCCCCCCAGGGGGACCTCACAGCCGCGCTGGTCACCCTACCAGATCTACAGGTGGCGTCCGAAACTATACGTGTAATGTATGTAGTACGTTCATAAGCGTCTTGTGGTTGGTGCGAGAAAACACAGGAGTCACAGGTTTGATATAGAAAAGTCCTTATTACTTCATACAATTGGGCAGAAATAAGTCACACAGTTTGCAGACACAGAAACAGGAGCCCAAAAGCGGCCAGAAATCAAGCTCAGCATCACTCTCCAATACAATTCAGATCTTCTTCTCTGTTACCTAATCCATGCAAACGGGGTCTTTCAAAGAGCAGGGTTCAGAGTCCACAAGTGCTTCAGATTTTCCCAGAGGAATAGCTGGAGTAAAAGGGTCCAAGGCTTACAGGAGTCAGTCACAGGTTACTGCAGGCAGATTTGAAACTGATTCCTCGTGGCTATTTTAAAAGAAAAGGGAGAGAAACAGGCGGGGAACATGCAAGCTGGAAACCCATTTTGACTGAGGGCAAATAGCGGCAGCAAACAGAAAGTAAAATGGCTGACAACAAACGAGTTTCAGGAATATATACATAAACCTTACATTACTCCCCTTAAGGACAACCCCGGATGACCTCGACCAGGCTTTGTGGGACCTCTGATGAAACGACGGAGCAAGGAGGACATTAACGTTATTGACCGTTCCCATGATTGTCCCCACTGGGTACCCCTGCCATTTAATCAGATATTGAACTGATTTCTATACAACCGGAATCAAAATCCTTCCACCACAAATTCTTCCGACCATCGACACACTGGTCAGGCAAGGAGGGAACGTCCAGGAAACATGGGTTCGCAGTCTTATAGGGAACATAAAGACAGGGGGTTCTCATAGTTCTGGGCATTGAAACGACAACAACGGCACTTAAAATTTTACTGATTTTAAGGTCCAATGTACTTATGTCCAACTTAGACGATGGAACCCTTTTTAACTTAAGTTTTGGTTGACGCCAACCAAGTCTCCTACCTTGAAAGCTGGTGCAGGTTTACGAAATTTATCGCTGCTTTCTTTTCCTTTCTTGAGCCGATTCCAGATTTTCCTTTAGAAGATCCATATTCTTCTTAAAGACGTGATTCTTTAGCCACTGCTGGTAAAGGCGTTTCTTTTTGGGAAATCGGGTAAATGTTAGGATGAAACCAGATTAGAGAAAAAAGGAGATGTTTAGTGGAGGCCTCCTGAAGTTTTAACGAAACTCAGCAATGGAAGTAATCCCCCAATCATCCTGAGGGGCAGAAAAGCGCGGAGATACTGCTCCAGGGTTTGATTGGTTCGTTCGTTCTGTCCATTAGTCGGGGGTGAAAACGAGGGTTACTTAAGCCAATCTGCCAAAATTTTGCCAAAACCAAAATAATTCACCCCTCATCCGAATAACCACTCCTACCATGTAACGAAACACATCTTTAATCAAAAACTGATGTCTTTTTGCAGGGGTAAGCCGACACAAGGGAAAAATGAGCTGCCTTTGTTAGACGGTCAACCACCACAAGAATGGTGTTTTCTTCCCCTGAGAGGTTTGGTAACCAAAATGAAGTCCATAGAAATGGATCCCCGGGGCGGACGGGTGGGGGAAAAGGCTTAACAGACCATTTGGTGAGGACGAGGTGTTTTCATCTTGCAAGACCCACATAAGTGACATAATTCAAAACACCTTCCTGCAAGTGGGCCACCAAAAGAAACGAAAAGAAATTTTCCCGTTCTTTAGAATTCCCTTGCCAGCTATCTTGGAACGTAATGATTTCAAAAACTCTTAATCTGACTGTTTCAGGAATATACAGACTTTTCCCTGAATCCACACACCATTCTTAAAGACAAAACTTACGCCCTTGGGGGTTTTCCAAAAGGAAAACCGCATGGTTATGCTTCCTTGGTCCTTAAATAGGTCTTGATTAAAATTACCCTAGAAATCTAAGTCAGGGAAAAAATCCTTAAAGGATAATTGGACGTTTTCTCTGCTGAGAAATCCAAAAAGGCATCACCTTTCCTTGCCGCATCCTGGTCTAAAAGAGTGATAAAATTAAATTGTTAAGAAAAGTTCCAGCGAGCCTGGCGAGGAATCAGGCATTAGCCACCTGATAAACTCAAGTTACGATGGTCGGGGACGACATTGCTGGCACTCCTGAAGAAGGTGCTCCATTCTTTGAAGGCGGAAAAGGCCAACAACTCCTTTGCCCACATCGTAGTTCCTCTCAGCCAAGACAACTGCTGGAAAAGAAGGCACAGGATGCAAGACATTCTTCTCACCTGTTCTCTGAGAGAGTATAGCTCCAACGCACAGTCTGAAGCATCCACCTCTATTATAAGGCAAGCTCGGGGGTTGGGATGTCTAGGATAGGCAGTGGTAAATTTACTTTTAACGGGAAAATGCCCTGGGTTGGGGAGTCCAGGAAAACTAGACTCTTTCCGGGTAAGGTTGATGAAGGGACACAACCTCTGTTGCATCACCACAAATCGCGCGGGCACATTCTGACTTCTCACAGCGATTGCTGTTTCTTTGTGTTTGGCATTAGGGAGTTAATTTCGTCTGTGCTCAGTTCTGGGACTGGGTGCAGTTTTCCCCTGCTGCAATTAATTATTTTTGATGGTTCCCTTTAAATCTCGGGGTTTTCTGTGTTGGGATTGCCGTAAATTCTTCAGCAGACCACAGATAATTTATCTGTATAGACTTAAGTTTAAAAAGTCCTTAGTTGTTTTAAGCTCACCCCGCTTAGATTTAATACCCAGATCATTTATGTTCCTTCTGTGTTTGAGTGTGTATGCAAAGTCTTTTTTTTCTCCAGTCTGTCTTATATGTCAAACTGTTATTTAGCAGGATCAGCCCATATCCCTTTGGTGGTAATCAAATCCTTCTTAGGACGATTACAGGGGTTTAGGCTGATAGGAACAGGTTGGTGGAGACTTAACCTCTGAACCAACATACCTCCAAGGTGAGGGTTTAGTTAGGACCCCCAGTTTAGGGTCAGGTTAGACCCCCGGTTTCCCCCTCTTTCCTGTGACAGTGTATCAAGTCCTCAAGATTAACCCTGAGTTCAACGGATATCGTGTCAGGTAAATCATTCTAAATTTACATGCTGATGTTCTAATCTATAGTTAATGAGTTGTTTTTTTTAAAATAGTTTACTGACATCGACACATATCAAAGACCGGGGTCACATTTTCACTGGCCCATAAAAATTATTCCATTGCCAGGATCCATAGCCAGGGCTCTGCATTTCAGGATTATCCATGGAGCTGACGGACATTAATCCAAAGTTTTGTCTCCCCGAGCAAACCAATTGAACCAAAGTATTTCCCGGCAGGTTCACGGGGGGCGAGACAAATTTTTTACCTTCAGGAACATGTAAATTGTATTTCGGCTTGGGGCCCGATCATCGGGGGTGAAGGCGAGAGTGGGAAGTTATCTCGCTCCACAAGGGACCCTCACCTGGGCCTTCTCCCTTTTCCCCGGGACCCCGGGGTCTACAGCATAGATCGATTTTTTTTTTTTGCCCTGGGTTTGGTATATGATACCCGATGGGGGCTCTTTTTCGAAAAAAAAATTCGTAAATACAGCAGGGGATCGTCCGGGGGAGGAATTTTTCTTCTGATTCCCGAAAAGGGGGCCACAATCCAGGGAAGACCCAGCCTTGGACCAGTTTTTAGGGGGCTTTCTGACAAATTAAAGGACTTTGGCTCAGTATGATTCCCTCCACACTGGGGGCGCTAGCCCACAATCCTACTGAAACGGCTCCGGGGGGGGTCGGGTAACCCCCCCCCCTTTGTTACTCCACCTACAACTAAAGTCCCTTATTTTGAGGTTCCCCTTGTTTTTGGGGAGGACCATGCAGTTGGGGGGACTCATTCGGGGGGGAAAATTGGGGGTACCCGGGGGCAGAATTTTTTTCCGCGGGAAAGGGACATTTGGGGGGGAGTCCATCCCGTGCCTTTTGAGCAAAAAGTCGCCGGAAAACTGAAACCCCCAGTTTTTGGGGGGGACACAACCTGGAATGTTTTTCCCCCCGCAGTTCCCCTCAGTTCCTTGTACCAGGGGGGGGGGGTTGGTACGAGAGGGGAGAGATTTTCTGTTCTTCTTGATAGGGCCCCGGGGCTAATCGGTTGACGCTCGGTTTTGCTCAGGCCAAGGTATGCATCTGAGTGATTGGTAAAACCCAAAACCCTATATTCCCCTTTTGCCAAAAGGCCCCGGGCCAGGTAGCTTTTTCATGAGGCAAATTTTTGCCTTTTGGGGGAGGGGCAATAAAGGGGGGAACTAAAATTTTGTTATGTTTGGAGGTCCCCTACCCTTTGGGTTTTTGGGTTTTTTCCTTTTTGGGTTTTAAACAAACCCCTTTTGGATTAATTGGCAGTCCGAGATATAAGCCAATGGGGGGATTTTGCAAAAAAGCAGAACACGTTTTTTTTGCGGTTGGGTGCCAAACTTTGCCTCCTTTTTTGGGGGACTTTGGGATGTTTCTCGGGGGGGTGTCAGGATTCCTCCCATCGCGTGAAAAGACCCTTTTTTAATTTTACTTCCTGATCAATTTTCCTAAAGTAGGTTATAAAACCCTTTTCTGGCCTGAGAGGCGGCATGAAATTATTTTTGGGGAAAGTCTGGAAAGGGGGCATTTTAGACCTTTTCATCTTCCCCTTTTGGCCCGGGGGGTTCTTTTTGGAAGAAAAAAGATGGGGCCTACGCCCTTTTGGATTTCCGCAATTAAAAAGGGGATTATTTTTCGAGATCCGCCCCCACCCCCTCTGATTCCTGTTTTTTCAATCAAATTTTTGGGGCGCCAAATTTTTCCAAATTGGATCCGGGGGGGGCGTAAACTGATTAGGAAAAAAGGGAAAAATTAAAAAAAAGGGTTTTTCCGCCAGGGACATATGAGAACCTTGTCATGCCTTTTGGTCTGACACTGCACCACATATTCCAACATTTTAAAGACATTTTTTCTTCCCGGGGGGCTGTTTGTGGTCGTAATTTGGATGACATTTTAATTTACTCACCAGATCTTTACTCACCAGGGGCATGGAACAGTGTTGCAGATCTTCGGACAATAAACTAACGCCAAAAAGGAAAATTTTGATCCCGTACAGGCTTCAGTTTTTTGGGTTTCTTGGTGTCAGCCCCGTTTCCGTAGGACCCCGAAAAAAAGGGAGCAGGCTTTAATGGGATCAGCCCGGGGGCTTTTAAAGGCTCGCACGTTTTCTGGGTTTGCTTTTCTACTACCGGGGGAAATTTTTTGTAATTTTTTCCTCTGTTTGAAACCTCTCACGACTCAAAAAAAAACGGATTTTTCTAATGGGACAAACTTTTCCCAACTTTTCCTCTTTGAAAAAATTTTTGCTTCGCACCCGTTCCATCCACCAAAACATCCAGCCGTTCGTTGGGAGGTGGACGCGCGACTAGGGGGGGCAATATTTTTTCCCGGTCCCCCCCCCGGTAAAGGCTCCGTGCGCTTTTTTTTTTTTTTAAAAAATTTTTGTCCGCCGAAAGGAATATGATATCGGCAATGGGGGCTTTTTTATTAAGTTGGCTTTTGAAGAAGGCTTTTACTTTTTGGGGGGCAGCCACCCGGCACCGCATTACTGATCACAAAACCCCCGTATTTGGAACTGCTAAGCCTGAATTCCAACAAGCTCGAGGTCGTTTTTTTTTTCCAGGTTTTAATTTTTTTTGTCACTTATCCCCTGGAATAAAAGTTAAGGGGGGTGCCTGTCCCGCATTTCCCAGGGGCCGGAAAATGATGACCCATTCCCACCTTAGGAGGGGGGGGTATGTCGGCTGTATGTTTTTTACTTTAGGGGAGGTTTTAGAGGTCAGGGGGACGCCCCGGGGGGGCCCCAGGGAAAAGTTTCCCCCAAACATTTTGGCAAAAGGTTATTGAGGCACATCATAATTTTGCTTTGCAGGACACCAGGGGGGAAGCTTTTAGATCTCCTTTCTCGCCGGTTTTGGGGGGCCCAACTTAAAAAGAAATTTTTAACTTTTGCGTCCTGGGGGTTTTGGCCGCTCTAAGACCCC
>JARQOD010000003.1:173253196-173338404 GCA_033576555.1 Oophaga sylvatica
CCGCCAGTTGTTGCTCGGAAGTGCTGTTAGCACAGTCTACACTTGCTCCTGTGTTACTGGGGTTCAGTAATGTCAGCTGTTCCCCTGCTGTGTGAACGGCAAAAAGTCCTGCTGCCTCCACCCTGTTCTCTTCTCATCCCTGGGCTACAACACCGCCAGTTGTTGCTCGGAAGTGCTGTTAGCACAGTCAACACTTGCTCCTGTGTTACTGGGGTTCAGTAATGTCAGCTGTTCCCCTGCTGTGATAACGGCAAAAAGTCCTGCTGCCTCCACCCTGTTCTCTTCTCATCCCTGGGCTACAACACCGCCAGTTGTTGCTCGGAAGTGCTGTTAGCACAGTCTAACACTTGCTCCTGTGTTACTGGGGTTCAGTAATGTCAGCTGTTCCCCTGCTGTGATAACGGCAAAAAGTCCTGCTGCCTCCACCCTGTTCTCTTCTCATCCCTGGGCTACAACACCGCCAGTTGTTGCTCGGAAGTGCTGTTAGCACAGTCTACACTTGCTCCTGTGTTACTGGGGTTCAGTAATGTCAGCTGTTCCCTGCTGTGATAACGGCAAAAAGTCCTGCTGCCTCCACCCTGTTCTCTTCTCATCCCTGGGCTACAACACCGCCAGTTGTTGCTCGGAAGTGCTGTTAGCACAGTCTACACTTGCTCCTGTGTTACTGGGGTTCAGTAATGTTAGCTGTTCCCCTGCTGTGTGAACGGCAAAAAATCCTGCTGCCTCCACCCTGTTCTCTTCTCATCCCTGGGCTACAACACCGCCAGTTGTTGCTCGGAAGTGCTGTTAGCACAGTCAACACTTGCTCCTGTGTTACTGGGGTTCAGTAATGTCAGCTGTTCCCCTGCTGTGATAACGGCAAAAAGTCATGCTGCCTCCACCCTGTTCTCTTCTCATCCCTGGGCTACAACACCGCCAGTTGTTGCTCGGAAGTGCTGTTAGCACAGTCTACACTTGCTCCTGTGTTACTGGGGTTCAGTAATGTCAGCTGTTCCCCTGCTGTGTGAACGGCAAAAAGTCCTGCTGCCTCCACCCTGTTCTCTTCTCATCCCTGGGCTACAACACCGCCAGTTGTTGCTCGGAAGTGCTGTTAGCACAGTCTACACTTGCTCCTGTGTTACTGGGGTTCAGTAATGTCAGCTGTTCCCCTGCTGTGATAACGGCAAAAAGTCCTGCTGCCTCCACCCTGTTCTCTTCTCATCCCTGGGCTACAACACCGCCAGTTGTTGCTCGGAAGTGCTGTTAGCACAGTCAACACTTGCTCCTGTGTTACTGGGGTTCAGTAATGTCAGCTGTTCCCCTGCTGTGATAACGGCAAAAAGTCCTGCTGCCTCCACCCTGTTCTCTTCTCATCCCTGGGCTACAACACCGCCAGTTGTTGCTCGGAAGTGCTGTTAGCACAGTCAACACTTGCTCCTGTGTTACTGGGGTTCAGTAATGTCAGCTGTTCCCCTGCTGTGTGAACGGCAAAAAGTCCTGCTGCCTCCACCCTGTTCTCTTCTCATCCCTGGGCTACAACACCGCCAGTTGTTGCTCGGAAGTGCTGTTAGCACAGTCAACACTTGCTCCTGTGTTACTGGGGTTCAGTAATGTCAGCTGTTCCCCTGCTGTGATAACGGCAAAAAGTCCTGCTGCCTCCACCCTGTTCTCTTCTCATCCCTGGGCTACAACACCGCCAGTTGTTGCTCGGAAGTGCTGTTAGCACAGTCAACACTTGCTCCTGTGTTACTGGGGTTCAGTAATGTCAGCTGTTCCCCTGCTGTGATAACGGCAAAAAGTCCTGCTGCCTCCACCCTGTTCTCTTCTCATCCCTGGGCTACAACACCGCCAGTTGTTGCTCGGAAGTGTCATTGGCACGGGTACTCACTCCTGCCCAGACTGGTTACAGCACGCCATCTGTTTCCTGTCAGTGTAAACGTCACTTAGCCTCCAATAAGTTGTCCTGTCGTGTTGCGGTTGGGTTAGCCGACTCTATGGTGCTTGTAGTTTAGGTGCTTCCTATGTGTGCTGCGGGATATGCAAATAAAGGCTGTTTCCGTTGTGACAATAGGACAATCACCCACTGTAGTACTGTGGGATTCGGTAACTGCGGCCGGCTCGCGGCCTGTCATCTTAAATTTCCATGGGTACCTTCTGCTACCCGTCCGGGTTCCAGTACCGTCAGCTGGTTCTCCGCAGTGCCTTTGGCCTAGGTGCCTCCATCTCGGTATCCGAGTTCCAGCAACGTCTGCTGGTCCTTGGTAGTGCTTTGGAGCACAGGTACCTCCTGCTTAGTAACCGTGTCCCAGTAACGTCAGCTGGTCCTCGGTTGTGCCATTGGCTCTTTTCCTTCTGCTGCCCCTCCGGGTTCCAGCACAGTCAGCTGGTCCTCGTTACTTGCATTGGCTCTTGTACCTTCTGCTACCCGTCCGGGTTCCAGTACCGTCAGCTGGTTCTCCGCAGTGCCTTTGGCCTAGGTGCCTCCATCTCGGTATCGAGTTCCAGCAACGTCTGCTGGTCCTTGGTAGTGCTTTGGAGCACAGGTACCTCCTGCTTAGTAACCGTGTCCCAGTAACGTCAGCTGGTCCTCGGTTGTGCCATTGGCTCTTTTCCTTCTGCTGCCCCTCCGGGTTCCAGCACAGTCAGCTGGTCCTCGTTACTTGCATTGGCTCTTGTACCTTCTGCTACCCGTCCGGGTTCCAGTACCGTCAGCTGGTTCTCCCAGTGCCTTTGGCCTAGGTGCCTCCATCTCGGTATCCGAGTTCCAGCAACGTCTGCTGGTCCTTGGTAGTGCTTTGGAGCACAGGTACCTCCTGCTTAGTAACCGTGTCCCAGTAACGTCAGCTGGTCCTTTGTTGTGCCATTGGCTCTTTTCCTTCTGCTGCCCCTCCGGGTTCCAGCACAGTCAGCTGGTCCTCGTTACTTGCATTGACTCTTGTACCTTCTGCTACATTTACAAATTGAAGATTTTTTCAATGCTTTTTTGGGTAATCACTCTGGATCTCCAACAATGAAGACGACGACCCTGATGACCACCCCGAAGAAGATGACGACCACAAGGACGACGAGCATCAAGCCAACCAGCCTAAACACCATCACAAAGAAGAAATAAAAGATTACCAAACAGGACTAAGAAGGTTAAGACAAACTACAAGATACAGAACAAGAGACTTAAGAACAATAAGCAGAAGATCAAAAAGCAGAAGAACATGAAGTATAAGACCAAAATGAAGAGCAAAATATATGCTCTAAATTATAAGCAGAAGAAGACTAAGCAGTGTATGGGGTGAGTTCGTTCCTCCTCGTGGTGCCCCTGGAAAATGCCTGCTGCTGCAGGCTAAACTGAACACGGACAAATACTGTTGTAATTTAAATCTTTTGTGACAGCAAGAACGGAAGGATGAAAAATTCATACTTTGACAGATTACAAGTACAGGATTCTCTGTCACAAATCAGAATATGATGAAGAAGATGAAGTACAATATGAATAAGAATAATAGTTTAATAAGAAGAATCTGAGTAATGTTAACAAAAAGATGAATAGCAAGAAGTTTAAGAAGAAGATAAAGAAGGTGAAGATGAAGAATAATTTGATGAAAAAGATGATGCTGCTGAAGATTATGAAGGAGAAAGTGTGTGAAAAGTTAAAAAGGTGAAGAGCATGGAAGTTGTGAAATATACATATTTGCCAAAATAGAAAAAACGTTAACAACATTGTCAATTTCTTCGTCAATCCGAACATCTTTAAAAAAAAAAATATTTATGCTATTCCATTTGATTGGGTTAAACATCTATGCCTTTAATGTCTCCTCAACCTTCCCCAATACATTCTACATTATTACTCTTTGTTGTTTTCCTTCATGTACAATTAACCAACAAGGCAAGAATGGGGTTTTTTTAATTCTGATATTTTGTTCCCATAGACTTACATGGGACTTCCGGTATCGGTATCGGGTATCGCCGATATTTTAATGGTATCGGCGATACCATTCCGATTCCGATACTTTTGGATATCGGAAAGTATCGCTCAACTCTACTTGGCAGTAATCTCATTATTCTATACAGTAGATACCACAGGACCCATTATTCACAGTAATTGTCACAGGTTTCCTCCTCCCCCTCCCTGCACATTGATTTCTGTACATGCCTAGAAAACTCTTCAAAAAGCTCATTAACTTCCCCAAACTCTTTGTTTGCTATGGTCCATGTGGAATGGAAGATGGTTCAGAATAAGGTATAAAAAAAAATCTGTCATAAAAAAATAAAAATGGATTACAACAAATATGCATCACTATCTATTTTTAGTTAGTAAAAAAAAAAATATATGATCCAGAGCAGGCGTACAATGCTACATTGCAGCTCTCCACTCACTAATGCATTTTGTTTTCCATTAAGGCAATGGGTATCAATGATTTGCTGTCTTTCGATTTTATGGATGCGCCTCCTATGGAGACCCTGATCACAGCCATGGAACAGCTGTACACCCTCGGAGCTCTGGATGATGAAGGCTTGCTGACACGCCTGGGGAGAAGGGTATGTATTAGTGATGAGCATACCCACCATGTAGTCTGTTATCAGCGGTAAATGTACTTACGTGATGATGTGGCTCTTTTTAGATGGCGGAGTTCCCCCTGGAGCCTATGCTGTGTAAGATGCTGATCATGTCTGTACATCTCGGCTGCAGCGAGGAGATGCTGACCATCGTGTCTATGCTGTCCGTGCAGAATGTGTTCTACAGACCAAAGGTACGTAGTCCAATCATGGGTGGAGGGGAGGTGAAGGTGGACAGATTAGTTATGAAGGCTGTCAGTGAGCAATAGCTCATCCCTGTACACACTGACCATCATCACTAGGAGCATCATGTGTTCAGACATTTTATGGTATTTTTTCATGTTTGACCCTTTTCCTTGCAGGATAAACAAGCACTTGCTGACCAGAAAAAGGCCAAATTCCATCAGACAGAAGGAGACCACCTTACTCTGCTGGCGGTGTACAACTCCTGGAAAAACAACAAGTTTTCTAACCCCTGGTGCTACGAGAACTTTATTCAGGCTCGCTCATTACGGCGGGCACAAGACATCCGCAAACAGATGTTGGGCATTATGGACAGGTGAGTGGGAGTATCCAGGTCCCTCTTCTATAGTTTGGTTTCTAGTGGTTGTAGACAGGATCTTCTCTATTCAGATTTCTTATAATACAGTGTGATCAATGGTGTCAAATCTCTTCTTCCAGGCATAAACTGGACGTCGTGTCCTGTGGAAAAGCAACAGTGAGAGTGCAAAAGGCTATATGCAGTGGCTTCTTCCGAAACGCTGCAAAGAAGGATCCCCAGGAAGGTTACCGAACCCTCATAGACCAGCAAGTGGTCTATATTCACCCTTCTAGTGCTCTCTTCAACAGGCAGCCTGAATGGTAAGTTATCTCTTCACCTTGCACTGAATTTCTACATGAAAGGAAGGAAAGTGTCACATCTTGATTTCATGGTGTCATATTCCCCAGTCATGTCCTTCACTGCTAAATCTTCTATAATCTACTATTGGAATTATTAATGAAGGAAGGATTCTCTATGGTTGTCTCACTAGTGAAATCAGCGTACAGGGTATTTTTTTTTCTTTTTTTTCCAAAACTAGAATAAAAATAAAGATCTGGAGGTTTGATATAACAGAATTAAGTTTCTTGGGGGAATGAGGGAGTTTTCCACCATTTCACTAGTGTTATTCAAAACTACAACTCATAATATATATACACACTCATACAGCTGTGTGGACAGAAAAGTTATAATATAGAAACTTTACAGAAATAACTAAGCACACGGCCAATCTCTGAATTTCATTAAAAATAAAAATGTTGACAATCTGAAAAAATGTTGAATTCTCAAATGCTCATGTACCCAATACATCTTTATTTTGCTCTCCGCAGGGTTGTGTACCATGAATTAGTCTTAACCACCAAGGAATATATGCGAGAAGTGACTACCATTGACCCCCGGTGGCTTGTAGAATTTGCTCCTGCCTTCTTCAAAGTCTCCGATCCAACCAAGCTGAGCAAGCAGAAGAAGCAGCAGCGCCTGGAGCCCCTCTATAATCGCTATGAGGAGCCCAACGCCTGGCGAATCTCCCGAGCCTTCAGACGACGGTGAATTGGCTGCAAGCTGTAAAAACTTTCCAGGACCTACAAGCGACTTTGCAGCCCACAAGCATATGACAGACTCTGTAAAACCGTGGTGGCTTCTAATTTTTTTCAGCAGACTTTGTGTTTGTTTGACTCTGTATAAAATATATATTTTTTAAAGGTTAATTTCGCATTGTTCAACTTTAGTGCTCGTCTTAAAGATAAGCTGTCATCAGCTTAATACATATTATTCTAAAGGCATTGCCATAATAGTGCTGGTATACTGATTTAATACATACTTTCAGTGAAGAAATCTGTAGCATGGTTTTTATAAAATCATCAGAAGTTTTGGTCTCCGTGGATTGGACTGGGACTGTGGGGAAGGTCTTTGGCTCTGCCATGGCCCCTCTGCTGTCTGTCTTCTTCCTTATTTAAATTCAGTGCTGGAATTTTGATTGAAGCCCGTCGAGAGATCAACAATCGCAAGCGCTGCCGGCGGCTAGGACTGCGCCGATGCGGAATTTAAATACTGGAGATGATGGTAGTGGGGCCATGGCAAAGCCGAAGACCACACTCACAGTCCTGCCCCAATGCACCAAGACCACTGCTTCTAATGATGACTTCATAAAAAATAAATAAATAAAAGGCTATGGATTTCTTCACTGACAATATGTACTAAATCCGTATACCAGCCCCATTATGGCAATGCGTTTAGTGTGATATGTATAACCCTGATGACCGGTTTTGAGTGTTTTACGTAGGCAGATAGTTACGCTGGGCCTTGGGCTGTGATTGGGCGAGTGACCAATAACAATCTCCGTTTCAAACACGTGTTAGTACCCTGTGGTCCCATCATTGCTTGGTTTTATTCAGTTAGTAAAAGCTGCTCCATTCTTCTCCATGTGCTGTCGTGTATTGCAGCACTTTGTAATTTCCTTGAGTGGAAAAACGTAGCAGTACCAAACACCGCACATGGCCAAGAGTGGCGCTGTTTCTGCACTAAAGGAGTGATTTTTATCTGATATACATATAAGCCACAGTGAAGATGATGGAAAATTCTTGCCCTGACCAAACTCATCCAAAACTACAAATCTTAACCTGGCCATACAACTCAGATGTCTATAGTCCGATATGTAGACTCTCTCCCATTGGATGAGGTTACGGGAGAGAAAAATCTAACAAGTAGGTGGATTTCATCATTCCCATAGGTATCTGGCAATGACTTTCTTCCATCTTCCTGCAGATAACCCATTTAAGCTCAGCCGAACTGAATTTCTAGTACAAAAAGGTACTATAAATTTCTCAGAAGCCCACAGTAGCCATGTGTAGACAGAACTTGATGTCATTTTTTAAAAGCTCAAGAGATGCTGCATCAGATTTGATGACATGACAGGTTTTTGATGCATCCTTCTGACAGTCAGTCTGGGTAATCGGTGATCACAAGTACATGGGTCCTGTATAATGGCATAGCTGCCGTTCCCAACACCCCCTACAGTTACTGCCTTATCGTTAATGTACCACATTTAGTTTGTATTTGTTTAGTTGTCTGATGCACAAATACAGCTGTGAGCAGCATTCGGTTATCATGGGACGTTTTATATGAACGGGCTGCCAACAATGATTTTACTAGTCGCATAAAAAAAGAGATCTACGACAAGGAGTTGGCATTCGATGATGGGACACAATTACACAAGGCAGATGTCCAGTACTGGAGGGTCCCTTATTAATGGGTCCAGGGAGGTGAAAATAAAAAAAAAAATTCTCCCAGAACAGTGTCCTCGTCTTTACTCAGGGCTCCATTCCCCGCTTGTCTGCTGGCACCAACATCCGGCTTGGGTGTAGTGTGAACGTTGCAGCTTTTGCATTTTCTCTAAATTAAAGAAATGTTTTTTTGTTTTTTTTATTCTTCACCTCACTGAGCCCATTAGCAGACAATCCCTTTAAGTCTAAATTACCATGATATCTACCTGATGCTACAGCAATAATATCAGGTACTTGCAGTGCTTCTCCCTATGGGAAATGTATTTTTTTTCTTCTATGCTTCTACATCTTATTACACAATGTATCTGCGCAAGCTGTGTTTATTTTATATTTATCAGTTTCAGTAAAACGTTTGGTGACTTTGTACTTGCTGCATTGGAGAATTTTCGGCTCAGCTGTTTACGTACTTACTAGAGATAGGCGAACCCGAACGGTAAAGTTCAGGATCTGTACCTGACACCTAGTGTTCGTGCACTGTCCCTGAGCACTGACTCCCGGAAGTCCGTGTTACAGTTTGGGAATAAGCCCGAATAAAGCTTGTTGAAGCTTTTCCTGTGTGGGCACTTCTGGTCCCATCACAGCCATGTCAAATATTGGCATGGCTGTGATTGCCCTGCGCACTGTGTAAGAAAAAAAAAGTCAAACTAAAGCAGACATTGGGATCTGGTATTCTCCAGCTGCGAAGGCCTACAACCACCCCAAAAAAGGGGCATCCATTAGATGCGCCAATTTTGGCACTTTTCCCACCTCTTCCTGCTTGCCCTGGTGCATTTGCTAGCTGGGTAATATTTTGGGATTGATGTCAGCTTTGTAATGTCAGCTGACATCAAGTCCAGGGGTTAGTAATGGAGAGGAGTCCATAAGACACCCCGATTACAACCCAGTAAGTAACAAGTAAAGACACTCACAGAAAGTCATCTTAAATTGAATAAAACACAATTACTCTTTCTTTCCCATTTATTAACATAAAAATCAAAGTAATCCTCACCTATCTGCCGTTAATTCATAATGCTAATGTCCCACGACGATCCCTAACTCTGCTACATCTGATTCCATTGCTGAAGAGTGACCTGAGTAATGTGACCGCTCAGCCCGACAACCAGATCACACTGACGTGAGAACGCGGCTGCGTGTGACCGGTGGTTAACCTTAATGATGTCAAACTCAGCCACGTTCTCACTCGGCTCAGTGTAATCTAGCTGCTTGTCTGTGCGATCACATTGTTCAGGTCATCACTCAGCAATGCAACGAGATGTAGCAGAGTTGGGGCTCTTCGTGGGACATCAGAATTCTGTATTATCAGCGGACAGGTAAGGATTACTTTGATTTTTATGCTAATAGAGAAAAAGGGGATTTGGTTCAATTAAAGGTCTTTCTTCTGTATGTGTCTTTCTTACTTTTGATTACACGGGTAGTAATGGGGGTGTCTGATAGATGCCTCTCCATTACTAACACTTGGGCTTTGTGTCAGCGGCCATAAAACCGCTGACATCAACCCGAAAACCATGACTCCACTTTCCAACATAGCAGGGCAAGTGGGAAGAACCGTGGCTAAGCACCAGAATTTCTGGGGCGACTGAGGGTGGATCATATTAGTCTGGGAGGGGGAAAATATCCATGACCCCTTCCCAGGCTTTTAATATTAGCTTGCAACTGTCTGCTTAACCTTTGCTAGTTATTAAGAATAGGGGGGACCCCACATGTTTTTCTTTTTTTTTTTTTGTGGGGAGAGGGGAAGAGATCGCCTTTTTAATAGCCAGTAAAGGCTACGCAGACACCTGTGAGCTGACATGAAGCGCCAGGGCAGCTCCATGTTTACAGCCACCTTTCCCAGAATGAGAACACCAGCCCCTAGCTGTCTGCTTTTCCTCAGCTGTGTATTAAAAATAAGGGGACCCCCACACTTTTTTTTTCTTTTATTAGCTAAATACATGTACAGTAAGCTACACACGCACTGACCTAATTATACACCACACTGACCTCTTTATTACTATGTTTTAACACAGCCTGATGACACTGGGTCCAAGATCCAAGAAGAGACCTATACTAATAAATTCTTAAAATAATAACTTTTATTTAAACAATGTACAGTACAGACCAAAAGTTTGGACACACCTCATTCAAAGATTTTTCTGTATTTTCATGACTATGAAAATTGTACATTCACACCGAAGGCATCAAAACTATGAATTAACACATGTGGAATTATATACTTAACAAAAAAAGTGTGAAACAACTGAAAATATGTCTTATATTCTAGGTTCTTCAAAGTAGCCACCTTTTGCTTTGATTACTGCTTTGCACACTCTTGGCATTCTCTTGATGAGCTTCAAGAGGTAGTCACCGGAAATGGTTTTCACTTCACGGGTGTGCCCTGTCAGGTTTAATAAGTGTGATCTCTTGCCTTATAAATGGTGTTGGGACCATCAGTTGTGTTGTGCAGAAGTCTGGTGGATACACAGCTGATAGTCCTACTGAATAGACTGTTAGTTGCTTTTTTCTTGCCATAATACAATTCTAAGTAAAGAAAAGCGAGTGGCCATCACTACTTTAAGAAATGAAGGTCAGTCAGTCCGAAAAATTGGGAAAACTTTGAAAGTGTCCCCAAGTGCAGTTGCAAAAACCATCAAGCGCTGCAAAGAAACTGGCTCACATGAAGACCGCCCCGGCAAAGGAAGACCAAGAGTCACCTCTGTTTCTGAGGATAAGTTTATCCGAGTCACCAGCCTCAGAAATCTCAGGTTTACGGCAGCTCAGATTAGAGACCAGGCCAATGCCACACAGAGTTCTAGCAGCAGAAACCTCTCTACAACAACTGTTAAGAGGAGACTTTGTGCAGCAGGCCTTCATGGTAAAATAGCTGCCAGGAAACCACTGCTAAGGACAGGCAACAAACAGAAGAGACTTGTTTGGGCTAAAGAACACAAGAAATGGACATTAGACCAGTGGAAATCTGTGCTTCCGTCTGATGAGTCCAAATTTGAGACCTTTGGTTCCAACCACCGTGTCTTTGTGCGACGCAGAAAAGGTGAACAGATGGACTCTACATGCCTGGTTCCCACCGTGAAGCATGGAGGAGGAGGTGATGGTGTGGGGGTGCCTTGCTGGTGACACTGTTGGGGATTTATTCAAAATTGAAGGCATACTGAACCAGCATGGCTACCACAGCATCTTGCAGCGGCATGCTATTCCATCCGGTTTGCGTTTAGTTGGACCATCATTTATTTTTCATCAGGACAATGACCCCAAACACACCTCCAGGCTGTGTAAGGGCTATTTGACCAAGAAGGAGAGTGATGGGGTGCTACGCCAGATGACCTTGCCTCCACAGTCACCAGACCAGAACCCAATCTAGATGGTTTGGGGTGATCTGGACCGCAGAGTGAAGGCAAAAGGGCCAACAAGTGCTAAGCATCTCTGGGAACTCCTTCTAGACTGTTGGAAGACCATTTCCGGTGACTACCCCTTGAAGCTCATCAAGAGAATGCCAAGAGTGTGCAAAGCAGTAATCAAAGCAAAAGGTGGCTACTTTGAAGAACCTAGAATATAAGACAACATAAAGTGTGAAACAACTGAAAATATAAGTATATAATTCCACGTGTTAATTCATAGTTTTGATGCCTTCAGTGTGAATGTACAATTTTCATAGTCATGAAAATACAGAAAAATCTTTGAATGAGAAGGTGTCCACACTTTTGGTCTGTACTGTATATAAAATATAATGCTAAAAAAGCAGGGAACACCTGAGAAAAATGCAATTGTAGGACACCTATGAATCACTTTAGAATTAGTTAAATTTCATTAAGCATTGCTGATAGGATTTACAGTAATTCAACTAAAAGATGTCTAAATGGGAAATAGTACCATCCAAATAGATGAAAAAATATTCAGTGCAAAAATATTACATCTCAAGTTACTGAAACACCTCATGTAATAGATGGATCAGAATAATACTGTATATAGATAAAGTGCAGTGCAAACTTCAAAATGTTCCTATGGTGGTTTGTATGTAGAAGAGCATAAAACTTACATTCTTATTTAAAGTCCTCATTGTCTGCAGTTGATGTGTGTAAACCCAGACGACACAGGTGTCAGCTGGTGTTTACTTTCATCAGTGTTGCCTTCTATCAGCAAGACCAAGCGTACACTGATCAGAGTAGTACTCATCAGCCGGCCCTGTGCATAGTAATAAAGATGTTAGTGTGATATATAATTAGTGCAATACTTATGTAGCAGACTGTCCTTTATGTGACAGTGTGGGAACTGCAGCGCTGTGACGGCGGTGACATCTGTTAGGTTACTGCAGATCAGAGCTGGTATTTTCCGCGCTGTCACACAGATGACAGCGTGGGAACCACTGGGTGTTTGGGCCCTACATTCGGGTCTGAGATCAAGTTCGAGTACCGTTCTGGTACCCGAAAGAAACTTTATTTTATAAAGTTTGATTTGGCCTAACCCATCAAACACGAACATCCACAGGTCCGCCCATCCCTAGTACTGACCAGTTCTACCGCCAGATCATTAATACTATTAATTAAAGGGAATCTGTCACCCCATTTTGGCCCTATGAGATAGGGCCACCGCCATCAGGGCTTATCTACAGCATTCTGTAATGCTGTAGATAAGCTCCCGATGTCACCTGAAAGTGAAGAAAAATGAGTTATATTATACTCACCCAGGGTCGTTCCGGGGGGCGGTCGGGTCAGGAGGGAGTCGCGGTCAGGTCCGGGGCCTCCCATCTTGTGGCGATGCCGGCCTCTTCTTTCGGTCACATCCCGGCTCCTGCGCAGGCGCACTGCTCTGCCCTGGTGAGGGCAGAGCAGAGTACTGCAGTGCGCAGGCGCCGGACCTCTCTGACCTTTCCCGGCGCCTGCGCACAACAGTACTCTGCTCTGCCCTCACCAGGGCAGAGCAGTGCGCCTGCGCAGGAGCCGGGATGTGACCGAAAGAAGAGGCCGGCATCGCCACAAGATGGGAGGCCCCGGACCTGACCGCGACTCCCCTCTGACCCGACCACCCCCGGAACGCCCCTGGGTGAGTATTTTATAACTCGTTTTTCTTATCTTTCAGGTAGCATCGGGGGCTTATCTACAGCATTACAGAATGCTGTAGATAAGCCCTGATGGCGGTGGCCCTATCTCATAGGGCCAAAATGGGGTGACAGATTCCCTTTAATATCCAAACTGTTGCGGAACAGGATTGCCAACATCCTTTTTCAATTTTTCTTGTAAGCTTATCAAAATAAATTATGAATAGACAGCATTGTTTACTAATGCTTTGGAAAACCATAATAAATCATTAAAATTGTAAGTGACAAAAAGTTCAGTTAAAAATTATTGGCGTTCAGTGTGAACCTCTGGAAATAAAACAGTAATAATCTGTAGAAGTTTCTCCAGCTTCAAGGACAAATCATTTTTTTTTTAAATTTTATACGGACTGGAAAAAGTGTCCTTTTGGACTGATTGTTGGCAAGTCTGTTGCAAAGGTTTACTATTTGAGCTGTCATATACCTAGAGCAGTTTTATTGTTTTTAGATGGTAGTGCATCCAGTGACGAGAACTGTGCACACAATGTCCTTTCCTGGAGGATTCCACCACGCAATCCACTGGATTTTCTTCAGAACATTCTCCAAAGAGTGAACATATGCGCAGCAAGTCGTTTTTCTAAAGAAATACATATGTTCAGTCTCTGGAATGTCTCAAACAGCTATAGGTTTCTAAAAATGGCAAATAATTAAAAGAAATGACATGTCCAGTTTTAAGACGTTTTCCGCTCAGAAGATGCTTTGTACTTTGCAATGAAAGTCAATGGGGGTGCTCAAAAGATGCCCCAAAAACAACTGGACTTCTTTTGGAACCTTTTGCATTTCTTGAGGTTTTAATGAATTTTTCATGCATTTTTGAGTTCTGTTTTTTGCAGCCTCTTGATTGGACAAAGAAGAAAATTCCTAGATTTGGTCACAAAAATAATTGAATAATGGGGAGACGGTCTCCTGCTCTTTCATAATTTTTATATGGACATTTAATTAAATAAAGATGGACTGATCTCCAATATTTTACTAGAAGCTGAAAGGTTTCCCCTTCCTTTCTGAATGCCAGAACCTACCCCAGTGCATTTAGACAGGTCTGGATGCTTAGCTAATATTACTGGGGATTGTAACTAATTAAAGAGGTTGTCCAAACTTAGGCAAAATGAAATCATAAAACTCAATTACAAAAATTATTTTTAACCATAAATATACATTTCAGTTAAAAAGACACCCAATGTATTTTACTTTTTGTAGTACTTGGTCTTGCAATAAATCCTGTTTGTAGACCTAGACTGTGAGGCACCTGAACCGTATATAAGTGGTAAGTGACTAGGCAGTAGGTATCATGTTAATTTAACCTTCGGCAGCTGAAAATTACTTTTCATACATAGGTTTATATTCACATCATGGTTTTCCCACAACTCTAGGTTTTAGAGGTCCTATGAAAATGACTGATAAGGAACAGAGATGACCTTCCTTCCATGGTTAGATGATGGATGACTTGACCTTGAAGACCTTTCTCTGGGAAACCTCAGAGGTCAGCAGCAGCAGGAGTCCAGGGTGAGATATGGTATTGAGTGACTGTTTATAATCAGATTCCCAAGTGATCTTCATGCCTAGAGAGGAGTAGAGCGCAGCCAGTGATCAGCACAAAACTCTTTTCCTGAGCTGCAGGTCACACTTGTCTTTCCATATTTCCACCATATAATTTCAGTTAATGAATATTGATTTTCTATAACCACCCTACAGCTTTTAAATGAGATTGTTGAAATATTTCAAAGAACGGTTTTGCATTAATCATTATATCCAAGGGTAACTGTTAGTGATGAGCAAATCTTTGGAAATTTGGATACTCCTGTTTTGCTGAATTTTTCACAAAAATTTGATTTACAGAGATTTGACAGGTCTGCAAAGCTTAAAATTGTCGTGAAATAACATTACACTCTGAGATCTCCAAGGACTTTAGCCAGTCCCTTTCATGCTCTTTACGGGAGGAGTCAGTTAGGACAGAATGACTGTTAAAACCAAGTACAGGTGATTGGTATACCCTTGGTGTGGCCAAACAGTTCAGTGCACCTTCCCACTTATTTCCTCTTTATCTCTACTCATCCTCTCTTTGACAGCTTTGGCTTTATAGAGTCATAGAATTAAAACGAGTAGGTGGGAAGATGAACCTATATGTTTGGCCACACCAAGGATACACCGAGCACCTGTACTTGGTTTGAATGATCATTATGTGCTGACAAATTCTCTTTAATGCAGACAGCCTTAGTACTATGAAAGTGACATCAACCTATATGACCACAGATAAATGGATGGTAAACACTCTTTACGGTTGTCCTGTCACACATTATTGATACAGTTTATTCAAGGTTTTGTGACTTTTTCGCCCCCAATCTTTATAGCTGAGCTGTGACCTGTGACATCCTCTCACTATCCAGATTCACCACAAAATGGTTGCTGTATTCCCTGCTTCTGCTTTTATACAGGTTATGATTGTCCTTCATGATTGCCAGTCCTCCACCATATGATTGCTAAAAGTCATTATAGGAAAGCCCATCCAGCTTTGTTCGAGGTCATATCAGTCTTCTCTAACTGATTCGATCTTCTGCAATGTGTAAACTGGCAACAGCAATTTTCGGCAATTTGCGAGAATTGAATCACAAATCGTTCAAATTCAACGGGTTCAACAACTTCCTAAAAATTTGACACAAGTTCGATTCACATTGAATAGATTTGCTCATCTCTAGTAGTGATTATTATATTGTCTGAACTGTAACTACAGGTGACCCAAAGACCTCAATAGACGACATCTGAATTACAGAGGGTGTGGGGGACCTATTATACATTTTGCTCTGGGGCTAAGGATATTCATATCACGTCATTGTACAGGGTGGGTCATTTATATGGATACACCTAAATAAAATGGGAATAGTTGGTGATATCAACTTCCTGTTTGTGTCACATTAGTATATGGGAGGGGGAAAACTTTTCAAGATGGATGGTGGCCATTTTGAAGTGGGCCATTTTGGATCCAACTTTAATTTTTCCAATGGGAAGAGGGTCATGTGACACATCAGACTTATTGAGAATTTCACAAGAAAAACAATGGTGTGCTTGGTTTTAACGTAACTTTATTCTTTCATGGGTTATTTACAAGTTTATGACCACTTATAAAATGTGTTCAAAGTGCTGCCCATTGTGTTGGATTGTCAATGCAACCCTCTTCTCCCACTCTTGACACACTGATAGCAACACCGCAGAAGAAATGCTACCACAGGCTTCCATTGTTATCCATTGTTTCAGATACTGCACATCTTGTATCTTCACAGCATAGACAATTGCCTTCAGATACGAGATGTGCAGCATCTGAAACAATGGATACTGGAAGCCTGTGCTAGCATTTACTAATGTGCCACAACCAGGAAGTTGATATCACCAACCATTCCCATTTTATTTAGGTGTATCCATATAAATGGCCCACCCTGTAGTTAGTGGCATATGTAGCTGAGTGTAGATGTACATCCTATTTCACTATTGTGATCAGTTCAGGGTCAGTGGATTTGTCCCGTCCCAAATAAATGGTTAATGACTGACTTAGACTATATAGCATTGCTACAGCCAAGTCACATTTTAGCGCCTGTATATTACTCCTATTCTCTAAAGTTGACCGTAGAGATAGATCTTTACAATCTGCACCAATCCTATAGTTTTCTAAAATAAGGGCACCATACTTACCTGGCAGCTGCTTATCTCTCACCAATAAGTTGCTCGTTCATTTGGCATGAATCTTGATTGGCTGTAATACCCCATTTTTTATAAGGTCCATTTATAACTTAAAAGAAGAACTAAAGTGAAAACAGGAAAACTTTGATCTCTCGTCACTACTGTGTCATGTGCAGGCAGCTGTTGTTTTATAGAAAGGCAAAACCTCAGAAACAAGTTGTTCTTGCCATGATATTACTGGAAATGTGTGAACAGGAACAGGGGGAAGGGAGAGGGGGCTTCATACTGTAGTGGAATAGAAATGTTCATAGTCACCTATACAGACGTGACTATTAATCTGTCAACAGAGAAGAAATTCAGATGATATGTCTATAAAATAGTGTTTATTCAGGCGTATCTCTGCGATGTGGCCACATTGATCCTTTATGTGCCTAGTTCAGACCCCAATGGAGATCGCCAGCTAGTGTAGTTAGACTTAAAGGCTTTTTTGAGGAGTTTTTTCTTTGGAGTGGGTTCACTCAATACAAAAACATTAAAAAGCGCTTGAAAGACTCTTCCTATTCATTTCACATTGCTGTTCATACGTTCAAGGTTTTTTTTTCCGCTTCTGGTTTCAAAAAAAATCCTGATGGAGAAGAAGAAAGTGCATGTCACTTCTTAGAAGAAGCATTTTCTGATGGAAAATGCTCCAAAATAGGGATTGTCCAGTCAAAAGGCGGCAAAAACACCTCGGGGAGAAAAAGACTCTTTCAAAATGCTTCAAAAGTCATTGTTTTTGACCTCCTTAAAAGGGACTTTGTCGCCTCATACACCAGCACTACTTTACCGCAGTTGTGTTTGTAAAGATTCTACGTTTTCCCTAATTTGCTTCTTTTTATTTTAGGATGGAGGAAACGTGTAGAAGTTCCTCCCAGATAAAGATGTGCTGCTGTAACCTGAGCGTCCATTACTCATTCATTTTCCTTCAGCAGTAGGAAAATATTGGCCGCTATCATGTTATTTCTACACTGTGTTTGTGAAGTTTCCAGAATTAGATTTCTAACTCTGGTTAATGGAATTTAATTTGTCACCTCAGTAAAATGTTCATGGAGGTGAGTCCGAGCAATGGAAGGCCCTACCATAGGCACACGTTCAGTATTTGGTGAGTTTTTACCGCAGTATTTGTAAGCCAAAACTAGGAGAGGAACAATCATAGGAAAAGTATAATAGAAACACACCACCACTTCAGGATTTATCACCCACTCCTGGTTTTGGCTTACAAATACTGGGTAAAATACTGACCAAATACTGAACTGGTGAACGTGGCCTTACGGCTCTTCAGATCCTAACTTGGGTGACTACAGAATCCTTTGAGTACATCCATATGGGATGTAATTGTGTCAGAAAATCCACTATGGATTGTTTTTTACTACGGAAAACTCTCATTTGGGGAATTGTTGCAGGTTTTCCTGTGATTTTATGCTGTATATTGCAAAGAATGAAATCTGTGGTGAAAATCTGCAACGTAAAACGAAAAATAGGTTACCTTAGCCTCTGTTCACACGTCCAGTAGTTGTATGCCTTTTTTGGATCCATTTTGGGATGACAAAAATCAAAAAATAAAATGATCTATTTATTTGAATGACAACAGAAAAGGAAAATGTCCTAAAATTCTGTTTGACTGTAATCCAGCTGCCATCCGCTTTTCAGATGGATCAGAAATCTCTCTCTGCACAGCTTTTCTTGTACTGCAAATAAAAACAGGATAGCAACTGGATCTGATTTTTTAACATTGAAGTCTATGGGAAAGGCGGGGTCACACTTGCGAGAAACTCGCACGAGTCTCGCACCTCAATACCCGGCACTGCCGCCGGCCCTCGGGACTGGAGTGTTCAGCTGCATAGAAATACATGCAGCCGCATGGTTCGCGAGTGCCGGCGGCAGTGCCGGGTATTGAGGTGCAAGACTCGTGCGAGTTTCTCTGGCCAAACGGATCAGATGGATGTCCATCTGTTATGCCAGCCATTAACAGACCCGCTTTTTTAAGCGCTGCACATGCCCAGAGCAGTAGTGATGTTCGGAGACGCCTCTGCTAATGACGGATTAATTACAAAAGGAACAATTACGGAAACCAAAGTGTGCATCCATTTTTACTCTGTTGCTAATATACAATTTTTTAATACCGGATCCATTACAACCGGTCCATAACTGGACATGTGAACAAAGCCTAAGTTTGGTTTTGTAGGACTACTAAGGTTGTGTTGCGGAGATGCTAAAATCTGGCTGTATTACAGCGGTCATCTTTGAGGTTGCACCAACATAAATATCACGCGTATAGAGTTTCTCAAAAAAAGTAAAACATACATCTAAAATAATGGATTAAATTCATATTCTAGTGGAAAAGCAGATGTTACAAAGTGTATATCCAGCCACCAGGTGGCGCATGATGACTGTTCTACTTTACATGCTTTCTAAAAACCCTCAATTTGTAGCTCCCAACGCCTTATGAATATACAAATATACAAATATATGCTTTTCAGCGTTATCAGGTTTTGTCACTATATGTGTAAGCTTTGGTTTGGTTCACTTATACCAGATGAACTTGTAACTCTGTTACAGAGATCTCAATTGTAAGACTATGTTCACATGCAGCTTCTTTTATTGCTGCATTTTTTATGCAATTAAAAAGCTGCTTTTTACAGTACCAGCAAAAGCTATGAGATTTCCGAAATCTCATGCACACGCTTTTTTCCTGACTGAATTTGAGAACTGCAGCATTTTTAAAATAATCTGCATCATGTCAATTATTTTAGTGTTTGTGCAGGGTTTTTTTTACCCATAGCATTTTTTTTTACCCATAGAAAGCAATGAGAAAGTAAAAAAACTCAGTATTGGTGTTCAAGGCATTTTTTAAATGTCTTGGAGGAATGAAAGTAACTTTATTAAATGTACTGTAGACAAAGCACACGTAATCAGCACCCAAAAATTCTAAAAAACAAGCGTTAAAAATGCCACTAAAAAGCTGAATAATGGGCATTTTGAACACAGCAGTTTTACTGCTAAGAGAACAGGTTTGGGTTGCAGAAAAAAGCAGCAAAAAAAAAATGCACATGAATGTAATCAACTGGGCCACGACTAAAGCCCCCGTCTCACACAGCGATCTCGCTAGCGAGATCGCTGCTGAGTTACTTTTTTGTGACGCAACAGTGATCTCCCCTGCGATATCGCTGTGTGTGACATTCAGCAACGATCAGCTCCCTGCTGGGTATCGCTGATCATCGCTGAATGTCCTGGACATTTTTTTGATCGCTGGTCTCCCGCTGGCCAGCACGCATCGCTGCGTGTGGCAGTCAGGAGACCAGCAATCAGCTGGTAACCAAGGTACACATCGGGTTTCCAGGCACTGCGCAGCACCTGGAAACCTGACGTGTACCTTGGTTACCAGCTCCCTGCATCAGGGCACTGGTATCCAACGAACGTACACTGCGGGTAACTAAGCGATGTTACCCGCAGTGTCGCTGTACTGATCGCTGCCTGTTTGGCAGCTCAGCAGCGATCATGTAGCGACACACCAGCGATCCTGATCGTTGTCGGGATCGCTGGTGTATCGCTATGTGAGACCCGGGCTTAAGGCCAAGGTTTTTGTGGCGCTTCTCTTTCCATTGAAGACTTTAGCGGGAGCTTTTGTGTGAATCCAAAACAGGATTCAGACATTCCCTGACAGAGCCCTTGACTTTAATGAAGGAGGCAGAGCCCAACTATGAATCTTTTGGGCTCTACTTGGCTACACAAAGTTGACAGCAATATGTTGTCCAGCTAATAATAAGAAGGGCCTAGTCGGAAATGAGGCCGAACACAAGACTCATAGTTTTACACTGGAAATCATCAAATAGCATAAATTAAAAGTGCGAGATAATATAAGAAACTGTAATATATTTTATCAGAGAAGTCTGTTTCTCTCTCCACTTAGGAGACGCTGATTCCCCTTCCTCTGAACTTATCATTTTCTAGTCAAATCCATCTTGGTATAAACAATACTGACTGCCAGAACAGTGAGGTGTCAGGTTACAGCTCCTATTATTCTCTGTGGAGATGGGAGGAGGAATGAAGAGCGCAAAGCTCACTGAGAGACCAGGAAAAGAGATATTTCACTTCAGTCACATAGGTAAGTATGTGCTACTGAGAAATGTCTTCCATGTTGTTGCTGTCTCTCCTGTGTGCTACAGAGAAAGCGGTCTTCTCCGTTAGGTCAGAGACCACGGAAAATTAGACAGACTGCAGAGGGGAAACGTGGTGAAAATGCCGTGTGCCACACACTACAGCTTATTCTGAAAAGTTACCTGAAACTACAGCTATGCGTTAAAGACTATAACACAAATCCGAAAGTCTATCCCAGACTTCTGTGTTATGCCCTTGCCATAAGGCTATAGCCACAATCATTATCTCCTCATAATTTTCAGATTAGACCCAACTAAAATTAATATTTTGGGACACATTTTTGACGACATTTTTGCACATTCCTTAGACTGATATGCACAAGGGCACAACTTTAAGGGATGCACAGGTTGCAGTCACATTAAGGGCCCAATGCCAAAGAAGACATTGGCGTTATGATTGGCACATGGTAGATGATGGGAGCTGCTTAAAGAATTCTTGCACTGGGACCCAGAAGCATAAAATGACACCTCTGTCTCATGCTGGTTTTTCATGATGTAGCGATTTGTGTAGAGCAGCCGGGCGCAGTGCTCCGTCACGAATGATCCTCACTGAGTCGGTAGCCTTTCCTCTGATGCCAAAGACGCTTTAACATTCGTCACTTTAATTGGATGCAAATTTACTGAAGCACAATGAAATCTCAGCTCCATAACAAGACTATGAGTAGTGTCCCATTTTACCCATCATCATTTTCTTGATTAAGATCCTGGAATAGTTCTCAAGGCTTAAATTGCAGCCAATTACCCAGATTGCGCCGTTATATGGATCCTCGTACGTACCAGCAGCTTCACATATTTCATATTGATTGACATAACGGGAAAGCCCATGTGAAGGAGAAGTCCTTGCAGATGATGTTTGCTGCATGCTGGAACCGTGCCAAGCAGTCTCCAGCCTTTCACTAGATGGCGGTGTTATACTGATGGATGCGGTATACTCTGATGGGGAAATATTGCAGTGCTCATCTATTTCATATCCGCAGCACTGGGTGGACACTGCTTCTCCTCACTGCTGGAAACTGGGAATAACAACCCCATAACCCCTATGTAATTAAAGGTGTTTATTATGCTATGGTTTGCATAGGAAAGTACCGCAGAGCACTTACAAAGCTGCAGCGTAAGCAACCGCTGCTATTAGGTACGCTGCGCTGCACCTCGATTTACAGTAAAATGGTTATACGATGCTTCGGACATTGTCCCACTGCTCTGATCCCCGCGATTAACTGTAATCTGTGGGAGACCCAAGCAAAAGTGTTCAGTTCCCCTGGAAATATGGCAGTGCACGGCTCCCATTAAAATCAATAGCCTGCTCATCTATTGTACGCATGTCCTGAGGCCTCAAGAGCGAGAGGCGCTCTTTGTATCTCATCTAACCGCAAGAAGAGACCCCCGGCCCCTTAGTAACCTAAAAGTCCCAATGCATTTGTAAATAAGTTTTCCAAGCAAGACAATCCCTTTAAACTATGAATTTTCTGATAAAAGGGAAGGAAAGGAAGAAAGCGCACCAATCTAAATGTACAATTAGATCGTAGGTGAATATAGGTGGCACTCACCTTTTAGAAATCTTGATATCTTGCATGTAGGTCACTTAGGACCATTAGGTGTTCAAAGTTGGATTTCTTCTGTGGTCGGTATGCTGCAAATCCCTGGTAGCTAGTATGTCACTCAGACCAAGTAACCATAGGAATGTTATCCAATAAACTTTTTACCAGGCTATTTGCGCTCCCATAGGTGTAGGATCCAAGGCTTCTTATTATCCAAAAAAGGTTTTTATTATTTCTCAAGAAAAAGCACATACAACGCGTTTTGACAGTATAAAATGTCTTCATCAGGTATATAAATAGCCTGGTAAAAAGTTTATTGTTTAAACTATGAATACATGAAATGGTTAAACCAATGTGTAGCCCCAAAACTGCGAATCAGGGGGCTCTTTGTTGCCAGATAAGCAGGTACCTAACTATGTCAGTCACCTATCCTATTGCTCCTAGCCAATTTGCAACACCAAGATCGCCTACTCATCAAAAGTATGGAGGCTATAGAATACCTGGTGCGTTATACGAGTGATATCTCATCCCCTGCTTCCTGACTGTCTCCTTTATTACTAGCATCACTGAGATAGCAGTGATCTCTCTTCTGCCAGTATATCTACATAAACATTTGCTTCTTGCTGTAATGAAATATTTCCTGCATGTAACAATTATGGGGCTACAGTTTTTTGAATTTTTATGTGCTCTGATTGCCAGATCTCCGGTCTTTGAATGACAGGTCACTGCTTTTTCAGTGATCTACATTCTCTGTATTAAACTTCACACCTGCGCAGTCACTGACGTTGGTGGCGTGTGTGCAGATTGAGTTCCCGGCTGGTCTGCAATAAATTGGCACCATCATTGCCATGGGTGGCGCATGAGCAGTTGTCTCTAAAGGCCTCATTGAGCCGAGAACTCAATCTGCGCATGCGCCGCCCACAGCAATGACTGCACTGGCGCTGGATTTCAAATAGAGCACTGAAAAGCAAGTGACCTGCCAATCAAAGACAGGTGGCAGGCGAACGGGCCGGGGAATCACAGACAGGGAGGAGAAGACCATCTACAGTCCAGCCCCTGTGCACAGAAATCTAATTAGCAGAAAAAAAACAACAAATGCTATTTAAAGAACATTTCTACGTAAAAGGTATCCATTTAATCTGTGCTACATTACACCATTACAGCCATATCTTTACTTTATTTTACAAAATTGTGCTGACAGATTCTCTTTAAAGGGAATTTGTCGGCAGGTTTTTGCCACTTAATATGAAAGGAGCAAAATGTAGAAACAGAGAACCTGATTACAGTGACGTGTCACTTACTAGGTTGCTTGCTGTAGGTTTGATAAAATCTTTGTTTCATCAGCAGAAGATTACCACTAGATGATTAGTAACCTGCTGCCATGATGTCCTCCTTATTGATAAGCTCTGTATAACTCCGCCCCATCACTGATTGGCAGCTTTCTGCCTATGCACAGTGTACAGGTCCTTCTCAAAAAATTAGCATATAGTGCTAAATTTCATTATTTTCCATAATGTAATGATTACAATTAAACTTTCATATATTTTAGATTCATTACACACCAACTGAAATTTGTCAGGTCTTTTATTGTTTTAATACTGATGATTTTGGCATACAACTCCTGATAACCCAAAAAACCTGTCTCAAAAAATTAGCATATCAATAAAAGGTTCTCTAAACGACCTATTACCCTAATCTTCTGAATCAACTAATTAACTCTAAACACATGCAAAAGATTCCTGAGGCTTTTAAAAACTCCCTGCCTGGTTCATTACTCAAAACCCCCATCATGGGTAAGACTAGCGACCTGACTGATGTCAAGAAGGCCATCATTGACACCCTCAAGCAAGAGGGTAAGACCCAGAAAGAAATTTCTCAACAAATAGGCTGTTCCCAGAGTGCTGTATCAAGGCACCTCAATGGG
The DNA here is from genome assembly GCA_033576555.1 of Oophaga sylvatica. NCBI lineage: Eukaryota > Metazoa > Chordata > Amphibia > Anura > Dendrobatidae > Oophaga > Oophaga sylvatica. The sequence continues at coordinate 173,277,461 of JARQOD010000003.1, forward strand.
AAGTCTGTTGGAAGGAAACAATGTGGCAGAAAACGCTGTACAACGATAAGAGGTGACCGGACCTGAGGAAGATTGTGGAGAAGGACCGATTCCAGACCTTGTGGGACCTGAGGAAGCAGTGGACTGAGTCTGGTGTAGAAACATCCAGAGCCACCGTGCACAGGCGTGTGCAAGAAATGGGCTACAGGTGCCGCATTCCCCAGGTAAAGCCACTTTTGAACCATAAACAGCGGCAGAAGCGCCTGACCTGGGCTACAGAGAAGCAGCACTGGACTGTTACTAAGTGGTCCCAAGTACTTTTTTCTGATGAAAGCAAATTTTGCATGTCATTCGGAAATCAAGGTGCCAGAGTCTGGAGGAAGACTGGGGAGAAGGAAATGCCAAAATGCCTGAAGTCCAGTGTCAAGTACCCACAGTCAGTGATGGTGTGGGGTGCCATGTCAGCTGCTGGTGTTGGTCCACTGTGTTTCATCAAGGGCAGGGTCAATGCAGCTAGCTATCAGGAGATTTTGGAGCACTTCATGCTTCCATCGGCTGAAATGCTTTATGGAGATGAAGATTTCATTTTTCTGCACGACCTGGCACCTGCTCACAGTGCCAAAACCACTGGTAAATGGTTTACTGACCATGGTATTACTGTGCTCAATTGGCCTGCCAACTCTCCTGACCTGAACCCCATAGAGAATCTGTGGGATATTGTGAAGAGAAAGTTGAGAGACGCAAGACCCAACACTCTGGATGAGCTTAAGGCCGCTATCGAAGCATCCTGGGCCTCCATAACACCTCAGCAGTGTTACAGGCTGATTGCCTCCATGCCACGCCGCATTGAAGCAGTCATTTCTGCAAAAGGATTCCCGACCAAGTATTGAGTGCATAACTGAACTTTATTATTTGATGGTTTTTTGTTTGTTTTTAAAAAACACTTTTATTTTATTGGACGGTTGAAATATGTTAATTTTTTGAGACAGGTTTTTTGGGTTATCAGGAGTTGTATGCCAAAATCATCAGTATTAAAACAATAAAAGACCTGACAAATTTCAGTTGGTGTGTAATGAATCTAAAATATATGAAAGTTTAATTGTAATCATTACATTATGGAAAATAATGAAATTTAGCACTATATGCTAATTTTTTGAGAAGGACCTGTACACAGAAAGCTGCCGATCAGTGGTGTGGGTGGAGTTATACAGAGCTCAGCATTCAGAGAACTGCTAGATCTGCAGCTGAAAAAACTGTGATTTTATCAAAACTGCAGGTAGCAGCTCAGTAAGTGACACATCACTAGAATTATGGTCTCTTGCCATACAGCATGCTGCTCTCACATGGAGTAGCAAATACCTGGTGACAAATTCTCTTTAACTTAAGCCGGTCAATGGTAGTCTTTAGACGATAATTTTCACCATATAAAATTATTATTGCCTCACTTGTATGCTCGGGGTAAAGAAACCCACAGAAAAAATAAAACTGGTGACTCTAGGCATGTATGTTCTTCTCTATTTAGGTTGATAACCCTGTTTCCACAAAATGCGTTGCTGTCAAGAGTATCTAATGTTATCCTTGTGCCGCCTTCAGTTTTTTGTTATTTTTGTTTAAGGCTATGTGCACACGTTGCGGAATTGCCATGGAAATTTCCGCGGCAATTCTGCACCTCCCTGTCGCGGGAAATATGCATATTATAGGTATGCGTATTCCCGCTAAAAACTAGCGTTTTGCAAGCGTAATTAGCTTGCAGAATGCTAGCGTTTTACAAGCGATCTGACAGGTTGGTCACACGAGTCAAACAAGTGTTTGACTCGTGTGACCAACTTTTTACTACTGATGCCGCCTATGTCGCATCAATAGTAAAAAGATCTAATGTAAAAATAATAAAAAAAATAATAAATAATGATATTTTCACCTTCCGGTGGCCCCCGCAGCTTTCCCGCCTCTCAGCGACGCTCCCGGTCAATCCCGTTCCCAGGCATCCTTTGCGACAATCACCCCGATGACGTAGCATCACGCGAGACCGCTACGTCATCTGGGGTGATTCTCGCAATGCATTACTGGGAACGGGATTGGCCGGGAGCGTCGCTGAGAGGCGGGAAAGCTGCGGGGGCCGCCGGAAGGTGAGAATATCACTATTTTTTTATTTTAATTATTGTTTTTACATGTTTTTACATGGATATGGTACCCAGGGCCTGGAGGAGAATCTTCTCTCCTCCAGACCCTGGGTACCATCCGCACATGAACCGCTTACTTTCCGCATGGTGGGCACAGCCACATGCAGAAAGTAAGCGGTTCAATGCATTCCTATGGCGGCGGAATCGCCGCGGTTCCGCAAAAAAGAATGAGCATGCTGCGGATTCTCCCGCGATGCGATTCCGCCGCGGAAAAACCCGCAGCATGTGCACAGCATTGCAGAATCCCATAGGTCATAATGAGTTGTATTGTGTATGCGGTTTTGCCGCGGTTTCGGCAAAACCGCTAGGAATCCGCAACGTGTGCACAGGCCCTTATACAAATTTTAAGCATGCTTTGTAATATATGTAAATTTATTCATTAAATCATCCTATCTTAATACAGGTTTCAGCACAAATTTAGCCCTAACATTCCCACAATGGGATTTCCTCCGTCTCCTATGTTTGAGCAAGAGAAGAGGCCAAACTGAATGGTGTTTTTTATGGGTCCTGAAGCTGAAGCCCCTATGGTAATTGTGGCCTCGGGCTTCCTCTTAGGCCTCTTTCACACATCAGGCTTTTTGAATCAGGCGCGATCCGGCGTGTTTCTAAAAAAACGGATCCGGTACCGGATGCGTTTTTTTAGCATTGACTTACATTAGCGCCGGATCGCGCCTGATGTCACTGCGTTGCATCCGTTTTTGGCCGGATCCGTCGGAATTGTACATTCCGGCGGCCGGACAAGACGGTTTTTGTAACGTTTTTTTTTTTTTTTCCGGAGGCACCTGATAGTGCCTGAATCGGCACTTCAGGCGGCCGGAAACAATGCAACCTATGGAGCCGGACCAGTTTTTTGACAAATCCGTCAGAAAACTGATCCGGAGTCCAAGGTCTCTCTCTCTCTCTTCTCTCTCTCTCTCTCTCTCTCTCTCTCTCTCTCTCTCTCCTCTCTCGTCAGGCCGGATCAGGCAAAAAACCTGATCAGTTCCATCAGTTTTTTAAAATCAGCGCCGGATCCGTCCTATCAGGCATAAGACGGATCATACCTGATTCAAAAGCCTGATGTGTGAAAGTAGCCTTAGATTCCGCTGTCCTGACAGTTTCACAGTTTGCCCTATACTAAATCCAAACCTGTCAGAAGATATCATGTAATAGAAATATTTGTTTCAATTCACCATGAAAACATACAAAATATAGATCTAAAAAATCAATAAAATGTGACAGTTTGAGCAAAAATGGGCTACATGACCTTGACCAAGGTCAGTAAGGACAGGGGACAATGATAACAGAGGAACATTTATCTTCAATTGTCTGCGCCTTACTGGAATAGCATATAGACAGTTCGGCATATCTCGGCTCTCTGTGACTAATTCATTATCTAGACTGGGATCCCGGCAGAAGTGCTGCCTCATCATCATCTCCGCTGGAATCAGCACAACTGGGAATTGTGTGCGGAGGAGAATCCCTTCATTGGAAATTCACTTGTCAAGGTAACCGTGACATTGCCTCGTGGCTGGGTATCCCACTGACAATCGGACATGGAATACAAAATCTGTATAAGAACAGAATTTCATCAGTTGATGATTATTATGATCATTATTATGTACAAATTGCAATATCTCCACTGATACACAACGACCGAATTACTGGACAGTGGACACTAACAGTTTTTTAGTGGAGGCAAAAAAAGCTACAAAAAGATAGACTTCATACCATTACACAAGAAATGATTTGATTTTTCTGATTTTGTCTAGAATCCATGACGCTCCTCCATATTAATTTCTGTTCGATCCTCTTTTGTCCTCAAAAGGTAATTTATGTACAGGCCCCGAGCAAAAAAGCGTATATGTCATATGTACAGTGTTGTGTTAAGGAGGCAGGAGCTTAGGTACAGTGGTACTGGCCTCAGGAATGGCAGTGGGAGGTAGACTACAGAAGCATTGGTTAAAGGAGTGTATTGGTTCTCGTGTTGCACTTGTCACAGTAGTTACTAAAGAAAAAATATAAAACCAGTCAAATGTTTTTATGTTTTTTTTTCAGAAGCAGCACCACACATATCCATGAGCTGTGTCTCCATATGGTTGTTCAGCTCCCTTAAAGGGGTTAATTATTGACTTAGGAAAGCCCATCAATATAAGATTGTTGGGTGTCTGAGTCTCATCTCTGGTGCTAATCAGCTGTTGAAGGCACTGTGGCGCTCATTCTGCAGTATCGGCAATATTTGCTGAGAGTTTGACGTCCACCGATCTGATACTGATGGCCTATCCTAAGGCGTAGTGAATATTGGTCCTGGAGACCACTTTGCCTTGATCTAGAAAACCCCACCAAATTTCCTTTCTTAAACAATTGTTGAGCATTCAACTCCGAAGGCCACGCATGCAGATCAGATGTGGCTGACAGATGTTGGACGAACAATCAACTTCTTCCCCCACTTTGCGATACACAATAACGCTCGGTTTGGCTGAGCACTCCTGTGTTCTCTGTGAGAGAGGTGCTGCCAGCAGGGGTTACTATAGTGGGTGCAGGGGTTGGAGTGAGTAAGGCTACATTTCCACAATGAGCTTTGGTGAGTTTTTGATGTTGCAGATTTTATGCACCATTTTTTCACTCATTAAGTAAAATAAGTAAAAAAAAAACTCTATATGGGAATGTACAGTCATGGCCAAAAGTTTTGAGAATGACACAAATATTATATTTTCACATGATCTGCTGCCCTCTGGTTTTTATGTGTGTTTGACAGATGTTTTTATCACATACAGAAATATAATAATTGCAAACATATGAATAACAAAAGCTTATATTGACAGTTAGAATGAGTTAATGCAGCAAGTCAATATTTGCAGTGTTGACTAGAGTTGAGCATTCCGATACCGCAAGTATCGGGTATCGGCCGATATTCGCTGTATCGGAATTCCGATACTTAGTTCCGATATTTTCCATATATCGTATACCGGAATCGGAAGTTCCCATAATTCTTTGAGAGGCAATGTGATTTTAGTCAGCCAATGAGGAATCCTAAGAAGTGTGGGCACATCCTGTACTGCTGCGGTCATGTTAACTAATGGCATGGCTGTGATTGGATGCTGAAATGATGTCAGAATGCACTATAAAAGGCGCCGCCGCCATTTTAGCGTCACTGTGCTGTAAATTCAGTAAGGGACAGAACGCTGCTCTGCTGACTCTGAGGGACAGTTAGAGATTGCGATTTTGTGTACTGTGCTCTAGGCAGGCTAGTTTACCAATCGCTGTGTAAAGCTTCCTTTTGCCAGTGTTGTTTTAACAGCTCTGTGCAAGGTGTGTGTGTGAGAGTGCAGGTGACGCTGCAGTTTGCTCTGCATCCAACGCTGTTTGTAGGCATCTGGACGTGTCACTCACAGACTCATTTTTTTTTCTTTAGTGTAATTCTTGCTGCTCCATTCAATTGAAATTATAGTGTGACGCGCTTCCATCCGTATCCAATACATTGGTTGCAAACACTATAGAATTACAGAAAGGAGCCTTTCAGAGATAGTGAACAGTTGTGTTCAGTGTTCACTCTAGTCTGTGAGGTTTTTTTTTTTTTGGAGTGCAGATCACGCTCCAGTTAGTTCTTCAACCACTGCTGGTTGTAGTCTGCTGAACGTGTGTCACTGCCTCATCCTTGTTATTTTTCTCTAATTGGTGCTGCTCCATTCCATTTCAAATAACTCAAATCTATTAGTGTGACGCGCTTCCATCCGTATCCAATACATTGGTTGCAAACACTATAGAATTACAGAAAGGAGCCTTTCAGAGATAGTGAACAGTTGTGTTCAGTGTTCACTCTAGTCTGTGAGGTTTTTTTTTTTTTTTGGAGTGCAGATCACGCTCCAGTTAGTTCTTCAACCACTGCTGGTTGTAGTCTGCTGAACGTGTGTCACTGCCTCATCCTTGTTATTTTTCTCTAATTGGTGCTGCTCCATTCCATTTCAAATAACTCAAATCTATTAGTGTGACGCGCTTCCATCCGTATCCAATACATTGGTTGCAAACACTATAGAATTACAGAAAGGAGCCTTTCAGAGATACTGAACAGTTCTGTGCAGTGTTCACTGCAGTCTCTGCGTAATAACCACACTTAGGCCTTATAACTTTTCTGACTTTCTTTAACAATCTTCCAAGATGAAGAAGGCAGGGAGTAAGACACGTGGTCGTGGCCGTGGAGTTTCAGCAGGGAGAGGACATGGGGATTCTGTGGCTGCTGCCGCCCCCAGTGACACAGCATCCACCAGTTTTTCCCGTGAGCGTTCCTTTATGTGCAGTTTTGTAGGAGCTCGGCGTACCCCCCTGCTGCGGGAAGAACAAATTGAAGCCGTTGTTGGTTGGATGGCAGCCAATGCATCGACTTCAATTGCTTCCACCTCCTCTCAGGACCACAACACTGTTGAGCAACCATCTGTCTGTTCACTGCCTGTCAAATTGCCCAGGCAGTCAGAGAGTTCTGAACTGGAGCCAGCTGAGTCTCTGCTTCTGTTCTCAGAATCTGTTGGCTTGCAAACAGGGGCCCAGCCAAGCAGCATTCTGGAATTTGAAGAAGAGGGAGTATGCAGTGATGCGCAACAGCTGTGTCTCTCTGAATCTGAAGAGGCGGGTGAGCCAGTGCCGATGGTCAGCACACCGCAGAACGCATCTTATGATGATGAGACTCAGTTGCCAGTTTCTGTTGAGCATGGTGCTGTCCAGACCACCCAACAGCAGCAGGTGTTGGAAGAGGGTAGTGGAGATGATGAGGTCCAAGACCCAACATGGCGTGAGGAACAGGAAGGTGGTGGGAGCAGCTCTGAGGAAGAGATTGGCCCAACGGTACAAACAGGAGGGAGAGGTAGGCTGCAGACTCGGCTGCCTGTAGCCTCCAGTTTGGCACCTGTTGGGAGCAGTTCTCTTCCAAAAGTCAAAACGGGCGCTCCCAGGACTTGCACTGCGTGGTCCTTTTTTGACACACTTGCAGATGATATTTGCTATGTCAAATGCAAGCTGTGTAAGCAAAAAGTAAAAAGAGGTAAAAGTGTCAGTAACCTCAATACCACTAGTATGTGGAAACATGTGCGGACAAAACACGTAGTTGAGTTACAAAGACACACTGGAGATGTAGGCCAACCTACAGCAGCACCTACATCTTCAGCTCGTGTTGGAGCCTCTTCCTCCAGCTCACACACAGCTGGTTCGGCTTCCTCACACGATCGCCATGGAAGAACCTCGGTCACTGTTGTCCAGAGACAAAGTGTTATTCCACCCACAGCTGCAAGTTCCCTGTCATCCTCACACTCCCAGGCCACAAAACAGCCATCGGTAGCACAGGCATGGGATAAAGACGGCCATACTCGGCAAACCATCCACGAGCACAGGCTCTAATGGTGGCATTGCAAAACTCCTGTCCCTTGAAATGCTATCATTCAGGCTGGTGGAGACTGACAGTTTCCGGAACTTAATGGCATTGGCAGTCCCACAATACAATGTGCCAAGCCGATTTTATTTCAGCAGGCAAGCCGTCCCTGCTCTGCAAAAGCATGTTGAGGGAAAAATTAAACATGCGCTACTAAACGCCGTCAGTAGCAAGGTCCACCTGACCACCAATGCGTGGACCAGTACCCATGGCCAAGGACGATACCTTTCCCTCACTGCCCATTGGGTCAATGTTGTGGAGCCGGGTACAGATCTTGCGAGTGGCGCTGTACGTGTTCTGCCAACTCCAAGGATTGCAGGAATCCAGTCTGTACACATTGACTCCTCCTCCTACTCCAGTTCCTCAGAATCATCGCTGCAGGAGCCGTCACGGTCTACCTCCACATGGACCCGTGAACGCTTACTGATGCGACCGATATGAGCACAGCCGTGGCCAAACGTCAACAGGCCGTCCTGAAATTAATTTCCATGGGGAATCGAAGCCACACAGCGCAGGAGGTCTGGAATGCCATCAAGCAGGATAGCGACGTGTGGTTTTTGCCAGCGAATCTCCAGCCAGGCTTGGTAGTGTGTGACAATGGCCGAAATCTGGTGGCAGCTCTGGCCCTTGGCAACCTCACTCACATACCATGTCTGGCACATGTGCTCAACTTGGTCGTGCAGAGTTTTTTAAGGGACTATCCGGATGTTGATGCACTGCTGCACAAGGTCCGCCTAGAGTACGCTCACTTGCGACGTTCCAGCGTGGCCAGATCGCGCATTGCAGCTCTGCAACGCAGATTTCGCCTTCCTGAACATCGCATCATATGTGACGTACCCACCAGGTGGAATTCCACGTTACATATGTTGGAGCGGTTGTGTGAGCAGCAGACAGCAGTAATGGAGTATCAGCTGCAACAGGCGCAATCAACACGCAATTTGCGCCGTTCACACTTCACCACTACTGAGTGAGCCTCTATGAAGGACATCTGCCACGTTTTGCGTGTGTTTGATGAGTCAACGCGGATGGCGAGTGCAGATGATGCACTAGTCAGCCTGACTGTCCCCCTTATCTGCCTGCTTCAAAAAACACTGCAAGCACTAAGGGATGAGGTTTTGGAAGAGGTGGAGGATGAGGAGACACAAATTCCATCACCTTCTGGACAGTCAGCGCAACGTGGTTCCTCCCAAAGGGCTTTGCAGGGCTCACTTTGTGAGGAGGATGAGGAGGAGTCAATGGAGGAGGAAGAAATCGCTAGAGGGAGGTACACAACGCTCTAGTCAGTATATAGAGCGAGGGTGGGGTGATGCAGAGCAGGTACAGATGACGCCTCTTACAGAGGACAGCGTTTGTTGGCCAGTTGGGAGTCTGCAGCTCTGTGCGTGGAGGCAGTGGAGACAGCTCTGCAACAAGAGGGAGCACAAGCAGCGCCTCTGCACAGGGGGGCAAGACCAGTATGTTCCAAATGTGGCGAAGTTTTGTGGCAGCGCCACCAATGTCTACACCATCCGAGACGCCTCCAGTCACCAGGAGGCAACGTTTCCGTAAGATGGTGACAGACTACTTGTCTTGCCCTCTCAGTGTACTCCCAGATGGCTCTTCCCCTTTCAAGTTTTGGGTCTCTAAGCTGGATACATGGCCAGAGCTTAGCCAGTATGCATTGGAGGTGCTGGCTTGCCCTGCTGCCAGTGTATTATCGGAGCGCGTCTTTAGTGCTGCAGGTGGTGTACTAACAGACCGTCGCATGCGACTATCCTCCGATAATGTAGACCGGCTTACTTTTCTGAAAATGAACAAGGCATGGATCTCGCCAGAATTTGCCTGTCCGTTTTCAGATTAAATAACTGGTTGGCAACGTTATCAATTTCTCCTGTTATGTTCATCTATCTACCACCTGAACTCTACTCCCTGGGCTACAACACTGCCAGTCTGAGGGGAATGATCAGTTAACAACCAAAATGTTCTCCCCAACAGATAGTAGCGCAACGACTCCAGTGCCCACTTGATCGCCAGGCACTCTCTCTCTCTACAATGCTGTATCTGGTTTCAGCTGGAGTTAGCTTTCGACTCTGGAAAGTAATGTGATGCTCCTCCCCGTTAACCTCCTGAGACAAAACGGCACCCACACCTACCTCTGACGCATCAGTCTGGACAATGAATTCTCTTTTGAAGTCGGGTGTGATCAAAAATGGTGACACACACATAGTGCCCCTTTTAGTTTTACAAACGCTTCTTCAAGCTGATCATTCCATCGCACCATTACTAACTTCCTGCCTTTTAGGCAGTCATTTAACGGCGCCGACAGTGTTGCAAAATTGTGAATAAACCGCCGGTAGTATCCCACTAACCCCAAAAACCCTTTCACTTGTTTTGTGGTGAAGGGACGGGGCCAGTTTTGGATTGCCTCCACTTTGTTTATTTGGGCTTTGATAACTCCTCTCACAATCACATACCCCAGGTAGCGAGCTTCCTCCAACCCTATGGAACACTTCTTTGGGTTGGCAGTTAGCTCTGCTTGTCTCAGCGAATCTATCACCGCCTGTACCTTGGCTAAGTGACTTTCCCAGTCTGTACTGTACACCACAATATCGTCCAGATTGGCCGTGGCATATCGGCGATGAGGACGAAGAACAACGTCCATTAACCTCTGTAATGTCGCTGGAGCGCCATGCAACCCGAAGGGTAGGACTATATACTGGAACAGTCCCTCGGTGTGTTACAAAAGACGTTTTCTCTCTCGCTGCTTTTGTTAGTGGCACCTGCCAATACCATTTTGTGAGGTCAATGAGTGAAAAATAACGTGCCTGCCCAAACCGCTCTATTAACTCATCGACCCGGGGCATGGGGTAGGCGTCAAAGTTAGAAATTTCATTCAGTTTTCTGAAGTCATTACAGAACCTTAGTGTCCCATCTGGCTTTGGTATTAGGACTATTGGGCTGGCCCACTCACTCTGGGACTCTTCAATGACCCCTAACTGCAGCATCTTCTTGACCTCTTCCTTGATGGCTTGTCGCCGGGCCTCAGGCACCCAATATGGCTTTAATCGTACTTTGCCCTGCGGCTCAGTGACAATGTCATGTTGTATTAGGGAGGTACGACCAGGAAGTTCCGAAAAAACATCTGTATTTCGGCTAACAAACTCTCGGACTTCCTGAACTTGTCTGTGCGACAAAGTGTCTGATATTTTGACGGCGGAGAGGACTTCTCTTGCCTTCTCCTGAGGCAAGGAAGCCATCTGTACTGGAAATGCAGGCCGTGGACAATCCTCACCAAGCGGGTCTCTGTCTTTCCATGGTTTGAGCAGATTCACATGGTATACGTGTTCTGGCTTTCTCCGCCCTGGTTGGTGTACTTTATAGTTTACTGGTCCCACCTTCTCTATAATGTCGTAGGGTCCCTGCCACCTTGCAAGGAACTTACTATCCACTGTAGGCACAAGTACCAACACCCGATCCCCAGGGTTAAAGGACCTTACCCGTGCCTCCCGGTTATAGACCTGCCTCTGTGACCTTTGTGCTGATTCCATATGTTCTCGGACTAATGGTAGGACTGTCTCCATTCTCTCTTGCATTTTGGCCACATGTTCTATCACACTTTTGTGGGGAGTTGTATGGTTTTCCCAGGCCTCTTTAGCTATATCGAGTAAGCCACGGGGATGTCTGCCATATAATAGTTCAAAGGGCGAGAACCCCGTAGATGCCTGGGGCACCTCCCGCACTGCAAACATCAGGTATGGCAACAAGAGATCCCAGTCCTTAGCATCTTTAGAGACTTTTTTTTTCAACATATTCTTCAGGGTTTTATTGAACCTTTCTACTAAACTGTCTGTTTGGGGATGATAGATCGATGTGCGCAACTGTTTAACACGTGGCAGAGTTCCTTCATGATTTTTGACATAAAGGGGGTCACCTGATCTGTTAAGATTTCTTGAGGGATTCCCACCCGAGAGAACATACCCATGAGTTCTTTTGCGATCAGTTTTGCCGAGGTGTGTCGCAGGGGAATAGCCTCAGGATACCTGGTAGCGTAATCTAGAACTACGAGGATGTGTTGATGACCCCTTGCTGATTTATTAACCGTCCACACCAGATCAATAGGCTATTCTCTCAAACGGTACCTCTATAATTAGTAATGGCACCAAGGGACTCTGAAAATGAGGCTGCGGACTGGTTACCTAGCACACGGGACAAGAGTAACAATACCGTTTAACTTCTTCATAGACCCATAGCCAGTAAAACCGTTGTAGAATTCTGTCTAGGGTTTTCTTTGGTCCCAAATGTCCCCCTAGTACATGCGCATGCGCTAAGTCCATTACCAACCTCCGATATGACTGCGGTACCAGCAATTGCTCGACAATTTCCCCATGTATTTTTTCAACCCCATACAGCAAATCTTGGTTCAGCTCAAATCGGGGAAATACTTTAGCTGCCCGGGGTGTTGGGGTTCCCCATTGACAACCAGTACATTTTCCCGGGCTCGAGTCAACGTAGGGTCCCGTAGTTGCGCCGTACCAAAATTGTCACCTGCCACATTTAAGTATGACAATTCTGGTCCCGGTGACAAATCTTACATCTCCCCACCTAACACTTCTATAGGAGAGGGGTTTTCCTCCTCCACCAAAGGCAAAGGTACTCCTACCGCCAGTACATGTTCCTCTGGGCCACCAGGTTCATGCCCGATTTCTGGAGAATGCAACCTGTTTGCCACTGGTGCCGACAACTGTTCTGTGGGAGGGGTAATTACAGGCCAAAGCACAGAAAATAACGGAAAATCTCTCCCAATTATTAATGCTAATTAACCACCACCCCCACCTCGTGTCACCTCCTCCCCGCTGGCGTGTTTATCATCACCAGGGTGGTAGGATAATGTTTTAAGTCACCATGTATACACAACACACCCATTTTCACGGCAGTATACTCGCTGATTTGGACGTGGCTGGCTCGTATTAGGGTCACTCACGAGACTCCCTGAGTCCACTAGAGCCACAGCAGGGTTACCCTCCACCTGCACTTTACACAAATGGTTCATATTGGGTCCCTCTGGTTTGACCACTGCACACATGTGTTCTGCATAGTGAGACTGATAGTAGCCAAAGTTGTTGTCCATGGGCTCTGTCAGGTGGGGGCAAACAGCTCTCACATGTCCTGGTTGTTGCTACCGCCAACAGATTATGGGGCCCCTTTCGTTCCCCGACCCGTCCTGGGCGGCCCTCCGAGTCTCTGCTCGACGAGCTGTGGGTGAAGGTTTGTGGAATTTACTTGGTACCTTCTGGGTAGTCTCTCCCTGTATCTCCTAGGTAGCCCCATATCTTTCAATGAGGTCTACCATTTGGAGACCATCAGTAGGGGCTGCCTGTCCAAGCCATGTTTGAAGGGTGTGTGGCAAATTTCTCAAGAATTTATCAGTCACTATACGATCCAGCATAGCGCGGGGTGACAACACCTCTGGCTGCAACCACTTTTCTATCAGGTGTATCAAGTCATAATACTGTGACCGAGCTGGCTCGGAAGGGGAAAAGTTCCACTGGTGTACCCGCTGTGCCCGGACCAAAACATTTACCCCAAGACGTGCAAGTATCTCACCCTTGACGCTTTCATAGTCCTCCTGTTGCTCGGGGGTAGGTCCCTAGAGGCTTTTGCGGGTCCTGAATTAAAAATACGGAGCCACGATCTCGGCCCACTGGTACCGGGGCAGTCTCTCCCTTTTAGCCACGCCTTCAAACATCTCCAGGTACACCTCGACGTCATCTGATTGCTCCATCTTTCGATCGCTGTACGCACCGCTTCCGGACATCCTGCCAACCCGGCAGCTCCTGCTGCTGCGGCGCTGTGATCGCATCACTAGACATTGTTTCCTGTTGCTGTCATTAAATCTGCTGCTGCTCCATAGCCTGCTGCTGTATAGCCTGCTGCTGCTTCCATACCTGCTGCTGCTCCATAGCCTGCTGCTGTATAGCCTGCTGCTGCTGCATAGCCTGCTGCTTGCTAGCTGCTTGATAGCCTGCTGCTGCTGCTGCTGCATAGCCTGTTGTTGCTGCCGCATGGCCTTCCTCCGATGCATTCACTTTACTGTGTTCTCCATCTTGGGACAGTTATCCACCGGGTTTTGCGTCACTTTATTTACCTAGGACATTTACTGTCATGCAGGAAAAAACAGCCTGACCTCACTGCGTTGCCCCATTGAAGCCACCAATTGTAGGGATCCGCTCTGGTAGGCAGGGCTGGGCCGCAGTAATGAGGCAAACACACCGCCTTTTACTCCTGCTGTCTGCGGCGCTGTGATGTGCTGCATCACTAGACTATTGGTTTCCTGTTGCTGTCGATTAAATATCTGCTGCTGCTCCATAGCCTGCTGCTGTATAGCCTGCTGCTGCTCCATAGCCTGCTGCTGCTCCATAGCCTGCTGCTGTATAGCCTGCTGCTGCTGCATAGCCTGCTGTTGCTGCTGTGTAGCCTGCTGCTGCTGCTGCATAGCCTGTTGTTGCTGCCGCATGGCCTCCTCCAGCATTTTTACTGTGTTCTCCATCTTGGGACAGTTATCCACCGGGTTTTGCGTCACTTTATTTACCTAGGACATTTACTGTCATGCAGGAAAAAACAGCCTGACCTCACTGCGTTGCCCACATTGAAGCCACCAATTGTAGGGATCCGCTCTGGTAGGCAGGGCTGGGCCGCAGTAATGAGGCAAACACACCGCCTTTTACTTCAAATTTCAGTGGTTTTAATCATGAGTTCAACAAAAAGTCCAGATAACAAAATAAAAACAGAACATAAATCACCCCAGTTTGGAGAACCACTGGTGCCAGACTCACCCTTGCTTGGGACGGGCTTAACTAAGCGGCTGCAGGTCAGCAGAGACCGCCAGGTCCCATTCCGGGTGGTCTGGTACTCGCTTCCTGGTGCACACTGGCACACAGTAACAAAACAATCTTCCAGGCTGACTCCAGCCAAACTCCTTCCTTCCACACACCAACTAAAACAGCTCTTTGTTTTATAGGCCTACTCCACACCCTCAGGTGAGGTACACATCAGATGACCAGATCACGTGACTATGACCTTATCACAGGTCCTTGTGATCATGGAAAATCCTGAGCAAACTTCAGTCTGCTAGAAGAAATATATCTCACATCCAGCAAGATCCCCTTTGGTGTACCACAGCGGCAAGAAGTCTCCTGTTCCCTACACATGCACAGAAAAACCCATGTCGAACATGCTCCAAATAGGGAAGAGCCGTCACCCTGATTGTTATGCTTAAAACAGGAAAGATTGAAGTTTTCAAGGCCTAAAATGAAAAATTTGAATAAGAAATATGGACAAATATTAATTTGTCATCACAGCGCATACCTGCACATGGCTAGTAGAAATGGTAACAAAAAATAAAACATAGTGTTTACTTTTTTAAATTAATGCATAAAAATACATTTCATAATTATCAATTAATGCTTCTTAAGGAACGTTATCTGTACCTGTAAGATAATGCAGTCAATGGATGTACGAATCATAAACATCATCATCATCATCCTCACGAGTTTTATTAATGACAGACATAATAAAATACACAGACTGAGGACAACTGTAACTTCACACACCATATATGAAATGGCCATCATGTAAACCTGGTAATAATGCGCAATAATAAATAATTACACCAAGAAAGTGCATCATGCATACAAACAATAGGTAGTTAGACCTGCAAGTGCTGGTGAAACAACCACAACACATATATATTAATAATGCTATATAGCTATCACAGTGCATAGTTACTCATGGACAATGTCGATCTAATACTGTACCTCAATAAAGGCAGCGTCACCCATGATGCTTGTTTGTCTTGTAGATTGTTGAAGAGGGAATTTTTTTTTTTTTTTTAAAGTTCCTTTTTATTTGGATTTTCAAAAACAAAAAGGCCACATAAGGCGGTACACATCTCGGTCGCAGCCGATATGGTCATAAAATAAACATTCTAAAAGTCAAAGTAACAAGAGAACAAAAAACCGAAACTCGTTAATAATTGTAAGGAAACCCCTAACTTGTAGGATTCCTCCCGTCATCTTCCTTCTCTAACTTTGCTGTGATCCTGATTAAACTATTTCACTCGTCACCCTTCTGTGGCGTGTATTTTTTCAAATTCTCGCCACCTTTACATTCATTTCTCCGATCATGTTAAAATATAAGGCTTTCCTCAATATCACCATGATCGTTCATCATGATCCCATGTTTACTCATTAACGCTGTAATATGTTGAGGAATGTGATTTGCTTTCGCTAGTTGTGCTAATAGTATCCCTGATTTGCTACCTTAACGATATAGATCGGCTCTATAATTCAAATTACTGGTTCTCTCGCGTCGATCTACCCATAGGTCAAAGTCAGCCTTAGCCTGCTTCCATCTATTTTTATCCTGTGTCCATGAAGTTGTCATACTAGGCCTCTGCCTACACCCTCCTTGACCCTGTGCTCCAACACCGCCAGTTGTTGCTCGGAAGTGCTGTTAGCACAGTCAACACTTGCTCCTGTGTTACTGGGGTTCAGTAATGTCAGCTGTTCCCCTTCTGTGTGTACGGCAAAAAGTCCTGCTGCCTCCACCCTGTTCTCTTCTCATCCCTGGGCTCCAACACCGACAGTTGTTGCTCGGAAGTAATTGGCAGGGGTACTGACTCCTGCCTAGCCTGGTTACAGCACGACAGCTGTTTCCTGGCAGTGTCAACGTCAATTAGCCTACAATAAGTTGTCCTGTCGTGTTGCTTTCGGGTTAGCCGACTGTATGGTGCCTGCAGTTTAGGTGATTCCTATGTGTGCTGTGTGATAAGTAAATAAAGGCTGTTTCCGTTGTGACAATAGGACAAGCACCGACTGTAGGACTGTGTGATTCGGTAACTGCGGACGGCTTGCGGCCTGTCAACTTAAATTTCCATGGGTACCTTCTGCTACCCGTCCGGGTTCCAGTACCGTCAGCTGGTTCTCCGCAGTGCCTTTGGCCTAGGTGCCTCCATCTCGGTATCCGAGTTCCAGCAACGTCTGCTGGTCCTTGGTAGTGCTTTGGAGCACAGGTACCTCCTGCTTAGTAACCATGTCCCAGTAACGTCAGCTGGTCCTCGGTTGTGCCATTGGCTCTTTTCCTTCTGCTGCCCCTCCGGGTTCCAGCACAGTCAGCTGGTCCTCGTTACTTGCATTGGCTCTTGTACCTTCTGCTACCCGTCCGGGTTCCAGTACCGTCAACTGGTTCTCCGCAGTGCCTTTGGCCTAGGTGCCTCCATCTCGGTATCCGAGTTCCAGCAACGTCTGCTGGTCCTTGGTAGTGCTTTGGAGCACAGGTACCTCCTGCTTAGTAACCGTGTCCCAGTAACGTCAGCTGGTCCTCGGTTGTGCCATTGGCTCTTTTCCTCCTGCTGCCCCTCCGGGTTCCAGCACAGTCAGCTGGTCCTCGTTACTTCCATTGTCTCTTGTACCATCTGATACCCGTCCGGGTTCCAGTAACGTCAGCTGGTTCTCGGATGTTAGTCAGCCTTCTTGTACCTTCAGCTACATTTACAAATTGAATATTTTTTAAATGTTTTGTTGGGTAATCACTATGGATCTCCAACAATGAAGACGACGACCCTGATGACCACCCCGAAGAAGATGACGACCACAAGGACGACGAGCATGAAACCAACCAGCCTGAACACCATCACAAAGAAGAAATAAAAGATTACCCAGAAGAAGATCACCAACAGGACAAAGAAGGTTAAGACAAACTACAAGATACAGAACAAGAGACAGAAGAACAATAAGCAGAAGATGAAAAATCATAACAACATGAAGTATAAGACCAAAATGAAGAGCAAAATATATGCTCTAAATTATAAGCAGAACAAGACTAAGCAGTGTATGGGGGTGAGTCCGTTCCTCCTCGTGGTGCCCCTGGAAAATGCCTGCTGCTGCAGGCTAAACTCAACACGGACAAATACTGTTGTAATTTAAAACTTTTGTGACAGCAAGAACGCAAGGATGAAAAATTCATACTTTTACAGATTACAAGTACAGGAATCTCTGTCAAAAATAAGAATATGATGAAGAAGATGAAGTAGAATATGAAGAAGAATAATAGTTGAATAAGAACAATATGAATAATGTTAACAAAAAGATGAATAGCAAGAAGTTTAAGAAGAAGATAAAGAAGGTGAAGATGAAGAATAATTTGATGAAAAAGATGATGCTGCTGAAGATTATGAAGGAGAAAGTGTGTCAAAAGTTAAAAAGGTGAAGAGCATGGAAGTTGTGAAACATACATATTTGCCAAAATAGAAAAAAGGTTAACAACATTGTCAATTTGTTCGTCAATCCGAACATCTTTACAAAAAAAAATATTAATGCTATTCCATTTGACTGGGTTAAATATCTATGCCTTTAATGTCTCCTCAACCTCCCCCAACACATTCTACATTACTCTTTGTTGTTTTCCTTCATGTACAATTAACCAACAAGGCAAGAATGGGCTTTTTTTAATTCCGATATTTTTTTCCCATAGACTTACATTGGATTTCCGGTATCGGTATCGGGTATCGCCGATATTTCTTGTGTATTGGCGATACCATTCCGATCCGATACTTTTGGATATCGGAAAGTATCGCTCAACTCTAGTGTTGACCCTTCTTCTTCAGGACCTCTGCAATTCTCCCTAGCATGCTCTCAATCAACTTCAGGACCAAATCCTGACTGATAGCAGTCCATTCTTGCACAATCAATGCTTTCATTTTGTCAGAAGTTTTAGGTTTTTATTTGTCCACCCATCTCTTGATGATTGACCACAAGTTCTCAATGGGATTAAGATCTGGGGAGTTCCAGGCCATGGACCCAAAATCTTAGTTATCACCTTTGCTTTATGGCAAGGTGCTCCATCATGCTGGAAAAGGCATTGTTGATCGCCAAACTGCTCTTGGAGGGTTGGGAGAAGTTGCTCTTGGAGGACATTCTTGTACCATTCTTTATTCATGGCTGTGTTTTTAGTAGTGTTGAGCGATACGATAATGCAAATATCGGCTATCGGCCGATATTAGCTCTATCGGCCTTTCGATAATTCGTTTCGATATTTTCGTCTTATCGAATACCGGAATCGGATTTGTCACTGTCACTGTGAGTGTCCGTCGGTCGGGTCTGTCAGGAGTCAGCGGCACTTACCTGGCAGAAGATCTCCGGCGGTCACGTCCTGGACTGCTTGATGGCCGCCATTATCTTCTCCCTGGCGGTCACATGCAGTTTTTCGCGATAACTGCAGTGACTGCTGGGTAATCCCGGCCGTAAAGCAGTCAGTCCGATGACGTCACCGCCGGGGAAGCAGGTAATCAGCTGTGCTGCGCCGGGATGACAGGCTCTGCCTGTCATTCTGATGTAGCAGAGCTGGATCGTCGTGGGACACTCGTTACTATGGACTGCGTCGGTCAGGTGGTATACTTTTTTTTTTTTTTTTCATTTTTTTTTACAGGAGATCGATGGCGTCGCAGGATGAGACTGTAATAAAAGTAATGAAAACTGTGTTTTTTTTTTTTTTTATTAAATTAAAAAACTTTTTTATGAACATTCACCCGTCCGGGTACATAAACAATTTAACTATTTACATACAGGGACCCTGTCCGGGTTATTTATAATTCTTTGGCAGGGGTGTTCCAGGTACCACCTGGTACTCTTCTGATGCTTGCCAAACATCCGAGGCACCAAGGACCACCAGGACCTGATGACGTCGTGTGGCCTGTACAGTGACGTCGTGACCCGCTATCTGGGTCTGTGTGGCCACCTCTTTCATCTCCCTCCGGGTCTGGAGCACTATGTCACGGACTGAACGAACCCCAGGGGGCCTAACAGGCGCCGGGTACGGGCCAGCTATACTTATCATGTCCATAGCTGGGGCTGCTGAGGAGACCACTGAGGGAGGCTGGGGAGATTTACGGCGTGGGGTGGGCACTTTTGCAGAGGCCTGGATGTGGGAGGCTGAAGGCTCCGAGGGTCTCACAGGTTCCTGACACTCTGGGAGTAGGGGTCGCACCTGGTAACATTTAGGGCGTACCATCCATTGTAACCCCAGTGTCGGGTGTAAGTCACCAAGTCTCCTGGCAACAGGTCCCTCCCCGGGTGTCCTTCTGGGAGGTGAGCCTCCACGTCCCGCCGGGTCACAAAAACTTCTAAATAAAGTCCAGGCTCCTGGATGAAGCCCCAACCACCTTTCAATTTAAAGCTCCGTACTGCACCCTTACGCCGCGGCTCACACAGGGTTCCTTTATCCTTTCTCATCCGGTCCTTATCTGCCCGGTCCTTCTCCAGGTGACGTTGGCGAAGTTTTTGGGATTCTCGCTGCTCCCTTTGTCGCTCTGCTTCCCGCTCCCAACGTCTCCACTCTTCCTCCTGACGCCGGTTGTAATTCTCCTCCACCAGCTGCTCCATGTCTCCACCATCAAATGCCAGCTTACAGTGTCCGGTTTGCGGCAGCTCTCCTGGCGCCCCCCAGTCCTGGCGGCGCTCACCTGCGGAGGAAGCAGCCGGCTCTGGAACAGATGACAGTCGGGGCTCCGGTACAGGCAGGTAGTGCTCTGGTGCCTGCGCGGCCTCCTCCATGAGGACGGGTGTCGCTTCTTCTGTCTCAGCGACGGGGGCAGACAGCGGGATCTGGGGTGCTGCCGGTGCAGCGTTTTTTGCACGAACGGGTGCCTCCACTGCGACAACGTCAACCGGATCACATTGCAAGGGCTCCTGTACTAGAACGGCTGCCTCACCTTCCGGTACAGACACTTCAGGTAAGAGGGATTGGCGCCGCTCCAAGTTTAGTTTTAGGGCACGCCAGCTGGCTTCCATCCTGGCGACCTCCTCCCGGTGCCGGGCCAGGCCTCTTAGGGTATCCTCCGCTTCTTGCAGCGTAGGAGGGTTTCCAGGCCGGGTGCCCAACGGTGGTTCCGTGCGATCGGTCGCTTCCGTGGGGGGAGAGCTCTGACTGCTCCATCCCTTCACACTTCTGCTCGTGTCCATTAGCCATCTCTGCCAAGTCACATGTGTCATTAGCATCTGGAGAGGGCCCCTCTTTTGTAGGGAGGCGGGACCTTCATGTTAGTTTCCGCCCACTAAGGAGGATGAGGAGGCGGAACTGAAGAGCTGTGGGGCACGATCTTACATTGCAATACCATTTAGAGCCATCGTTTTCGCGTCACTGAGTGAGTGTGTACACCCATGAAGAGCACGCCCTTCTTCTTCACCAGTGCCTCGTCGTGACGCAGATATGGCGGAAAAATGGCAAATACATTCTCTGATGATTTTAGCAATTCTCAAGCACAAAACCAGTTCAATTCAGGCACACAGGACTCGCTTATAGCGAGCTACAGAATCCTGTTCGTGACGCCCAAGTTGAGTCGCACAGAGCCAGAGGTTTTTGGGGTACTCGGCACCGAGCCCGTCAACTTCTATGGGGTATGTCACGGCTTTACCCGGCAATTGAATCAGAGTCTATTTTACTATGTAGAAGTGTATAAACTATAAATATATGTATATATACAGTACAGACCAAAAGTTTGGACACACCGTCTCATTCAAAGATTTTTCTGTATTTTCATGACTATGAAAATTGTAGAATCACACTGAAGACATCAAAACTATGAATTAACACATGTGGAATTATACATTACACTTTACAAAAAAGTGTGAAACAACTGAAAATATGTCTCATATTCTAGGTTCTTCAAAGTAGCCACCTTTTGCTTTGATTACTGCTTTGCACGCAGAAAAGGTGAACGGATGGACTTTACATGCCTGGTTCCCACCGTGAAGCATGGAGGAGGTGGTGTGATGGTGTGGGGGAGCTTTGCTGGTGACACTGTTGGGGATTTATTCAAAATTGAAGCAGTGAGCGGTCCAGCTCACCCCAAACCATCTCAATTGGGTTCAGGTCTGGTGACTGTGGAGGCCAGGTCATCTGGCGTAGCACCCCAACACTTTCCTTCTTGGTCAAATAGCCCTTAGACAGCCTGGAGGTGTGTTTGGGGTCATTGTCCTGTTGAAAAATAAATGATGGTCCAACTAAACGCAAATCGGATGGAATAGCATGCTGCTGCAAGATGCTGTGGTAGCCATGCTGGTTCAGTATGCCTTCAATTTTGAATAAATCCCCAACAGTGTCACCAGCAAAGCACCCCCACACCATCACACCACCTCCTCCATGCTTCATGGTGGGAACTAGGCATGTAGAGTCCATCCGTTCACCTTTTCTGCGTGCAAAGCAGTAATCAATGCAAAAGGTGGCTACTTTGAAGAACCTAGTATATAAGACATATTTTCAGTTGTTTCACACTTTTTTGTAAAGTGTAATGTATAATTCCACATGTGTTAATTCATAGTTTTGATGCCTTCAGTGTGATTCTACAATTTTCATAGTCATGAAAATACAGAAAAATCTTTGAATGAGAAGGTGTGTCCAAACTTTTGGTCTGTACTGTATATGTCACAATGACATGTATATATATATATATATATATATGTATTCTATGTGTGTATATTTTGTGTTTACAACGAAAGAAAGGGTTTTTTTTGTTGCGATATTTTGTTCCCATAGACTTACATGGGACTTCCGGTATCGAAATCGGATATCGACGATATTTAGTGCTATCGGCGATACAATTTCGATACGATATTTTTAGATATCGAGCACTATCGCTCAACACTAGTTTTTAGGCAAGACTGTGAGAGAGCCAATTCCCTTGGCTGAGAAGCAACCCCACACATGAATGGTTTCAGGATGCTTAACAGTTGGCATGAGACAAGACTGGTGGTAGCGCTCACCTTGTCTTCTCCGAATGAGGCGTTTTCCTGATGTCCCAAACAATCAAAAAGGGGATTCATCAGAGAAAATAACTTTACCCCAGTCCTCAGCAGTCCACTGCCTGTACCTTTTGCAGAATATCAGTCTGTCCATGATGTTTTTTCTGGAGAGAAGTGGCTTCTTTGCTGCCCTCCTTGAGACCAGGCCTTGCTCCAAGAGTCTCCGCCTGACAGTGCGTGCAGATGCACTCACACCTGCCTGCTGCCATTCCTGAGCAAGCTCTGCACTGCTGGTAGCCTGATCCCGCAGCTGAAACACTTTTAAGAGTCGGTCCTGGCGCTTGCTGGTCTTTCTTGGGTGCCCTGAAGCCTTTTTGGCAACAATGGAACCTCTCTCCTTGAAGTTCTTGATGATGCGATAGATTGTTGACTGAGGTGCAATCTTTCTAGCTGCGATACTCTTCCCTGTTAGGCCATTTTTGTGCATTGCAATGATGACTGCACGTGTTTCTTTAGAGATAACCATGGTTAACAGAAGAGAAACAATGATGCCAAGCACCAGCCTCCTTTAAAGTGTCCAGTGGTGTCATTCTTACTTAATCATGACAGATTGATCTCCAGCCATGTCCTCATCAACACCCACACCTGTGTTAATGGAGCAATCACTGAAAAGAGGTTAGCTGGTCCTTTTAAGGCAGGGCTGCAATGATGTTGAAATGTGTTTTGGGGGATAAAGTTCATTTTCTAGCCAAATATTGACTTTGCAAGTAATTGCTGTTAAGCTGATCACTCTTTATAACATTCTGGAGTATATGCAAATTGCCATTAGAAAAAGTGAAGCAGTAGACTTTGTAAAAATTAATATTTGTGTCATTCTCAAAACTTTTGGCCATGACTGTAGTCTAAGGGGGGGTCCAAAAGGTCCATTTGTTTCATATAAAAACACCAAAACTATTAAAGGTTCATGATAGTTTGGGGCCCTGTTAGAGATTTTATATTGGGGTCCTTGAGTTTTAAGTTACACCAATGGCTGCCAGACTCCACCGGCAGCAGCTTGTCTCCATTGTGAACAAAAGGTTTGGTCAGTGGATATCTGATCCTTCTCTACCCTGAGGTGTTTTCCACTATTATTTAACCCTGTTTTCTATGTCTTAGCTCTTATTTATTATTATTTTGCTCACTTATATAGCACCATTTATTTCACAGCCATCATCACTGTCCCCAATGGGGCTCACATTGTCTTTGGAGTGTGGGAGGAAACCTACGCAAACACAGGGAGAACATACAATCTACTTGCAGATGTTGTCCTTGCTGGGATTTGAACCCAGGGTGGCAAAACAACAATGCTAACCAAAGAAACACCATGCTGCCCAACTCTTCTAAACAATCATTTTTGTTTTATAGTTTTATTACCTGTGCTGCTTATATGAGCACATCTCAGTGTGAGTTACATAACCACATGCAAGTGTAGGGATGTGGACTGCCTTAACCTGTTCATGTGTCTGAAGACAACCAATGCGTCATGTGAATACTGCCTTGCAGCTTTATATGTAAAGGTGATGTGCATGCTATGTAATGTATTATGGTAATATATAGCATGTGAAGTGTTAATACATAATGTGAGTATACTATAGTATAGGATAAGCTTTGGAAGGGTGGCTTATACAGTAAGTGGTTTAGCAACAGAATAGGATAAGAATAATAGGTTTAGCATATGAATTAGGAAATAGTTAATGATAGAATTAGCCCAGTGGGTGGCCACTAGTGTTAATAAAAAGTGGGGCACTTCCTGGTATTGCAGCCGGTTAGGAGCAGTAGTGAAGTGCATAGTGAAGGTCAAGTTCAGGTGCAGTGGGTCACAAGGTGCAGCATGGGCCAACCGTTCGAGGCAGTGGGAGGCCATATAGAGTTCCCTGATGGACAGTCCGACAATGTTTGGAGCCTAGGGCAAGGGCCAGTTACAAAGGAGAGGACCTAGTCTTATGACATCACGAGGTCAGTAAATGTGGAATTATGTAGGGGGCAGGTGAACGGTCCTGGGTGCACTGCCGGAGTGGAAAACAAATCCATGAGGCTGATGGAGGCAGCGGGTTTGGAGGTAGTCCAGGATGAATGGGTGGCAGGGCTGACGAGGAGTTGTACTAAGGAGGAAGGAAACATGAATTGCTGTGCCCTATCCCACCTGTCACCACCTGATGAACTTGAGCTGACGTAAACGTTTGCTTCTTGTAAAGAACTTGATGTCCTCTGAATTGTGTGCTGCGGCTCTTGAGGACAGAAGCCTGGAGGTAGCGGAGGCCTGCGGCCTACAGGTGCGTGTGATGCACACTACAGCATAATATGACTGGGACACCGTTTGTCTGTAAAATGTCAGAGAGAAACCGGATAGCAGCTTGGTCATGACTACTGCTCTGCCCCACTTTACACAGGCTCTGCTTCCAGTCTGTTACTTGCGATCTGGACATTGCAATCAGATGAAATGAACAGAACTGAGCGGAGTAGAGCTGCTATTCAATGATTGACAGGGTGTTTGAGCACGCTTTTCCGATCAC
Source organism: Oophaga sylvatica (assembly GCA_033576555.1). NCBI lineage: Eukaryota > Metazoa > Chordata > Amphibia > Anura > Dendrobatidae > Oophaga > Oophaga sylvatica. The sequence goes on from JARQOD010000003.1 coordinate 173,302,344, forward strand.
AGTCTCCACTCTCCTCTGTACTGGTTTTGCCTATGCTTCGGGTCAGAAAATCACCTAGAAATGAGATATGAAAGTGAGTGGGTTTATTGTGGCAGCGCACATTTTGATGCAAATCTATGGTAACTCTCAAATGCACCAAATGCAATAAAAATTGTGATTCTTTTAATATTGTGAAAATCACTCAATTGTTTTTCGTTTGGCATATGAAATATAGTGTCACAATGTGGCCCTATGTGTGCAATGGGCATATACAGTCATGGCCAAAAGTTTTGAGAATGACACAAATATTAATTTTTACAAAGTCTACTGCTTCACTTTTTCTAATGGCAATTTGCATATACTCCAGAATGTTATAAAGAGTGATCAGCTTAACAGCAATTACTTGCAAAACACATTTCAACATCATTGCAGCCCTGCCTTAAAAGGATCAGCTAACCTCTTTTCAGTGATTGCTCCATTAACACAGGTGTGGGTGTTGATGAGGACATGGCTGGAGATCAATCTGTCATGATTGAGTAAGAATAACACCACTGGACACTTTAAAAGGAGGCTGGTACTTGGCATCATTGTTTCTCTTCTGTTAACCATGGTTATCTCTAAAGAAACACGTGCAGTCATCATTGCAATGCACAAAAATGGCCTAACAGGGAAGAGTATCGCAGCTAGAAAGATTGCACCTCAGTCAACAATCTATCGCATCATCAAGAACTTCAAGGAGAGAGGTTCCATTGTTGCCAAAAAGGCTCCAGGGCACCCAAGAAAGACCAGCAAGCGCCAGGACCGTCTCTTAAAAGTGTTTCAGCTTGCGGATCGGGCTACCAGCAGTGCAGAGCTTGCTCAGGAATGGCAGCAGGCAGGTGTGAGTGCATCTGCACGCACTGTGAGGCGGAGACTCTTGGAGCAAGGCCTGGTCTCAAGGAGGGCAGCAAAGAAGCCACTTCTTTCAAGAAAAAACATCATGGACAGACTGATATTCTGCAAAAGGTACAGGCAGTGGACTGCTGAGGACTGGGGTAAAGTTATTTTCTCTGATGAATCCCCTTTTCGATTGTTTGGGACATCAGGAAAACGCCTCATTCGGAGAAGACAAGGTGAGCGTTACCACCAGTCTTGTCTCATGCCAACTGTTAAGCATCCTGAAACCATTTATGTGTGGGGTTGCTTTTCAGCCAAGGGAATCGGCTCTCTCACAGTCTTGCCTAAAAACACAGCCATGAATAAAGAATGGTACCAGAATGTCCTCCAAGATCAACTTCTCCCAACCCTCCAAGAGCAGTTTGGCAATCAACAATGCCTTTTCCAGCATGATGGAGCACCTTACCATAAAGCAAAGGTGATAACTAAATGGCTCAGGGAACAAAACATAGAGATTTTGGGTCCATGGCCTGGAAACTCCCCAGATATTAATCCCATTGAGAACTTGTGGTCAATCATCAAGAGATGGGTGGACAAACAAAAACCTAAAAATTCTGATAAAATGAAAGCATTGATTGTGCAAGAATGGACTGCTATCAGTCAGGATTTGGTCCAGAAGTTGATTGAGAGCATGCCAGGGAGAATTGCAGAGGTCCTGAAGAAGAAGGGTCAACAACACTGCAAATATTGACTTGCTGCATTAACTCATTCTAACTGTCAATATAAGCTTTTGTTACTCATATGTTTGCAATTATATTTTTCTCTGTGAGATAAAAACATCTGTCAAACACACATAAAAACCAGAGGGCAGCAGATCATGTGAAAATATAATATTTGTGTCATTCTCAAAACTTTTGGCCATGACTGTTCAATGAAGGAAATAATTATTTGATCCCTGGCTGATTTTGTAAGCTTACCCACTGACAAAGACATGAACAGTCTATAATTTTAAGGGTAGGTTAATTTTAACATTGTAAGATAGAATATCAAAAATAAAATACAGAAAATCACATTGTATGAATTATATAAATTTATTTGCATTTTGCAGTGAGAAATAAGTATTTGATCCATCTGGCAAACAAGACTTAATACTTGGCGATAAAATCCTTGTTGGCAAGCACAGTAGTCAGACGTTTTTTTGTAGTTGATGAAGAGGTTTGCGCACATGTCAGGAGATATTTGGTCCACTCCAGTATTTCATCCCCTACCAACCATTAAGAGTTCTGGCTCCCACAGACCAGTTAGATGCTCCTAATCAATTCGTCTTAGGCCGGGGTCAGACTTGCAACACTCGTCGCTGCCGCAGGCACTCGGACCGGAGCGTGTGGATGCATGTATTTCTATGCAGCCGCACGCTCCGGTCCGAGTGCCGGCGGCAGCGCCGGGTTGCGTTGATGCGAGAAGACCTCCCCCAGGGTTGGAGGATGATGCTCGTGCGAGTTTCTCGCAAGTCTGACCCCGGCCTTACATACATATAAGGACAACATCTGCAAGCAGTTTGTGTGTTCTCCCCGTGTTTACATGAGTTTCCTCCGGGTACTCCGGTTTCCTCCCACAGTCCAAAGACATACTGCTATGGAATTTAGATTTTGAGCCCGGGCACAGTGCCAATAATGTCTGTAAAGCGCTGTGGAATTAATGGCGCTATATAAAAGAGTAAAATAATAAAATAAGTAATAGTCACCTTTATAAAAGACTCCTGTCCACAGACTCAATCAGTCAGACTCTAACCTCTACAACATGGGCAAGACCAAAGAGCTTTATAAGGATGTCAGGGACAAGATCATAGACCTGCACAAAGCAGGAATGGGCTAGAAAACCATAAGCAAGACGCTGGGTGAGAAGGAGACAACTGTTGGAGCAATAGTAAGAAAATGGAAAAAATACAAAATGACTGTCAATCAACATCGATCTGGGGCGCCATGCAAAATCTCACCTCGTGGGGGTATCCTTGAACATGAGGAAGGTGAGAGATAAGCCTAAACCTACATGGGGGAACTTGTTAATGATCTCTAGGCAGCTGAGACCACAGTCACCAAGAAAACCATTGGTAATACATTATGCCGTAAAGGTTTAAAATCCTGCAGTGCCCGCAAGGTCCCTTGCTCAAGAAGGCACATGTGCAGACCTGTCTGAAGTTTGCCAATGAACACCTGGATGATTCTGTGAGTGATTGGGAGAAGGTGCTGTCGTTAGATAAGACAAAAATTGAGCTCTTTGGCATTAACTCAAGTCGCCGTGTTTGGAGGAAGAGAAATGCTGCCTATGACCCAAAGAACACCGTCCCACTGTCAAGCATGAAGGTGGAAACATTATGCTTTGGGGGTGTTTCTCTGCTAAGGGCACAGGACTACTTCACCGCATCAATGGAAGAATGGATGGAGCCATGTACCGTAAAATCCTGAGTGACAACCTCTTTCCCTCCGCCAGGACATTAAAAATGGGTCGTTGCTGGGTCTTCCAGCAAGACAATGACCCAAAACATACAGCTAAGGCAAAAAAGGAGTGGCTCAAATAGAATGACATTAGGGTCATGGAGTGGCCTAGCCAGTCTCCAGACCTTAATCCCATAGAAAACTTATGGAGGGAGTTGAAACTCCGAATTGCCAAGCGACAGCCTCAAAATCTTAACCCCTTCACCCCCAAGGGTGGTTTGCACGTTAATGACCAGGCCAATTTTTAAAATTCTGACCACTGTCTCTTTATGAGGTAATAACTCTGGAACGCTTCAACGGATCTTCGCGATACTGAGATTGTTTGCTCGTGACATATTGTTAGTGGTAAAATTTATTTGATATAACTTGCGTTTATTTTAAAAAAAAAAACGCAAATATGGCAAAAATTTTGCAATTTTCAAACTTTGAATTTTTATTCCCTTAAAACAGAGAAATATGTCACACAAAATAGTTAATAAATAACATATCCCACATGTCTACTTTACATCAGCACAATTTTGGAACCAATATTTTTTTTTGTTAGGAAATTATAAGGGTTAAAAGTTGACCAGCGATTTCTCATTTTTACAACAAAATTTACAAAGCCATTTTTTTTAGAGATCACCTCACATTTGAAGTCACTTTGAGGGGTCTATATGGCAGAAAATACCCAAAAGTGACACCATTCTAAAAACTGCATCCCTCAAGGTACTCAAATCCACATTCAATAAGTTTATTAACCCTTCAGGTGCTTCACATGAGCTGAAGCAACGTGTAAGGAAAAAATGAATATTTAACTTTTTAGTCACAAAAATTAACTTTTACAAACTTTTTTTATTTTCACAAGGGTAAAAAGAGAAAATGGACAGATAAAGTTGTTGTGCAATTGCTCCTGAGTACGCCGATACCCCATATGTGGGGGGCACCACTGTTTGGGCACACGGCAGAGCTCGTAAGGGAAGTAACACCATTTTGGAAACGACCCTCTATGGAACTTATCTAGATCTGTTGTGAGCACTTTGAACCCCCAAGTGTTTCACAAAAGTTTATAATGCCTCGGTGTGAAAAAAAACAAAACAATTTTCCACAAAAATGATATTTTAGTCCCAAATGTTTTATTTTTCCCAAGGAAACTGGACCCCAAAAGTTGTTGTCCAAGTTGTCCTGAGTACGCTGATACCTCATATGTGGGGGGGGGGAATGGGCGCACGCAGGCGTTGGAAAGGAAGTAATAACGTTTTGGAATGCAGACGTTGATGGGGTTCATGTTCCGTTTGCAGTGCCCCAGATGTGCCTAAACAGTGGAAACCCCCCCACAAGTGACCCTATTTTGGAAACTAGACCCCCTAAGGAACTTATCTAGATCGGTGGTGAGCACTTTGAACCCCCAAGTGCTTCACACAGGTTTATAATGCCCGGGCATGAAAATAAAAAATCCTATTTTTTTTCCCACAAAAATTATTTTTTAGTCACCAATTTTTTATTTTCCCAGGGGTGACATGAGAAATTGGACCACAAAAGTTGTTGTCCAATTTGTCCTGAGTACGCTGATACTCCATATGTGGGTGGAAACCACTGTTTGGGCACACGGCAGAGCTCGGAATGGAAGGAGCACCATTTGACTTTTTCCAACCAAAATTGGCTGGAATTGAGATTGGACGCCATGTTGCATTTGGAGAGCCCCTGATGTGCCTAAACCGTGGAAACCCCCCACAAGTGACCCCATTTTGGAAACTATACCCCCTATGGAACTTATCTAGATCTATGGTGAGCAATTTGAACCCCCAAGTGCTTCGCACAAGTTTATAGCGTAGAGCCATAAAATTAAAAAATCATATTTTTTCCACAAAAATGATCTTTTCACCCCAATTTTTATTTTCCCAAGGGAAACAAGACCCCAAAAGTTATTGTGCAATTTGTCTTGAGTATGCTGATACCCCATATGTGAGGGTAAACCACTGTTTGGGTGCATGACAGAGCTCGGAAGGGAAGGAGCGCCATTTGACTTTTTCAACGCAGAATTGGCTGGACGCCATGTCGTGTTTGGAGACCATTTTGGAAACTAGACCCCTCAAGGAACTTATCTAGATGTGTGGTGAGAACTTTGAACCCCCAGGTGTTTCACTAAAATTTATAACGCCCGAGCATGAAAATAAAAAAATCATATTTTTTCCACAAACATGATCTTTTAGTCCCCAACTTTTTATTTTCCCAAGGGTAACAGGCGAAATTGGACCCCAAAAGTTGTTGTCCAATTTTTACCCAAAGTGTGGGAGAAAACTACTGTATGGGCACACGTCAGGGCTTGGAAAGGAAGTAGTGGCGTTTTAGATTGCAGACTTTGATGGAATGGTCTGCGGGCGTCATGTCGCATTTGGAGAGACCCTCCAAGGAACTTATCTAGATGTGTGGTGACCACTTTGAGCCCCGAAGTGCTTCACAGAAGTTTATAATGTACAGCCGTAAAAATAATTTTTTTTTTTTACAAAAATGATTTTTTTTCGCACCCAATATTTTATTTTCACAAGGGTAACAGGAGAAATTGGACCCCAAAAGTTGTTGTTCAATTTGTCCTGAGTACCCTGATACCCAATATGTGGGAGAAAACTACTGTATGGGCACACATCAGGGCTCGGAAGGGAAGTAGCGACATTTTGGATTGCAGACTTTGATGGAATGGTCTGCAGGCGTCATGTCGCATTTGGAGAGCCCTTGATGTGCCTAAACAGTGGAAACCCCCCACTAGTGACCCCATTTTGGAAAATAGACCCCTCAATGAACTTATCTAGATGTGTGGTGAGCGCTATGAAGCCCCAAGTGCTTCACAGAAGTTTATAATGTACTGTTAGGGCCTGTGCACACGTTGCGGATTTGCCTGCGGTTCCGCAGCGGTTTTTGCCCTGCGGTTCCGCTGCAGTTCCACAGGCAGGGCACTGTGTAATGTAAATCTATGGAAAAAAAAAGCTGCACATGATGCGGAATTTTCCGCGCGGATTTGGTGCAGTTTTAAAACCGCAGCATGTCAATTCTTTGTGCGGATTCCGCTGCGGTTTTACACCTATTCCATTATAAGTGTAAAACCGCAGGGCAAATCCGCACACAAACCGCGTCAAAACCGCATCAAAAACTGCGTCAAAATCGCACCTGCGTTTTCTGTCAAGAGGTGCGGATTCTGTGTGGAAAAATCCGCAGGCAAATCCGCAACGTGTGCACAGGCCCTTAGGGTCTGCGGAACGTACCTAATAAATAATGTAGAGAGGTGGGTCCACTGTGCAGGCAGAGCCTGCTGCTAGTAAGATGGCGTAAGCGAACTCTGTTATCCTGCAGAGTCGCTAAAATAAACGCCGTAGCGCGCTGTGGCAGTTAGTGCGAACTCTGTTAATCCACCGAGCCGCTAGCGGGAATGCCGCAGCACTATATGGCGATAAGTGCAAACTCACTTAGCTTCAGTGAGCCGCAAAGTAAAACGCTAAGGCGCTGACTAGCGTTTTAAGGCAAACCCTGTTGCGTCACAGAGCCGCTGAGAAACCCTACTTTGTCCAGGTACACAGCTGACTGCTAAGCGAACATAGGAAGTGGTCATGCGCTATCTATGGCATCTGTACGCCAGGCCCGGAATACGGCAGCCAAACTCCTCACCGGTTATGCCGGTATTCTAAAGGCATCTAAGACACCGACCCTGACCAGCAAGCATACCAAGCTCCTCACCGATTAGGTCGGTATTGTAATGGCGTATTTCAGCCGCCCTAACCGCACACAAGCATGACCGTACTGGCGCAAAGCACATAAAGGTTTGATACTAGCGCACGGCCGTGCGGTCAGGACAACCTTTTATAGCAGCCACGAGTAGAAGACCTTCCAGAAAGGACCAATAGAAAGCTGCTTCAGATCACAAACAGCTACAGGACCTTCCTGGAGGACCAATAGGAGTCGTAGCTGTATCTGAGCATGTGACCCTGATCTCCAATGGGAGATCTTGCCCTGGGCATGCTCAGAAGAAGAAACAGAGGACTTAGTCCCAAATCTGCCTGCTTCAGCACTGATTATAACCGAAGATCCAGGACAGGCAGCAGCAAGTCTCTGCACAGTATTAGACCGGGTAAGACGCTGGGACCGACGTCTCTGCTGAGCAGGTTCCACTGCGGCTGGAGACGGATGGGGACCGCAGCGGGAATGGCTTGAGATTCCCCCTGTGCAGCATTGGGAACTCGAACCCTAACACGTACAGCCGTAAAAACAAAAAAATCATTTTTTTTTTTACAAAAATGATATTTTCGCCCCCAATTTTTTATTTTCCCAAGGGTAGCAGAAGCAATTTGACCCCAGGAGTTATTGTGCAATTTGTCCTGAGTACACTGATACCCCATATGTTGAGGTAAACTACTGTTTGGGCGCATGGAAGAGCTCAGAAGTGAAGGAGCACCGTTTGACTTTTTCAATGCAGAATTGGCTGGAATTGAGATCAGACTCAATTTCACATTTGGAGAGCCCCTGATGTGCCTAAACAGTGGAAACTCCCCAATTCTAACTCCAACCCTAACCCCAACACACCCCTAACCCTAATCCCAACCCTAATCCTAACTTTAGCCCCAACTCTAACCCTAACTTTAGCTGCAACCCTAACCCTAATGGGAAAATGGAAATAAATACATTTTTTTAATTTTATTATTTTTCCCTAACTAAGGGAGTGATAAAGGGGGGGGGTTTGATTTACTATTTATAGCGGGTTTTTACAATTGGCAGCTGTCACGCTAAGACGCTTTTTATTGCAAAACACGGATTTTGGTAAGAACTTACCTGTAAAATCCTTTTCAGCAAAGAAGGAAGGGAGACACAGTCATTACTAGTGGGTAGGCGGAGCCCACATAGGATAAACACACCTCAGATTAAAAAAGTGTTGTCCGGCCCCTCCAGCTATATAGGGCTCCTCCTACTCCAGCTCTCCAGTCGTACCCAAGCTTAAGGAAGAGAAAATATCACCAGCGTAGCAACAAACCCCTTCTGAAGGACTTCAGAGAAAAAACAAGAAGACAGGTTATGCATATAGCCGAAACAACACACAGTCCAGGTACTAACTGAACCTGACCACCGTGATGAGCTGGCAATGCTGGAACAGAGCCTTAGCGCACCGACCTCAGCCCAGATAATCGCTATCAGAGAAGGGTCACGCCGCATCTGAAAACACAACAACACACTTCTGCCATGGGAGGGAGCTGTGTCTCCCTTCCTTCTTTGCTGAAAAGGATTTTACAGGTAAGTTCTTACCAAAATCCGTGTTTCAGCTGCAGATGAAGGAAGGGAGACACAGTCATTACTAGTGGGATGTCCCAAAGCAGTCCAAAAATAAGGGTGGGCAAAAAAAACAAAAAAGGCAGATACCCAACAACCTAGATAAATGCGCAAATAGCGCTAACTATAAGTTCACAAGAACTTTTAAACTACAGCCGCCTGCAGGACCCTACGTCCTAAGGCCGCATCGGCGGAAGCACTAACGTCCACCTTATAAAATTTCGTAAATGTGTGGACGGAACGCCAGGTCGCCGCCCGGCAGAGCTGAGCTGCCGAGGCTCCTTGATGAAAAGCCCACAATGAACCCACAGCCCTTGTGGAGTGAGCTCGAATCTTAATCGGGCAAGGTTCGCCCTTAAGTCGGTAAGCCTCTAAAATGGCCGACCGAATCCAACGAGCTATAGAATCCTTGGAAGCTCGTTGCCCACGTCGACGACCTGCTGGAATCACAAACAGAGAATCCGACTTCCGAAAGTTTTGAGTAATGGACAAATAGAACTTTAAAGCCCGCACCAAATCCAATGTGTGCAAGGCTCGTTCTTTCGCATTCCTTGGCTCCGGACAGAGCGAGGGCAACACAATATCCTGGTTAACATGAAACTGTGATACTACTTTAGGTAGAAAGTCGCCGCGTGTGCGAAGCACTACGCGATCTGGGAGAAACTCCAGAAAAGGAGGCGAGCAAGAGAGAGCCGCCAACTCAGAAACCCTTCTCAAAGAAGTGACCGCCACTAAGAAGGCAACCTTCCAAGAAAGCAAAGAAAGGCTAACAGAGTCCATAGGCTCAAAAGGCCCATGTTGAAGAGCCTCCAAGACAAGATTGAGCCACCAGGGAGACACAGGCGCCTTCCGCGGCGGAAACTGACGGGTTACTCCGCGAAAAAAGGAACGTACGTCCCTATGCGAAGCGATAGCCTTCCGAAATAGCAAGGACAGAGCAGAAACTTGCCCCTTCAAAGTGCTAACTGCCAAACCCCTGTCCAGCCCGTACTGCAAAAAGGCCAACAAATTGGGGATGGAAAAACTCCTCGGGTTCCTAGAAGAACCCGAACACCACGAAAAGAAGGCTTCCCAAGTCTTATGATAAATTCTAGTGGTAGCCGGATCTCTGGCAGCTCGCAGAGTGGCAATGACTTCGGCTGAAAAACCTTGACGGGTCAAGATTTCGGTCTCAAGAGCCACGCCGTCAAACGCAGAGACTTCAGGTCCGGGTGATGAACGGGCCCTTGGGTTAACAGGTCCGGGCGAAGAGGGAGTGGAAGAGGAGGCACTGCCAGAAGTGACACCAGCGTCGAGAACCACGTCCTCCTTGGCCAATCTGGGGCTATCAATATAGCCGGGACTCTCTCCAGTCTGATCCGACGCAAAACCAGAGGAAGTAAGGATATCGGCGGGAACACATAAATTAGCTCGAAATGGTCCCAAGGAGCCACCAGAGCATCCACCGCCACAGCCTTCGAGTCCTTGTACCTGGACATGAATGTCGGTAATTTGGCATTGAGCCTGGATGCCATCACATCCACTTGGGGAGTTCCCCAACGGGAGCACAGCAGCGCAAAAATTTCCGGATGAAGACTCCATTCTCCGGGATCCATCTTTTTGCGACTCAGGAAGTCCGCTGCGATATTCTGAACTCCTGGAATGTGAATCGCAGAGATGGCTGGCACCCTGGCCTCGGCCCATACCAGGATTCGAGACACTTCCATCATGAGCCTGAAGCTCCTCGTTCCACCTTGATGGTTGATATACGCGACCGCCGTCGCGTTGTCTGTCTGCACTCGGACTGATAGACCGCTTAAAGGGACCGTCCAGTGTTGGAGGCAAAGGAAAAATTGCCCTCAATTCCAGGATGTTGATCGGCAGGACAGACTCTTCCAATGACCATACCCCTGAATCCAAAGACCGTTCCAGACGCCCCCCAGCCCGTCAGGCTGGCATCGGTGGTTATGATCGACCACCTTGGAGGAAGGAAGGACTTCCCAGGGATAACGCTTCCAGACGTAACCACCATTCTAGCGACTCTCTCACCTTGTGGGAGATGATGACACTGCAATCCAGTGAAAACCGTGATCGATCCCAACGGTTCAAGATGAGCATTTGGAGAGCCCTGGAATGAAATTGGGCAAACGGAATTGCTTCCATTGACGCCACCATCAAACCCAGAAGGCGCATACACCTTCGAAGGGATATTGCTGTCGCAGACTTCATACCCTGCACATGGTGAAGACTCGCTTGCTTGTCTGAGGGCAGAGACACCACTGCTCGTATCGTGTCGAACTGCATTCCCAAAAACAGGATTGACTGCGACGGTTCCAGGGATGACTTCTCCCAATTGATCAGCCACCCGAAGTCCTCCAGGAGCTGAAGGGAAAAATCGTGAGCCGTCACCGCCTCCTCCTTTGAGGACGCCACAATCAAAAGGTCGTCCAGATAGGGAAGAATCGTAATCCCCTGTCTTCGCAGAAACGCCATGAGAGGAGCCAGAATTTTTGTAAAAACTCTGGGTGCTGAGGCCAGACCGAATGGCAGGGCCACAAACTGGTAATGGTCCTGACCTATGGCAAAACGCAGGAAGCGTTGGTGGGCCCTTCCGATGGGGACATGCAAATAAGCGTCGCGAATGTCGATTGACACCAAAAAATCGTTCTGTGACAAGGCCGCCACAACTGAGCGAAGTGATTCCATGCGGAATTTTTGGGTGCGGACATGCCGATTTAATCTTTTGAGATCCAGAATGGGACGAAATTTGTCCTCCTTTTTGGGGACTACAAAGAGGTTGGAATAAAAACCTCTTCCTTGGTCCTCCGGTGAAACTGGTACCACCACACCCTTCTGTAGAAGAGAATCGACCCCCGTAGTAGAGCGGCAATCAGCCCGGGCTCTGACGGAATGCGGGATAGACAAAAACTGTCTGGGGGTCGAGAAAGAAACTCTATGAAGTAGCCTGCCGACACGACCCGCGTCACCCAGGTGTCCGACACGCGGGAAGCCCAAGTCGGCTTGAATTGGAGCAGGCGACCTCCCACTCGAGAGCCCTCGAGTGAGACCCTGGCGTCAGTCCGCTTTAGCGGGTTTTTTGTCAGCTTCCCGCTTGTCTTGGCGGAAGCTCTGTTTCCAGGGAGTGCGAGATTTCTGAGTGCTCTTTTTTCCCGAAAAAGAGGGACGACCCGATCCCCAAGAGGGCTGACCAAACCGTCCCCTGGACCGAAAGGACCGCCGACTACCACCGGCACTAGGCCTGCCAGACTCAGAAGCCTCAGCTCTTCGTTGCGGTAAAGCCGTTTCTTTTGCCTTTGCTTTGGCAATCAGCTCCGTGAGGCCAGATCCAAATAGATGATGACCTTTGTAAGCTAAAGAAAGCAAACCTTGCTTGGAAACCGCGTCTCCGGTCCACTGTCTAAGCCACAGAGCTCTCCTGACTGTGATCGCCGAGGATTGTGCTCTGGACAGCATGGAGGCAGTATCCAAACCTGCATCACTGCCATATCGAGCTGCATCCTCCAATGACTTGAAAAGCCCCTCTACCTCGGATAGTGGGGATCCATCTTGCCACGCCGTCCGTAGACGGTCTAACCAGCTCAAGGAGGCTTTACAAGCACACATGGATCCTAGCACAGCTCTGAATCCATGACCCGCGGCCTCGTAGATGGATTTCGCCGCCATCTCCGTTTTTCTGTCCAGCGGATCCTGCAGACTCGCCTTCCCTTTAACAGGAAGTAATGAGGATTTGCTAAGCTGGGATAAAGGGACATCCACTTCAGGAGAAGGAATCCAATTAGCAATCAACTCCGTAGTACACGGATACAGCGTCTCAAAAAAAGTGTCCCCTGAAAACGTTTATCTGGACACAGGCGTTCCTTCTCCACTGCCTCATTAAGCTCATCCAGATGTGGTAAGGCTGATCGCGACCTATGCGGCTCCTGAAACATCCGGGCCGACTAACCAGGACGTCTAGTTACCTCCTCCGGTAACTGTAACGCCTCCCTCATGGCTCCAATAAAAGCCTCTGTACGGCTCAAAAGAGAGGCAGATTGTCCCTGCCGATCCTCCTCTGTTTCCGAATCGGATATCTCACCATCCGAGCTTGGAGGGGAACCCTCCATATCAGAAATCTCTGATTCGCTACGCGAAAAAGATGGCACCGGCCTGTGTCGCTTCCTGCCATGAGAGGATCTAGCTGACACCCAATAACCTAGAAGGTCAGACAGGCCATCAATAGAACGAGCGAGGGCATCCATTTTGGCGTCACTGTGACCTCCGACCGCTGCGCTTGACGCCGTCGAGGTCTGCGTGTCAGATACACGAGGCTGATCCTGTAGCGGATCTGGGAGACGGTCCGCTCCTGGACCCTGATCCGACATGCCCTCACACAGTATATGGCAGGTAAAAACCTGTCAGCACCAGAACAGTGTGGATTTCAAAGGCAAAATGAACGCTGAAGGGTTAAGCTTCTTAAATAGAGAGCTACCCCAGCTTTTGTCTCCCAATAAAGGGTTAACCACCAAAGAATGGGTTAATGTTGCAGACTCTCCACAACCCTTATTTAATGAAAAGGGTGTGCCAGCCGCAGGTGCCTCTTATGAGGTAACAGCTGCAGGACAGTGTTCAAAAGTATGCCACATTAAACAAGAACGCCAACGAGATCGCTAACATATTGCGCTGAATTGCATATCGCAATACCAAAGTCGCTAAAGAGATCGCTAACCACTTATGCGTCGTCAATGAGATCGCCCACCGTGGAAGCTACTAGCGACATAAAAAACGATCACAAAAGAAAAAACGATTGCAAAACTATGCGTCGCTATTGTGATCGCAGCGGGAGCGTTCTGTGTGACAATACCTTGTCCTGCGCTGAGGGGGTCAAGCTTCTGCCCTGACAGGTAGAGGCGACTCACCCAGCTGGCCGTGGTGTAGTGTCTCCTTTCGGTCGGTCGGGGAGAGCGGAGAGTGAGGAGCTCGAGGAGGCCGTCAGTAATGGCCGCCGCGCTAGAGAGATCTAATCCGGAAGAAAAAAGGCAGGACAAGGCGCGCGCTCAGAGCGCTTCCTGCCCGTGAAAAAATGGGAGAGCGCGAAGCCACGCCCCCCGCCGGTTTCAAAAAAAGCGCGCAACTCACTCCACTCTCCGTTCCCATGTCCTGCAGGCAATCCACCTGCGGACAAAAGTACACAATCACCACACATGAATACATGTAGCAGCGGCTGCCGCAGCGGCCGCTGAAGCACTCAAACACATTAAAATGTGGAGTACTCACCCAGCTGAGCGCCACAGGGACCCCTCAGAGATTTGTGGCGCTGCCCGTAGCTTCCCCCCAGGGCGGGGAACGCAGTGACCCCAGAAGCGCGGTTTGCGTCCCCGCCAGGGAAGCAATCCTCATCCCCCAGGGCCGGCAGGGTTCTGCAGGGACCACCTTATAGGGTAATACAGATCCGCCAAGGGAGAGGTGGGGGTCCAGCAGCGCTGAGACCCCTGAGACCTCTAGACCACTTCTGGTGATCCAAGTCTCTGTCCGACTTAAAATAAAAAAATCTTCTGAGGAGCTGCTTCCAGCAGCAACTATCCTCTGTGAACCTCAAATTTTAGACTGCAGAGCTGGAGTAGGAGGAGCCCTATATAGCTGGAAGGGCCGGTCAACACTTTTTTAATCTGAGGTGTGTTTATCCTATGTGGGCTCCGCCTACCCACTAGTAATGACTGTGTCTCCCTTCCTTCATCTGCAGCTGAAAATAGTTTTTGTATCACCACATTTTGAGAGCTATAATTTTTGCATATTTTTGCCCACAGAGTCATGTGAGGTGTTATTTTTTGCGGTACGAGTTGACGTTTTTATCGGTACCATTTTTGAGCACGTGACATTTTTTGTTCGCTTTTTATTTCGATTTTTGAGAGGTTAGAATGAACAAAAATCAGCAATTCATGAATTTCTTTTGGGGGGGGCGTTTATACCGTTCCACGTGTGGTAAAATTGATAAAGCAGTTTTATTCTTCGGGTTAGTATGATTACGGTGATACCTCATTTATATCATTTTTTTATGTTTTGGCGCTTTCTGACAGCCGGCGCAGAGAAGCTGCTGCGTGCCGGCTCCCAGGGACCAATTGTACTAGCGTCTATACAGACGCCAGTACAATTGAAGCTCTGACCGCCGAGTCAGAGCGACTCCAGCAGCGTGATCAGATCATGTGATCACGCTGCTGACTTCACTCTTCGGCAGCGTCCAGACTGGAGAACACTGTTGGTGAGTGTGCTCCACTATGGAGCTGAAGAAACCACCGAAGATAAACGGGGGACATAATGTGTGTGTGGGGGGGAATTTAGAGTGGGGATGGGGGAGTACTTTTTTGTGGGGGGATTTGGAGTGGGGATGGGGGGATTTAATGTGTGTGGGGGGATTTGAGGACACTGAAGAGTATGTATGAGGGCATGTATGAGGAAACAGTATTGGCATGGGTGCAGACAGTATGGGGAGTGAATGGGTGAATGTATGTGGACACAGTATGGGGAGTGAGGGTGATGAGATGTGTGCAGACACAGAATGGGGAGTGAGGGGTATGTGTGATCAGGCAGTATAGAGAGTGAGGTGGTAAATATATGAGGAGACAGTATGGTGAACAGGGGGGATGTGAGAGGAGACAGTATGACGAGGGAGGGGAATAGTGTGTGGCGACAGTATATTGCAGATATTTTTATTTAGGAGTAGTGTTGAGCGATACTGCTCGATATCTAAAAATATCGTATCGGAATGGTATCGCCGATATCACTAAATATCGTCGATATCCGATTCCGATTCCGGAAGTCCCATGTAAGTCTATGGGAACAAAATATCGCAACAAAAAAAACCCTTTCTTTCGTTGTAAACACAAAATATACACACATAGAATACATATATATATATATATACATGTCATTGTGACATATATATATACATATATTTATAGTTTATACACTTCTACATAGTAAAATAGACTCTGATTCAATTGCCGGGTAAAGCCGTGACATACCCCATAGAAATCGACGGGCTCGGTGCCGAGTACCCCCAAAACCTCTGGCTCTGTGCGACTCAACTTGGGCGTCACGAACAGGATTCTGTAGCTCGCTATAAGCGAGTCCTGTGTGCCTGAATTGAACTGGTTTTGTGCTTGAGAATTGCTAAAATCATCAGAGAATGTATTTGCCATTTTTCAGCCATATCTGCGTCACGACGAGGCACTGGCGAAGAAGAAGGACGTGCTCTTCGTGGGTGTACACTCACTCAGTGGCGCGAAAACGATGGCCGACCACTCTAAATGGTACTGCAATGTAAGATCGTGCCCCACAGCTCTTCAGTTCCGCCTCCTCATCCTCCTCAGTGTGCGGAAACTAACACGAAGGTCCCGCCTCCCTACAAAAGAGGGGCCCTCTCCAGATGCTAATGACACATGTGACTTGGCAGAGATGGCTAATGGACACGAGCAGAAGTGTGAAGGGATGGAGCAGTCAGAGCTCTCCCCCCACGGAAGCGACCCGATCGCCACGGAACCACCGTTGGGCACCCGGCCTGGAAACCCTCCTACGCTGCAAGAAGCAGAGGATACCCTAAGAGGCCTGGCCCGGCACCAGGAGAAGGTCGCCAGGATGGAAGCCAGCTGGCGTGCCCTAAAACTAAACTTGGAGCGGCGCCAATCCCTCTTACCTCAAGTGTCTGTACCGGAAGGTGAGGCACCCGTTCTAGTAGAGGAGTCCGTGCGGGCATCCCAGCCCTTGCAATGTGATCCGGTTGACGTTGTCGCAGTGGAGGCACCCGTTCCTGCAAAAAACGCAGCACCGGCAGCACCCCAGATCCCTCTGTCTGCCCCCGTCGCTGAGACAGAAGAAGCGACACCGTCCTCATGGAGGAGGCCGCGCAGGCACCAGAGGTCTACAAGTCTGTACCGGAGCCCCGACTGTCATCTGTTCCAGAGCCGGCTGCTTCCTCCGCAGGTGAGCGCCGCCAGGACTGGGGGCGCCAGGAGAGCTGCCGCAAACCGGACACTGTAAGCTGGCATTTGATGGTGGAGACATGGAACAGCTGGTGGAGGAGAATTACAACCGGCGTCAGGAGGAAGAGTGGAGACGTTGGGAGCGGGAAGCAGAGCGACAAAGGGAGCAGCGAGAATCCCAAAAGCTTCGGCAACGTAACCTGGAGAAGGACCGGGCAGATAAGGACCGGATGAGAAAAGATAAAGGAACCCTGAGGGAGCCGCGGCGTAAGGGTGCAGTACGGAGCTTTAAATTGAAAGGTGGTTGGGGCTTCATCCAGGAGCCTGGACTTTATTTAGAAGTTTTTGTGACCCGGCGGGACGTGGAGACTCACCTCCCAGAAGGACACCCGGGGAGGGACCTGTTGCCAGGAGACTTGGTGACTTACACCCGACACTGGGGTTACAATGGATGGTACGCCCTAAATGTTACCAGGTGCGACCCCTACTCCCCAGAGTGTCAGGAACCTGTGAGACCCTCGGAGCCTTCAGCCTCCCACATCCAGGCCTCTGCACAAGTGCCCACCCCACGCCGTAAATCTCCCCAGCCTCCCTCAGTGGTCTCCTCAGCAGCCCCAGCTATGGACATGATAACTATAGCTGGCCCGTACCCGGCGCCTGTTAGGCCCCCTGGGGTTCGTTCAGTCCGGGACATAGGGCTCCAGACCCGGAGGGAGATGAAAGAGGTGGCCACACAGACACAGATAGCGGGTCACGACTTGACTGTACAGGCCACACGACGTCATCAGGTCCTGGTGGTCCTTGGTGTCTCGGATGTTTGGCAAGCATCAGAAGAGTACCAGGTGGTACCTGGAACACCCCTGCCAAAGAATTATAAATAACCCGGACAGGGTCCCTGTATGTAAATAGTTAAATTGTTGATGTACCCGGACGGGTGAATGTTCATAAAAAAGTTTTTAATTTAATAAAAAAAAAAAACACACAGTTTTCATTACTTTTATTACAGTCTCATCCTGCGACGCCATCGATCTCCTGTAAAAAAATGAAAAAAAAAAAACAGCAGTATACCACCTGTCCGACGCAGTCCATAGTAACGAGTGTCCCACGACGATCCAGCTCTGCTACATCAGAATGACAGGCAGAGCCTGTCATCCCGGCGCAGCACAGCTGATTACCTGCTTCCCCGGCGGTGACGTCATCGGACTGGTTTACGGCCGGGATTACCCTGCAGTCACTGCAGTTATCGCGAAAAACTGCATGTGACCGCCAGGGAGAAGATAATGGCGGCCATCAAGCAGTCCAGGACGTGACCGCCGGAGATCTTCTGCCAGGTAAGTGCCGCTGACTCCTGACAGACCCGACCGACGGACACTCACAGTGACAGTGACAAATCCGATTCCGGTATCCGATATGACGAAAATATCGGTACTCGGAATCGAAAGCCCGATACAGCTAATATCGGCCGATACCCGATATTTGCAGTATCGTATCGCTCAACACTATTTAGGAGCATTATAATGACTCTTCTGTCTTTAAGGGCGTTGTGTGGAGATTTGCTGCAGAAGACCGGAGACGATGGAAGTCTGCAGAGATAAGCTGTGGATGAGAAAACTCATCATGGAGTCTGGACAAGAAGAAAAAAAGGAGAACGACTCCAGAGATGACGTCATCTATATGGTACCTGGGTGTAAATATATGTGAAACTGACTAAATCTCATGTTTTTATTTATGTTAGGAGCATTAGAGGGGTTCTCCAGGTTTGTGCGGAGCCTGCAGTCATTCTACTGTATGTGACTGCTGACTACTGAATTCTCACTGTGCGCACTGCACGCTGTTAGGATTCTCTCGTACCGGTAATTTACATACATGCAGTCACATGCTTACTAGACATGTGTGGCCTCACTCAATGAAAATGAACTAAGCGAGGCCGGGCACGTCTAGTCGGAATGTGGCCCGAAGTATATAAATCACATGTTTGTGCTGACATGACCGTCCACCGGTAAGGGAGAATCCTAAAAGTGTGCAGTGCATTCGTTGTGAGAATTCAGAAGCTGCAATGTCTGGATTCAGCTCTGCAGGTTCCAGTAGTCATCACATGGACACTTCACACATATTCGATTTTCCTACTTACGGTCCTGTGATAACGAGCTCCTTTTCCTGCTTCTCTCAGTTTTTTACTGAACATTGAGAGCATTAGGGAGATCAGCTCGTCCGTACATGACTAAGTGTGCAAATTGCATGTGTGCGGGGTAGGGGGAGCGCCAAACCAAATTCTTGCCCCGGGTGCCAGAAAGCCTAGATACACCTCTGCCGGCGACGTACTATCCCGTCCATGGTCAGATTGTCCCGGGTTTCATGGACGGGATAGTATGTTGGATGGCAGAAAGGGGTTAATTATTTCGAGATGATCTGCAAAGAGGAGTGGACCAAATATCTCCTGACATGTGCGCAAACCTCATCATCAACTACAAAAAACGTCTGACTGCTGTGCTTGCCAACAAGGGTTTACCGCCAAGTATTAAGTTTTGTTTGCCAGAGGGATCAAATACTTATTTCTCACTGCAAAATGCAAATACATTTATATAATTCATACAATGTGATTTTTCTGGATTTTATTTTTGATATTCTATCTCTCAATGTTAAAATTAACCTACCCTTAAAATTACAGACTGTTCATGTCTTTGTCAGTGGGCAAACTTAGAAAATAAGCAAGGGATCAAATAATTATTCCCTTCACTGTATAGGATGCACACTATGCTGTTCTATGGCTGTACCTGCCTACTATATTATATGTACCATATAGTTTATAGACCATCAGGGCTCGTGCCCTTCATACTGGATAGACTGGTGCTGCACTAATTCCAATTCTACCTATATGTATATTCACATTTTTATAGGATAATTGCTCACCTTTCTAAAAAGTCATTCCGTTCTCTTTTCCAGTAAAATTAATGGTATTTGCACATTGCGTGCTAGTGTTAGAAGTTATCTATTATGCTCCAGTTCACTTTTCAGTGATGAGGTAAATGAGGTGAGAAATAATGCTGCGCTTTATGTGAGGAAAATCTTCAAAGATGATTAACATCAATAACGCACTACATTTACCTAGCAGGAGTGTTACTTGAGCAGGCATCTTTCTTTAAGAACTTCTTCGATCTACAGTGACATTTTGGTTTGTGAATAATATAGCAATAAGAAGTTTGGTTTCACTTGTCAGGGTTTGTTTTTTTTCGGACTGATTTCCATCAGTGTTTTGGATCAGATTTTTTATCAGTTTACCATCAGTGTTTTATTAGTTTTTCCTGTATGCAAAAAAAAAAAGAACCTGTTTCAGGTTCATAGTTTCTATCAAGCTGTCAGTGAAAACCGGACAGCTCTAATATGCTACCTGTGTGCTGTCAGAGAGTTTCTCTGACCCATAGACTTGCATAGGTGACTTAAATTAGACCTGTAGACAGCCATATAGGCTATAACTATTTGTTCTATCTGTGAAAAACGCAGATAGGCTACGGTCAGAGGTCGTAGAGAGACTTTGATTATGCAAATTCTGATTTGCATAGTGCCATACAATTCTCTCAGTTGAGAGATTCAGAGCATACTGTGAGGAGAAGATGGAGAACAAAATGTCTAACTTTGGACTAAAGTACAGTCAGGTACCAGGGACTTTGGCCAGATCAGAGACATGCACTTGTAGACATCAATGTTTCAGAGTTTTTGCTCCTCCTCATTACCGAGTTTGGGGTTATGGCTGGTTGCCGAAAAGGAAAACTCTGTCTACATATATCTACAGATGGATGCCTCTGATTCTACTCATGTCCCTAGTCAATCGGGCAACCCCTGCTCAATCACTTCAGGGCCCCATTTCAAATAAAAGCAATGGATACAGTGCCATTCTTTGATACAGTGGGGACAATAAGTATTTGATACACTGCTGATTTTGCACATTTTCCCACCTACTAAGAAAGGAGAAGTCTGTAATTTTTATCGTAGGTACTCTTCAAATGTGAGACCAACTCTAAACCCCTTACCCCCCCCAAGGTGGTTTGCACGTTAATGACCATGCCGATTTTTACAATTCCGACCACTGTCCCTTTATGAGGTAATACCTCTAGAACACTTCCACGGATCCCGGTGATTCTGAGAGTGTTTTCTCGTGACATATTGTACTTTATGATAGTGGTAAAATTTCTTTGATATGACTTGCGTTTATCTGTGGAAAAAACGGAAATTTGGCGAAAATTTTGCAATTTCCCAACTTTGAATTTTTATGCCTTTAAATCACACAGATATATCACACAAAATACTTGATAAGTAACATATCTCACATGTCTGCTTTCCATCAGCACAAATTTCGAACCAACATTTTTTTTGTTAGGAAGTTATAAGGGTTAAAATTTAAACAACGATTTCTCATTTTTACAACACCATTTTTTTTAGGGACCACATCACATTTGAAGTCACTTTAAGGGGTCTATACGATAGAAAATACCCTAAAGTGACACCATTCTAAAAAATGCACCCCTCAAGGTACTCAAAACCACATTCAAGAAGTTTATTAACCCTTTAGGTGCTTCACAGGAATTTTTGAAATGCTTAAAAAAATGAACATTTAACTTTTTTCACAAAAAATTTATTTCAGATCCAAACTTTTTTATTTTACCAAGGATAACAGGGGAAATTAGACCCCAAACGTTGTTGTGCAATTTCTCCTGAGTACGCTGATACCCTATATGTGGGGGTAAACCACTGTTTGGGCGCATGGCAGAGCTCGGAAGGGAAGGAGCGCCGTTTGACTTTTTCAACACAAAATTGGCTGGAATTGAGATCGGACGCCTTGTCGTGTTTGGAGAGCCCCTGATGTGCCCAAACAGTGGAACCCCCCCACAAGTGACACCATTTTGGAAACTAGACCCCCTAAGGAATTTATCTATATGTATGGTGAGAACTTTGAACACCTAGGTGTTTCACTAAATTTTATAATGCCCGGGCGTGAAAATAAAAAATCATATTTTTTCCACAAACATCTTTTAGTCCTCAATTTTTTTTCTCAAGGGTAACAGGAGAAATTGGATCCCAAAAGTTGTGCAATTTGTCCTGAGTATGCTGATACCCCTTATCTGGGGGTAAACTACTGTTTGGGCGCATGAAGGGAAGGAGCGCCGTTTGACTTTTCAATGCAAAATTGGCTGGAATTGAGATAAGATGCCATGTCACATTTGGAGAGCCCCTGATGTGCCTAAACAGTGGAAACCCCCAAATTCTAACTCCAACCCTAACCCCAATACACCCCTAACCCTAATCCCAACCATAGCCCTAACCACAAACCTAACCCTAACACACCCCTAACCGTGATCCCAACCTTAACCCTATTCCCAATCCTAACCCTAATTGCAACCCTAACCCTACTTCCAACCCTAACCCTAACTTTATCCCCAACCCTAACCGTAACTTTAGCCCTAACCCTAATGGGAAAATGGAAATAAATACATTTTTTGTATTTTATTATTTTTCCCTAACTAACTGGGTGATAAAGGGAGGTTTGATTTACTATTTATAGTGGGTTTTTATAGCGGGTTATATGTTTGGCTGCTGTCACACACTAAAAGACTCTTTTTATTGCAAAAAATAGTTTTTGCATCACTACATTTTGAGAGCTATAATTTTTCCATATTTTGGCCCACAAAGTCATGTGAGGTCTTGTTTTTTGCAGGATGAGTTAACATTTTTATTAGTACCTATTTGGGCACATGACAATTTTTGATCACTTTCTATTCCAATTTTTGGGTGATGGAATGAGCAAAAACCAGCAATTCATGAATTTCTTTGGGGGGGGCGTTCATACAGTTCCACGTGTGGTAAAATTGATAAGGCAGCTTTATTCTTCAGGTTAGTAAGATTACAGCAATACCTCATTTATATCTTTTTTTATGTTTTGGTGCTTTTATACAATAAAAACTATTTTATATAAAAAAAATAATTATTTTGCATCGCTTTATTGTGAGAGCCATAACTTTTTTTTATTTTTTCGCTGATAACGCTGTTTGGCGTCTCATTTTTTGCGGGACAAGATGACGTTTTTAGCGGTACAATGTTTATTTATATACATCCTTTTGATCATGTATTTTTCCACTTTTTGTTCGGCGGTATGATGATAAAGCTTTGTTCTTTTGCCTTGCCTTTTTTTTTTTAATGGTGTTCACTAAAGGGGTTAACTAGTAGGACAGTCTTATAGGGCGGGTCGTTACGGACGCGGCAATACTAAATATGTGTACTTTTATTGTTTAGATTTTTTTATTAAAATATTTATTAATGGAATAAATATTGATTTTTTTTATTATTATTTTTTTTTAATATTTTTACAAGTAATAAAAATTAATTATTTTTATTTAATTCTTAGTTTTACACTTTGATCTGCATGCTATAGAAGCTGTCGGCGCTGCAGGGATTTCTCACTAACCTGTGAGACTTCCTGACATGCACTGCGCGTGACAGGAAGTCTCTCTGGTCTGGCGACCCGTATGTTGTCATGATGACATCGGGTCTCCATGACAGCGATCAGGACCCCGCCTCATGCCGCAGAGTCTCCGATCCAAAGGCAGAGGGGCTGTCAGAGCTGACAGCCCCTTTGCCTGCTCCGGAACGCTGCGATCATCTTTGATCGCAGTGTGCTGGGGCTTAAAGTGCCACGAGCAGTCCGTGACCGTTCCTGGCACCTAGTGCCGGGTGTCAGCTGTGATAATCAGCTGACACCCGACCTCGATCAGCCGCGCTTCCCCCGTGAGCGCGGTTGATCGCCTATGACGTACTATTCCGTCCAGGGTCAATAAGGCCCAGGTCACAAGGACGGAATAGTACGTCTGGGGTCAGAAAGGGGTAAAAAAAAAAAACAGAAAGTCACATTATATGATTTTTACATAATTTGCATTTTAGTGCATGAAATATGTATTTGATAGAACAGAAAAACAACTTAATATTTGGTACAGAAAACTTTGTTTGAAAATAAGGTGATCAGACGTTTATTGTATTTCTTGGCCAAGTTTGCACACACTGCAACAAACATTTTGGTTCACTCCTCCATATGGATCTTCTTAAGATATTTGAATCTGTCAGGTTTCGGGGCTATCGCTGAGCAACATTGAATGTCAGCTCACTCCAAAGATTTTCTATTGGGTTTAGGTCTGGAGACTGGCTAGGCCACTCCAGGACCTTGAAATGCTTCTTACGGAGCCGCTCCTTAGTTGCCCTGGCTGTGTCTTTCGAGTTATTGTCATGCTAGAAGACCCAGCCACAATCCATCTTTAATGCTCTTACTGAGGGAATGAGATTGTTGGCTAAAATCTCGCAATACATGACTCCATCCATCCTCCCTTTAATACGGTGCAGTCGTCCTTTCCCTTTGCAGAAAAGCACCCCGAAAGTATGATGTTTTCCTTCATGATTGGGGCTGTGTTCTTGGGGTTGTACTCATCCTTCTTTTTCCTCCAAACACAGTGAGTGGAGTTGATACCAAAAAGGTCTATTTTGGTCTCATCTGACCACATGACCTTCTCCCATGCCTCCTCTGGATCATCCAGATGGTCAATGGCAAACTTCATGTGGGCCTCGACATGTGCTGGGGGATCTTGCGTGCCCTGCAGGATTTTAAATCATAAGGGCGTGGTGTGTTAACAATGGTAATGCTTAAGACTGTGGTCCCAGCTCGCTTCAGGTCATTGAATAGGTCCTCCCATTTAGTTCTGAAATGATTCCTGACCTTTCTCAGAATCATCGTTACCTCACGAGGCGAGATGTTGCATGGAGTCCCATACCGAGAAAGATTGACAGTCATCTTATGTTTCTTCCATTTTCTAATAATTGTGCCATCAGTTGTTGCCTTCTCACCAAGCTGCTTGCCTTTTGTCCTGCAGCCCATCCCAGCCTTGTGCAGGTCTACAATTTTGTTCCTGGTGTCCTTAGACAGCTCTTTGTTCTTGTCCATGGTGGAGAGGCTGGATTGTGAATGACTGAATGTGTGGACAGGTAACTTTTATGCAAGTAAAAAATTCAAACAGGTGCAATTAATACAGGTAATGAGTGCAGAGTAGGAGGGCTTCTTAAAGAAAAACTAACAGGTCTGTGAGAGCCAGAATCTTGATGGTTTGTAGGTGATCAAATACTTATTTCATGCAATAAAATGCAATTTAGTTATCTAAAAATTGTACAATGTGATTTTCTGGATTTTTAGTTTTAGATTCTGTCTCTCACAGTTGATGTTTACATACGATAAAAATTGCAGACCTCTGCATTCTTTGTAGGTGGGAAAACTTGCAAAATCAGCAGTGTATCAAATACTTTTTCCTCCCACTGTATGTCAGCACTGCTATACCCAGGGTCACTGTTTATATGCAGCTCAGTATTCGATCAGAGCGAACATCCACTCTGATGAAATGGTAAAGGCTGCAACTGGTTGGTGGTCACTGATTGGCACCTTGTAGCAGTCACATGACACAAGAATTTCACATGACCCAATGGAAATGGCGATGCCAATATCTCAGGATTGGCACAGCTGTGAGAGATGAGTATACTTTTTTCTATTTTAAATGGGGCCCTGAAGTGATTGATAAATAATTGTCTGGTCTGTAAGCAAATGTTTCAATTCATTGACAGCAAAAAATATTGAAGAATTAAAGCATAGCTCTTTTTTAGAAACTTTCAAAACATTGAACAAGGTTATTCACATTAAAAAAAATGTATTCATCTGTGTTGCTCATATATAAATGATATAAAACTTACTAACATATTTTATATCCAAAAAAAACCCAGATCTGAGCTGAAAAAGTAAGTTATTGTGTATGCAAAATGTAAATGCATATTAACACATGACCATTACACAGAGAAAACCAGACACAAACAAAACAAATATCCTAAAATAAAATAAATAATTTTTTTTTTGCAAAAAATGCATGAAGGTAGTAATAATTATAAGGGTATTTTGTAAACATAATTTTGATCAAAAGAATGTACAAGCCATCCCGCCACGTCAAGGCAACCATTGTGGGACAGTCCTAACATTTTGCATACACATTAACTTACTTTTTGAGCTCAGATCTAGTTTTTTATTTTGTTCCAAGTGCATCTTGTGCACATAAGGATGTGACCACCCTGTTTCTAAGCTGAGAAACCCATCCTGTCTGGCGTATGCTTCAACTGGTGGTTCAGTCTCTCTGTCCTTGTTCACATTACGTCACTTGACAAGTGGAAAGGTTTTTAATACAAGAGTTAGGACTGTCCCACAAGGGTTGCCTTGACATGGCGGGATGGCTTGTACATTCTTTTGATCAAAATTATGTTTACTAAATACCCTTATAATTATTACTACCTTCATGCATTTTTTTGCAAAAAAATTTTTTATTTATTTTATTTTAGGATATTTGTTTTTTGTGTCTAGTTTTCTCCATAATTTATATCCATATGTCCTTCAAACTCCAAATAAAAGCTTTGGCCCCCTGTTAAGGTACCGCCACACTTAGCGATCTCGTTAGCGATCACGATAACTACGCAAGCTAACGAGATCGTTGGTGTGATCGCTTTTAGGTCGCTAGTAGCTGCCAAACAGGAGATCTCATAAACGACACATCAGCGGTCAGCGATCTCTTTAACGACTTTGGCGGTCGTTAGGATCTGTCATCAGCATGTACTGAGCGCTTCTGATTCATAGGAATTTCCAGCATCGCTCCTGCTCTCTGCGTCCTGCTAGCCTGCTTTGCAACTTCTGCGATCCTCTCTGTGACGCAAAAGAGAACCTACAGATATTGCGATCCACTCCGTGACGCTAAAAACCCTAGTCCCACCTGCGCCGCTGTCATATGTGTCACAAACGATGTCGCTCGTCGTTCGCAAAAGGTGCCAAACACAGCGATATAGGCTTACCAGCGGGACGCCAACGATCAAAAAACGGTCCAGAACGCTAGTGAAAGATCAGCGACATCACAGCAGGGGCCACATTGTTGCTACATGCCACACACAACGAGGTCGCTAACGAGATCGCTAAATAGTGACGTTTTAGCGATCTCGTTAGCGATCTCGTTAGCGATCTCGTTTAGTGTGGCATACCCTTTAGGCAGCAGATACTACAGCCCTCTCCTGGATACCGAAGTGCTTCCTGTCTCTACCTATCATCAGGGGGCTGGCTGACAGGCTGATTAAATAGCTGAACCAGCCCCTTGCTTGGTACAGAGAAGAGGATTGGCTTGAGTATTCTAATGAGTCAGTGTGCCAGTCTCCTTCACAGACAGTAGCTACCGGAATCCATATTTGGGAAATCTGTAGACATATGAAAAGAAAAGTAAATTAGTAACTTTTATATAAATTTACAGTAGAAACACAAGTTTCTTTTTTTGTCATGGACAAGCCCTTTAATTTTTCAATGATTAAGCTATATTAACATGACTTTAAGAACATTGTCGGTGCAATGTAGAGGCTTACATGTGTTTCTGTGGTGTCTGCAGTGTTTATATGGTAGAACGCTACTATAACTTATTATCTTAGGCATTCTTTCTGCTATTATGCACCTGGGTTCACTGGAATGTGAAGAATTGTGCTCCCTCTAAAACAATGGTTAGCTTAAGCTATGAGCTTGCGTGACAAGTGTTTCCAAAGAACCCTCGAAGAACTAATGCACATTACATGGCTGCCTGCCTTTAACTTGATCTGCTTGCCTGAGGGGCCTATTTGATGTGCTAGACAATTATATGAAGAAGATTTGCCATGAAATGCCCATGTTTGCATAGCATTTTTTTTACCAGAAATATATGTACCGCATGCCGCTGAGTATGATTATAAACATCCAGAGGGTCATTTTTCCTAATATTAATATACAACTACTGCGCTCCACCAGGTACAGAACTGTCTGATTTCCATCCAAAACCCACCATTGCCTTTGTTCACCCCCCTTTGGTTCTATTTTGTGCCTAATACAGAGGTCTTCATTACAAAAGAGATCATTCACTAGTGATCCTGAGCTCAATCCCTGAGTATTTCTACCAGAAAGTACTTATACATGGATGTAATGAGCCTCCACAAAGACTGCCCTCTAATTATCAGAGTATATAAATCATGATGACTCATCTGTATCAGTCAAAATGGGAAGCTGCCATGTTAAAGCAGCTGACACTCTGGCAAATACAGTCCACCTAAACATTACATAGTTGGCTATCCATTTGAACAGTTGCTATGTAATTCTACATAGTTGAGGCGTTTTTGTGGAAAATCCATAATGGCCATGGAGCACCAAGGGGACTCAATAGGGACATGATTACTGTGTAGGTGCCACAATACATGTCCCTCTCCCTGTTCATAAAAGTTGGGAGATATGATTCTGTGGCACCCCAGGAGTCCGGTTGCCACAGTGGCGTTGTTTCCTTCACAGGGGGTGACGCCATGCCTGAAAACAACGAGGAAACCCCTTGCCAGGTAACACACAGCATGCAACACTTTTCCTACTCCAGACCAGAAGGGAGAGCTCTAACACCTGATTTCAGGGAGCTTCCTTGGAACATTCTGGCTTGGGGAGGAGTTAGGGAGTCTGTCTGTAGACAGGGACGAGAGAGGACGTGTGGGGAGAAGCTCGTGGGACAGGAGCTGTATGCTACAGCTCACCCAGAGCAGAGCTCTGATAAAAGTGGACGCCAGAGTCCTGGACCAGTTGGGGACTCCAAGCCCGACAGTCGCATCTGGAGAACAGAGAATTGCAAGTCCTCTATTCACACTGATACCTGGCAGCACAGAAGTAACACAAGAGTTAGGGTTGCCAGTGAGAAGAGAAGGACCCTTAATAGGCTCACTCTGCCTGCTATACAGGTTGGAAAAACACAGAGAGGAGAGCTGCAGCTTCGCTATAAGCAGTAGAGGCCAGGAACAGAGAGTGCCGCAGGAAGGCCTCTAAATCCTCCTGGCAAGGTGGAATCCAAAGTGTTTCCAGGCAATTGGATCTCCAGCACCATCTGTAGCCAGTGCCCTGGACACTTTACCTGCAGAATTGTGAGTAAAGCTTTGGAAACTGCACCTGACTGTGTCCGTTCAAGTTCTTGCTGCAACACCCACTCAGCACTGATACATCCCTTGCCAAACACTACATCATTACTATCTAGAACATACTACACCTGCCCTGGGACATAGCCCTGCCTGTGGAGGGCTGAACCAACTCTGCTGCATCAACAACTGTCCCAGAAGATTGAATTTGCAGCGTCGGCAAACATCTTTTATTGCCGAGTACCGCAGGTGGCATCACAAACACTTTACTATAAACTCTATTCCCTTTTAAATACTTCTTTTATTGGACGCCCAGGGCCATGGACTGGTTCACTGCTACTGTGACACTGCCCCTTTTAGAAGCAGTCCGGTACAGAGTATCCCAACTGCCCTGGCGGGCTCTCCAATTCCGCCATGTACATATGAGGGGTGGAGGAACAAAGCCAATGGTGGGTTTTGGTTATACATCAGACAGTTCAGTGTTCTGTATCTGGTGGAGCACAGTAGTTGTATAATAATATTTTTTGAAGGGAAGAAGCAATTAGAACTTTTGTTATGGGGCCCTGTAATTTCTATTTCTGTCCCTGAGGGTGACATGTCCTAATGTTTTTTTTCCTCGGATTGCATACTGACACATGGGGCATCACTAATTCATACACACACACATTCATACACACATCAGTATTAAAAATGGATCTGTGTCTACAGTCCGTGAGACTAAGAGCAGGTCCTGTTCTCATCTGTTTAGCTGATCAGACTCCATGTAAAACAGATGAAGACAGACTTTGTACTTTAGAGTTCCATTCGAGTTTTTTCCAATTTTCACTGATCCATTGCTAAAAGTCAATAGATGAATACAAATTCTGACTGTCTACCTGCTTCAGTGAAAAGACACAGAAAAAAAATGCAACTAGGATCACACTTGGAAAAAAAACGGTCCACTTCTCACGAATGTGTGAATAAAACCCTCAGTTGTCATCCAATTTCCAAAATGTCCCATTTCCAAAATAAGCATCAGGAAGAAAACCACTATATGGCGTAAATTTCAAAGTTTGAGAATCAATTTTTCTCATTTTACTATAGTGAATTTCGTAGCCCTGGAAGATTTCTTCAGCAGTGTGGGTCCTTTGAGAGAACCCAGTTAGACTATATTCACACATGGCAGATTAGTTGCTGACATTTATAGGGATTACTAACTGCAGAAACAGCCCCATTCACAGGGTTATTGATATCTATGCCCATATTCTGTATATAAAGAAACACTTTATTAACACCTTGCTCTATACACAGTGTTGGTCCCAATGTTAAAGCTTCTGCACCGGATGGGAATTTGCGCTTCAAGAACTGTTTATGTAAATCCAGAGAAGCCCTTTAAATCTTCTTGGAATATTGTCGTACTGTGACGATAAGCCAGGGGATTGTAAAAACTCCTGAGAACAATCAATAACTGTGAAGCCATGGATTGGCATGTATAATGCACCCAGCATGCCATCAGGGGACCTGACAACCGACCATGCGCAATGCCTCTACAGAGGTTTGCTACGTTGATTTTTACAAACTTGAGACAGCAAAAAGTATACAGATGAGCATTTCCCACTAAAAAGGAAAAGCATGTGAGTTAGGCAAAGCTCGGTTATAGTCAATGACGTTGTCATTACAACTCTCACATGGCCTGTCACAAAGCTTTCCC
Organism: Oophaga sylvatica; assembly: GCA_033576555.1. Lineage (NCBI taxonomy): Eukaryota > Metazoa > Chordata > Amphibia > Anura > Dendrobatidae > Oophaga > Oophaga sylvatica. The sequence goes on from JARQOD010000003.1 coordinate 173,332,637, forward strand.
ATGTCCCTGATAGGCAAATCTATATTTACATGGCTATGTAGCAGCCATCTTGCCAAAACTGCTACAAAAGCTGTTTGTGAGACTTGCTTAAGGGGAATCCATAAGAGTGTAGTGGGCATGCTCTCTGATATATGCAGAGGTCCCTCCGCAGGGAGGGCAGGAATAGCTGAGCTGTTGTCAGAGGTGTGATCCTGGCTGGATCCTGCTACCTACCCCCAGCTTGATAGCAGAGGTCTCTGCAATACTGCCTTGGATGATAATGAGATGAAGGCTGGCCCTGTCTCCAGCGTAAAAATTATTCTTTGACTTCTTTGGGAAATTATGGTGGGTATAGTTTGTGATATGGGCAGAGATGAGATGACTGTGCAGGGAGGATGAAGAGATGCTGAGCTGTCCAAACTATTTATTGTCAGTGGCGTGTCCCTGAGTTATCTGCCTCCAGCTTTATAACCGAGGTGTCTTCTATTTTAATTGTAATTCTGCCATGTGATGATCATGAGATTCTGTTTCAGCTATGAACACACTCGTCTTTACTTTTTCAGGAAATTTCTTCCTATCGTGAGTGCGTGTTCCCATTCACACACCATGTGCTAGGTTTAAAGGGAACCTGTTAATGCCACTTTAGAAAAACAATGAGTGATAGAATGTATAGACTTTGGGCAAACCATTAAAATTATACATTTTATATAGCAATTGGTTATGCAATTGCAGAGAAATCATGCTTTGTATCAATGTAAAAATTAGACTGCAACTGTGCTGGGGGCGTATTGATGCACTTGCAGACCATTGCTCCACTTCTCTCTGCCCAGTACCACCTCTGTTTTCTATGACATCATCTATGTTGTTGGCTTACAATCTCACACATGTGCCACTATTCTTTGGGCCGATAAATGCCTACTATCTTATTGCGCATGCACAAGCCCAGTATGCCCAAGATTTTGGTTGGCGTCTATGACAAACAAGGGTTGGAGAGGGTATCACTAGGCAGGGACAACTGAAGTGGAGTGATGTGCTGCATGTTCATAAATGAGTCGATCGTGCATCTACTGTCTAATTTGCGTCTTGATTAAAATCCACAAAGGCACAACGGATCGTTGTAAAAGAGGTGTCATTTTAATTGTTGGACATAGGCCTATACTCATTACATCACTGACATGCTGCTGACCGGTTCCCTTTAACACATGAATGTAATTTAAACTGCAGATCATTTTCTATTGTCTGAATTCCTGATGTTCACTTAAAGGGAATCTGTCACCCCATTTTTCGACCATCAGCTGAAGCCACCGTCATCAGGGGCTTATCTGCAGCATTCGATAATGCTGTAGATAAGCCCCCGATGTCACCTGAAAGAGAAGAAAAACGAGTTAAATTATACTCATTCAGGGGCGGTCCGCTGTCCGGTCTGGTCCGATCCGATGGGCGTTGTGGTCTGGTCCGGCGCCACCCATCTTCTAGCGACGCACTTCTCTTCTTAGCTTCCCATTGCGGCTCCTGCGCAGGTGCACTGATCTGCCCTTGTGAGGGCAGAGCAGAGTACTGCAGTGCGCAGGTGCCGGGAAAGGTCAGAGAGGTCAGGCGCCTGCACACGGCAGTACTCTGCTCTGCCCTCACCAGGGCAGAGCAGTGCGCCGGAGCCACTACGGGAAGCTAAGAAGAGGAGGGCTTTGCTAGAAGATGGGAGGCGCCAGACCGCGACGCCCATCGGACAGGACGGCGGACCGCCCCTGGGTGAGTATAATATAACTCATTTTTCTTCTCTTTCAGGTGACATCGGGGGCTTATCTACAGCATTGTAGAATGCTGTAGATAAGCCCCTGATGGCGGTGGCTTCAGCTGATGGTCGAAAAATGGGATGACAGATTCCCTTTAATCGGTCCATCGCCTATTCCCTGTAGTTAATGGCTAAGTGTTTCTGTTGCCCTTTAGGGTGGGGGGTTGACTATCACTGTCATCCTGGGCTCCTCTCTTACACTCACACTGCGGGATCAGACCATATAGACGGTCATTTAGCAGCAAACCATGAGATGTCTTTTGTGCCTTACACTATCACATCATTAACCACACACTACTTAAAAAATGCTGCGATTACGCCATGTGATATTAGCGCAGTACCTAAGGCACATCCTCTGCAAATATGAAGCTGCATCAATAAGTTAACTCCACAGATCCTGACATATTTATTGGTATTTAATAGGGAAGCAGGAATCCCAGCATTAATGTGTCCAGGCCTCAGAGCTTCCCGTTGTGCTACATTAACCCAACGCAATTCTATAAATGTGATAGATAGACACAATTTTCTCTCCACTTCTCTTGCCTCCCCCCAATGTGATGAATGAGATGCCCCGCAAGCTGTTCTGTTATTTGGGAAATTCTCCAGGGATGGAAGTCCCAGCTGCCAGCGCCTCGTACAGGGATATAGGCTGCATCTACTGGCAAGATAAAAAATTGTCTATATTCCATCCCAGAGGAAACATTAGTGGTGGCATAATAGCTTATACGGCTGCCAAAGTACGACTGTTTACATTACTGCAGTCTGGGGGGGTTTATGTGTCCGCACAACCAGGGGTTCAGCCGAGGTTTATGTCTGTATTAATGGGCCTTGTTAATGGGTGCACTAAAAGATAATTACAAGAACTCGTACAGTCCTATGTGCTGCTAATGGGAATCACAATGTATTTCATAGAATTGCGTGATTATGGGCTGTACTTCCCACAAATTTCCATCATGCTTTTTCTATACTATAAACTTATTCATTTCTAATCATTTATACATATGTGAAGTTCATTTGATACTCGGCCATTTTGTCCTATTTATTTTAGAATTGCCAAACAGTCCAGAATCCCAAAGGAAAGAGATACTGAGGAGATGGAACCAATTAGTAAACTTAGCCAATTAAATATTGATTAACTGCTTTTTTTCAGATTTCTTTATGCTCATCAGATCGCTTTTTTTTGCATCCTCTCTCAGCTTGCTGGCTTTTCCCACTGCTTCAAACAAGTTTGCTCCTTGACTGATGAATGGAATTTTTTGGAGTGCATACTGGGCAAAAACCTGTTATGGACATACATAAAATAAAAAGACATTATACTTATTATATTAGACAAATATTTTTACATAATTTATACAGTATCTAAAATATAATTGTGACACCCCAGGAGTCCGGTTGCCATAGTGGCCTTGCCTCCCTCGAGGGGGAGTGATGTCATGCCTGGAAGAAAAGAAGGAATCCCCTTACCAGGTAGTTCCAACATACAACATAGTTCTTGCTCCAGGCCAGCAGAGGGAGTTCTAACCCGACTTTGGGGGAGCTGCTCTTTGTGGTCAGAAGGAGGAAGTTAGTGAGGAGTTAGAGCCTGAACAAGGTTGAGAGAGGACGTGTGGAGAGGTCCTGGGAGCAGAGCTGTAGCTGAGCTCACCCCAGGCTTGAGCGCCAGTGACCGGGCACCATAGCCCGAGGATGTGTGGGTACTAAAGCCTTGGCAGCAGAATCTGGAGGGCAGAAGACCGTAGATCCTCTGTCCCCAACTGATACTCGATGACACAGCAGCACGTGTGAGCCGGAGACGCCAGACAGGAGTGATCCCTGAAGTAGGCTACAGCTGCCTGTCATGCAAGTGGAGTTCTACTTAAGCATCAGACAGAGAGAGGGACTTGGATAGAATTTACGTCAGCAAGTACCTCAGAGAATAGCGCTAGAGAGGAGGCCTCACAACCCACTTGACTAAGGAGATTTCCAACTTGCTTTCAGGCTGACCGGCTCCAGAACCAACTGTAACCTGAGCCCCGGACTGTACCTGCACTGCTCAGTAAAAGGTAAAGGAAACTGCACCCTGCTGTGTCTTCTGAATCTTTCCTGCGTCATCTGCCCTGCACCACACTCACTTCCAACATCACCTTTAATACCTTAACTACCCTGGGATACAGCTCTACCCATGGAGAGCTTAACCATCTTTGCTGCCCTATCACCATCCCAGAGGATCTGCATTGCAGCATCGGTCTCCTGACCGAATACCACGGGTGGCATCACGAACACTTTATTACAAACTTTACTATCCCTTCATCATCAACCCATTTTTATTGGACGCCCAGGGCCATGGACCGGGTCACTGCTGCTGTGACACTTCCCCTTTAAGAAGCAGCCCAGTACCGAGTATCCCCACTGCCTTGGCGGGCGATCCATAATCAGCATATGGTTTATTTAATAGATCAATAGTGTGAGTGCCACGGCCAGAAATATACACAATTACACACCTTGTCTGTTATCATAGAACCATAGAATGTTAGAGTTGGAAGGGACCTCCTGGGTCATTGTGTCCAACCTGCTGCTCAATGCAGAATTCACTAAACCATCTAAGAAGTCTGTCCAGCCTCTGTTTGAAGACTTCCATTGAAAAATGGTGACCCTCTATGCTCATTCTTCTCGACCTTTCTGCAGCTTTCGACACTGTTGACCACCATCTCCTCACGCAGTTGGTGACATGGCACAACACTTGTTCACAACCCTGACAGGCTGAGAGGCCCCTTGCACTAGCACCATTGAAACACCACCTGGTCAGCCGGGTAGGACTGCCACAAGTTCCTCGCTAGATATAAGCCCCATCTGTTAATGGGATGATATTGGGCCAGAGACCAGCCCCGGTAGCAGGAAAATTAAAACCAAAAACACAGATTCGTGGATCGAGATAAACAGCAGCCCAAGGTTAAATTATATATTTAGTCATCTTAAGAGCACACTACCACCTTGATGTACATCTGTTGGATGCTGACAAACACATGGGAGGTGTGTGGGCCAGCTATTTCAGGTTTCTTTCAACACGCGTGACCTCACTTGGCAGAGAACAAAGGCCCACATCATTGCACATGCAGTTAACCCCTAGCTCAGTCACTCCCTTTCCCGCCCCTGGGATCCTCCTAGTCTCCCTCCCATTTGTCCTGGCAGCTGAAACTCCAAAACCTATGCTGGATCATAACTTCTCTAAGGAAAGTCATTGGGCGGCGGTTTTGGTGCCATTGGATCCGACTGGGCCCGGTTACACTTGGAGACCAAACACAGTTTCACTACCTGACTTCTAGTAAATATTCTACATATCTCCCTACACCTGGGTGCTAGAACAGGTTGGGACCCTGGCGGTCATTCAATCCATTCCCGAGATCTCGAAAATGTAACTGGTATACAGCTAGAATGTATGATAAATCCATAACTCCTTATGAAATTGCAGCTCCCATCTGACTGGCGGAATTATTTCATAAGTTAATTACCTTTACACTCTCAATAGGGATCAATCCTGCCAGGAATAGCTTGGCCCCAACCTATCTGCTGGAGGCGTGAATTTAGCTTGACCAGCTATTGAGAATAGTTTCCTGTCTCAGCTTCACACTTTGCAAGAGGACTATAATCTTGAACCAGATTTGATAGTTGATTGGCAAGAAATTATAGCTCCCCTCCATATTCTTCACAATCACCCTCACTATAAAAAAGTTCATTCCATTGCTTCTTGTGTTTTCATGTGCAAATAAGAATAAGGATGATCCCTCTACACTGTGACATACCTTCAGATATTTGTAGACAACTATTAAGTCTCCTCTCAGTCTTCTTTTTTGCAAGCTAAACATTCCCAGTGTCAGGAACACCACACTGCACTGAGCCAGTGCGCATGCCCTGAGTAAAACAAACTGTGCTCAAAGATACCTGTGGAGCAAGGCAGCAGCGGTGAAGATGCATCCTTGAGATAAACAGGACCTGAAGCACATGACAGCTGGGGGCGTGG
>JARQOD010000003.1:173338504-173453918 GCA_033576555.1 Oophaga sylvatica
GAAATAGCAGCTAAAAATATCACCTTATTCAGTGTCTGCGCTGCATTCCCTAAATCCTTATATAACCCCTTGTATACTCCCGAAAAATCTTTTTTAATTTCTCACGCGTGTATGGTAATCTTCTCAGTCCTGTCTGATGGGCATGGTTTCGGGTCTCTGCATCCCTCCCCCCGGCTTCTGGTTGCCGTCCTCCTGACATGGATAACGATCCACATCACCATGCGACATATCACGCCTGCTCAGAAATATTGCGATTTGCGCCTGCGCAGTATGCTTTGCCCAACTGTGGGTAAAGTCAAAAAGCAGAAGTGTGCCTGCTCTGGCAAACATAGTTCCGGTACATGAGCCGGAAATATGTGTGTCGATGCATGGCACTTCTGTTTTTTGGCTTTTCTCACAGTTGGGCAAAGCATACTGCGCAGGTGCGAATCGCAATATTTCTGAGCAGTCGCGAGATGTCGCACGGCGCAAGAGGTGTCATCCATGAAGTAGGATGGCGAGCAACAGCCGATGTGAGTGATTTTGAGGCCTGAAACCATGCCCATCGGACCGGACTGAGAAGATTACCAAACAGCACGGAAGAAATTAAAAAGGTTTTTTGGGAGTATACAAGGGGAGTCGGGGTTATATAAAGATTTAGGGAATGAAAAGCAGGTGCTGAATAAGGTGATATTTTTAGCTGCTATGTCACAAAACTGGTGACAGATTCCCTTTAATTTTAACATATAGAGATAGAATATAAAAATTAAATCCAGAAAATCACATTGCATTAATTATAATAATTTATTTGCATTTTGCAGTGAGAAATAAATATTTGATCTTCTACCAACCAATAAGAGTTCTGGCTCCTACAGATCAGTTAGACGCTCCTAATCAACTCATTACCTGCATTAAAGACAGCTGTCTTAGGCTGGCTTCACACATCCGGCGGGCGCCTTGCGGCGCCCCCGGCATTTTCCCGCAGCGCCGCATCTGAAAATCTGATGCGCCGCATGTGGCTTTTTTCGCATTGACATGCATTAGCGCCGCATGGCGCCGCATGTCAATGCGTTGCATGCGGTTTTGTCCGGATGCGGCGCAAATGTACATTGCGGCGTCCGGAAAAAACGCTGCATGTAACGTTTTTTTTTTTTGCCGGATGGTTTCTTATCTCTCCAAGCATCAGAAACCATCCGGCAAAAAAACGCATTTTGGCCGCCGGAAGTGTGAAAGCTTTTCACATGCGGCGCTGCGGTAAAATGCCGGGGCGCCGCCAGGCGCCCGCCGGATGTGTGAAAGAGGCCTTACATAGTCACCTTTATAAAAGACTCCTGTCCACAGACTCAATTAATCAGCCAGACTCTAACCTGTACAATGCTGGAATGGGCTACAAAACCATAAGTAAGGCGCTGGGTGAGAAGGAGACAACTGTTGGTGCAATAGTAAGAAAATGGAAGAAATACAAAATGACTGTCAATTGACATAGATCTGGGGCACCATGCAAAATCTCACCTCGTGGTGGTATCCTTGAACATGAGGAAGGTGAGAGATCAGCCTAAACCTACATGGGGGAACATGTTAATGATCTCAAGGCAGCTGAGACCACAGTCACCAAGAAAACCATTGGTAACACATGCTGTAAAGGTTTAAAATCCTGCAGTGCCCGCAAGGTCCCCCTGCTCAAGAAGGCACATGTGCAGGCCCGTCTGAATTTTGCCAATGAACACCTGGATGATTCTGTGAGTGATTGGGAGAAAGTACTGTGGCAAGATAAGACAAAAATTGAGGTCTTTGACATTAACTCAACTCGTTGTGTTTGGAGGAAGAGAAATGCTGCCTATGACCCAAAGAACACCATCCCCACTGTCAATCATGGAGGTGGAAACATTATGTTTTCTGGTGTTTCTCTTCTAAGAGCACAGGTGTACTTCACTGCATCAACAGGAGAATGGATAGTGTCATGTACCATATAATCTTGAGTGACAACCTCCTTCCCTCCGCCAGGACATTAAAAATTAGTTGTGGCTTGGTCTTCCAGCAAGACAATGACCCAAAACATACAGCCAAGGCAACAAAGGAGTGGCTCAAAAAGAAGCACATTAAGGTCATGGAGTGGCCTAGCCAGTCTCCAGACCTTAATCCCATAGAAGGAGGGAGTTGAAGCTCCGAGTTGCCAAGCGACAGCCTCAAAATCTTAATGATTTAGAGATGATTTGCAAAGAGGAGTGGACCAAAATTCCTTGTGACATGTGTGCAAGACTCATCATCAACTACAAAAACGTCTAACTGCTGTGCTTGCCAACAAGGGTTTTGCCACCAAGTATTAAGTCTTGTTTGCCAGAGGGATCAAATACTTATTTCTCACTGCAAAATGCAAATAAATTTATATAATTTATACAATGTGGTTTTCTGGATTTTATTCTTGATATTTTATCTCTCAATGTTAATATTAACCTACCCTTAAAATTATAGACTGTTCATGTCTTTGTCAGTAGGCAAACTTACAAAATCAGCAAGGGTTCAAATACTTATTTCCCCCACTGTATGTAGACATGGCCAAACGTGTTGGCAACCTTGAAATTGTTCAAGAAAATGAAGCATTTATCCCAGAACATTATTACAATTACATGATTTGTTATCTGCATAATCATTTCCTGTGTGTGTTGGAACAACAAGAAAAAAAACAGAGAAAAAAAGGCAAATTGGACATAATTTCACATAAAACTCCAAAAATGGGCTGGACAAAATTGCTGTCCCATTTAGAAAATTGTGGGTAAACAACTTTGTTTCATGCATGTCACATTGTTCAAACTCACCTGTGGCAATTTTCAGGTGTGGGCAATATGAAAATTACACCTCAAACCAGATAAAAAGGGGAGAAGTTTACTCCATTTTGTATTGTGCATCTGTGTATGCCACGCTAAGCATGGGGAACAGAATAAGGAGAAGAGAACTGTTTGAGGACTTGAGACTAAAACTTGTTGAATAATGTCAACAATCTCAAGGTTACCAGTCCATCTCCAGAGATCTTGATGATCCTTTGTACATGGTGTGCAATACACTGGCCTCTGCTTTCCGTAACTGGCTCCATCTTCACACTGTCTTCTCACACTTTGTACCCCTATAATACCTTGCCTCTAAACTGTGCTCCAAGTACTGTGCTCCACTGAGCTCCTGCACATCCCCCGTTCCCTATATTGTTTCCGCACTCGCACCCCCACTTCCCATATTGTGTCTACGCCCATCCTCCCACACTTACAATATTGTCTGCACACATACCCCCCTCACTCCTCATACTGTGTCCTCATACATTCCTCCTCATTGTCCATACTGTGTCTGCACCCATCCCGCCGCCTTGCTCCCCACACTGTGTCCTCAAATATATGCTCTCGCTCCCCATATTGTCCTCAAATTTATCCCCACCTCACTCCCCATACTGTGTCTGCACCCTTCTCCCCTCACTCCATATAGTGTATCTGCACACTTCTCCCCTCACTCCCCATATTGTCTTCAAATTTCCCCCCTCTCTCCCCGTATTGTGTCCACAACAAAATCCCCCCTCACACCCCATACTATGTATGCACCCATTCCCCCATGATGTGTCCTTATATTTCCCCCCCTCGTGCCCATAATGTGTCCACACCCATCCCCCCCTCGCTTCCCATATATTCTCCCCTTTGGAACACTTACCACACCAAACTTCTGTCACCTATGCAGCGCTGAGGAGTGATGTCAGCAGTGTGATCACATGGTCTGAAAGATATGAGTACAATTGATCATTGGAAGCCGGCATGCTGCACCTTCTCTTTGCTAACAGCCAGCCATTAATAATGCAATGAAATGACAAGAATCTGCATAACTAATCATATGCTAAATATTTGCAAGTAAAATTTATGTATAAGATAGCCAAGATGATTGACTATAAAATGATAGTAGTCTCACAATCAAAGGAATAGTGAATGGTGAGATATGGAGTCTGAACGTCAATTTCAAAACATTATTACCTTTTTGCTCCTCACTGTAACTCTGGTTGTTCCCATCTGTCTTACTAGTGTAGAGTAGTGTTCAAAATAATAGCAGTCCAATATGACTAACCAGATTAATCACTGCTGTTGGTATAAATTATATTACCACATGTCAAACAATTTACCATTTGGTACTGTAGATTCTAAGAAAACCAACAGACTCAGGATTCCTGACCTGCATGTTTTTGAGTCTGTGTATTAAAATAATTAATTGAAATGGGGTGTGTGCAAAATAATAGCAGTGTGGAGTTTAATTAGTGAGGTCAATCATTCTGTGAAGAAATAGGTGTGAATCAGGTGACCCTTATTTAAGCGTGAAGCCAGGACCTGATGTATCTCCACTTCTCCTTGAAAGCTTGAGAAATATGGGTCATTCGACAGACAATGATAGGCTGTTCTGCTAAAATGATCTCCAATGCTTTAAAATGGAAAGCCAAACCAGGAAGACGTGGAAGAAAACAGAAGACTACCATTAAAATTTATGGAAGAATAGCCAGAATGGCAAAGGCTCAGCCAATGATCAGCTTCAGGATGATCGAAGACAGGTACAAGTTACTTGTGAGGACTGTGACAGTTAGAAGACGCCTGTGTGAAGCTAATCTCTTAGGAAGAAGTCCCCACAAAGTCCCACTGTTAAAAAAAGACATGTACTGAAACGGATATAATTTGCCAAAGAACATATCACCTGGCCTAAAGAGAAATGGAGAAACATTTTGTGGAATGATGAAAGTAAAATTGTTCTTTTTGGGTCCAAGGGTCCAGACAGTTCGTCCGACGATGCTCAAACTCTGAATTCAGTGCACAATACACTCTGAAGACAGTGAAGCATGGTAGTGCAAGCATCATGATGTGATGTTGTTACTATATCTGTGATTGGCTTGCTGTTATTCTTGTTTCAGTTTCTCCTAGTAACAATGATTAGACTTGAGAGTCCTCAGTGGTTGATACCTTTTAATGGCTAACTGAAAAGATGGTAACAAATTGCAAGCTTTCGAGACTACGCAGGTCTCTTCATCAGGCAAAGACTAAAACAAAAGCTGAAGAATCACATATTTATACACAAGAGGACACAGGAATAATGCAATAGGTAAGACATGTGACGTGAAGCAGAACTGTCATTATGGCAGAGGGATTAACATAAATATGACTAGTTCATAGATAAGGAGTGAAGGTTTTATTACCCTCTGATTGGGGTCTGGTATTGTGTTGTGATGACCCTAAAAGGTCAGGGAAGCAGATTCCTTAATTGTTGTAGAAAGACATAAAACTCTGGGATATATTCATCCCAGCACTAAGAGTGTCAAAGGTCATCATAAGTTTATATTCCCAGACTTTTCTATCCTTCTCAGATTTGAAGTTAGATTTTAATACAAGTAATTCCATATCCGTCATGCTATGACCGGGCCTGATCTGGCCACGATCTCCGAACCCCTGCGACTACTCACGAAAAAAGACACTCCTTGGACATGGACTACTGAACACCAAGCAGCATTCGATTCCATGAAGTCCGGTCTGACTGGCGACACCGTCATGGCCTATTTTGACCCTCTAAAGTCCACAGAGCTGATCGTGGACGCTAGTCCGGTGGGCCTGGGTGCAATTCTCACACAAGTGTCCAAAGAAGGCAACGTTTCTACCATTTCCTATGCAAGCAAAGCCTTAACAGAGACAGAACAACGCTATTCACAAACTGAAAGGGAAGCTCTTGCGGTTGTGTGGGGATGCCTTCATTTTCATCTGTACCTTATGGAACATAAATTCACAGTGATAAGCGACCACAAACCGCTCATTCCGCTTTTCAACAAACATTCTTCAAAGCCTCCCCCATGACTTGAACGCTGGTTGCTCCGCCTACAGAACTACCAGTTTCGGTTGAGATACGAGGCAGGAGCTGGTAATCCGGCTGACTACTTTTCGAGACACCCAACACCACAAACTGTTATGTTACGGTAGCTGAGGAGTGCAGGTAAAAAAGGAAATACACCAGAGCAGTTGGAATCTATGAGATTGCAGTACCCTGACTAACCACCGCAACTAGAGGCAGCCGTGGAGCGTTCCTACGTTGGTCCTAGACGCCTCGTCACAGCCTGAGAAACTAACTACACCTAAAGATAGAAATAGGAAAGCTATCTGCCCCGGAGCAGAACCCCAAAGATAATAGAAAGCCCCCAAACATGTAATGGCGGTTAGACAAGAGGAAATACTGACACAGAAAGAAAATAGTATGAGCAAACGCTGGGGCCCAAACTATCTAAATAGAAAAGGATAGGAAGGGTACTTACTGCAATCTCAGAAAACCCTGAAAAAACACCAACTCTACTAATTTCAAAATCACCTGAGATCACACGACCTCTACCACCTAAATTAGTACTCTGGTGTAACAAAAACAAAACAGCAGCCACTGAAAAAAAAACTGGAAAAAGCAAAAGTACAAAACACAGTGGCTGGACTAAACTGAGAGGGCAAAAGCCCCCGGAGGGGACCCTGAAGGCCCCCACAGAAGTGCAGGACAAAATGCAAAAATATAGCAAAAACACAAAATAAGAAATTGTCTTATCTGATAGCAGGAGATGCAGACACGACACAGCAGGCTACAAGGGAAACTGGAAAGAAGGATTCAGACCAGAACAATTGATCACCGGCAACCCTGATGGGAAAATGACTCCCTTACATAAGACCAATCAGTAACACCTGATTCCCAGTCCTCACAATCCTCACTAGTACCGCTTGTAACCACCAGAGGGAGCCTCTGCTCAGAACTCATCTCAAACCCATTCACAACAGTACCCCCCCCTTGAGGAGGGGTCACCGAACCCTCATTTGAGCAACCAGGTCGGTCAGGATGAGTTCTATGATACGCACGGATAAGTCTCCTAGCATGGATGTCCGAAGCAAACACCCAAGAATTGTCTTCCTGACCATAACCTCTCCATTTAACCAAATACTGGAGTCTTCGTCTAGAAAAACGAGAATCCAATATTTTCTCAACCACATACTCCAGATTGCCCTCAACCAAAACAGGTCAGGAGGCACAGCAGCAGGAACCACTGGCTCAACAAACCTCTTCAACAAGGACTTGTGGAACACGTTATGGATCTTAAATGTCCCTGGAAGAAGCAAACGAAAAGAAACAGGATTAATAATCTCCATGATCTTATAAGGTCCAATGAACCTAGGCTTAAATTTAGGAGATGCTACTCTCATAGGAATATTCTTTGAGGACAACCAGACCAAGTCCCCCACTTTAAACCAAGGACCATCAGTCCTATGCCGGTTAGCAAACCGCTGGGCCTTCTCCTGAGAGAGGGACAACCTCTCCACTACCTGGTCCCAAATCTGCTGCATACGCTCAACAACAGAGTCAACACCTGGACAGACAGAAGCCTCCGTCTGTCCTGAAGAAAATCGAGGGTGAAACCCAGAATTACAGAAAAACGGAGACATCAAAGTGGCAGAGCTAGCCCTATTATTAAGAGCAAACTCAGCCAAAGGCAAAAAAGAGACCCAGTCATCCTGATCAGCAGACACAAAGCATCTTAGATAAGTCTCCAATGTCTGGTTTGTTCTCTCAGTTTGACCATTGGTCTGAGGATGAAATGCCGAGGAGAAAGACAATTGAACACCCAGTTTAGAACAAAAAGCCCTCCAAAATCTGGAAACAAACTGGACTCCTCTGTCAGACACAATGTTCTCAGGAATGCCGTGTAAACGAACCACGTGCTGAAGGAACAACGGCACCAATTCAGAGGAGGAAGGCAACTTAGGTAATGGCACAAGATGTATCATCTTGGAAAACCTATCACAAATTACCCAGATGGTGGTCATTCTCTGAGAAACAGGAAGATCGGAAATGAAATCCATAGAGATATGGGTCCATGGTCTCTTGGGCACAGGCAATGGCATCAACAAACCACTAGAGCGAGAGCAAGGCTTGGAGCGAGAGCAAGTCCCGCAGGACTGCACAAATTCCCTGACATCGCGAGACAAGGTAGGCCACCAAAAGGACCGACTAACCAAGTCTCTGGTACCAAAAATTCCGGGATGCCCAGCCAATGCGGAACAATGAATCTCAGACATCACACTCTTTTTCCATTGGTCCGGGACAAACAATTTTCCAACAGGGCAGCGCTCGGGCCTATCCTCCTGACACCCCTCCAGAGCAAGTCTCAAATTGGGCGAGATGGCGGAAAGAACTACACCCTCCTTCAAAATAACAGAGGGATCAGATAGCTCAGGAGAGTCCGCAAGGAAACTCCTCGAGAGGGCATCCGCCTTAACATTCTTAGTGCCAGGAAGAAAGGAAACCACAAAATTAAAACGTGTGAAAAACAAGGCCCACCTGGCCTGTCTAGGATTGAGTCGCTTGGCAGATTCCAGATAGACCAGATTCTTATGGTCCGTAAGGACCACCACCTGATGTTTGGCACCCTCCAGCCAATGTCTCCACTCTTCAAAAGCCCACTTCATGGCCAATAACTCCCGATTACCCACGTCATAATTACGTTCAGTAGGAGAAAATTTTCGAGAGAAAAAGGCACAAGAGTTACTTTTAGAGGTCTCTGGATCTTTTTGGGACAAAACGGCACCTGCCCCAATTTCAGAGGCATCAACCTCCACCTGAAATGGCAGAGAAACATCAGGCTGCCGTAGAACAGGAGCAGAAGTGAATCTCTGCTTAAGTTCCTGAAACGCAGAGACTGCCTCAGGAGGCCAATTCACCACATCAGAACCCTTTCTGGTCAAATCAGTTAATGGTTTAACAATAACCGAGAAATTACCAATAAATTTACGATAAAAATTGGCAAAACCCAAAAATCTCTGAAGAGCCTTTAATGAAGTAGGTTGGACCCAATCACAGATGGCCTGAACCTTGACCGGGTCCATTTCAATAACAGATGGGGACAAAATGAATCCCAGAAATGAGATCTTCTGTATGCCAAAAAGACACTTTGATCCCTTCACATACAGAGCATTCTCTCTCAAAATCTGGAATACAGTTCGAACATGTTTCACATGAGAGTCCCAGTCATTAGAAAAAATCAAGATATCATCCAAATAAACAATCAGAAACTTGTCCACAAAATCCCTGAAAATGTCATTCATGAAGGACTGGAAGACGGAAGGAGCATTAGTGAGCCCAAAGGGCATCACAAGGTACTCAAAATGCCCTTCAGGGGTGTTAAATGCCGTCTTCCATTCATCCCCGTGCTTAATGCGAATAAGGTTATACGCCCCCCTGAGGTCAAGCTTGGTAAACCAAGTAGCGTTTTTCACCCTGGAAAACAGGTCAGAAATCAAGGGTAACGGGTATTGATATTTCACAGTAATATTGTTCAAGAGACGATAATCAATACACGGCCTTAATGAACCATCTTTTTTGGCCACAAAGAAAAAACCGGCACCTAAGGGTGAAGAGGATGGTCTGATATGACCCTTCTCCAATGATTCCTTGATATAAGACCGCATAGCGTCATGTTCAGGTACAGACAAGTTAAAAAGGCGACCTTTAGGGAATTTACTACCTGGCACTAATTCAATAGCGCAGTCATAGCTCCTATGGGGAGGTAAGGATGCAGATTTACTTTCGCTAAACACATCAGAAAAATCAAACAAAAAGTCAGGAACATCCTCAGCCTGGGGGGAGGCAGAAAAAACAGGAGTGTTGGTATTAACACATTGGCAGCCCCAACTGGTTACAGACACAGATTTCCAATCCAAAACAGGATTATGAGACTGTAACCAAGGGAAACCCAGCACTATAATGTCATGCAGATTATATAGAACCAAAAATTTGCAGCACTCCTGGTGATCAGGTTCAACCCTCATTATCACCTGAGTAGAAAACTGGGGTTTATTCTCAGCCAAAGGGGTAGAATCGATCCCCAGTAAAGGAATAGACTTCTGTAGGGGTATCAAGGGAAACCCACAACGTTTAGCAAAATCATAATCCATCAGGTTAATAGCTGCTCCAGAATCAACGAAAGCCTGAGCAGAAAATGAGGACAGAGAGCATATCAGAGTGACAGTTAACAAAAACTTAGTCTGAACACTACCCAAGACAACCGAGCGTGCAAAACGTCTTCCCCGCTTAGGGCAGACTGAAATAGCATGAGAGGCATCACCACAGTAGAAACATAACCCATTGCGCTTTCGAAACTCATGACGCTGTGCCCCAGACACCACTCCATCACACTGCATGGGCTCAGCAGCTGGCTCACAAGGCAACACCACTCCACGCATACTTCTCCGCTCACGCAAACGTCTGTCAATTTGAATCGCTAATGACATAGAATCATTGAGACCAGAGGGGACAGGGAATCCCACCATAACATCCTTTACATTATCCGACAGACCCTTCCGGAAAAGGGCCGCCAAAGCGTCGTCATTCCACTTGGTCAGGACTGCCCACCTACGGAATCTCTGACAGTATAACTCAGCGTCATCAAGCCCCTGATTTAATGCCAACAAGGCTTTTTCAGCTTGATCAGTGACATTAGGCTCATCGTATAATAACCCCAAAGCCTGAAAAAATGCATCAACATCACTCAAAACAGGATCCCCAGGTATCAGGAAAAAGCCCAATCCTGAGGATCGCCGCGCAGGAGAGAGATGATAATTTGAACCTGCTGCGCTGCGTTTCCTGAGGACTTAGATTTTAAGGCAAGAAACAATTTACAATTATTTTTGAAATTCTGAAACTTAGCTCGATCCCCTAAAAACAAATCTGGCATGGGGATCCTAGGTTCCACAACAGGCAACCTAGCAAGATATGCAGCAATACTCTGAACCTCAGTGGCAAGCTGATCCACACGGCCAGACAACTGTGCAAACTCCATTGGGAGAAAAGATCCTCCCCACACCCAGAGATACAGAGGGGAAAAAAAAAAAAATGCAACAAACAGAAAAATATCTCTGACAACTTTTCTTCCTTCAAAATATTTTTTCCCTTCTGTGAGTACCATACAATTTTTATGGCCGGTGATACTGTTATGTTACGGTAGCTGAGGAGTGCAGGTAAAAAAGGAAATACACCAGAGCAGTTGGAATCTATGAGATTGCAGTACCCTGACTAACCACCGCAACTAGAGGCAGCCGTGGAGCGTTCCTACGTTGGTCCTAGACGCCTCGTCACAGCCTGAGAAACTAACTACACCTAAAGATAGAAATAGGAAAGCTATCTGCCCCGGAGCAGAACCCCAAAGATAATAGAAAGCCCCCAAACATGTAATGGCGGTTAGACAAGAGGAAATACTGACACAGAAAGAAAATAGTATGAGCAAACGCTGGGGCCCAAACTATCTAAATAGAAAAGGATAGGAAGGGTACTTACTGCAATCTCAGAAAACCCTGAAAAAACACCAACTCTACTAATTTCAAAATCACCTGAGATCACACGACCTCTACCACCTAAATTAGTACTCTGGTGTAACAAAAACAAAACAGCAGCCACTGAAAAAAAAACTGGAAAAAGCAAAAGTACAAAACACAGTGGCTGGACTAAACTGAGAGGGCAAAAGCCCCCGGAGGGGACCCTGAAGGCCCCCACAGAAGTGCAGGACAAAATGCAAAAATATAGCAAAAACACAAAATAAGAAATTGTCTTATCTGATAGCAGGAGATGCAGACACGACACAGCAGGCTACAAGGGAAACTGGAAAGAAGGATTCAGACCAGAACAATTGATCACCGGCAACCCTGATGGGAAAATGACTCCCTTACATAAGACCAATCAGTAACACCTGATTCCCAGTCCTCACAATCCTTACTAGTACCGCTTGTAACCACCAGAGGGAGCCTCTGCTCAGAACTCATCTCAAACCCATTCACAACAACAAACTACCAAGGACGACATCCCAGCAACTATCCTTGCAGAGGAACATATCAATTTTATTGTTGCACATTCTGTGCCAAAAGCTATGACTATGGAGGAAATACAATACGGTGGATTCCGATCACCAACTTCAGTTAGTTATAGAGACTGTTCGATCTAAAAATTGGAGCAATTTTCTTGCTGAAGCCCGCCTCCAAACACCGGATCAAACAACCTACTTGACAGCCTTCTTTAATGCACGACATGATCTCTCCGTGTCTGATTCAAATCTACTGTTGCGTAACAATCGGCTGGTGATACCCCAGAAACTTCAAAGCAGAGTACTGGATCTGGCCCACGAGGCTCATCAAGGGGTGGTGAAAACAAAGCAATTACTGAGAGAGAAAGTCTGGTTTCCAGGACTAGACAAAAAAGTAGAGGCACTCATTGAAAATTGCATACCTTGCCAAGCAACTACAATTGACCATAGACGCGCACCCTTACAAATGACACCCCTGCCAGAGGGCCCGTGTTCTGCTGTTAGTGTTGATTTCTGTGTTTTACCGGATCACTCCTATCTGCTGGTTGTCATGGATGACTATTCGAGGTTCCCAGTCATTGAACATGTTTCGACAACCTCTGCCAGGGCTGTTATACCAAAATTAGACAAGATCTTCTCGGCATATGGCATACCGGAAACAGTGAAGTCCGACAATGGACCACCTTTTAATAGCACAGACTTTCGATCATTCGCAACCTATCTTGGTTTCACTCACAGGAAAATAACTCCTTACTGGCCTCAGGCCAATGGTGAAGTGGAACGGTTCATGCAATCAATCAACAAAACTTTGAGGATCGCTACCATGGAGCACAAGGACTTACAGCAAGAGTTACACAGATTTCTTAGACAGTACAGAGCTACACCCCATTCTACTACTGGGATACCACCTGCCACTGCGCTGTTCAACAGGCCTATGCGTGTCAAACTCCCGAGCGTTCCGCAGAGCCCTGTTCAAACCCCAATTGCTACTAAGGATGCCATATCCAAACAGAAGATGAAGAGGTATGCAGACAAGAGCAGTCATCGTTGCAAGCCACCGGAAGTATTGGTGGGAGATTGGGTCCTGGTAAAAAGGCTAAGACCTAGAGACAAGTTTGCATCACAATACTATCCTGAACCCTTTCAGGTCACACAAGTCAAAGGCACCATGGTTACTGCTCAAGATCACGGTCGCCAAGTCACAAGGAACGTGTCCCATTTTAAAAAACTTTGCAACTATGTCCCAGAAACAGACGAGGCAGATAGCGATGACGTCCTGCCGGATCCCCAGAGCTCAGCAGTTCCAAGGGAGGATACCTCAGGGGACTCAGAAAGTTCATCTGGGACTGTGATGTCTCACCGCTATCCAGCGAGGGCAAATCGTAAACCGCCAGCCCACCTCTTGGACTATGTTCTGCAGTAAAAAGAAAAAAAAAATCCTTCGTACTAATGTGAACTTTTGGACCGTTATCCAGTTATAATGTTGTTTTGTTTGGTGAGAAGAGGAGAGATGTGATGTTGTTACTATATCTGTGATTGGCTTGCTGTTATTCTTGTTTCAGTTTCTGCCTAGTAACAATAATGTAATGGGGAGGAGGAGACAAGGCAGGAGCAGGAAGTCCTGGGTAAGGGGAGCAGGAGAGACAAACGAAAATAAAGTAGGGCTGTTTAAACCTACCATCCAGCATCTCTGTGTGGCCTTCTGGAGTTCCCTTCATCTGCACAACATGATATGGGCATGTTTCACTCACAATGGTGCCAGACCTATTTACCGCAGACCTCGGAACATGGACCAGTTTGCAAATATTAAAATACTTGAAGAGGTCATGTTGCCTTATGCTCAAGAGCATATGCTCTTGAAATGGATATTGTGAGACAGTGAGAGTATGTGTGTTGAATGGGGTGTACATTTCACCTAGATACTTTGCTGACTGGTATAAGGGAAATGTATGGCTTTGTAAACCTAGTGGTAGAGAAAGGTCACTACACCTTACATTCAGTACACACTTGCAGCTCAGGCCTGAAACCACTCAGCTGTTAATTAGGAGACCAGAAGTAGGTGTCTGCGAACACAGACAGAGAGCTCGCTTAGTCTGGACAAGGAGTCCAGGCACAAGAAGGAGTCTCCAGGAGTATGAGCTGTCTCAGTCTGGGTGCTCGATGTACCCCGGACACAGGAGTAGTCTCTGTGAGAATCCATGCGGATAGCTGCTGAATAGGAGGGGAGCTCTCTCAAGTCTGGACGTTGGATATGCCTTCAGACACAAGGAGGAGACTCTGTGAAACTCCATGCTGGTAACTACTGAACATATGTGTTGTTTTGGGGACAGGCTATTAGAGTCTGGACCCGGATAGAGAGGGAAATCTATCTAAGTGTTGTAAGTGGCTGGACAAGCCCAGGGCTTATGTTTATGATTTGGTTTTGATTATGTTCTGTTTGCTGTGGACTTTAATAAAACTGGTTGCGGCCAGTTTTTACCAGAACTGCTGTCTGTGAATGAACTGTTTCCGTGCCACTCCGTCTACCCGGACGGCGATCCCAGAGCTATATCCCCTGAAAAGCTTACAATTGGTGCTGGAATGTGCGTGCAGCACAGTGGCTTAGAGACAGCAATAAAGGAGAGAAGTCTGTTGAAGCAGCAGCAGAGAAAAAAAAAGTGTGTCAGCAAAAAACGTCTGATTGGAGCAGTCTTAAAGAGACAGTAGCCCTAATAGACTTTGCAAAGAAAAAAAAAAAAAAAAAAGTGTCTGCACAGCAAGGCTGAATTTTCTGTGGAAAAGACTGTGGAGTGTGTATGTCTTGAGTGAAGACTGCCGTTGTGAGACAGAGAAGTCTGACAGCATGGAGGCGCTGTTTGAACAAATGGCGCAAGTTAATCTGCAACATAAGACTGCCGTGGTTGAGACAGATAAGTCCGGCAGTATGGAGGAGCTCGTTGAGTACCTGGTCCAGGCCCAGCGGAGCATGCAGCAGAGCATGGAGCGGCAGCGCCTGCAGCACCAGCAGCGCATGCAGCAGGCCCAGCAGCAATTCCTGCAGCAGCAGCAGGAGAATAACCGGTTGTTTTTTGAGCAGGTTGCAGCACTACAAAAGACTTGCAGCGCATCGTCCCAAAGTAATGTTGCAAAGTCACCTGCATTGTCCGCTGTAAAGAAGGCGGTAAGACGGTCCCTGAAAAAGATGACACCTCGTGACGATGTGGAGGTATATCTCACTAGGTTTGAGGGACTGGCAGAGAAGGAGAATCTGCCTCTATCTGAATGGGCCATGATGGTCGCACCCTATCTGATTGGAGAACCCCAAAGGGCCTATGCTGACCTGAGCGAGCAGGACAGCCAAGACTACGCCAAGCTGAAAGCGGAGATTCTTACCCGGCTGGGTGTTACGGTGACAGCCCGTGCCAGGGGAGTTCATGACTGGAGATGCAGTTGGGAGTCTGCAGTCAGCAAACCTGATTATGGAGTTGAAAAGGTGATAGTGGACCGCTACACCCAAGCACGTCCTCCTGAGGTACAGCCAGAGGTCGGACAAGGAGACCACCAGGACGCCAATCGTCTGGTCAGCCTGATGGAGAGGGCCTTCGCCACCAAAGACTGCCTCCGTGACCAGCCGTCTGAGAGGTCGTCACTTCAGAGTTCCTGGACGCCGAACTCTCCCGGTAAGAGCGTTCCAGCTGTTGGGGTCGTGTGGGTGGGAGAGTGTGATGGACAGTGTTGGAGATGTCGTGAAATTGCAGCCAACTGTCCAATAGAGTGGGAGCCTATGTGTTGTGATGTTGGCGGATCCCTCTCTCCCTGCGCAGAGCCTGTGTGTGTGTGTCCACCTCAGCCGAAGAGACTGGACCACAGGGGTCCCCGGTGGTTGTAAATGACTGCCCAGCACAGGCCCTCTTGGACTCAGAGAGTCCAGTGACTTCCGTATGGGACAGCCTGATTGATAGGGACTTTATCCCTGATAAACACCTGAGTGTGGTGTGCGTCCATGGAGACACCAAAGTCTACCCAGAGACTGTCGTGGACTTGATCCCCAAACGCGAGGAGGTTTCATGTGAAGTGGGGGTAGTGAAGAACCTGGTGCCCCCCGTCATATTGGGTAATGACTTTCCCCGGTCTAAGGATCTCTGGGGGAAAGATGTTTCTGATGGACAGTGTGATGGAGCTCCTATTGAGGGTGCGCGGTCCCGAGGGGCGGAACACGATGCTAGTGGGCCGTTAAACTTATGTGATAATGATGATGATGATGATGATAATGATGATGATGATAATGATGATGACCATGATAATGATGATGACCATGATAATGATGCTGATGCTGATAATGATAATGATGATGATCCTGATAGTGATGATGATACTGATCATAATCATGATAATGATATTGATAATAATGATGACTGTGATAGTGATGAAATTCCTTTGCAGGTGATGTTGGGAGACGAGGATGGTGGTTCTCGGGAACCGAGTGTCCCTGACTTACCTGTGTCCTGTGACAATTTTGAGAGTGAGCAGTGGCGAGACCCCTCTCTTAAAACGGCCCAGGAAAATATAAATGTTCTAAATGAGGTTTCCCAAGAGCCTGGCTCTGAGGAGAGGTTTCCTCATGTTGCCATAAACACTGACCTGTTGTATAGGGACACTGAAGTCCAGGGAGAGGTCGTGAGCCAGCTCCTAGTACCTGAGCTATATGGAAGTATAGTGCTGGGGTTGTCACATAGTCACATACTTGAGGGACCACCTGAGGGAAACCAGGGACCAGATGGTGAAGTTAATGTTGTGGATGACATGTTAACTAAGGTTCCAGATCAAGATGTGAATGAGAATGAATTGTATAACCCTGACAGTGAGCAGGATGTGAATGAAAATTAAGTGTATAACTCTGAAAGTGAGCAGGATGTGAATGAGAATGAATTGTATAACCCTGACAGTGAGCAGGATGTGAATGAAAATGAAGTGTATAACCCTGAAAGTGAGCCAGATGTGGCTGAGAAAAAGGGGTCAGACAGGGATAGTGGTAGTGATAGTGAATCATCTGATGACAATCAAGCAACCAGTGCAAATGAGGAAGGCATGGTAGCAGAGGAGGTTGAGAGTCCTGAGAGGAAGGCTGATGCTGACCTTGCAGTCGGACAGAAGATGGCATCTGAAGATGTTTTACAGTTGGCCGGTTCCCTGGCGAAGACTAAGGTGAAAGGAGGAGAGCTGAGCTTTAAAGGCAGGACTCTGAAACTGAACACAGCCCAAGTAGATGCTGTTGGAAATGTGAAGTTACCAAGGTATGGTGTGGATCTGTATCGTGCCAAGGACTCTGAGGGAGATGCTGCAGAGGTGGAAGGAGCCATAGAAGTGGTAGTCACCAAGCCAGATGCCTCATCAGAAGCTGAGGTCTCAAGTGAAGCTGTGAGGAACAAGACTGAAGATATGGGGACTGACTCTGTCCAGGAATCTGTTTCTGCCGAAGACAGCGGCGTGGACGGGTTGCGGTTCGGATCAGTAGCTGCAACTCGTGAAGCTCAGGCTGGAAGTTCGGCGCCCGGAGCCCCAGCGGTGTTCCCGAGTGACACCAAGGATCTGGATAAGTCACAAGATGAGATTTTGAGACATCAGGCTGGCGTTGGTGAGCTCAAGCGCACTTTCATGGAGTCTACATCGGAGCCACGTCCCAACAAATGGGAAAAGCGATGTGTCACTCCGTTGCCGCTGCAGACACACGGGAGCTCAGATGGGATGCAGAACGTGGTGGAAGAGAAGAATCCGGCGGGTTCTGATATACAGATGCAGCTATCAAGGAGAACTTGAAAGCCGGAATAAATGGAAATATTGTAGACCATAATGATGTGACTGAAGAGGTAGAATGTAAGACTGACGGTAGGGCTTCTGAGCATGTTCTACCAGAAGAGCCTGAAGAAGGGGCCGTAGACATAAAAGACGTCCAACAGGTACCAGATGAATTGATGACTTCTCAGAAAAAACTCCAAACTGTGATGAAGGAGTGTGATGAAAGCCATGAGCATCTTCATGAGAAGGTCAATGAAGTAAAAGGAAGGATACAGGGAATCTCTTCGTTGCAAGAGCAAATGCTGCTCAATAAGTCTAAGGCTCTATATAAGAATGCTGTTGTTACGGTAGAACATTACAATTCAGCTGGAGACTTAGCGGATGAATTATGTGTACTGCAAAAGAAAAACGATCAGCTCCTTCTACAGTCCCAATCATTTGAACAGTGTAGCTTAAAATGGTCAGAGACCATGGCAGAGGAGCTTAAGGTCTGTGAAATAGACTTTATGAGTCAACCGATATTCAAGAAAATAGATGTGCTAAAGAGGGTTCAAGGGGAACTAGAGAAAAGTGAAAAACCCCCTATACCTTCTGTGATAGTTGGTGACACATGGTCAGTGCACCAGGGACAGGAGGTACGTGAGTTTCTGAGGAAGAGTCAGCAGAAGTGTTCTGATGTGCCGGGTCGTACTTCTCTGGCCAGGCACTATATCGAAACTGAGCCCGGCCCTAAGGTCAAGATGAAACCGTGCAGGATACCCGAGGCCCGCAGAGAGCATAGGCCTGGGAGGGTACAGGGTAGTGCGGATGCTTCAGATGAAGAGAAAGCTGATGTTGGCTATGGCTCAGGTGAAGATACAGATGACAGTAGTGAAGATGAAGCTGATGAGGGCCATGACTGGTCCAGAGTTCACTGTCTCTTTTGGATTGTTGACCAGCCCTCCGGTCTGGATGACCAGCCCTCTGGTCTGGAGAAGAGGGGGGGGATATGTGAGACAGTGAGAGTATGTGTGTTGAATGGGGTGTACATTTCACCTAGATACTTTGCTGACTGGTATAAGAGAAATGTATGGCTTTGTAAACCTAGTGGTAGAGAAAGGTCACTACACCTTACATTCAGTACACACTTGCAGCTCAGGCCTGAAACCACTCAGCTGTTAATTAGGAGACCAGAAGTAGGTGTCTGCAACACAGACAGAGAGCTCGCTTAGTCTGGACAAGGAGTCCAGGCACAAGAAGGAGTCTCCAGGAGTATGAGCTGTCTCAGTCTGGGTGCTCGATGTACCCCGGACACAGGAGTAGTCTCTGTGAGAATCCATGCGGATAGCTGCTGAATAGGAGGGGAGCTCTCTCAAGTCTGGACGTTGGATATGCCTTCAGACACAAGGAGGAGACTCTGTGAAACTCCATGCTGGTAACTACTGAACATATGTGTTGTTTTGGGGACAGGCTATTAGAGTCTGGACCCGGATAGAGAGGGAAATCTATCTAAGTGTTGTAAGTGGCTGGACAAGCCCAGGGCTTATGTTTATGATTTGGTTTTGATTATGTTCTGTTTGCTGTGGACTTTAATAAAACTGGTTGCGGCCAATTTTTACCAGAACTGCTGTCTGTGAATGAACTGTTTCCGTGCCACTCCGTCTACCCGGACGGCGATCCCAGAGCTATATCCCTGAAAAGCTTACAATATTTCAACAAAACAATGACCCTAAACACCCCAGTAAATGAGCAAATCCTGGTTCCAGTCCAACAAAATTGAGGTTATGGAGTGGCCAGCCCAATTCCCAGGCCTTAATCCGATAGACCACTTGTGGGGTGACATTAAAAATGCAGTTTCTGAGGCAAAGCCAACAAATGCAAAAAAATTGTGGGATGTAGTCCAAGCATCCTGGGCTGGAATAACAGGTGACTGGTGCCAGAAGTTGGTTGAATCTATGCGGCATAGATATGAAGCAGTTCTAAAAAACTCAGTGTATACAACTAAATATTAGGTTAGTGATTCACAGGAATGCTAAATCCACAAAAAAAGTACATATTGTGAGTTTGTAAAGATAAATGCAGACACTACTATTTTTTACAACAGCCCAATGTTCATTTTTGGTTATTTTCTGTAAAGTAGTTAAAAATTATCTACATTTCTCTTCATGTTTTGAATTAGAAAACAGTGTGCAATGTTCCCAATGCATGGAAACAAAAACTAGTATAAAGATTTTGTGATAAACTCATTTTTTTGAATACACTGCTATTATTTTGAACACTACTGTAAATGTGAATGTGCAGAGTGTTGTTAGCAAAGCGGGGATCAAATTTAAAGGGGATCTGTCACCATTTTTTTGCTACCCCATCTGAGTGCAGTATGATGTAGGGGCAAAGAGCCTGATTCCAGCAATGTGGCACTCGCTGGGTTATATGTTCTTTTTTCTTATAAAATTCCTGTTTTCTCTGCTGCAGATCTGCCAGTTTTCTGAATGCTGAGCTCTGTATAACCTCGCCCACACCACTGATTGTCAGCTTTTTGTGCACTGTCACGGTTGTGTCGCTGCGAAGATCGTCGCGATTGCACACCCTGACTTCTCACAGCTGAGTTTCTGGTGCTGGGTGTTTTTCGGCAGAGAGGGAGTTAATTCTTCCTCTCTCTGTGCTGGACTAGACCAGCCTCACTCAGCTGCAATTAATGTTGTGATAATTGGTTTCCTTCAAATACCTGCCTGTCTGCTGGGGAAGTGTCGGTGAAAGCATTCATGCAGACCAGCAGAGCGGATCGTTGTATGGTGAAGGCTGAAGTTAAGAGTACCTGTGTGGTCTTTTCCCCCTCCTCGCTTTATCATTTATCTCGGTACCCGTTGGTGTCCCCTCTGTTTCCTGTGGTGTGATTTTTGTATGCAAGGTGGATTTTAGTTTACCCCTTGTACTGTCTCGTTCGTTTATTACTGTGTTTAGGCATATACCTACCAGTCCCCGGTGTGTGATCAGGGTCCTTATCAGGACTGGATCACTGAGGTTCAGGGATCCTCAGGAGGTAGGGATTACGCTGGTGGCCTGGACCTCTGTACCATTAACAGTACCTCCAGGTAGAGGGATTAGTCAGGACCCCAGCTTAGGGTCAGCATAGACCCCAGACCTCCTGTATGCAGTAACAGCGTGACATTACTGTCACGGGTGTGTCGCTGCGAAGATCGTCGCGATTGCACACCCTGACTTCTCACAGCTGAGTTTCTGGTGCTGGGTGTTTTTCGGCAGAGAGGGAGTTAATTCTTCCTCTCTCTGTGCTGGACTAGACCAGCCTCGCTCAGCTGCAATTAATGTTGTGATAATTGGTTTCCTTCAAATACCTGCCTGTCTGCTGGGGAAGTGTCGGTGAAAGCATTCATGCAGACCAGCAGAGCGGATCGTTGTATGGTGAAGGCTGAAGTTAA
Organism: Oophaga sylvatica; assembly: GCA_033576555.1. Taxonomy (NCBI): domain Eukaryota; kingdom Metazoa; phylum Chordata; class Amphibia; order Anura; family Dendrobatidae; genus Oophaga; species Oophaga sylvatica. Next base: position 173,359,550 of record JARQOD010000003.1, read on the forward strand.
GAGTACCTGTGTGGTCTTTTCCTCCCTCCTACATTTAAAATTCATAATGTGTTCCACAGATCGTTGCTTAAGAGGTATGTGGCGCCGGTGATACCTTCACCTTTACCTCCTCCTCCTGTGGTGGTCAATGGTAACTTGGAGTTCCAGGTGTCGAGAGTCATCGATTCACGTCTTAATCGCCGGTCCCTTCAGTACCTTGTTCATTGGAGGGGGTATGGTCCTGAGGAGAGGACGTGGGTTTCTGCGTCGGATATTAACGCAGACCGATTGGTTCGGGCCTTCCATACTACTCACCCAGATAAACCCGGCCCTGAGGGTCCGGAGGCCCCTCGTAGAAGGGGGGGTACTGTCACGGGTGTGTCGCTGCGAAGATCGTCGCGATTGCACACCCTGACTTCTCACAGCTGAGTTTCTGGTGCTGGGTGTTTTTCGGCAGAGAGGGAGTTAATTCTTCCTCTCTCTGTGCTGGACTAGACCAGCCTCGCTCAGCTGCAATTAATGTTGTGATAATTGGTTTCCTTCAAATACCTGCCTGTCTGCTGGGGAAGTGTCGGTAAAAGCATTCATGCAGACCAGCAGAGCGGATCGTTGTATGGTGAAGGCTGAAGTTAAGAGTACCTGTGTGGTCTTTTCCCCCTCCTCGCTTTATCATTTATCTCCGTACCCGTTGGTGTCCCCTCTGTTTCCTGTGGTGTGATTTTTGTATGCAAGGTGGACTTTAGTTTACCCCTTGTACTGTCTCGTTCGTTTATTACTGTGTTTAGGCATATACCTACCAGTCCCCGGTGTGTGATCAGGGTCCTTCTCAGGACTGGATCACTGAGGTTCAGGGATCCTCAGGAGGTAGGGATTACGCTGGTGGCCTGGACCTCTGTACCATTAACAGTACCTCCAGGTAGAGGGATTAGTCAGGACCCCAGCTTAGGGTCAGCATAGACCCCAGACCTCCTGTATGCAGTAACAGCGTGACATTCACACTGTGCATTGGCAAAAAATTGTCAATCATTATTGGGGGCAGAGTTGGATTTCTTTGGCAGCAGGTTTACTAGTCGTCTAGTGGTAATCTGTTGATAAAATAAGATTTTATCAAACCTACAACAAGCAGACTGGTAAGTGACACATTGGTGGAAATAGGTTTCTGTCTCTACATTATGCTGCTCCAGGGCCAGCATTAGCAACAGTCAGACTACGCATCTGTCTAGGGTCACCATTAACCCAGTGGCATGCCGCTAATAGTGGCGTACCATGTGGGTGCTATGAATCAGGGGAGCCCAGTGCCAGCGGCCCCCCACATCGCACATTCAACTGTAGCTGCATCATAGATGCTGACATAGTTGAAAGCAATAATGGAAGAGAGAGAGTCACGTGATGCTCCCTCTCCCATCTGCCTTTGACGCTTTGGGTGCGATGATGTCATCACGCAACACGCTGTGCTGGGCAGTGGAGCTTCTGAGGTGAAGGGTGCATTATACTACATGGAGGACTATGGGATGTGTTACACTATGTGGATGACTATGTGGTGCATTATACTGTATGGAGGACTATGGGGTGCATTACGCTATGTGGATGACTATGGGGTGCATTATACTAAACAAGCAAAATGCTGCCTATTCATCGAGTGCTTAGATTGTTTATGACGGAACAGAAATCATTGTTCTAGGCAGCACATCTCCCGATGTGAGTTGCAGATATGCTGCTGATAACATGATACAGTATGGGGACAGAGTGATCCATTAGTGATTGTTCTGTGCCAGTCATTCTTCCTCAGCCGGTGTAAAGAGGCCTGGAAGCAAGCGCTGAACAACTTTAGTATTGTCGATCATCCTCGTTTAACTGCCTGAACTCAGGGCATGTAATTACAGCCAAAATATATCTGCGTGATAGTTCAATATGTGAGCATTTGGGGCCCCGCTTAAAACTTTTGCCAATATACCGTATATACTCAAGTATAAGTCGACCCGAGTATAAGCCGAAGCACCTAATTTTGCCACAAAATACTGGGTAAACTTATTGACTCGAGTATAAGCTGGGTATGCATTGTCCCCTCATCCCTATCCTGGTATGCATGGTTCCTCCGTCCCTGTCATTGTCTGCATGGCTCCTTATCCCCTATCCTTGTATGCATGGTTCCTATAAAAAATCCTACTTATTTTCCCGCGCCCTCGCTGCATCTCAATCCGGCGCCAGCAGCTCTTCCTGCAGAGCGATCACGTGGCCCTGCTCATTAAAGTAATGAATATTCACTCCATGCCTGTGGGAGTGGAGAGGCGTGAATATTCATTACCTTAATATATTACTTTTTTATAGGAACCATGCATACAAGGATAGGGGATAAGGAGCCATGCAAACAATGACAGGGACGGAGGAACCATGCATACCAGGATAGGGATGAGGGGACAATGCATACCCAGCTTATACTCGAGTCAATAAGTTTACCCAGTATTTCGTGGCAAAATTAGGTGCTTCGGCTTATACTCGGGTCGACTTATACTCGAGTATATACGGTATATTGGCAAAAGTTTTAAGTGGGGCCCCAAATGCTCACATATTGAACTATCACGCAGATATATTTTGGCTGTAATTACATGCCCTGAGTTCAGGCAGTTAAATGAGGATGATCGACAATACTAAAGTTGTTCAGTGCTTGTTTCCAGGCCTCTTTACACCGGCTGAGGAAGAATGACTGGCACAGAACAATCACTAATGGATCACTCTGTCCCCATACTGTATCATGTTATCATGTTATCAGGAACTAACAAGATGCAGCGAGAGCGCACAGGAAGGTAAGTAGGATGTGTGCTGGAAGCCGGTGACTGCGGCTGTAACTGTGTGCGCTATAAGAGAAATGAATATTCACTGCCAACGCAGTGAATATTCATTTCTCTTTAGCAGTGGGCACAGGCTTCAGCCGCCGGCTCCTGCCTCTGAGACCCTCCGCTCACCGCCCCCCACCGTCTTTCTGGGACAATGACTCGTGTATAAGCCGAGAGGGCGTTTTCAGCACAAAAAAAATGTGCTGAAAAACTCGGCTCATACACGAGTATATACGGTATATCTAATACATACAGTTTCAATTGTATAATGTAACCTTTTCTATTGTAGAATAGGTTCCATTGTCTGCTACTAACATGTTCCTGTATTCATTAGAATTTCTGACTTGTGGAAGACACCAAAAATATTGACTATTTCTATTAAATAATTATGTATTTTCAGTTTCACGCTGAATGTTTATCAGTGAATCAATCCATTTATTTTTTGTTGCTGAGAGAGATTCCAAATGAGAAGCCCTTATAATGCCTATCCCTCACCCATGCATCTTTAGTCCATTATTTATGAAAACAAACAAGATTTCTGATGAGCTTTGGTAAAAAACGAAAAACAAACTTTATCGCTTCCCAATCGGAACGTTTAGCAGCGAAAGGAAAGAAAAACTTCCTTTCTTAAGAAAAAAAAATCATCCTTTTCAGGAATATTCCATTGAATATCAACACATACGGGCAGAGTATGTCGGAAACATTGCAAAATAGGACACCACACCCAAACAGGAAAATAATATATAGCCAAGTACGCCATATTTACAACTTATCTCTTGTGTAGTAAGTTCTAAGCCCCACTGACCTTTCTAAATGGATATGTTATTTAGAAAATGCACAGAAGCCAAGGTTATTTTGAGATACTCAGGCCCCAATTGATAGTTAATACCAACAAAATGAAGTGAGATAAATAATAATCTATACAAAGACGCACCATAACCAAAGTCAAATACTGACACAAATAAGGTGCTACATAGGTCTCATAAAATATACAGTTTATTGAATATATTAAAACAATGCATAAAATTAAAAAAGGAAAAATCCAGCGTAGAGTAGAAGTAGTTAAAAAGTTCAATTCTTTAATAAATGTGATTAAAAATAAACAGCAATATTTAAGCAGTACAGGTCCACAAAAGTGTAACACTTTTGTGGACCTGTACTGCTTAAATATTGCTGTTTATTTTTAATCACATTTATTAAAGAATTGAACTTTTTAACTACTTCTACTCTACGCTGGATTTTTCCTTTTTTTCTTTTCATCTGCTCTGGTTGCTCTGCCATATCCGTGCGAGGAGTGAAGATATATGTATAACGTGAAGATTGGGGTAAGCTGACATCATTTGTTTCTTTTTTGCCAATGCATAAAATTATCCAATAAAGTAAGGCAGAGAACCAAAATGTGGGGGATAACACTAGACCACAGAATAAATATACATCGCCAAAGGCATATGAAAAAAGTACCTAAAACATAGTGTATCTAACTACACCTCACAGCTATAGCTGAATGAGATGGAATGTGCAAACTAGCAAAGAAGTGTTTAAGGAGCATGCATGGTACTTCCATCACCTAATGTTTTAGTAGTCAAATGACAGGTCTGGTGTTTAATCCCCAGCCTCAACGCGCGTTTCACCCAAGCTTCGTCAGGGGGGTGTATCTGACCCAATTGACCCAATATTGCCCCATTATGGACAGCGATGATGATGTCTGTAAAGTGTCAGAATATGACAGTGCTATATAAGTGAGTAAAATAAATACATTTACATTACGCAATTGTAGGGAGCGAGCTTTCCTAGGAACGGTTGTTTCCTGATAAGCCCATAGTGTAAAGCCTGCTGATTGTCATGTGTGCATCGCCACGAGGATCGTCGCGGTTGCACATTCTGACTTCTCACAGCTGAGTTGCTGTTTCTTTGTGTTTGGCAGTTAGGGAGTTAATTCTGTCTGTGCTCAGTTCTGGGACTGGGTGCAGTTTCTCCCGGCTGCAATTAATTATTTGTTGATTGGTTTCCTTTAAATCTCTGGTTGTCTGTGTTGGGAGTTGCCAGTGAAATTCTTCATGCAGACCACAGATAGGATTGTATCTGTATAGACTTAAGTTAAAGAGCTCCTTAGTTGTTTTAAGCTCACCTTGCTTAGAGATTAATATCCCAGATCATTTATGTTCCTTCTGTGTTTGAGTGTGTATGCAAGTCTGTGTTTTCTCCAGTCTGTCTTATATGTCTAATCTGTGTATTTAGCAGAGATCAGCCCATATCCCTTTGGTGGTAATCAGTATCCTTCTTAGGACTGACTACAGGGTTCAGGGACTGATAGGAGACAGGGTTAGGCTGGAGACTTGGACCTCTGAACCATTATCAGTACCTCCAAGGTGAGGGATTAGTTAGGACCCCAGTTTAGGGTCAGGTTAGACCCCCCGGTCCTCCTCTTTCCTGTGACAGTGTATCAAGTCCTCAAGATTAACCCTGAGTTCAACGGATATCGTGTCAGGTAAATCTATTCTATATTAACATGCTGATGTTGCTAATCTATATGTTGTATAGAGTGTTGTTCTTTTAAGAATAGTTTACTGACATCGTACACATATCATAAGACCGCGTGACATTTTCACTGGCCCATAAAATTATTCCCAGTTGCCATGGATCCAGTAGCCCAGCTGGCTCTGCAGTTGCAGGGATTATCCATGGAGCTGACGGACATTAAGTCCAAAGTTTTGTCTCCCTCGGAGAAAACCAGATTTGAACCTAAAGTAGCTCTCCCGGACAGGTTCACTGGTGGGCGAGACAAATTTTTTACCTTCAGGGAAGCATGTAAATTGTATTTTCGGCTTCGGCCTCGATCATCAGGGAGTGAAGAGCAGAGAGTGGGAATTGTTATCTCGCTCCTACAAGGGGACCCTCAATCCTGGGCCTTCTCCCTTCCTCCGGGATCCCCGGCTCTACAGTCAGTAGATCGATTTTTTACTGCCCTGGGTTTGGTATATGATGACCCAGATCGGGTCTCTCTTGCTGAGACAAAATTACGTAAGATACAGCAGGGAGATCGTCCGGCGGAGGAATTTGCTTCTGAGTTCCGTAGATGGGCCACAGATACTCAGTGGAATGACCCAGCTCTTAGAAGCCAGTTTTATCATGGGCTTTCTGACAAATTAAAGGACGTTTTGGCTCAGTATGATTCTCCTCCATCACTGGAGGCTGCTATGGCCCTAGCTATCCGTACTGATAGACGGCTCCGGGAGAGGTGCGAGGTAACTCCGCCCCCTGTTGTTACTCCACCTACTACTAAAGTCCCTTATGTTGAGGTTCCCCTTGTCTGTTCGGAGGAGCCTATGCAGTTGGGAGGGACATCATTTCGTAGGAGGGGATTGGCGGTACGCCGCAGGACTAGAAGGTGTTTCTTCTGCGGGAAAGAGGGACATTTTGTTGGGGGATGTCCATCCCGTGCCTTGTTGAGCAAAAAGTCGCCGGAAAACTGTTAATCCCAGGTTGTGTGGTGGACGACAACCTGGGAGTATGTATTTCGTCCGCTAGTTCTTCTCAGTTCCTTGTACCAGTGGAGGTGGTGGTTGGTACGAGAGTGGAGAGATTTTCTGTTCTTCTTGATAGTGGGTCCGGGGCTAATCTGGTTGACGCTCAGTTTGCTCAGGCTCAAGGTATGCATCTGAGTGTATTGGTCAAACCGATCCCTATATTCTCCATTGACGCCAGGCCTCTCGGCCAAGGTAGCTTTGTTCATGAGGTTCATAACATTGACCTTCGGGTAGGGGCAATACATAGGGAACTATTATCTTGTTATGTGTTGGAGGGTCTACCTACTCCTATTGTGTTGGGACTTCCTTGGTTGGTTAAACATAACCCTGTGATTAATTGGCAGTCCAGAGATATAAGCCAATGGGGGGAGTTTTGCAAAAGTAACTGCATGAACACAGTCATCAGTGCGGTCGTGCCTAGTACTTTGCCTCCTTTTTTGGAGGACTTTGGGGATGTGTTCTCTGAGGAGGGGTGTCAGGAGTTGCCTCCTCATCGCGTGTATGACTGCTCTATTAATTTACTTCCTGATGCTAAGTTACCTAAAGCTAGGTTATATAACCTTTCTGGTCCTGAGAGGCAGGCTATGAAAGATTATATTTCGGAAAGTCTGGCCAAAGGGCATATTAGACCTTCATCTTCCCCAGTGGCCGCGGGGTTCTTCTTTGTGAAGAAAAAAGATGGAGGCCTACGCCCTTGCTTGGATTTCCGCGAACTTAATCGGATTACTGTTCGAGATCCGTATCCACTCCCTCTGATTCCTGATCTCTTCAATCAAATAGTTGGCGCCAAATGGTTCTCTAAATTGGATCTCAGGGGGGCGTATAATCTGATTAGGATAAAAGAGGGGGATGAGTGGAAAACGGCGTTTAACACGCCGGAGGGACATTATGAGAACCTTGTCATGCCTTTTGGTCTGACTACTGCACCAGCAGTATTCCAACATTTTGTTAATGACATTTTTCGTCATCTGGTGGGGCTGTTTGTGGTCGTATATTTGGATGACATTTTAATTTACTCACCAGATCTTGTGTCTCACCAGGAGCATGTGAGACAGGTGTTGCAGATCTTGCGAGACAATAAACTATACGCCAAACTGGAAAAGTGTGTATTCGCCGTACAGGAACTTCAGTTTTTGGGTTTCTTGGTGTCAGCCTCCGGTTTCCGTATGGACCCTGAAAAGGTGAGAGCAGTGCTTGAATGGGATCAGCCAGAGGATCTTAAGGCTCTGCAGCGTTTTCTGGGGTTTGCTAACTACTACCGGAAATTTATTTGTAATTTCTCATCTGTTGTCAAACCTCTCACTGACATGACAAGAAAAGGGACGGATTTTTCTAAATGGTCGGACAAAGCTTGCCAAGCTTTTTCCTCTTTGAAAAAATGTTTTGCTTCGGCACCCGTTCTCATCCAACCAGATGCATCACAGCCGTTCGTTGTGGAGGTGGACGCGTCTGACGTAGGGTGGGTGCAATATTGTCCCAGGGTCCGTCCCCTGGTAAATGGCATCCGTGCGCTTTCTTTTCTAAAAAATTGTCGTCCGCCGAAAGGAATTATGATATCGGCAATAGGGAACTTTTGGCCATTAAGTTGGCTTTTGAAGAATGGCGTCACTTTTTGGAGGGGGCAGTCCACCCGGTCACCGTCATTACTGATCACAAGAACCTGCTGTATTTGGAATCTGCTAAGCGTCTGAATTCCAGACAAGCTCGATGGTCGTTGTTTTTTACCAGGTTTAATTTTGTTGTCACTTATCGCCCGGGGTCTAAGAATGTAAAGGCTGATGCCTTGTCTCGCAGTTTCCCAGGGGCCGGGAAAATGGATGACCCGATTCCTATCCTTCAGGAGGGGGTGGTAGTGTCGGCTGTATGTTCTGAGCTTGAGGAGGAGGTGTTAGAGGCTCAGGGGGACGCCCCTGCAGGACCTCCAGGGAGACTGTTTGTCCCAAATCAGTTGAGACAAAAGGTTATTGAGGCACATCATAATTCTGCTTTAGCAGGACATCCAGGGAGTAAGGCTACTTTAGATCTCCTTTCTCGCCGGTTTTGGTGGCCTAACGTTAATAAAGATGTTTTAACTTTTGTCGCGTCCTGTGGGGTTTGTGCTCGCTCTAAGACCCCTCATACCCGTCCGTCTGGGACCCTCTTACCCTTGAAACTTCCGGAGCGTCCATGGACTCATTTGTCTATGGACTTCATCACGGACCTTCCTCAGTCGTCAGGGAAGACTGTCATACTGGTGGTTGTTGACAGGTTCAGTAAGATGGCACATTTCATTGCTCTTCCTGCCCTCCCTAATGCTAAAACTCTGGCGCAGGTGTTCATTGGGGAGATTGTGAGACTTCATGGGTTGCCTTCTGATGTGGTGTCAGATAGGGGGTCTCAGTTTGTGTCCAAGTTTTGGAGGGCATTTTGTTTACGTCGGGGGATGCAATTGTCATTTTCCTCGGCTTTTCATCCGCAGACCAATGGTCAGACAGAGCGTCTGAATCAAAGCCTAGAGACTTATCTTCGGTGTTTTGTCTCAGAGAACCAGGAGGACTGGTCTTCTTTCTTGCCTCTGGCAGAGTTCGCTCTTAACAACAGGCGGAGCGAGTCCACTGGTAAGTCCCCGTTTTTTGGGGCATATGGTTTTCATCCCCAGTTTTGTACATTCAATGGGGGGGGGCCCTTCTGGGGTTCCTGAGGAGGAGCGTTTCTCGTCGTCACTTGCTTCAGTGTGGAGAGGTGTATTGAATAATCTGAGTGCTATGGGGAACCGTTATAAACGTATGGCTGATAGGAGGAGAGTTTCTGGTCCAGATCTTAATGTGAACGATCTGGTATGGTTGTCTACCAGGAATATAAAATTTAAAGTTCCCTCCTGGAAGCTGGGCCCCAGATTCATCGGGCCGTACAGGATCAGTTCCATAATTAATCCTGTGGCATTTCGTCTGGACCTCCCTCCTACGTTTAAAATCCACAATGTGTTCCACAAGTCATTACTTAAGAGGTACGTGGCACCAGTCATACCATCACCTCTACCTCCTCCTCCAGTGGTGGTCAATGGTAACTTGGAGTTTCGAGTGTCAAAGATCATTGACTCACGTCTGAATCGCCGGTCCCTTCAGTACTTGGTGCATTGGAAGGGGTATGGTCCAGAGGAGAGGACGTGGGTTCCTGCGTCTGACATTAACGCAGATCGTTTGGTGCGGACCTTCCACAGAACTCACCCGGGCAAACCTGGCCCTGAGGGTCCGGAGGCCACTCGTAGAAGGGGGGTACTGTCATGTGTGCATCGCCACGAGGATCGTCGCGGTTGCACATTCTGACTTCTCACAGCTGAGTTGCTGTTTCTTTGTGTTTGGCAGTTAGGGAGTTAATTCTGTCTGTGCTCAGTTCTGGGACTGGGTGCAGTTTCCCCGGCTGCAATTAATTATTTGTTGATTGGTTTCCTTTAAATCTCTGGTTGTCTGTGTTGGGAGTTGCCAGTGAAATTCTTCATGCAGACCACAGATAGGATTGTATCTGTATAGACTTAAGTTAAAGAGCTCCTTAGTTGTTTTAAGCTCACCTTGCTTAGAGATTAATATCCCAGATCATTTATGTTCCTTCTGTGTTTGAGTGTGTATGCAAGTCTGTGTTTTCTCCAGTATGTCTAATCTGTGTATTTAGCAGAGATCAGCCCATATCCCTTTGGTGGTAATCAGTATCCTTCTTAGGACTGATTACAGGGTTCAGGGACTGATAGGAGACAGGGTTAGGCTGGAGACTTGGACCTCTGAACCATTATCAGTACCTCCAAGGTGAGGGATTAGTTAGGACCCCAGTTTAGGGTCAGGTTAGACCCCCCGGTCCTCCTCTTTCCTGTGACAGTGTATCAAGTCCTCAAGATTAACCCTGAGTTCAACGGATATCGTGTCAGGTAAATCTATTCTATATTAACATGCTGATGTTGCTAATCTATATGTTGTATAGAGTGTTGTTCTTTTAAGAATAGTTTACTGACATCGTACACATATCATAAGACCGCGTGACACTGATCACCCGACGAATTAGCAAAATGCTGGTTCATCTTAAGATACAATCCATAATAAATAATGGTTCTCTGCAGTACATCATCCTGTGTAAATGGGACATGTGGTACCAAGAAAGATCTATTACTGATTTTCTAATGTAAACTGAGCTCTTAATGCAGATTTTTTGTAATAATTTAGCCCCTGCTGTTCTTGATCGCTGCACATACAACTTGGCGAGTGCTGCTGGTGGTCACTGACTTCTCTTTCTAATGTTATACAAGATAGTCTTTTTACTTGTATATTTTCATGTGTCAGGCTAACCTTCTCACACAACATGCCTTTTCAAATTAGGCCTTTTATTGAAAATGTTGATGGGGTCCCCATTTAGCTTGAGTTCTTATCACCACCTGTCCACTCGCCCTGCACCCTTAGTAGGGTTGCCTGTTGTCTGCATTCCTGTATACTTATTTCAATGGGCAGAAAAAAATTAAAAGGAAAACAAAGAGAATTAGGACAAATCACTCCCAGGCAACAGATAAAACAATTTAATTAGAGGAAGGGCCGCACGATGTCAGGAAAATGTAGAGCGGATCTGGAAAGGGGGAGGATAGAGGAAACATCTTCATGTAATCTCTGACTGTTATCAGATTACTGACTCCTAAAACATCCGTACAAATTGCTTCTTTAATAGAATATTAAAATCCTTGTTGTCATTATTTGTCTACACTGTGATATGTGTAACCTAGTAATGCTGTAATTTACTTCACTTACACTATATTCATATTAGGTATAGAACCTGAGCCCCAATTTATTGCAGAGTAAATAAAACTGAAAATGTGAAGAGAAAAATAATTAGTAATGCAATACATAAAGTACTTAGCTTCAGTAATCAGCAGCTGAAATGATTGAAAAAAATATCTTCAAATCCAACCTATAATCCTAAAATATTCATCCAGAGGAAGGCAGAAACCCCTGTGAGGCAGATACTCACTGTCCCATACATTATATATTGAGAAAAAAATTATATGTAACTCCAAAAATGTCAATCAGAATAATCCCTGGATCTGCAGAAATCTATAATCCATAGCGTGGAATAATACGCTCCTCAACATTAAATTTCAAAAAACAAATGTTGCGGAATTATTGAACTCACAGGATCGATAGATCAACATCTCCATTTATTCAGCATTGAGTATGGGCGCCACAAGCAGAAATACAATGAGGTTAATAGCTGTCTAAAGAATATTGGTCCACACTGTATGCACTTGAGCATGCAAATCATCAAGATCTGTTTTTTTACAATTGCTGACAAATGACGTCCCAGATGGGCTTGAAAGGAGACAAGTCTGGAGACACTGCAGCCCATGGTAGCACATTTAGGCCAAACAGGCTGCTCAAAGTTGTACAAGCAACCTGTGGTTTGGCCTTGTCATATTGTAATGAAGACTAGAGGTGTCCAACTACCATTTATTATGCCACACTGCACCATAATTTTAGGAGTAGTACCAGTGTGTCATTCTCTTGTGAAGGCCTCTTCATGGTGTTGCCCACGTGATCTCATTAGATTTGAAGAGTGGCTCGTAGCTGTTCTGTGCTGCAGATGAAATTAGAAGTCACATATGAAGCCTAAGGTGTCAGTGTCTACACAAGCCATTAAAAGTTTGAATTACATTGGTCTACAAGCTAGATGTCCATCTACTGGTATTCCATTGACCGCATGCCACTGATTTCTAAGGCTATCATGGTGCAGCGCAAGATGGCAATGGAGGCTGGAATGGAGGTCTATGCTCTTCAGCAATGAGTCCTTCTTGTATCTTGGATGTAATGACAGGATGTTGGCAATGGCATGAAGAGGCATTGTAAGTAGCCTGTGTCATGGCGGTAACCCACACACCTTCTCAGTGCTGCCCTATTCACCATGGTCACTGCTCTGCTTCTCCTCGTGTCAGGCTGTCATGCTGAGTATGCCTTTTGCAGCAATCCTCAGCACTGCTGCATATTTCTGCTGTTTACAACTGGCTATAGAGTGGCACGACCAGTCTCTGCATGAATTTAACACTGCTGTGCCTTGCATAAATTAGGTTCCCTGGCCTATTTTTTGCAAGGGTATATTTGAGGTAGCTCCTCCCATCATTCCTTACTTGAGCATTGATTACTGGTTCCTAGTTTGTTCGTCTGCTAGTGTCCTGCGCTTGTTTGTATTGTTACTCCCGTTATTGACCCGGCTTGTTTACCTGTCCTGTCTGACCTCGGCTACATGTATTGAACCTGTGCTGCCTGCTCTGCCCTCAGATTGTCTGACCACATTTTTGCCTTCACCTTCCTATACATCTTACCCATGTCTCTTGACTCTCCAGTCAGCTGCTGCACACATGGAGACTGCCCTGAAGTGGGTACCTGGTGACTATTGGTGGCCAAGCCTATCCTCAACATCAGAGGCTCTAGTGTATACCCTGTAGTCACTTAGTCATGCCCCTCTAGGGTAAGCCCGGCCTGTGACGCACTGGGTCCACATCCATAAGCGTCACAGCTTGCATGGCCTAAACGTGCTAACAATGCATGTAGTGTCTCAGGATATGTCTCGTTCAACTATGTGTGGCTTGACTAGAGACTTATGTAAAGTCAAGGCTATGTTCTTGTCATGAGCATTTATTCCTCTTAAGATTTTATGTGCCTTGGCAGAATAAAAGCTTAGTAAATGGTAGATTCTAAAACTTGTCTCCTTACAAAGGTATATTGTATTATTATTATTATTATTATACATTTATATAGCGCCATTTATTCCATGGCGCTTTACATATGAAAAGGGAAAAATATAGACAGATACAATAAACATGTGCTAGACAAGGGACACACAAGTACAGAAGGAGAGAGGACCCTGCCCTCGAGGGCTCACAGTCTACAGGGATGGGTGAGAATACACTAGGAGAGGGTAGAGAGGGTATTGTAATATGGTATCACTGTTAAAAATGCTTTTAAGTGTGAATATGCTGGAGTAATGCTTAGGTCTGACTGTATTACATTATTTATGCCATTTATGCCAACAGAGTTTGTGCCTTCTCTTGTGTATGGAGTGGGAACTGGCAAATTGTTGTTTAAGTGGTGTCAATATTCCCATGTTGCAGGAGAAAGGAGGTGTCAATCAGAGGTGGCCATTGCCTGTGGCATTCGTTTGATAAAGGAACTTGGGATTCAGAAGTTGAATTTGAGGTTAATTTATATTAGCTTGTTGCAATAGGGCAATACAACTGACAGCAGCACAGGCTGGCCTGGTCAAAGCTCAGACTAAGGCCCCTATCACACGTACTGAAAATACCGCTCAGCCCAGTATGTTCTGGATGGCGTGGTGAGCTGCCGCTCACCACACCATCTGGATGTAGCTGAAAAGGCTACATAAATAGGGTTTTATCCAAGGAAGATAAAGGTGTTTAAATAAGGTTATACTAACCTGTATACACAACTGTAAGGATTCCGTATTTTCTATTGAGCCTGTTTGCCCTTGTCCAAGATGGAGTCTTGTACCTCGCCCTGTCCTGGAACTTCCTGTCTGTCCTGCTATTTAAGTCCGGCTCAGGAGATCCTCCGTATTTTGTTGCCCCTGGCTTCTGAGCTTCCTAGGGGTCTGTTTCTGGAGTTCCTGCTGCTGCTCGTTATTCAGTGCTCTGCCTCTCAACTTACAGCTGCCTTCAGCCCTCTGTGCGGCTTCCTGATCTTGGCCGGTGATACTTATTGTCCAGACTTCTAGTGTGGAGCTAGTCATCTTTGGAACTGCTGTGGTCAGTAAGAGATTCTGACATTGTTATCACTTCTTGGACTGTGTTCTGTGTGGGCTGCTGTGCTGGACTTGAGCGGGACTTTTCAGCCCTAAAGGTACATTAAGTAACCTTCTCCTGTTAATGCTCCACCTTTATATTGCTGGACTTCTACGTTAAGTGCTGTGCGCACTCTTGCTCATATTATTGCTGGACTCCTATGTTGAGTGCTGTGCGCACTCTTGCTCATACTATTGCTAGATTTCTACATTAAGTGCCTTATGTACTCTTGCTTCATGCTACTGCTGGACTTGTGCGTATTAGCGGTCGTGCCCCGCTATTCAGTTTGCTGTTCATTCCTATATTGTGCTGTGCACTTTGTTACTATTGCAGGAAGATTTCTGTTAGATTTGGTTTAATTTCTTATTTTGTTAAATACACTTGTTTGCCTCAGCTTTGGTCTCAGTTTCGTTTTATCCCACGCAATTAGATTCCATAGTACCCACATAATTGTTACAACAACATTTCAATCACTTATACATCCAGCTGCTGCAGGTCCTACTGGTCATCAGACCAGAAAACACAGATAATGAGGATATGCAGATAATCTGCACTGCTGGTGTCCCATATAATAAATCCAAAACCAGACCGAAAGTCCATGCATTTTTTCGTTATTTAGTCAATGGGTTTCGAAGTACTACAGACTTATTCATCAGAACAAGAAAAGCTTTTCTTGTTCTGATGAAGACGTCCATAGTACTTTAAAACGTATTGACTAAATTGAGAAAAACGTATGTACTTTTGGTTTGGATTTGGATTTATTATATGGGATACCAGCAGCGCAGATTAAGTGCAGATCCTCCTTTTCTGCATTATGGATTATCGTCAGAAAGGTGAGTATAACTTTGCTTTTTTATTTTTATTTATTGGTGAATAAATGGGTAAAAGAGGGTCTGGAAGTATTTATTTCAATGAAAGGACTTTACTCTGTGTCTTAAATTTGACTATGGGGTTAGTAACTGGGGTGTCTTACAGACGCCTCTCCATTACTAAAAAAAATGAAAGCAAAAACAGCACTCATCTCTCCTTAAAAAATATGATGTCCATTATTTCATGTGGAAGGAAGTGAAGAAGGAAAACAGCAGTTTTGCGCCTATCCCAGCACTTCCGTGGACAGTCTCACCACATGAAACTAAAATACATCATATTTTTCATTATACTATGTCCCATTTTACATGCACCACCATTCCTATCATTTGCACAAACATTAACTGGCTGATGCGCTTTTTCTTGCATCTTTTGTTTATATCTCTCCATTACTAACACTAGGCTTGATGTCAGTGGACATAAAACAGCTGCCATCAACCCCACAACTATTACCTCATTTGTCACCACACCAGGGCAAGTGGGAAGAGCTGAGGCTAAGTGCCAGAATTGGCACATCTAATGGATGTACTGTTTCTGGGGAAGCTGAGGGCTGATGTTCTTAGTCTGGTAAGGGCCAATATCCATGGCCCTGTCCCAGCCTATTAATATCATCTGTTTAATCTTTGCTGGTTAATAAATATAGGGGGTATCCCCTATAATAACCGGTTAAGGCTTTGCAAACACCTGTGAGCTGTTATTTATACCACCATTTTTTTTTCTTCTAAATTTATTTAATACATGATATACACACAGCAAATGCTGACTCTAACTCCCATCAGTGTTGCCTGGTATCGCTGATCGAAGGGAGACCAAGAGGAAATGATGAGTTTAATTCAGTACCCAGCGTCTGGGAACAGTGATAACTGTACTGTTTTTTCCCACGCACCAGTATCAATGGTAACCTTAACGGTGTCACTGCAAATCACACGCAGTCACGTTCTCACACTCAGCTCAATGTGTTCTGGCTGGAGTGGAGAGTGGTGGCCTCATTGATGTGACTGCTCCCCAAAGCATCTGGATCGTTGTGGGACATGGCCACAAATAGATTATCGGCGGAAAGGTGAGTAAAACTTTATTGTTTTTTTTTATGTTTTTTTCTTAAATAAATGGGTAAAAGAGGGTCTGGGAGTTTATACTTACTTTTCTCTGTATGTGTCTTTATTACATTTGAAAAATGGAGTTAGAAATAGGGGTGTCTTATAGGCATCTCTCCATTATTAACCCGTGGGCTTGATGTTAGTGGCCATAAAACAGCTGAAATCAACCCCAGCTGTTGGCTTTCCCTCAACTAGTTCTAAAAATTACAGAGGACCCAACGCTGTTTTATTTTAAAATTATTTATTTAATATGCGCTAGATAGCGGCCGCTGACTACAACTTTCATCAGACTCACCTGTTCTCGCTGATCATAGGGAGACCAGGCAACCCTGATGAGAGCTGCATTCAGCACCCGGCGCCTGGGAACAGCATTAACTGTACTGCTTTTCCAAGGCACCGATACATGTCACACTGATGACACACAATGTAATTTGTGTGTCATCAGCGTGCAGAGTGCATTTTGTCCGTGCTGCGTTTAGAAAAAGAACATATCTGCAGAATTTTCACAGTGACACATGGTCCGTGTAAAAAACCTGAGATGTGTGCACCAACCTCGAATACTATGGGTGTGTGCATGTCCGTATTTGTGGTCCTTAAAAAACAGACAGCATATGGACATAAAAAATTGTGTGAAGGGTGAATTGGGGTTGTAAATATATGCAATGCCAAATGCTAGGTGCACTGGAGCAGAAAAGTACCAGCACTCTGGTAACTCAATAACTTTAGAGTTTAAACCTCCTCTGGCACTATTATCTGCACATAACTGTGCATCGGAAGGTTATTTACTTTAGTTTCCTTGGCGGAATACAAGCCCTACATTGAATGGCCCAATGCCAAGAGATGAATGGAGTGGTGTAAAGCACACAACTACTGGACTCTGGAGCAGTGGAAACATGTTGTGTGGAGTGACTAATCACGCTTTTTAAACTGGCAGTCTGATGGAGGTGTCTGGGTTTGGTGACTTCTAGAAGAATATTACCTGCTTGACTGCATTGTGCCAACTGTGTAGTTTGGTGGCGGAGGGATAATACTATAGAGTTGTTTGTCAGGGGTTGGTCTAGGAACATTAATTCCAGTGAAGGGAAATCTTAATGATTCAATGTAACAAGACATTTTGAACAGCTGTACGCTTACAACTTTTAGCGACTATTTAGTGGAAGGCTGCAGTGCATAAAGCAAAAGCACAGTTAAGTCACCTCTATCCCATTGAACATCTTTGGGATGAGCCTGGTCATTGTGTGTGGGGGGAATTTTTGTCTATGCGTCCAGAAGAACAATTGCAAGGTCAGACACTGGTGTTGAAAAATCAACATCAGTGTCTTGCCTTAGAAATGTTCGTCTGAATGAATGGACAAAAATTCCACCAAGTAACCTCCAAAATTTTGTAGCTAGCCTTTCCAGAGATTGGAAATTGTTTTAGCTGCAAAGGGGAAACCAATGCCATATTCCACATTTTTTATGATGTGGCCATAACGTTCACTGATTCTGTCCCAGTTGTACTACTAGTAATGTGCTAAGTGGTGCGTCAATCAAATACATTTAACAAAAGCTCATATACAATGCTACGTCTACAATCCAGGTACGAAATCTGCAGTATATCTGCCCCATGTAAATATGCACCCTGAACATGATTGTCTTGTATTAACAGGAAATATTTTACAAAAAAAAATCCTTGAAGGCACAAAGGGTCACAAAATATTTGTGACAAAACTACTTTGCAATTATGTAAGGATCTGCTCTATTATGTTAATTTGAATTAAATTGAAAATCACTATAATTAGATTTCCTGATCTTCTCCAGACAACACCCAGGGTAAGAACAGGAGTTCCCTACCAAGTGTAATTTATTGCATTCACTAGTCTTTATTTCTGAATCATAGATCTTATATGATGAAAGTAAGAGTAGTGAAAATGTATAGAATCTGTATTTAAATAATTAGCCGTACAGAGCAGAATGAGTCACTTGAAAGCTTCTCCGAACTTCTACTTTACATTGCCAATAAGAACAGATTATTTCCATATCATTATAATTATATTTTTGTTTGTCCTGTGTATTTCCGGTAATTAAAATGAAAGAGAAGGTGTTGACAAGGACTATTCTGAGCAGTTCATTGCCACCTAATAATATCATGGGTTTCCGCCTATAAGGATGAAAGCCAAAATATACAAGTTCTCTTCTATATTTGTATAGTAAAGGTTATGCTGTTTATATAAGCTTGATGATAAAAAGGCTATTCTCAATTAAATTTGAAAAGAAATACTTAGGACATGACTTTGTACAATTTAAGCTGCATGGATTATGGCTACAGAACATTATAGAAAAATCTCAAACTACCAGAAGGTGGGGTCTAGTGATGAGTGAGCGTACTCTGATATCTTGTAATCCGAGCATGCTCGGGTGTTATCCAAGTATCTAGGGCGTGCTCGAATGATATGTTCAATTCCCCACGGCTGCATGTTTCATGGCTGTTAAGCCACAACACATGCAGGGATTGCCTAACAAACAGTGTTGCGGCTGTCTAACAGCCGCGAATCATGCAGCCGCAAGGAATAGAACATATTATCTGAGCATCCCGAGATTCTCGGATAACAACCGAGCATGCTCGGATAACACGATATTCACTAGTAGGGACAGTTTATATAATGATGGCCATTCAAAAATCTTTGAGAACTTCTAAAACTGGACATTTAGGTTGGAAGGTCTAATGACGTCTAAGCCTCAGCTTCCTCCTAGAAGCTATTACATTTACTCATAGAATTTCCTGATATTTTATACAACCTATCTTACCCTCCAGATGCATCAGTTTTCCAGTGCTAGTGGAAGTACAGCAACTCCAGAACATCACTGAGCCACCACCATGCTTCACTGTAGTCATCACCGAGCCATCACCATACTTTACTGTAGTCATTACCGAGCCACCACCATGCTTCACTGTAGTCATCACTGAGCCACCACCATGCTTCACTGTGGTCATCAAAGTTATCACCATGCTTCACTATAGTCATCACTTAACCACCACCATACTTCACTGTAGTCATCACCAAGTCTTCGACATGTTTCACTGCAGTCATCATTGATCCTACCGCCATGCTTTACTTTAGTCATCACTTAGTCATCACCATGCTTCACTGTAGTCATCACCAAGTCTTTGCCATGTTTCACTGTAGTCATTATTGAGCCACCACCATGCTCTACTGTAGTCATCACCAAGTTATTGCTATGCTTCACTGTAAGCAGGGTGTTCTTTTCAGGATATGCTTCATTCTTCTTTCTTCAGACATACCGCAGATGCATAGGCCCAAAACGCTTCAGTTTTATTTAATCTCGCCACAGAATAGAAACTTCTTTGGATGATTTACATGGTTTTGAGGATATTAGAGACAATTTTCCTCATGCTTTTGGGTCAATAGGGGTGTATCTCTTAACATACTGTCACACTAAGCGATTGCACCAGCGATCATGACAAGGACACGACCTGGCGAGATCGTTGGTGTGATCGCTATATGGTCGCTAGTTAGCTTCCAAGCAGGAAGATCTCATAAACGACACATCAGCGATCAGTGATCTGTATAACGACCTCGGCGGTCGTTGGGACCTGTCACACAGCATGTATTGTTAAAGATCCTGACCTCGATAGGCGTGATTGAGCGCAACCTTTTCCACGCTCCTCAGCACAGATTGGTGGTCACTGTATGTCATATGTCACAGCTCTCGCTTAGTGATTGGACGTCCGTGTCATAAAAGACGACGCAAGTGGTTCAAACGAATTTCCAGCATCGTTCCATACTGTGTCCTGCTAGTCTTCTGCTTTGCAGCTACTGCGATCCAGTCTGTGCCGCTATTGCGCTTGCCCCGGATTCATTATTTCAGGATCCTAAAAACGTCTTGTATAAATGGCAAAGATGAAGCGCTGTAGCGACTCTGACAGGATCGCAAAACCCCACACATGATAGTATCCTCACAACAACGCACAAAGGACTAGATGTTGTGGCCACCAATCTGAGCTGAGGGGCGTTAAAACCTAGTCCCGCCTGCGCCGCTGACATGAGTCGCCAACGAGGTCGCTCGTCGTTCATAAAGGGTGTCAAACTCAGCGATTCAGGCTCACCAGCGGGACGCCAACAATCAAAAAACGGCCCAGAACGTTCGTGCACGATTAACGACATCGCAGCAGGGTCCACATCGCTGCTAAGGGTGCTGCGACACCAGAAACACGTTGATAACGCATTTTTTTGCTGCTATCTATGCTGATACTTTTATCCTCTATGCTTGATATATCAAGTGAATAAAGATCTACTTTTTCACTTTGTCGTGGAGCTGGATTTTTTCTTCATTTTGCCACATTGCTGCTACATGTCACACACAGCGACGTCGCTGACGATGTCGCTGCTGCGTCATAAAATCGCTGTCGCTTAAGCGATATCGGTAGTGATCTCGTCTAGTGTGACAGTACTTTTAGATGCCCATACGGAATAGTTAAGTTGGCCAAACCAGTTTAGCTGATTGTTTGGCTGGCAGCTCTCTCTTGACTGCTCAGTACACATGAGCATTTGCTTAGCCTAGCATTCCTATGTTCACTATGAGAGAGCTGACATGAGACTTCTCTGGTAGTGGCTTATCTCCTTGAGACAATAAGAATCGGTAGTTCAAAATCGAACAAGCTGAATTGTTTTCTCAGCTGTTAGGGAAGAGTTAGGAGGTCCCCATACACATTAAAATGTTCACCGATCCTGTACCGGAGTCTTTAGACCTTGGACATGATCTTTGGTATTTAACATTTGCCTTCCTGTGCAAACTTAGCTCTTTTGCAGTCACTTGGGGGTTTTTGACTATGAGCCTCCTCAGGAACCTGGTGGCAGCTGGTGATAGTTAACTGTTTCTGCCATGTCCAGGTAGTGTAGCCAATGTTCCTTTATCCTTTAAACTTTCAAATTATGCTTCCAACTGTACCTCTAAGAACCTTCAATGCCTTTGCCATACTAATATATGGCCATGCAGGTCACAAAAAGTTGAATAAAATGATACCTTGATATCTGCGATCCAACGTATTATTCCAGAGAAATCCACATTTTTCTTATATGCAAATTAACTGTTAAAAATCTATGGCATGGTTGAGCAATTTTGATTTCAGCTGTACATTGTATACTGTAACACTGGTATCCTCTTATGTATCAAAGCCATAAGCAACTGCATGCCCTAAACTTTATATTCCCAGGCCTTTGAAAATGCACACAGTGATGTCACTCAACAAGAAAAGGTAAGGCAGTGATGTCACACACGTAATTAGCGATTAACCCCTTAGTGTGCTATCACTATTTGAAGCAGATTTGGCAGCTAAGCCTACTCTGTACTGCTCCGGTGCTGGCTTCATTACATGAACAGCTGTTATGTTGCATAAAGCACCACTCCAGTGGTTTTTTTTATTGCTGAGCTGGAGTGGTGCTGTTAACTAAAGTCCTTGAACATAGGATTATACTCACCACATTCTGTCTTCAGCTCTTCTCGGCGCTGCTCTAGTCCCTATCCATCTTGTGACCGCAACTTCTGACTGACTGGGAGCTGAAAGTAACAGTCACACGCTCTCAGTTTAAGTCTATGGCAGCTTCATTCTGTCATTGTTCTAGCTCTCATAGACTTAAACTGAGTTATGACTTCTGTCTCACCCAGCAAACACTGGAGCAATCGGCAGGTCACAAACTGCTGGTGACCGACCAGAGTGGTGCGGATAAAAGATGAAGATGGCGGTTGGTAAATATAAGAGTAGGGCCAGGGACCTTACATTACTACCAGTCTACCACCATTCTAGTGCTGCAATAAAATAAAAACAATGGAGTTGTGCTCTAAGGAGTGAAAGTGAAGTAAAAGCACTGGATAACAGTCATAGTGATGGCATGATGCAAAGAGCGATCATAATCATACTACTACTACTACTACTAATACTTTTTCCAGTGTCTCAGGGCATCAGAAACCCTCTTTTTCTGAGTTCAAAAGTTCAGGACGGATCCAGCAAAACACCGGATCCGTTGCATCAGTTTTTTTATTTCAGCGCCGGATCCGTCCCTTCAGGTGTTCAACGGATCATGCCTGATACAAAAAGACAGATGTGTGAAAGAGGCCTTAGTATAGGTTTATTACACACTGTGATTACAGAGCATATGGATATGGTGCACAGTAATGTCACAGAACAGGGATAATAAGCATAATGATGTCACAGCGTATGGCTAAGGGCCACAATGATGACAGCACCGGAATCTTAAACACATACTATAAGGATAATGCACACCGTGATGTCACAGTACAGGAACAGGGTCATGGTACTGGGTAAGACATGCACCACAATGTGGACAGTTTTCTCACAGTACAGGAATAATAAGTAGTGATGTCACAGTGCAGAAACTAAACATCAGGGTCACATATCATACTCCATTCAGGCAGAAGACATATGGACAGCACGGTGGCTCAGTGGTTAGCACTGTTGCTTTGCAGCGCTGGGGTCCTGGGTTCAAATTCTACTAAAAACAACATCTGCAAGGAGTTTGTATGTTCTCCCCGTGTTTGTGTGGGTTTCTTCCGGGTTCTCTGCTTTCCTCCACACTCCAAAGACAGACTGATAGGGCATTTAGACTGTGAGCCCCAATGAGGCCAGTGCTGATAATGTCTGTAAAGTGCTGTGGAATTAATGGCACTATATAAGCAAAGCATAATAAAGAATGCTAGTACTTTCAGGGCTGGATGCCATGGCCACAGTTTTTAGATAAAGGTCTACGGCAGCAAACTGTACCTTTTCCCTGGCCTAGCCATGCCTTTAGTCTGCAGAAAAAAATTAACTAAATTAAACTGCAGACAAATTCTAATGAAAACAACAGCAGACATTTTCACTTGATGTAGTACGTGATCAGAGAAGAAGAGAACTTGCAGCTCTAAAATGTTGCATGTAGTAAGTAGATTTTAAGAGTTAAAAATTAGAGTGCTCTCTGGTATACAGAGGTCCCTAAACTACAGTACATAATGTACACTACTTAGTCTGCAAATTATTGTACATCCCTTTATCTGATAGAGCTATATAAGGCAATAAGCAGAATTTGCTTGTAAATTATCCCATATATGTTAATTATACTGTGTGTGGTCAGTATTTCTTATAAAGGTTAATTTCACCCTCGTCCCTGGCACTTATAGTCAGGTCATGCAGTAAATCTTTCCCTGACTCATCTCCTTTCAATATCACCTTTACAACACTCACGTGTTTTGCCATTTACAGCTTTACCCTGGTGTCTGCTTTTAGTAGGGAGGATTTTTTACTAGATCAGGAGGTGGAGAAAGGTGTGGATGGATAATGCCACCTAGGCTCTTATGAAAAATGAATTTTGCTGACACAAGCTTTATTAAAATAGGAACATACAATCATGGCATGTTCCATGATAAGACATATTATTTAGGCAAACTACCCTACAAGCTTTACTCAACGGATACCATAGGGGGGCACACTGCTCAATAATATGGAACCATAAAGACATCATATGCCACCATTCAGAATTTGTGTACTTGACAGAAGCCATTACAACTGCAAAAATCAGTGGTGGTGAGCCTTTATAAGAATGGGCAGGATGTTGTAATTTCCTATAGAGTGGAAAATTTATGCAGAAGCATGCCAGCCTGACAAATAGTGGTAGCCACTGTTTAGTGAATGAGGTCCCCAGCATATATGTTTAATGCAGTATACAAATGCAAGTAGCCTCTTCAGAGAAGAAGGGGACATGATGAACTCTAGTGTCACCTACTGGAAGTAGAAATCCTTTAAGTCAATATTAACCTTTTAAATGGCTTTGCCACAAGACTTAAGGCTGGGTCTCACATAGCGATACACCAGCGATCCCGACAACGATCAGGATCGCTGGTGTATCGCTATATTATCGCTGCTGAGCTGCCAAACAGGCAGCTCAGGCAGCGATCAGCACAAGGACACTGCGGGTAAACATTGCTAGTTACCCGCAGTGTACCTTGGATACCAGCGCCCTGATGCAGGGAGCTGGTAACCAAGGTACACATCGGGTTTCCAGGCGCTGCGCGGTGCCTGGAAACCCGCTGTGTACCTTGGTTACCAGCTCCCTGCATTAGGGCGCTGGTATCCAAGGTACACTGCGGGTTTCTAGGCAAAGCCCCGCGCTGTGTACCTTGGTTACCAGCGGATCGCTGGTCTCCCGCCTGTCACACGCAGCGATGCGTGCCTATCAGCGGGAGACCAGCGATCAAAAAAATGTCCAGACATTTCAGCGACGATCAGCGATACCCGGCAGGGGGGCTGATCGTCGCTGAATGTCACACACAGCGATATCGCTGGTGAGCTCGCTGCTGCGTCACAAAACTAGTGACTCAGCAGCGATCTCGCTAGCGATATCGCTATGTGAGACGGGAGCTTTAGGATAAAAGCCAAACCAGAATCTCAATTTGCAGACACGTGTTTCAAAGTGTTTGCTCCTCATCAGTGCAAAATGAGATAACTGATTTGGCTTGTTGAGAAGCCTCTGACAGGATTTCTAAGGGGTAAAGTTTCTCCTTTTGGAGAGCGCCAAGTCTGCATAATGAAACTTATAAGCCTCTAGGAATTTAGATATGCAAATAGACTCTTTAGAGAGGAAGACAGCAAGAAATCTAGTGCCACCTATTGGAAGTAGCATTCTTTAAAATTCAAATTCCTTAAAGGTTTTTGCCACAAAACTTAATATAAAAAGTAAAACCAAAAACTTAATTTGCAAATATGTGTTTCAGGGTGTTTGCCTCACATCAGTGCAAAGCAGGAGAATTGATTTGGCTGAGTGAGAAGCATTGGACAGAGGGTCTGAGGGGTAAAGTTTCTCCTTGCGGAGAAACTTTAAAGGGAACCTGTCCCCAGTTTTGTGACATAGAAGCTAAAAATATCACCTTATTCAGCATCTGCTAAATCCTGATATAACCCCTGACGTCCCATGTATACTCCGAAAAACCTTTTTAATTTCTCCCGCACTGTATGGTAATCTTCTCAGTCCGGTCTGATGAGCGTGGTTTTGGGCCTCTGCGTCACTCACATCGGCTGTTGATCGACGTCCTACTTCATGGATGACGCCTCTTGCGCTGTACGACATCTCGCGACTGCTCAGAAATATTGCGTTTCACACCTTTGCAGTATGCTTAACCCAGCAGCAGGCAAAGCCAAAAAACAGAAGTGTCATGCGCCGACACGTACTCCCGACTCATGTACCGGAACTATGTTTGCCAGCGCATGCGCACTTCTGTTTTTTGACTTTGCCTGCAGTTAGGCAAAGCATACTGCGCAGGCTCAAAACGCAATATTTCTGAGCAGGCGTGATATGTTGCATGGCGATGTGGATCGTTATCCATGTTAGGAGGACGGCGAGCAGAAGCCGGGGGGAGGGATGCAGAGACCCGAAACCATGCCCATCGGACAGGACTGAGAAGATTACCATACAGAGCAGGAGAAATTAAAAAGGTTTTTCAGGAGTGTACAAGGAGAGTCAGGGGGAAATATAAGGATTTAGGGAATGCAGCGCAGACGCTGAATAAAGTGATATTTTTAGCTGCTATGTCACAAAACTGGTGACAGGTTCACTTTAAATGGAAGTGTACAAATATAGTATGCACTTGGTCTTATGTGGAAGATGTTAATGCAAAACCCATCTAATAACTAGAACTAACAGCATCATATAGTCATTAGACCTGTGTGCTTAGTATTCACAGCAGTAATATGACCACAGAAACAAATGATGACGCATGTATTGAGCTGAGGTTAAGTTGATTGCTTAAAAAAATCAACAGAAAATTTAATCTATTCGCGACAAAAATGCAATGTCAATATGCTTCAAAATTCTATGTTATTTACCTTAAATGATTTACTTCAGGCATAATCTATGCATTTCCCTGAGTATAAATTACATTTAATAATGACATACTGATGATTGAACCTGAAATCACTGTGATGTGTATAAATGGAAATGCTAGGAAGACAAACAGTATAAGAAAAGGGGGCAGAAAAGCGCTTTATGTGCTTCCACTCCTTCTCCCCTGGGTGGTATGGAGTCTATTTTGTTGGTGGTTTATTCTTCTTGTCTCTTCCTTTCTCTGTTCCCTGTTGGCACCTAAATAATTGGAAGATAGGGTGAAGCTCAGAAGCTCGCTGGGTCGCTGGTTCTGACTAGTTTAAGTCCCACCTGGGCGTCTCCCATGTTTCATAGGCAAAGTGCTTGTGTTATCATCCTCAGAGACAGCACAGTTCAGGCCAGCAGCACGACTATACTGCAGGGCCAAACTGCCAATCTTCAGGGCGCATACCGGGAAGCCAGGGCCTGGGAGCGGTGTGCTCCTGAAAATTCACTTAAGTAAACTGTTTTAATAAAAGACTGTTCCCATTTATTATTGTGTTGGATCTCATGATTTAATTTTAGATTAAAGTTATTATATGTTTAACGGTGATGACTGCAACACCATATTTTCCAATTCATTAGGTGCCAACATTAGCATCAAGTCGGTTAGTGTTCATTTTATTAGAGAAATTATTAGCTTAAGAGACGGAAAGGAAGGAGATAAAGACGTACAGGTAAGAGCATTGTAGGGGTATGACAGAATATGCGCCACTGAGAGCACCGAAAGAGCACCAACTAAGCACGAGAGAGCACTGAACTAGCAGATCCACAAGCAAATATTAGAGAAAGTCAATCTTGAAAATTGAAGAAAACTTACAGAAATTGGCAAAAACAACACAGTACAATTTGAACCACTCCTGTACAAAAATTTTCTTTGTTTTCTAGCTTTTATAGACTTAACTCCAAAAATGACATGGCTACCTCTTTATTTGCCATCAGTCAGCGTAATAATTAATTTAATTAATAGCTGACCTCATCGTACTTTTCCAGCAAAGAAAGTCTATGTAATTGAACTGATGAGGGACATATTGCCTCTATACTATAGGGTGTATGTCTGTATCACTGCCTATCTTTAGATATTTGTTGTTCCCATTCCAGGATGATCTCATTCAGAATTGTGTCACTGATATCATCATAATCTCTTCCCTGGGTGGATACAGCTTATTAGTATGCTTATTTCATAGTTCATTTTCAACGCAGATTACATTGTCTCTTCTAATGAAATGCAGAAGGTGAAAGCCTTGTGTTTACTTATATGGCAATACCTTCTTCCCGACTGATGAGGTCAGGGACATGTAATGAAGGGTAAAAAGAGAACACCTTGCTAATAATAATATACATACACGATGCATCATCATCACACTGTGATTAATGAAAACATGGACTCCAATATTACGGCAAACATTAAAAATGTAAGGTACTTAGTGTTTTTTTAATCAAAGAGCGCAAAAGCCATCAAACCACATGAAGGTGGATGATCCTAACCACTATATGTCATACCTGTGTATGTGCCAAGCCAGCCTCATGTGAATGAGGAGTGAAAAGAATAACAGGCATAGCTCTCAATTAAAATCTTGTATGGGAAAGATGTGTGGGTAAGGGTACTGAGTCCAGGAGAGTTCACACCCCCTGATATGTACTACCCAAAAAGGAAAAATAGGGTTTTCACACCTTTAGTATTAAACCAATGCACAGATGCACAATTGCGCCAATATACAAACATATACACACAGACGATGCGTCAGCACACTGAGACTAATTAATACATGAACTCCAATATTGCTACAAACATTAAAAACGTAAGGTATTAATCATTAGACCAAAATGGTATTTTTTTACAGAGAATGTGTGGTTGGCTCTTTAAAGTCTATAGCCATCCATAGCCGCCTCACGCCACCACCAGAGCTGCCACCTCACCACCACCACCAGAGCTGCCGCACCCCGACCTTCTGTCCCTTCCTCATTATCCAGTAGAATGTAAGTCCGCAAGGACAGGGTCCTCTCCCTCTGTACCAGTCTGTCATTGTAAATTTGTTTACTGTAAACTATATCTATAACTTTGTATGTAACTCCTTCTCATGTACAGCACCATGGAATTAATGGTGCTATACAAATAAATGATAATAATAATAATAATAATAATCCATGTGGCCTTCAGGACAGCATGAGAAAGATAACTGGAGATAAAGTGGCAGTGGTATAGAAGGCAGGCGATTAAAAAGCTGCTCATCCTAGTAGATGGAAGGTCACAGCCGTGATTCTCCACTGATTTGACATATTTTATGGATATTTTAGCTATCATGGGAGGATATAAATATTTCAATGGCCACAAAAAGGACAGAGCTTAGCAAAATCGTACCTAAAAGTTGTCATTTGGAAGAGTTTGGTAGGTATGTATACAGCATTGTGTTTGTGAATTGGTAACACCAGTCACAATTTTGTCTATTGGTGTGTCTGAAAGCAGTGAGTGACAGTTCAGCTATCCAATCTAGGACAGGGGTGTGCTGAGCCATCAGTGTGTTGAGTGAGAGTTGAGCCATACAATCACGGCAGGGGCATCTCATATGTCTGCTATTCAAGTGATTACCTGGCTATTTAGCTGGCTTTCTGCCTCCAATTAGTGTTAGACGTAGCTTAGCTCAAGTGGTGTGCGCTTGCTCTGTACTCTGTGTTCCTGTATTTGCTATTTTGTTGCCTTTGACCATTTGTTTGCCTTGCCCTTTTATCTTGATCCTCTACCTTCTGACTTTGAACTGTGACCTCACTACCCCTTTGCCTTACCCCTTTGTTTATGATGAACCCTCTTGTATCTGACCTCAGACCTCTTGACTACCCAGCCTCACGGCTTGTCCATGAGTAGTGACTAGCGTCACAGCGCCAACATGTCTGGAGCCCACTCTGGTGTCCAATCCACAGAACCTGATATCACAGTTTTATCATGATCAATGTATATCTTAATGGATACTTCATTATAAACATTCAAAACAATAAGTTAATGACTTCTTTACTGGATTCCAATTGTGAAAATTGTAAAATGACTAATAATGTGTACTAATGACTTGTATTTATTTAGCACCCATGAGGCACCACATCTTGTTTAGGTTTGCTTTACTTTGAGTATAACCGTGTCTGTAAGCTAAAGGGTGTAAAAGTTTTAACCAGTAATCTCAATACTCAATTCGTATTATAATTTGCACAGTATATTCCATTTACTCTACATTCCACATTAATACCATTCAAACTGTCAACTTTTCTTGCATCATTGTACCTGAATTTTTCATTTTTTTTCTCATTGTGCTCATAATAACTGAGATCACATTAATTTCATGCTCAGATACGTGTGATTCGCTGACTTATTCAAATTTATCTTACAAAGGCAGCTCAGCAGGGAAACTGATTTGACCTTAAGAAGACTGCAGGGAGCTGAAATGTTTAATTAATGTTGAAAGTGTGTATCATTATATTAAATAGATTGTAATTTTATATGTGCCCATAAGTGGTGTCGTGTTAATGTAGCTCCACAACATTACATTTGGCATCATGGTAAAACACATTAGACACATACAGTAGATATTTGATTTATTTTTTTTCTGAAAAAAAAAAACGCAAAAATTGAGCTTAACTTGAGTTGGTACACATGCAGCACATATAAGCATGTTCACATTGGCCATGAAACATGTAAACCTACAAAAGAAAAAGTGAGCAAAAACCCTGCTGTAACTAAGCTAAAAAAAGCAAAAAGTGCACTCAAAAATAGCATAAAAGCCATCCCACAGCGACAAGGGAACTCTGACGGGACAGTCCTACGCTGTCTAATATTAAAAACCTAGCTGTCTAATCTAACTGTCTAATATTAAAAACCTTACCATGAGTCAACCCTGACCCATGGTAAGGATTTTAATATTAGACAGTGTAGGACTGTCCCGTCAGAGTCACCTTGTCGCAGTGGGATGGCTTTTATGCTATTTTTGTTCAAAAACGGTATTACTAAAAACTCCGTGTTATTTGAGTGCACTTTTTGCTTTTTATTTACTTAGTTACAGCAGGGTTTTTGCTCACTTTTTGTTTTGTAGGTTTATATATTATTTTTCTTCTGCTAAGATGAATTATTATGAGCTCGCCATAAGGAAAACAATTCAAAAAGATAAACACATCTGGATACCTTCCGTTATTTTCGAAAAGTGGATTACTTTTTAAAGAAATATAACTTTTCCTGATCACTTATATAAATATTTTATTAATATGTGTCCCTATATTTATCATTTTTCTTACCAGCAATAGTTAAAAGTAAATTATTCCAGTTCACAGCAAATTCTCCTATTTACAGGGAATCTGTAGATAAGATTTCTTGGCGCCCCAAAGATATTTATATGCGAATGTAGCTCTTTCAAAGACAAGTTCAGCAATACCTTTATATGGCCAGTCCGCTCCCCCATTACTGAGAAATCGGCATTTGCATTGATATGCAAATAAGGCTGTTGGTCTAAAGCCTCTGTCACTCCAACTCTTTTCCCATTGCCGTCTTCTCCAGCATGAGTGACAGAATCTATGCTGTGTGATTTCAAGCAAAGGTGTACTGTAATGACAAAAGCTTCAGATCTACGATAACCATTTGCATTTCAATTTAATCACTAATTTCTTAGGAACAGAGGAACAGACTGGTCATTTAAAGGTTTTGCTGGACATGTCTTTGAAAGAGCAATATGCACATATATTGTAAATAACTTTGGGTGTAAAATCCTGCTGACAGATTCCCTTTCATTTTGTTTTTAGTTCACAAGAAGATATTTTGAGAGAGTATATAAAGTACACACACGCACTTCAATAGCGTGTATCTATCTATCTATCTATCTATCTATCTATCTATCTATCTATCTATCTATCTATCTATCTATCTATCTATCTATCTATCTATCTATCTATCTAATGATGTATCTATCTATCTATCTATCTATCTATCTATCTATCTATCTATCTATCTATCTATCTATCTATCTATCTATCTATCTATGTATTATCTATCTATCTATCTATCTATCTATCTATCTATCTATCTATCTATCTATCTATCTATCTATCCCATATCTCTGTATCTTTCTATATATCTATGTATCTATCTGCACATGTATGTATTTATATTATCAGTGTATATTTTTCTCTTCTTTTATTTACCATACACTTGTCCAAGGCCATATTGCACAAGAGGGAGAAACTCCTGACGGTACCACACTTACCGGGGTACCCCAGAAGGACTACTATGACTTAGCCTGTCAAGACACAAAGGAGTATATAAAACTGCAAACTTAAATTTTTGTGCACTGTCAGGGCGCAACGAGTCAACCGCCAGGCGTATCACCGTGGCCAGGGCCGGCTCCAGGTTTTTATGGGCCCCAGGCGAAAGAGCCTCAGTGGGCCCCTTTACCACAGACCACGATTCATGATGCACAGATACAGCAGAGAAATATAGGTACAGTACAATGCCAAATACTTCACTTCTTCCATTACATGAGTGATATCTATTGTAAATTGTACAATAGCTCAAAAACCGCCAAATCCTCACAGCGCACAGTACAGACTGGACAGTACAGTCCTCCATACAATATTATGGGCACCACATAGTCTCCCCCTCATCACCGATATAATACCCATGCAGGATGTCACCCCTATCCCCCATATAATGCTCCATACAGAATACTGGACCCAATATAATGCTCCATACAGGATACTGGTCCCCATATAATGCTCCATACAGGATACTGGTCCCATATAATGCTCCATACAAAATATGGAGCTCTCCTCTGCGCTATACTGCGTTCTGCACTGTTACGGCTCAGGAAAGGGCGCTGTGGAAGACTCCCCATTATCATCATGATTGTCTCCCATCATCATCATCGCCTCCCCTCATAATCATTGCCTCCCCCTCATAATTATTGCCTCCCCATCATCATCAATGCCTGCTCATCATCATCATGGCCTCCCATTATCATCAATGCCTGCCCATCATCATCATGGCCTCCCCATTATCATCAATGCCTGCCCATAATCATCATGGCCTCCCCATTATCATCAATGCCTGCCCATCATCATCATGGCCTCCCCATTATCATCAATGCCTGCCCATCATCATCATGGCCTCCCCATTATCATCAATGCCTGCCCATCATCACCATGGCCTCCCCATTATCATCAATGCCCACCCATCATCATCATGGCCTCCCCATCATCATCAATGCCTGCCCATCATCATCATGGCCTCCCCATTATCAATGCCTGCCCATCATCATCATGGCCTCCCCATTATCATCAATGCCTGCCCATCATCATCATCGCCTCCCCAATATCATCAATGCCTGCCCATCATCATCATGGCCTCCCCATTATCATCAATGCCTGCCCATCATCATCGCCTCCCCAATATCATCAATGCCTGCCCATCATCATCATGGCCTCCCATCATCATCATGGCCTCCCCATTATTATCAATGCCTGCCCATCATCATCATCTCCTCCCCATCATCATCAATGCCTGCCCATCATCATCATCGCTTCCCCATCATCATCAAAATATGGAGCTCTCCTCTGCGCTATACTGCGTTCTGCACTGTTACGGCTCAGGAATGGGCTCTGTGGAAAGACTCCCCATTATCATCATGATTGTCTCCCCATCATCATCATTGTCTCCCCATCATTATCATCGCCTCCCCCTCATAATCATTGCCTCCCCCTCATCATTATTGCCTGCCCATCATCATCATGGCCTCCCCATTATCATCAATGCCTGCCCATCATCATCATGGCCTCCCCATTATCATCAATGCCTGCCCATCATCATCATGGCCTCCCCATTATCATCAATGCCTGCCCATCATCATCATGGCCTCCCCATTATCATCAATGCCCGCCCATCATCATCATGGCCTCCTCATTATCATCAATGCCTGCCCATCATCATCATGGCCTCCCCATTATCATCAATGCCTGCCCATCATCATCGCCTCCCCAATATCATCAATGCCTGCCCATCATCATCATGGCCTCCCCATCATCATCATGGCCTCCCATTATTATCAATGCCTGCCCATCATCATCATCATCGCTTTCCCATCATCATCAATGCCTGCCCATTATCATCAATGCCTCCTCATCATCATCAATGCCTGCCCATCATCATCATCGCTTCCCCATCATCATCAATGCCTGCCCATTATCATCAATGCCTGCCATTATCATCATGCTCCATCATCATCTCCTCCCCATCATCATCAATGCTGCCTATTATCATCAATTCCTGCCCATTATCATCATCTCCTCCCCATCATCATCAATACCTGCCTATTATCATCAATGTCTGCCCATCATCACACACAGACAGCACCACAGCACACAAGCACTCTCTCACATACATACATACACACACACACACAAAGCACCGCACTACAAACACACACACTGACACACACAGACACACACATAGACACATACACCTCACATCTCACCTATCCGGCGTCCGCGCGCTCTTTGCCACAGCCGGCCGCTGAATGATGATGTCATTCAGCAGCGCTGCTGTGAGAGGAAGCGCCGGCGCCCCCTGGAGCCCGGAGCTGCGGCAGCGGAGGCACGGGGGAGAGGTAAGTATTGTGCCAGCTACTGCCGAGGCCCTGAGCAAGCAGGGGGGGGGCCAGTGGCGGCGCTGACACTGCTAACGGGCGCCGGGGTGCCCGACGCGAGTGGGCCCCCCGCCTGCTCAGGGCCCCGGCACTTGCCCGGGTGTGCCGGGTGCTGACGCCGGCCCTGACCATGGCAAACCCCCTTGCTCACAAATGTTTGATCTGCTGCTCCTGTTTGAAAATGGTTGCAGCCAGAGTTCTCTACCCTATGCAGATTGTAGAGCGAGTGGTAATGGACCGGTTCCTGCACTCCCTTCCGAGGCCAATACAGACTTGAGTTGCCCAGGGTGATCCCCGGAATGCCAATAACTTGATCGGACTGGTCGAAAGGTATCAGGGCGTTGAGGGTTCCTTGGGGAGGCAACCCAATCCATACTGGGAGTCCCAACAGGGGGTGGAGGCCCAAAAGGAGGTGGGACGTTTAATGTCCAAAGAGGCTGGGGAGCTTATGCTGAAGGTCCCAGCTGGCGATATATGCTGGAAATGTCATGACTCAGGCCATATAGCCCCCGTTGTCCTTTGACCTCCAAGCAGATGAACTGTAGCCTGGGTCGCCACTGTTCATACTATGCATATCCGGCCTGCATTGTGAAATGTCTACCCAGCGAGGGACAACAAGCTTGTCCCATAAAGGTGAATGGTCGGCAATTGACTGGACTGCTAGATTCAGGGAGTTTGGTCACACTTCCTCTCCAACTGAACCCTGGGAAAAAGGTTGTCATCCGCTGCATTTACAGTGATACTAAAGACTATCCAGTGGTCAGAATGAACATTGAAATAGTCCAAGGTACTGAGTCCCATGAGGTTGGCGTGGTCCATGACTTATTGCACTCCATTATCATACAAGAGGATATTATGACAGAGTATATAAAGTACACACACACTTCAATAACCTGTGTGTTTATCTATCTGCAGTGCACATGCATGTATTTATTTTATCAGTGTATAAAATTTTCTTCTTTTATTTACATGGATCATTTACCATACACATGTCCAAGGCCGTATTTTGCAACCCAAAATTTGGGATGTGTCTTATAGTCCAGTGCGTCTTATAATCCGCAAAATATGGTATGTCTTGAAAAAATCCCTCTCGGTGTCTTGACAAGTCGGAACATATGCCCTTCTGTGACTGTGCGCTATATGTCACTACAGAACTTTTGATATGGGATTCCATTGTTAGGGTTCGAGTTCCCGCTGCTGCACAAGGCGAGTCTCGAACCAGTCCCACTGCAGTCCTCCATCCATCTCCGGCCGCAGTGGAGCCTGCTCAGCAAAGACGTCGGTCCCAGCGTCTCGCCCGGTCTAATACTGTGCAGAGACTTGCTGCTGCCTCTTCAGGTTCTGCTATTGTAGCCAGTACTGGTCAGCGGCGAGCAGACGTCTTTAGGTCTAAGTCTTTTGTTGCTTCATCTAAGCATGCCCAGGGCAAGATCTCCCATTGGAGATCAGGGGTCACATGCTCAGATACAGCTGCCACTCCTATTGGTCCTTCAGGAAGGTCCTCTGGCTGTTGATGTTCTGAAGCAGCTTCCCATTGGTCCTTCCTGGAAGGTCTTTTTCTCGTGGCTGCTATAAAAGGCTGTCCTTACCGCATGGCCGTGCGCTAGTATCAAATCTGTTACGTGCTTGTGCCAGTGTGGTCATGTATGCATGTGGTTAGGTCTGGCTGAAATAAGCCCCTAGAATACCGGCACCTCCGGTGAGGAGATTGTATGCACGTGTTCAGGGCTTGGCTGAAAACGCCATTAGAATACCGGCTACTCCGGTGAGGAGATTATTGCTTGTGTTCTGACTGCATGATCACGGACTGCTATTCGCACAGCAGTTAATTGTGTACCTGGACCCAGTAGGGTTCTCAGCAACTCTGTGACGCAACAGGGTTCGCTGTAAAATGCTAGTCAGCGCCCTAGTGTTTTACTTTGCGGCTCACTGAAGTTAAGTGAGTTCGCACTTTTGGCCATGTAGCGCTGTGGCATTCCCGCTAGCAGCTCTGTAGATTAACAGAGTTCGCACTAACTGCCACAGCGCGCTACGGCGTTTATTTTAGCGACTCTGCGGGATAACAGAGTTCGCTACTTACGCCATCTTACTAGCAGCAGGCTCTGCCTGCACGGTGGACCCCGGGCTGCGAGCGCACCTCTCTACATCTTATATTTGGTGCATTCCGCAGACCCTAACATCCGTGATTTCTATGTACTCCCCTGCTGAGGGGCATTATTGCACTTAGGAAGCACTGAGGGTCATTATTATAAGGAGGCACAATGGGGGATTGTGATAATTATAGGGGAAGAACAGGAAGCATTATTATTATCATTATTATTATAAGAATGAACAGAGGGTGTTATTATAGGGAGGTATGGGGTCATTATTTTAAGGCGTCAAGGAGTAGTATTATTGAGGAAGAAACATAGGGATTATTATTAAAGGAAGAACATGAGGACATTAGAACTATAAGGAGGCACATAGGGAATATTATCATAGTGCTGAGCACAGAGGGGACATCATTGATGTCTAGGGCACTGGTTATAGCACTATATGGTTTGAGTAAACGTGGGGAATGTGAGGAGGGGGTTGGAAAGTAGTAAGCCAAAGATGGGCGTTTGTGCTTTCAAATGCCAGTGCTGAATTTCGTCCCAGTCTGTCTCTCCGACAGTGAATCAAATCTCATTAAGGTATAAGTTTGTCCTATAAACTCTCCCTGATCAACCGCAAATAGCAAGGAAACTAGTAAAAAAATAAGAATAATAGAAAAATATGTGGCATAACTTAATTAGACATTCAGTAGGACAAAGTATATATACGAGGTGTGTAGAAAGAAAGCAGGGCACTCCAAAAATAGTGAAAGAACAGGGACTTTATTAGTCCACCTGGTATGGCAGCGTTTCGGCTGTGAACATCCTTTTTCAAGCCGAAACATTGCTTCACCAGGTGGACTAATAAAGTCCCTTTTCTTTCACTATTTTTGGAGTGCTGCCTGCTTTTCTTACTACAGTCATAGCCAAAAGTTTTGAGAATGACACAAATATTATATTTTCACATGATTCTGCTGCCTCTGGTTTTTATGTGTAGTTTTGACAGTGTTTTTCACAGACAAATATAATTGCAAACATATGAGTAACAAAGCTTTATTGAAGTTAGAATGAGTTAATGCGCAAGTCAATAGTTGCAGTGTGACCCTTCTCTTCAGGACCTCTGCAATTCTCCTGCATGCTTCAATCAAGTTCTGGACCAAATCCTGACTGATAGCATCCATTCTTGCACAATCAATGCTTATAATTCTGTCAAATTTAGGTTTTTGTTTTTCCACCCGTCTTTGATGATGACCACAGTTCTCAATGGATTAAGAATGGGAGTTTCCAGGCCATGGACCAAAATCTCTATGTTTTGTCCTGAGCCATTTATTATCACCTTTGCTTTATGGCAGGTGCTCCTCATGCTGAAAAGGCACTTTTTGATCGCCAAAGCTCTTGGAGGGTTGGAAGAAGTTGTTCTTGGAGACATTCTGGTACCATCTTATTCATGGCTGTGTTTTTAGCAAGACTGTAAGAGAGCCGATTCCTGGGAGAAGCAACCCACACATGAATGGGTTACAGGATGCTTAACAGTTGCATGAGACAAGATGGTGGTAGCGCTCACCTTGTCTTCTCCAATGATGCGTTTCCTGTGTCCCAAACAATCGAAAGGGGATTCATCAGAGAAAAATAATTTACCCATCCTCAGCAGTCCACTGCTGTACCTTTTGCAGAATACGTCTGTCCATGATGTTTTTCTGGAAGAAGTGGTTCTTTGCTGCCGTCCTTGAGACATGCCTTGCTCACAAGAGTCTCTGCTCACAGTGCGTGCAGATGCACTCACACTGCCTGCTGCCATTCCGGGGCAAGCTCTGCACTGCTGGTAGCCGATCCCGCAGCTGAAACACTTTTAGAGACGGTCCTGGGAGCTTGCTGGTCTTTCTTGGGCGCCCGGAAGCCTTTTGGCAAAATGAACCTCTCTCCTTGAATTCTGATGAGCATAAGATTGTTGACTGAGGTGCAATCTTTCTAGCTGCGATAGCTTCCTGTTAGCCCATTTTTGTGCTTGCAATGATGATGCACGTGGTTTTTTAGATAATCCATGGTTAACAGAAGAGAACAATGAAGCCAAGCACCAGCTCCTTTTAAAGTGTCCAGTGGTGTCATTTTACTTAATCATGACAGATTGATCTCAGCATGTCCATCACACCACACCTGTGTTAA
Source organism: Oophaga sylvatica (assembly GCA_033576555.1). Lineage (NCBI taxonomy): Eukaryota > Metazoa > Chordata > Amphibia > Anura > Dendrobatidae > Oophaga > Oophaga sylvatica. The sequence continues at coordinate 173,397,474 of JARQOD010000003.1, forward strand.
TGGAGCAATCACTGAAAAGGTTAGTGTCCTTTTAAAGGCAGGCTGCAATGATTTGAAATGTGTTTTGGGGTATAAAGTTCATTTTCTAGACAATATGACTTTGCAAGTAATTGCTGCTAGCCGATTACTCTTTATAACATTATGGAGTATATGCAAATTGCCATTAGAAAAAGTGAAGCGTAGAGCCTTTGTAAAAATTAATATTTGTGTCATTCTCAAAACTTTTGGCCATGACTGTACATACCTATATGAGAACGAGATAGTTGTCAGGGAAGCCTTGTACCCAACTTATTTTATTTTGGTGCTGTTCTGATATTTTTTCTATTGATATATTATAAGGTGGCTACTGGACACATAGTTGATGGGAGGTATCACGGAGGTGGTTGTCATTTGTGATGTAAACGCGGAGTATTGCTCTAGTGCACATATGAGGTGGTGGAGAAACTTGATGAAGTGAAGTAGAAGGTTCACCAACCATACCAAGCCATTCCAAGTGTACCACATCAGTCTTATCAAGCCGTGGCAAAACAGGGAGCCTGTTGAAACTCCACGTTTGCTGATCAAGCCAAATGTTGAAGGAGTCGCAATAGCGGAGACACTGTCGAACTCCCAAAAACAGCAGTGTCGGGAGTTGCTGCAGCAGAACAGGGACCTGTTCTCAGATTTGTCAGGATGTACAAAGGTCATAGAACACAAGTTTCTAACGGAAGCCCTCGTATGGGTGAGCTTGAAGCCCTATTGAATTCCTGGGACCCCACGACAGCTTATCTCCAAATAAGTAAAGCGTATGCTGAATCTCAAAGTTATTGAGGAATCCAAGAGTGGGTGGTCTAGCATGATTGCCCTGGTTCCAAAATCCAATGGCAAATGGAGGCTCTGTGACAATTATAGGAAGCTAAATGAAGTCTCCAATTTCGACGCATACCCGATGCCGCATGTCGATGAGCTAATTGAGAGACTTGGACTGGCAAGGTTCATAACCACCTTGGATTTTATGAAGGGTTATTGGAAAATCCCCATGTCACAAGAAGTCAAAGAGAAGACAGCTTTGTCTACTCCCCACGGATGCTTCCTTTACGTCCAGATGCCTTTTGGACTGCAGGGAGAGCCTGCCACTTTCCAGAGGGCCAAAAACCGGACTCTTGCACCCCATAAGAATTAAGCTGCTTCAAACCTGGACGCTATTAAAATCTTTAGCTTGGATTGGGGAAGTCATCTGCAAAAGCTCCAGGTGGTGTTTGATGCTCTTAGGATGGCGGGGTTTTCGCTAAATCCAAAAAAATGTGCCATGAGTAAAGAAGAGGCCAAATACCTAGGATATGTATTAGGTAGAGATGAGATCAAATCCCCAGATCAGTAAAGTGGATGCAATCCAAAACTGGCAGAGACTACTTTCAAAGCAGCACATTAGAGCCTTTCTGCGAATCGTGGGGGTACTACAGGAGATTTATCCCAAACTTTGCCATGATGGCCGCACCCCTGATTGACCTCCTTATGGGGGCAAAATCAGCTATGGCCAAATGGACTGCAGAGGTGAGATGGCCTTTCAAGAACTGAAAGTGGCTCTGTGTAAACAGCAGCTCTTGGTTGCCCCCGACTTACTTTAAGAAGGAATTTGTACTTCAGACAGACACCTCAGAAGTCAGTTTGGGAGTAGTCCTTTCTCAAGATATACATGGGGAGGAGTACCCTGTGCTCTACCTGAGTAGGAAACTGTCGGCATGGGAGAATAATTATTCCATTGTAGAAAAGGAATGCTTTGCCATGAAGTGGGTGGTGGGCATAGTATCGTAATATCTGTTAGGGCAAAAATTTTAATTAGCATCAAACCATGCCCCACTCAGGTAGATAAGGGAGAAGAAAGGGAAAAATGCTCGAGTCAAGGAAATGAACTTTATTTTTCCTACCAGCCTCTCTATTTCACTCACAGGGATGGCGCCAGTAAGGTTTCAGTCACTTTCTCAGTGCATAGTGAGCGGCCGGTATAACAGTGCATAGTGAGTGGCGGGTATAACTACACCCTGGCACTGTGTTGATCATCATTAGGGTACGCCGTCAGTTAGTGCAGGTGTTGTGGTCATAGCCACCACTCTCTGTAAACAGATTGGTGACTGAACCCGCATGGGCGCCACCCCCATAACTGAAACCAGAACGCTACCGGGAGGAATAAAGTTAATTTCCTTCCGGCAGCAGGGCTCTCAGTGCCGTCACTAAGCTGGTTGAGAATGCTATTAATCTGCAGACTAACTGCATATTTGCAGGTTAACATAGTTTTTTCATGTGACAGGGTCGATATAATTGTATGGAGGTAATTTTATTTAATCACTAAATCACTATAGTGTGTGAGGCATCATTTGAAAGAATTATTTGGCATTATTTAGATGGCTATGGGTGGAGAATATATATAAGGTTATGTGGGCAATATATGGTAATATTATTTGAACACTGTGTTAAGGTATTATTTAATCATTGAATGAATGCATTGTGAGGACATTAAAAAAAATATTATTTGGCATTGCACGGCAGTATTTAACTTTAAACTACTGTCTAAAACTAGTGAAAAAGTTACACAGGATTAAGATTTGGCAAGCTGCTGGTTGAAAATTTCCCCTTGTCTTAACAATCCCATTAATAGTTATATAATGCAAAACCTTAAATAACCGTGCATAGCTGTGCGCCCATTTTAGAGAACAGACGTGGCGCCCTATGCATAATTAAGTTATTTTCATCCTTTCAGCCTAGAATCTAAAATTGGAGGCTTTTGAGTCTATTTAAAACAAAGAAGAAAAATATAATGGAACAAAACCACAAAAGCTTTCATTATAGTGTTAAGCATGTGTCACTGGCCGCAAACAATGCTTTCACTAAGAGTTAAATACAGTGCAATAGAGCTCAAATAAGATACCTGGGACCATGCCCACATAGCACATAAAAATAATATAATCAGAGCAGTAAGTTTTGGGTACCGAAGGGTGAGTCATAATTTTAAAGGTACATTCCAAAATAGGCAAGCTGCATGGGAAGTTCAAATAAGTATGAGGTAGAAAATGAGGGGTGTGGGTGCTCTACAGCTGCATAGAGCTAAAAAGGTAAAAGCCAGAGGATACCACTCAGCAGATTTGGGTCACAGTCAGGGTAAGTTCTACCACCAAAATAATTGCTGAAAGGGTGGCAGACGCATATCTAGGGGTTCAGCTCGGTGGCTGTGGAGGGATGAAGTATCTGAGTGAGTCCCTAATCAGGTAACCATGTTTACAACTAGAGCGATGCACCTTAATTAGTGTCAAACTGGAGCACTTTGGGCCCACCAGAGAAAATCTTTCTTGGGCCAATTATGTAGCTACATAGGAATAAATATAAGACCACCATTTATGCAGTAAAACACGCTAATATCAGAGTACAAGTTAGTACACATCTTAATGATAAATCAGGGTTGGGGTAGCCCCCCTCATAGAATATAATGTAGCCCCCTCATACAGTATAATGCAGCTGCCCACATAGACTATAATGCAGCCCTCATATAGTATAATACAGCCCCCTCATAGAATATAATGCAGTCCTACAGTATTATGGCCACCACATACTCACGTACTCACTCTGTCACTGATATATACAGAATTTTTCGGACCATAAAATGCATCGGATCATAAGACGCACCTTTAGAGGAGGAAAATAGAAAAAAATTGAAGTAAAAAATCTGGTCAATTCTACACTAATATTCCCCATCTACATATATATAATGTCCCTAATCCAGGTATGCATGGCCCCCTCATCACCATCCTGGTATGCATGGCCCCCTCATCCCCATCCAGGTGTGCATGGCACCCTCATATCCAGAGCCGGTTCCAGGTTTACATGTGCCCCGGGTGAAAACGTCTTAGTGGGACCCTTTAACACATACCATAATTCATGATGCACATATACAGCAGAGAAATATAGGTATACTACAATGCCAAATATTTCACTTACCTCTTACATTACATAAGTGATATCTATTGTACATCCTACACTAGGTCAGAACCTGGACAGCATACAGTATTATGGGCGCCACATAGTGCTCCATACAGAATAATGAGCCCCATATACTGCTCTATACAGTATTATTGGCACCACATAGTTCTCCATACAGAATAATGAGCCCCATATACTGCTCCATACAGTATTATGGACACCACATAGTGCTGCATACAGAATAATGACCCCTATATATTGTTACATACTGAATAATGAACCACATATATTGCTCCTTACAGTATAATGAGCCACATATATTGCTTCATACAGTATAATGAGCCCCATATAATGCTCCATACAGTATAATGAGCCCCATACATTGCTCCATACATAATGGGTCCCATATAATGCTCCATACAGTATATGGTGGGCTGTTATGATTTGGTAGCTGAGGAGGACAGGGGCAAAAAACAGCAAGGCAGCTGAACACCTGAGAGGTTAGGAACTAATGGGTTGCAGATCCCTAAACTAACCGCACAACTAGAAGCAGCCGTGGGACGTACCTACGGTGACCTAGACGCCTCAGCACAGCCGGAGAGCTAGCTACACCTAAAGATAGAAACAGAAAGCTAACTGCCCCGGAGTAGAGCCCCAAAGGAATAGGTAGCCCCCAAACATATAATGGCGGTTAGACAAGACAAAATATAAACGCAGGTAGAAAATAGAGTGAGCAAACGCTGGGGCCAAACACTGCCTAAATAGGACAGGACAGGACAGAATACTATCTGCAACCCAGCAAAACCCTAGAAAAACTTCCAACACTTCTGATTTAAAAAATGCTGAGATCACAATCTCGCCACCCGCTAAATCAGATCTCAGTGTGAACAAGGCTAACCCGCAGCCACTTAAATAGCAGGGAAAGAGCAATTGAACAAATAAACAGTAGCTACTGAAAAACAGAGAGCAGCACAGGCCCAGGAGGGGAACCTGGCCAACCTCCACAAAAGTGCAGACAAAAATGGAAATAGCAAACAAGAGAGAAACAAGCAGAAAATATCTTATCTGAAAGTAGCAGACGAAGGCAAGACACCAGCTGACTTCCAAATGAACCAGGAAACAACAATTGATCACCGGCGAGGATCATGAGAAGGCAGCTCCCTTATATCAGCCAGTCAGTGACTCCTGATTGCCAGTCATCGCTGCCAGGTGAGAAAGCCTTCTCATTCAATACAGCTTCAATACCATCAGTAACCACCAGAGGGAGCCTCAGCTCAGAAGTCGTCTCCAAAACGTTCACAACAGTGGGCCACATTTATTGCTCCATACAGAAGAGGCCCCATATAATGCTCCATATATAATAGGCCCCATATAATGCTCCATACATAATGGGCTCCATATGATGTCCAATATATAATGAGCCCCATATGATGCTCCATAAATAATGGGCCCCATAATTGATGATCCAGTGTATGATGAGCCCCATGTAATGCTCCATATATAATGAGCTCCACATATGATGCACCAGTGTATGATGGGCCCATATAATGCTCCATATATAATGGGCCCCATATATGATCATCCAGTGTATGATGGGCTCATATAATGCTCCATATATAATGGGCCCCATATATGATGCTCCAGTGTATGATGGGCCCATATAATGCTCCATATATGTTGGACCCATATATGATGCTCCGTGTATAATGGGCCCCATATATGATGCTCCAGTGTATAATGGGCCTATATATGATACTCAGTGTATAATGGGCCCCATATGTGATGCACCAGTGTATGATGGTCCCCATATATAATGCTCCAAACATGAAAAACAAAAATTAAATATTCACTTCTGCTAGCTGGCCGCTGCTCTGCTCCGGACCTCTCACCATCAGCATCTTCTGGCTCTCTGTACTGCGACTGCTCAGGCAGAGAGCACACAATTGTGACATCATCATGCCCTCTGACCTGAACATCACATTCAGAAGACGCGTAAGATACCGCAGTGGTGGAGCGGGGCAAGGTAAGTATCACATGTACTGGGCCCTGAGCAAGCAGAGGGGGCCACTCGTTTGCACTGGCACAGACACCGGGCCCTCATAGCGGCGGGATCCCCGATGGCGACTGGGCTCCCCGCCTGCTCAGGGCCCGGGTGCTGATGCCGGCCCTGCTGCCCACAATTAAAGTGAAATGAATATTCACTGCATTCATAGAAATATTCATTTCTCTTTAGCAGCGGGCATAGGCTTTAGCCGCAGCAGCCAGATCCTGCCTTCTTTCACCCGCTGCTGCTCCGCTGGCATCTGGTGGGCCCCCCTGACTCATGAGCCCCATAGCAGCTGCTTTTCGTGCCACTATTAGCAACACGCCACTGACTGGGGGCTCCTGTGTCAGCAGGGGCCCTAGGCAGCTGCTGGCCCTGTATGCCAGCAGATGTCAGTGCCTGAGCCCACTGGAGAATCCTCCGGTTCTTCGGTAGGCCAGTCTGACCCTGCACATCATGTCGGCTCGCCTAGGATATGCTGTTGCACAGGATCAAGTCTAAAGCAACCCGCGACCTACAAAATGGAGAGCAATAGCGCATGGAGACCATATCATTCTTTGTCTATGGGACTGCCCAAAATAGCCAGGCATGTATACCTCCATTTCACTCAGGACTGTACTGCAGAGCTCCTTACTCAGGACGGGATCTCCAGATCACTGTGGTCCACGGCGTCAGACCCCCATTGAATAGCAAACTATTCCTTATCCTATGAAGAGAGGTTAACTTGTTTATTGGGGTAATGACCCTTTAAAAGGCAATGAATTGGTATATTATATTTTATAATAAAGGAAAAATGGTTAATAATGACCAGGGTTATAGAGAGCCTACTAATGAAAATCCGCTAATATAGTCATTAATGAAGGCATAATAAATAGGCGTTGGTCCATGGGATCCAAGTAGACTAATTTCACTGCATATTTGAGTGGTGACCTCATTGCATCCAAGATTAAATATACTGTGACAGTGGAAGGCATAATGCAGTACATCACCAAAATAAATCTAGGCACTTCCATATAGTGATGGAATTTTTGGAGAAAACTGTGTAACATGAATAATTTACCATGAATCTAAAGCAGTATGCAGCAAGAAAACCTTCTCAAGCTGTGTTCAGCGCTAAAACTTCTCTCACAATACATGACATCTTAAGCATTTCATGCTGATCCGCTGCCATCTGCTTTGAGCATGCACTTATGTCCCAATTCGGGCAAAAATGGGATTTAATGAAATTCCTTTCATTAGGAATTCTAATGAAATCTTAGGAGCTGTGAGGAGGTTTTTCTGGTTAGTATCTCCACCATGGTGTCAGTTTTACTTGTCTGAATGTAATTCAACGATATGTAGAAATAACATATTAAATGATTGTCATTTTTAGGTCAACGCTATCATATCTATCTATCTATCTATCTATCTATCTATCTATCTATCTATCTATCTATCTATCTATCTATCTATCTATCTATCTATCTATCTATAAAAAAGAAAAAGCAAGAGCAGCACCAGTATATGCTATTTGGGTGCCAAACCCCCCAGGTAACCACCAAACTTCCAATATGTATCCAGAGATTGGAGGCAGCACACATTCAAGTGAAAAATACTTCTATTTAATGACCCATCATGGCGATGTTTCGGCTCTTTAGTGAGAACTTTGAGAAATCTATCTATCTATCTATCTATCTATCTATCTATCTATCTATCTATCTATCTATCTATCTATCTATCTTATCTATAAAAAATAAAAAGCAAGAGCAGCACCAGTATATGCTATTTGGGTGCCAAACCCCCAGGTAACCACCAAACTTCCAATATGTATCCAGAGATTGAGGCAGCACACCATTCAAGTGAAAAATGCTTCTATTTAATGGCCCATCATGGCGATGTTTCGGCTCTTTAGTGAGAACCTTGAGAAATCTATCTATCTATCTATCTATCTATCTATTCTATCTATCTATCTATCTATCTATCTATCCATATCTATCTTATCTATCTATCTACCTATATATTCAAAAAAATTGGAACAGCACAAAAATACAACCGGTGGGTGCACAGGCCTCCTTAGCAATACTCTAATACTTGCCAAATCCAGATAAATAACAAAAAAGGCAGCACTCCATAGATTCAGATAAAAAAAAGTGGATTTTAATCAGACCCACATAGCATGGCGACGTTTCGGCTCCATGAGCCTTTCTCAAGCTTGAGAAAGCCTCAATGAGCCAAAATGTCACCATGCTATGTGGGTCTGATTAAAATCCACTTTTTTTCATCTGAATCTATGGAGTGCTGCCTTTTTTGTTATTTATCTATCTATCTAATTCCAAAGATCCCTGACCCCCTACCCGATCACTATATATAAATGTCTAGAAAATTCTACTGGAGGAGTTGAAAGCCTCCTTTTCTGACTGGGCACTTCTCCCTAGCAGCCTAAGGCCCTGTTATGGCTGATAGGCTCTCATTAATTGGCCAATTTATGTGTTAAGTACCTACATTTTGAAGTTTATTCCATGTAGCAGTAATGCAGGCCACATTTCATATACTCAATGTTTGCATACATCTTAGCGCTTACAGAGACTGCTGTTTACTTATCTATCAAGAAAAACCTGACCAGCACCTCCTAAGGCCTCTTTCACACATCCTTTTTTTGCCGTCCGGCGAGATCCAGCTTGTTTTGCAAAAAAGTGATCCGTTTTTTTATTCCGCAGGATCCGTTTTTCCTGATTGAGTTGCATTAGTGCCGGATCGCGCCACACGTGCTTGCGTTTCGTCCTGTTTTTGCCTCTCAGCAAGCCCAGACTGCATTCTTCAGGTTCAAAAGTTCAGGACGGATCCGCCTAAAAATCGGATCCGTTGCATCAGTTTTTCACCTTCTGCGCCGGATCGGTCTTCTTACATACTGGACGGATTGTGCTGGACGGCGAAAAACGGATGTGTGAAAGTAGCCTTAGGCTCTTTCACACATCCACTTTTTGACTTCAGACACGATCCGGCGTGTTGTTAAAAAAACGGATCCGGTACCGGATGTGTTTTTTTTACCATTGACTTTCATTAGCGCCGGATCGTGCCTGATGTCATTGCGTTGTATCCGGTTTTGTCCGGATCCGGCGGAAATGTACATTCCGGCGGCCGGACAAAACGGTGCATGCAACGTTTTTTTTGTTTTCCGGAGCCGCCTGATAGTGCCTGAAGCGGCGCATCAGGCGGCCGGAAATAATACAAGTCAATGGAACCGGATTTGTGCAAACAGTCAAAAGACTGATCCGGATTCTGGAAATCAGGGACTACTACTACTACTACTACATTTTCCACTGTCTCCGGACATCCAAAACCTCTTTTTCCGGGTTCAAAAGTTCAGGTCGGATCCAGCGAAAAAAACTGATCCGTTGCATCAGTTTTTTCTTTTCAGTGCCGGATCCGTCCCTTCAGGTGTTCGACGGATTAAGCCTGACACAAAAAAAACGGATGTGTGAAAGAGGCCTTAGTGTGATCAGGTGCAAGCTGCAATGACTGCACAATAAATGAAGGCTCTTAGTCCATAAATTGGCCAATTCATATGTGGCCATCAAACCATGGCAAGTTGACACTTCTCATCCCCCATCTCTCTAGATCTAGATATACACTGTATATCTGTGTATTTTTTGGAATATGACAGTTTTTTCCAGTCACAATATATTGACGTTAACATTTGTCTCAGAGTGACCATCTGTACAAAAATAGATTTAACCTCATAATAGCAAGATGCTAAGTTTATAATCCTAGGTTTTCCCAAAAACCATGCTTGTCCCTGAAAATCTCTCTAATTCTAAGTCTAGTTCTGATCACCCTAAGGCTTTTTTTTTTAATCAGATAATCCACCCCAGACTGAGAAATCCCTCTTCACAGCGCTTTATTTTATGAATAATGTTTAAATAAAAATAAAATCTAAGATTTGAGCACAGACTTGTCTTTATAGGCAAACATTAGTACTTAACTACATTTCTACAAAAGACCAATGTACTAAAACTGTTATGCAGAAAGTAACAGATAATAGATTTATATTAGATAGGTAGTATTAAAGAAAATTATGCATCAGGGAGAGAGGACACAACTGATCAATTTACCCATGGTGGCCAATGATAGCTCATGATGTTGGATATCTACTTCAGTGCATAAGGTGGATGCCAAGGAGTATGATCACCATCTCCTCAGAGAAAGACAAACTGTACTCAGATCCCCATCTGTCGGGTCTTCTGACCTGAGCTAACTTCCTAATAAGTATACATCGAGCAGTAAGCTCAGGTCAGGTCTGTCATCATGTTCTGAGCATGGTCAATGTTTCACAGACATGTGCAATCGGCCTTACTGAAGACATATTCTAGAACTGTATCACTGTTAACTTCAGTCCAGTTGTTAAAATTTGTTGTAGATACCTTACATTAAATCGCTAAATACATATCTGTTACCTAATTGTGTCACACAATCGCTCTGCCCAATGCGTGGTGCCTTACATGGGCCGATCAAACCCGCACCACACCTAGTAGTCAGGCCCTGTTGATATTAGTTAGGTAAACTGGAACTGAGCATAGCTGGTCAAGTGGCACACTGATTGGTTAGGTTAAATCCAGGAGACACCAAGAAACTTGCCAGGATTACTGCCATGTTAAGGGTGTTTTTAAAGACTCACTTTATGATATATTTTGTCCCTGATCATAGAATCATAGAATTGTAGAGTTGGAAGGGACCTCCTGGACCATCTGGTCCAACCCCCTGTTCAAATCAGGATTCATTAAATCATCCCAGACAGATGTCTGTCCAGCCTCTGTTTGAAGACTTCCATTGAAGGAGAACTCACCACCTCTCGTGGCAGCCTGTTTCACTCATTGATCACCCTAATGTCAAAAAGTTTTTTCTAATATCTAATCTGTGTCTCCTCCCATTCAGTTTCATCCCATTGATTCTAGTCTTTCCTTGTGCAAATGAGAATAAAGATGATCCTTCTACAATGTGACAGCCCTTGAGATATTTGTAGACAACTATTAGGTCTCCTCTCAGTCTTCTCTTTTGCAAGCTAAACATTCCCAAATCCTGTAACCGTTCCTCTTAGGACATGGTTTGCAGATCGGTCACCATTCTGGTCGCTCTTCTCTGAACTTGCTCCAGTTTGTTGATGTCTTTTTTAAAATGTGGTGCCCAAAACTGGACACAGTATTCCAGATGAGGTCTGACCAAAGAGGAGTAGAGGGCAATAATGACTTCACGTGATCATAAGTTGACCATCTTTGTCACTACAAGGTTGGCACAAAGTAATTTCCAAAACTGTCTGGCATTCTTCACCGTTAACTCCAGTCTTTCTTGGGGATCATCAGATTGTAGCACTAAGTAATGAACGGTAGTCATATTGTATGCCATAAGAGTCTGTAAAAAGAATTATCAAGGCTAATTTACAGTACTAATTTCTGCTAACAAAGAATCCCCCTCAGAAGCACTTATACTATTATGAATTTCTTTTCCACCCACATGATAAACTTTTGCTTGCATTTATTAAATCCAGCTGCAAGATTGACAGTTATTAAAAAAGATTTTTTTTCAGACAGCTCAGGGAATTTATGTCTGCATCCATATGCCAGGAATAAAACCCTGTCTAATAGAAGCTGACTGTTCTGTTCTAACCATGGCAATGAGTCATGATATAGATGTACATATATTTATATACTTAATCTGTAAAAACATGTCTAATACAAGTCATGAATTCATCACTATTACTTTATGTATGGCCAAAAATGAGTTGGCATTAAGAGCCATAGGGGAAGGCAATGGTTGTCAGCACCCTACAGTACCCTGCCTATGCAGTAGGCAGGTTCAAACATTTATATACCATTATCTGATAATACCCTTGTGTTTAGAGTATTATACACTGGCTTTATTGGTTAAATTTTTACAAGATCCATGGTGGATTAGTGTTAATCATGATCTTATGATTTATAAGGAGGATCCATTTTGTCTTTAGCGGAAGTGTCATTCTTCAACCAGGTTGATTTTTCTTCATGTGAGTAGCCACAGTTGAACATACCTTTTAAAAAGGTTCTTCACTAGAGATGAGCAAACGTGTTTGGAAAATGTTCGCCAATCTCAAATTCGGCACGAATGTAGCACATTCGGATTTGTGTTCGCTTTCACAAGCATTCTTACTCAGTCGGCAAAAGTCAGTTAATAGTTCGGTAAATCATCGCATTTCCACTAATGCTTTTGCATTACTTTGGCTACGAAGTGGTGCTGTATGATGAGTGGGAGGGATGGGGGGGATGCGTTTGATGAGGGGAGAAAGTGTGTCTAGGTCAGAGGAGCATGTGGAGAGGTTACAGCAGTGGCGCACACTGTAAAAATTTTTTTATTCTCTTAACTTTATGTGTGTTGATTAAGGCAATCAGGGCGCAGAAACCATCCGCAACGTGACTGTAATGCTGCTGCAGTGCAGTATAGTGCAACCTCCACCAGGGGGTGCTGGTGAGAGTCAAAACCAGTCGTGGAACACGGCATCAGGAACGGAAAACAAGAGACGGGGTTCAGAGATCAGGCCAAGTCATACACAAATACAGGAAGTCAGGCAGAAGGATCACAAGGGTATACGGGTCAGATGCCCTAACCTGAAAGCATGAACTATAGCTGATGCTGGCCCGCAGGCTGCAGAGGACTGAAATAACCCTACCAGCTCCAAGACGAGGCAAAGGGGATTAACCCCCACATAACCAGTCCATAGAGAAGATAGCAGAAAACAAACCCTGGGCTGGATTATGACAGTACCCCCTCTCAATGGGGGCCACAGTACCCCCAGGATTCCCGGGACAATGAGCGTGAAAGGCCCGGACCAACCAATCCGCATCGACCGAACGTGCCGGCATCCACGACCGGTCCTCAGGACCGTAACCTTTCCAATGGACTAAGTACTGAAGTGAACGGCGGAGCATATGAGAATCCACCACCCGTAGCACCTCATACTAGGTCCGGCTGTCCACCACAACAGGTGGTGGGTGCGAGGGAAACTCACCTGAGGAAGACCCCGATAGCTTTAGAAGCGGCTTATGGAATACATTGGGGATCCGCAATGACGGAGGCAAGTGCAGGCGAAAGGCCACAGGATTGTCCACCTCTAAAATTTCATAAGGGCCAATAAACTTGGGACCCAACTTAGCAGAGGGAATCCTCAATCTAATATTTTTGGTGGATAACCATACCTTATCCCCACCTGGTAAGCCGGCGCCACAGAACGTCGTTTATCCGCAAAAAAAATTATACTTGCCCTGAGCCTCCACAATGTTTCTCTGAGCCTCCCTCCAGATCTCCCCCAACCTCAGAAAGGCCGAATCAGCCCCTGGACACCCAAGTCCAGCTGGGAAAACTCACCAAAGTGAGGGTGAAACCCATAGTTGCAGAAGAACGGGGAAGTACCAGTGGACTGACTAACACGATTATTGAAAGCAAATTCCGCCATGGGTACCACCGAGCACCAATCATCCTGTCTAGATGAGGCAAGACACCGCAGTATCTGCTCCAAAGACTGATTGGTCCTTTCAGTCTGAACATTGGTCTCGGGATAGTATGCCGATGAAAAGGTCAGACTGATACCCAGCCTTTTACAAAAGGCCCTCCAGAATTTTGCCCCAAATTGCACCCCTCTATCAGACACCAGACTGACAGGCAAACCATGCAATCGGACCACATGCTCAATGAATAGTTTTGATAGAGTTTCAGCTTCAGGGAGGCCCGCCAAAGGTACAATATGCACCTGTTTATTGAACCTATCAACAATTACCTAGATCACGGTTTTGCCATTAGAGGGGGGAAGATTGTTGATAAAATCCATGGACAGATGAGTACACGGTCTATATGAAATTGGCAGTGGCACCAATTCTCCAGCCGGCCGGTTTCGGGAGGTTTTAAAGCGGGCACAAGTTTCACAGGGGGACACAAACCCAGTGATGTCAGAAGCCAACGAAGGCCACCAAAACTGCTTAGTGATGGCTTTATGCGTGGCCGAGATTCCAGGATGCCCACGCTGAGCCAAGTCATGGAACTACCGAAGCGCCTTTAATCGATACTGAACAGGCACAAAGAGCTTATTATGTGGTATGGATGAAGGAGCAAGAGATTGGGCCCCACGAATCTCCTGTTCCAATGCCAAGGACACCGCAGCTACCACCACTCGGCACTGAAGAATGGAGGAAGGAGGTCAAGGAGGTGATATTGGATCTAGACTATGAGATAAAGCATCAGCCTTAACATTCTTGGAAATCGGTCTGAAAGTAAATTGAAATCGGGATAAAAAAATGACCACCTTGTCTGTTTCGGAGTTAAACGTTTGGCAGACTCGATGTAAGACAGGTTCTTGTGATCTGTAATGACAGTGATACGATGGACAGCCCCCTCCAAAAAATGCCTCCATTATTCAAACGCCAATTTAATGGCTAATAGCTCCCGTTACCCACATCATAATTCCTCTCAACAGAGGAAAATTTCCTCGAAAAGAAGGTCTTAAGTTAGTCAGTGTGGTGGGCCCCTGGGACAACACAACCCCCACTCCCACCTCCGATGCATCCACCTCTGCGATAAATGGTTTAGACAAATCAGGTTGAACTAGTACAGGAGCAGACATGAAACAGTTCTTCAAAGAAGAAAACGCCGCCACAGCTGGAGCTGACCAGTTTTTGAGATCATCCCCCTTACGAGTTAAATCAGTGAGGGGTCTGACTACCTGAGAAAACCCCTAATGAATTTTCTATAATAATTAACGAAACCTAGAATACTCTGAAGACCCTTGAGATCTCTAGGTTGCACCCAATACACAATAGCCTGTACCTTCCCAGGGTCCATACGAAACCCCTCGGCAGACAAAATGACCCTAGAAAGGACAATTCTTGAGCAAAAAATGAACACTTCTCCGGTTTAGCAAATAGTAAGTTCTCCCTAAGCCTCTGAAGAACCGCACTGAGGTGGCCCATGTGACTCTGTTTGTCAGAAGAATATATGAGGATGTCATCCAAATAAACTACCATGAAACACCCAATAAAATCTGAGAAAACATGATTCATGAAATTCTGAAATACTGCAGGTGCGTTAGTCAGGCCAAAAGGCATTAGCAAATTCTCAAACAAACCCTCTGAGGTGAGAAATGCAGTTTTCCACTCATGCCCCTCCCGCATACAGATGAGATTGTATGCTCCCCTGAGGTCCAACTTAGAGAACCACCTGGCCCCTGACGATTGTACAAATCTTGTATAAGTGGGGGGATAAGTGTTTCTTACAGTGATTTTATTCAGTTCTCGAAAATCGAGGCATGGGAGTAAACCATCATCCTTTTTCTTCACAAAAAAGAACCCAGCCGCCATGGGGCCTTTTACGAAGGCTATCAGAGATATACTTCTTCATAGCGGCCCGCTCAGGGCTGGAGAGATTGTACAGACAGGCTTTGGGCAATTTGGCACCGGGAACAATATCAACAGCACAATCGAATGGGCGGTGTGGTGGTAGAACCTCAGCCTCCTTTTCAGAGAACACATCCTCAAAGTCCTTCAGGTACTCTGGAATTCCCTCCAGACTAATGACTGACACAGATACAGAAACAAGACATTTCTTAGCACTAGAGATGAGCGACTGCCTTTTTTCGGGTCGAGTCGGGTTTCGGACCACCCGACTTTCGCAAAAGTCGAGTCGAACGAGATCGGCTAACTAGCTCGGAGGTCGACAAAAGAAACTAAACCTGCCCCCAATGCAAGTCAATGGGGAATAACAGCTGGCCCCCCCACCCACGTCCTCTTCCATCATACTTCCTCATGTTTGGGAAAATGTACCCAAAATACCAGCAGATATATGGTACAGTATCAGTAGCGTTCAGCTGTATACAGTGTTGGGGTAATTTTAAATCTCTGTATATATTTCTGGAGTAACACACAGATGCTCACTCAGTATGGATTTGAACAGAATACAAAAAGTAGAAAAAGGGTACTGTATCAGAAGCAAAAAGCTGTATACAGTGTAGGGGAAATTGTAAATCTCCGTTTATATTTCTGGAATCACACACAGATAGTCAGCATGTATTTGTCTGTGAGACCAGCCGGTACACGGTAGTGTGTGAGGAGCGTACAGCTCTATACGGTGTGGGAAAAAATGAACGCTCAGTAACTGTGCAGAAAAAAAGAATAAAAGTATCAGTGCTATGTAAAAAGCAGTCTGCACAGCAGTGTACACACAGCAATACAGCTATCAGGCAGCCTAATAACGAGCGCTGTACAGCACAATTGATATCAGCACAAGCACATAAGAACTTCTCTTTCCAGCCCTAACTCTCTCCCTACTGATAAACAGAGTCAGCAACCTCTCCCTACTGTTAAAATCTGCAGAAGTAAAATGGCAGTCGGCGGTCAGGGCTTTTATAGACACTATGACGCCCCCCAAAGCAAGCCAATCACTGCAATGCCCTTCTCTAAGATGGTGGTGTACGCTGCTCATGTCATCTCGTTGCCCACAGTGTACGTCCTTGCTCATTGGCTGAAAAAAGGCGCCTGAAAGCATTCTGGGAAACTTTACTTTGGCGCTCGTTTCGACGACCGCATGGCCGACCTCACGCTATGGTCGTTTTTCGGCCAACGAAACTCGACTTTGGCGAAAGTCGGCAACTTTTCAATCTGACCGACCTGTTTCGCTTAGCTCTACTTAGCACAATTGGGACCCCATTTAACAATATCCTGAGATTCCCAGTTTAATTCAAGATCATGTAATTGCAACCAGGGGTACCGCAACACCAGTCCCGCAGGCAGATTATCCATAACAAAACATGAATTATGTTCCTGGTGCAAGGAACTCATTTTAAGGAGAAACTCCTCTGAAACAAATTTGATGACATTTTTAGCCAGTGGTGTTTTGTCAATGGCAACAACATGAATAGGAGTCTTCAGTCTAACTGTCCCTAACTTACACTTGGACACCAAGTCAGAGTCAATAAAGTTCATGGACGACCCGCAATCCACGAAGGCAGAAGTGGGCGTGGAGCCACTCCCACAACAAAGTTCCACTTCCAGCAAAATTTTTAGAAAATGCAGAAAAAGGAACTTGAGAGTCTGGGTGACTTCCACGACAATCACCCAGTCTCAGCCACTTGTTAGTCGTTGGGCAGGAGGGGCAGTCCTTTTTCCAATGTCTGGGATCTCCGCAGAAAAAACACAGCTTACCTTCATGCCGGCCGTCTCTTCTCCTTCTCTTCGAGATTGGTGGCCCCCACCTCCATAGGTTCAGACGGAGGCAGAACAACAGGACCAGCAGGGAGCAACGGGAACCTCTCGCTGTGTAACACCTCACTTCCGCATCCTCCGATCCATATGGATAGCCGAGACATAGCTTCCTCCAATGAGCTAGGAGGTGGATGGAGAGCGAGAGCACCCTTCAGGTAATCCAACAGTCCATTCCTGAACTGACATCTCAGCGCGGAGTCATCCCAGGACACCTCTGTGTACGATCGACGGAACTCGGTGCTGTAGCACTCAGCTGAGCACTTTCCTGACCCAGACCCATAATAGTGTCCTCTGCCAACCTGACACAGTCCGGTTCATCACAGATAAGTCCTAGGGCCTCAAAGAACCTATCTACCGACATCCGTTCAGGGGCAGTAGAGGGCAGCGAGAAAGCCCAAGATTGGGGACCCTCCCTAAGTAAGGAGATAATAATCCCTACCCGCTGATTCTCATTCCCAGATGAATGAGGTCTTAGGGAAAACAATAATTTACAACTCTCCCTGAACGTATGAAACAACTTTTTCACCAGAAAAAGTGTCAGGGAGCTTAACCGAGGGTTCGGGAGAGTGCAAAACAACATCTACTGAATCACCAGGTCGATTAACAGCATGAGCGGTGGCTTCCTGCACAGTCTTAACAAGTCTCCGCCAGCTTTTTTTGCAAGTGAGTATGAGACGTGGCAAGGGCCCGAAGTTCCACCGAAAAATCCTGCATCATCTGTGTCAAACTGGACACTTGATCCGCCAAGTTACAAAGCGGATCCCTGACCAGAGAAAAAAATGTAAAATCCCCTTTAAATGTGGTTAGCTATAGTGTAATGCTGCTGCATTGCAAAATAGCGCAACCTCCACCATGGTGTGCTGGTGAGGGAAGAGAGGTTGCACAAACACAGCATAGCCACACTGAGCAGCAGCACAGGTGTAAAAGGTAATGAAAGAGTAGTCAAACAAGCAGAGTCAGAAACTGTGAGCAGCAGAAGTACCAAAGGTCACAGCAGTGCACAAAGTCAGAGACAAGCCAGAAGTCAGAGCCTAATGGGAACGTGGTATCCAAAACGTGAGACGTAAGACATAGTCGGGGTAGAAGCCAGAGATTCAAAACCAGTTGGGGAATGCTGTATCAGGAACGGAAATCAAGAGACGGGGTTCAGAGATCAGGCCGAGTCATACACAAATACGGGAAGTCAGAGGCAGAAGGATCACAGGTCAGATGCTTTAGCCTGGAAGCATGAAATATAGCTGACGCTGGCCCGCAGGCTGCAGAGGACTGAAACAGCCCTGCCAGCTCCATGGCAGAGAGGATTAACCCCCACATGACCAGTCCATAGAGAAGATAGCAGAAAAAAAAAACCCGGACTGGATCATGACAGTGACGACACAAGGTGTTAGGGTCTGCGGAACGCACCTAATAAATAATATAGAGAGGTGTGTTCACAGCCCGGGGTCCACCGTGCAGGCAGAGCCTGCTGCTAGCAAGATGGCGTAGGTAGCAAACTCTGTTATCCCGCAGAGTCGCTAAAATAAATGCCGTAGCGCGCTGTGGCAGATAGTGCGAACTCTGTTAATCCACAGAGCTGCTAGCGGGAATGCCGCAGCGCTATATAGCGATATAAGCGAACTCTGTTACACCACAGAGTCGCTGAGGTAAAGACGCAGAGATAGGTACTGTGTCCTGTTAACACCACAGGGATACACATAACTGCTGTGCGGATAGCAGTCCGTGATCATGCAGACAGCAATGCAATCAAGCAATCTCCTCACCGGAGAAGCCGGTATTCTAGGGGCTTATTTCAGCCAAGCCCTAACCACGTGCACTCAAATCTCCTCATCGGAGGTGCCAGTATTCTAGGGGCTTATTTCAGCTGAGCCCTAACCACATGTGTGCATGATCACACTGGCGCAAAGCACATAATGCAATTGATCCTAGCGCACTGACATGCAGTAAGGACAGACTTTTATAGCAGCCACGAGAAAAAGACCTTCCAGGAAGGACCAATGGGAAGCTGCTTCAGAACATCAACAGCCAGAGGACCTTCCTGGAGGACCAATAGGAGTGCCAGCTGTATCTGAGCATGTGATCCCTGATCTCCAATGGGAGATCTTGCCCTGGGCATGCTCAGATGAAGCAACAAAGGACTTAGACCTAAAGACGTCTGCTCGCCGCTGACCAGTAGTGGCTACAATAGCAGAACCTGAAGAGGCAGCAGCAAGTCTCTGCACAGTATTAGACCGGGCGAGATGCTGGGACCGACGTCTTTGCTGAGCAGGCTCCACTGCGGCCAGAGATGGATGGGGGACCGCAGCGGGACTAGTTCGAGACTCGCCTTGTGCAGCAGCGGGAACTCGAACTGTAACATTACCCCCCCTCCTAGGGCCCCCCCCTCTTTGGGCCTCGCTGCACTCAAAGGCAGCGATGAGCTGCGGAGCGTGAACATGCTCGGCAGGCTCCCAGGACCTATCCTCAGGCCCATAACCCCTCCAATCCACCAAATAAATTTTTTTGCCTCGTACCACCTTGCACCCAACAATGGTGTTCACCTCATGATCGTCGGTAGATGAACCCGACGTCCCGGCAGATGACTCAGAAAACCGGGAAATGGCCACGGGTTTCAGGAGGGACACGTGAAAGGTGTCGGTGATACCAAGGTGAGGCGGAAGGGCTAGGCAGTAAACCACCGGGTTCACCTGCTCAAGAACTTTAAAGGGACCCAAAAAGCGAGGTGCCAACTTGGTGGACTCAACACGTAGCCTGATGTTTCGGGCAGAGAGCCACACTAAGTCACCTGGAGCAAAAGTAGGAGCGGGGCGCCGATGGGCATCGGCCGAAGACCTCATCCTCTCTTTGGAGGCCTGAATGGCATCCTGGGTGCGGTCCCAAATCTCCCGTGCCTCCACAGCCCAGTCTGCCACCCTGGAATCGGCGGAAGACACGGGCATGGGCACTGGTACCCGCGGATGCTGACCGTAGTTCAGGAGGAATGGGGTCTGTCCGGTGGAGTCAGCCACAGCATTATTTAGAGCGAATTCAGCCCACGGTAGAAAAGGATGCCCAGTCATCCTGCCTGGCAGAGACAAAATGTCGCAAGTATGTGACCAAAGTCTGGTTGGCCCTCTCTACCAACCCATTGTCTCGGGATGATATGCCGAGGAGAGATTTAACTCAATGTTGAGTAGACGACACAGCTTTCTCCAGAACCGAGACGCAAATTGGGAACCTCGATCACTGACAATTTTGTCTGGCATTCCGTGTAAACGGAAAATATGCCTAATAAATAATGTTGCCAAGGCCCGTGCAGAAGGTAACCGTGGTAAGGGCACCAAGTGCACCATTTTGGAGAAGTGGTCGGTTATCACTCAGATGATGGTGCAGCCCCGAGACTTGGGTAAACCCACCACAAAATCCATCCCGACCATCTCCCAAGGCCTGTCTGCCACCGGTAAAGGGAAAAGTAGCCCACTGGCGTTGTCGAGGGGACTTATTCTTGGCGCTGGAGACGCATGCCTGAACGTATTCCCTGATGTCACGGACCATATGTGGCCACCAATATGTCCTCGCCAGCAACTCAGATGTCCTTTTTGCCCCAAAATGTCCACCCACCCTGGAAGAATGTGCCCAAGAGAGTACCTCTGGTCGCAAATTGGTGGGCACAAAAGTCTTGCCCGGAGGCACAGACTCAAGCGAAATCCTGCGCCACAGTTCTTAGGCTCTCTGTGGGGACAATCAACCGAGGCTCCTCCTCCACCTCCTCAGAGGACACCACAGAGTGAGAAAGAGCATCGGCCCAATGTTCTTCTCACCAGAGAGGAAATGGAGGGTGAAATGGAACCGGGAGAAGAACAGGGACCATCTGGCCTGACAAGAATTTAGCCGCTGGGCGGTCTGTAAATAGACCAATTTTTTGTGGTCAGTGAAAACTTGAAAGGGAAAGCGAGCCCCCTCCAGGAGATGTCTCCACTCGGAAAAGGCCAACTTCATGGCTAGCAACTCCCTATCCCCAATGGAATAATTCCTCTCTGCTGGTGTGAAGGTCTTGGAAAAGAAGAAACAAGGATGTTTCCGACCTTGAGCATCCTTTTGAAAAAGGACTGCTCCAGCACCAACGGACGAGGCATCGACCTCCAATAAAAAAGGCTTATCAACCTCGGGGCGATGTAAGATGGGAGCGCTAGCAAAATGGGACTTAATTGAAGTAAAGGCCTTGGAGACCTCCTCTGACCACAATTTGGAATTGGCTCCCTTCTTGGTGAGGGCTACCAAGGGAGCTACCAAAGTGGAGAAGTGGGGAATGAATTGGCGATAGTAATTAATGAACCCCATAAAGCGCTGCACCGCTTTAAGAGAATGGGGTTCTTGCCAATCCATCACAGCCTGTAGTTTGGCAGGATCCATAGCCAATCCCTGGGCAGAGATGATATAGCCCAGGAAAGGTAAAGACTCCTGCTCAAACATGCATTTCTCCAACTTTGCATAGAGGGAATTCGCCCGTAACAGGTCGAAGACTTTGCAGACATCCCTCCGGTGGAGTCAATATCTGGAGAAAAGATGAGAATATCATCCAGATAGACTGCTACAGAGGTGGAAAGCATATCCCGGAAGATGTCATTGACAAAGTCTTGGAAAACGACTGGGGCATTATAGAGCCCGAAAGGCATCACCAGGTATTCATAATGCCCATCCCTAGTATTAAAAGCCGTCTTCCATTCGTCCCCCTCACGGATGCTCCCTGGACCTATCAAAGAGCTCAGAGATCAGGGGCAACGGGTACTTATTCTTAATGGTGATGGCGTTAAGACCTCTGTAATCTATACACGGACGTAATTCTCCACTCTTCTTCTGCACGAAGAAGAACTCCGCTCCTGCTAGTGACACTGACTTCCTAATGAACCCTCTTGCCAGATTCTCCTGGATATATTGAGACATAGCCTCCGTCTCAGGAAGAGAGAGGGGATAGACCCTTCCCCGAGGAGGTTCTACTCCAGGCAAGAGGTCAATAGGACAGTCGTAGGGACGATGGGGCGGCAGAGTCTCCGCAGTCTTTTTAGAGAACACGTCTGCATATGACTGATAGCACTTGGGAAGAGGAGAAAGATCTGCGGGTATCTCTGTAGTGGTAACCTGAATGCACTCCCTGACACATCTGTCCTTACATGACTCACTCCAACCCAGTATCCTACCGGAGGTCCACTCAATATGAGGGGAGTGGGAACGGAGCCAGGGAACTCCCAGTAGGATTTCGTCTATTCTCTCGGGAAGGACGAGAAGGGAAATAATTTCCTGATGGGAAGGGGGTACAGACAAAGTAAGAGGGACAGTCTGATGTGTAATTGGCGAGGGCAAGGTCAACCCATTCACTACCCGGACAGTCACTGGTTTGTCGAGCGCTACCAGATGTATTGCGTGGCGATGAGCAAAGGTAGATGATATGAAATTCCCCTCTGCTCCTGAGTCCACACAAAGCTCGACTGTAAGTGTGGAAGAGTCTACAGTGACTGTCCCTTTAAATGTCATCTTGGAGGAAAATGCCGCTGTCTCTAGTGAACCTCCTCCCAGGGCCACTAAACGCGATCCTTCCCCGATCGCTATGGACATTTGTTTGCATAGTGTCCTGTCTGCTGACAAAGGTTACAGACCACGGATACTCGGACGGCCCGAGACTTAGTTCCTGTACGAGGAACCTCTGTGGCCTTCTGGGGTTCGGACGCCAGATCGGGGGATTCGAGAGGTTTGGCAAAGGTGGGAGCCAACCGAATCCTATGCGTACACTGGGCCCGCTCCACACGCTCGCTGTGAAAACGGAGGTCGATGCGGGTAGATATTTGGGGATAAGCTTCTCCAGTGTGGCGGGAATCTCCCTGGTAGCCAAAGCGTCTTTAACATGGTCAGCCATTCCTCGCCAGTAGACTGGAATGAGAACTTTATCCGACCAGTCTAGCTCAGAGGCCAGAGTACGAAACTGGACGGAAAACTGACTGACCAAAGACGAACCCTGTGCCAATGCCATCAGTTGGAGCGCCGTATCGTGGGTGACCTGAGGTCCTAAAAAGACCTTTTTAAGAGCCTCCAGGAAACGAGGAGCACTCCGCACCACACGATCGTCGTGCTCCCAAGCGGCGTTGCCCATTCCATCGCTCTGCCCGAGAGTAGAGACAGTAAAAAACCCACTTGTGCCCGATCCGTCGGGAAACGTGCAGCCAGAAGCTCGAGCTGTTTAGAGCACTAACTATCGAATCTCCGACATTACTTGCTGTCACCGGCAAACTTGTCAGGAAGCGGGAGGTGGGATAATGTACAGGCAGAGGTGGCAGAGGACAAACTGGCAGCAGCCACGCTAGCAGCCTGAACAGCGACTGCGGTAACATCCACAGCTGAGGTTGTGCGCTCAAGAACCGCCAACCTACCCTCCAGCTGCTGGATGTACTGCGGTAAACGCTGGTCATCCGCCATTTTACTAGCCAGACCCTGGCACTAGGATTATGTTAGGGTCTGCGGAACGCACCTAATAAATAATGTAGAGAGGTGTGTTCGCAGCCCGGGGTCCACCGTGCAGGCAGAGCCTGCTGCTAGTAAGATGGCGTAAGTAGCGAACTCTGTTATCCCGCAGAGTCGCTAAAATAAACGTTGTAGCGCGCTTTGGCAGATAGTGCGAACTCTGTTAATCCACAGAGCTGCTAGCGGGAATGCCGCAGCGCTATATAGCGATATAAGCGAACTCTGTTACACCACAGAGTCGCTGAGGTAAAGAGGGATACACAGATAACTGCTGTGCGGATAGCAGTCCGTGATCTTGCAGACAGCAACGCAATCAAGCAATCTCCTCACCGGAGAAGCCAGTATTCTAGGGGATTATTTCAGCCAAGCCCTAACCACATGCGTGCATGATCACACTGGCGCAAAGCACATAATGCAATTGATCCTAGCGCACGGCCGTGCGGCAAGGACAGCCTTTTATAGCAGTCACGAGAAAAAGACCTTCCAGGAAGGACCAATGGGAAGCTGCTTCAGAACATCAACAGCCAGAGGACCTTCCTAAAGGACCAATAGGAGTGCCAGCTGTATCTGAGCATGTGACCCCTGATCTCCAATGGGAGATCTTGCCCTGGGCATGCTCAGATGAAGCAACAAAGGACTTAGACTTAAAGACGTCTGCTCGCCGCTGACCAGTAGTGGCTACAATAGCAGAACCTGAAGAGGCAGCAGCAAGTCTCTGCACAGTATTAGACCGGGCGAGATGCTGAGACCGACATCTTTGCTGAGCAGGCTCTATTGCGGCTGGAGACGGATGGGGGACCCCAGGGGGCTGGTTTGAGACTCCCCTTGTGCAGCAGCAGGAACTCAAACCCTAACACAAGGTCTTCTGTGATTAGTTGTCAAAGTCACATATCTCTGGCCATATGAAAAGCTGACATTTTTTTTCCTGGAGCTATTTGCTCAGTGTCAAAGTGCGGAAAAGTCGCTTCTGCGCTAATGCTGCTGAAAGTGAACTTATCCTGTGTGAAATCGATCTTCCGGCATCAAAGTAGATTGTGCAAAAACTGTGTGGCAGTCTCCAGAAACCTCATTAGCTACTCTAAATCGTTTGAGCTAACACTGTGTTACAGTGGCAAATCAGAAGTAAAGATTTCCGCTTAAAAATTGTTTGGCCTAATATAGTGGTGCAGTCACGAGGGCCCAATTAGGTACTTCAAATCGTGTGTTTCAGTGGCAAATCAGAAATCCAGATTTCCACATAAAAATCATTAGGCCTACTAAATCGGTGCAGCCACGAGGCCCAATTAGCTACTCCAAATCTTTTGTGCTAAAATTGTGTCAGTGGCAAATCAGAAGGCCACATTTCCGCTTAAAAATTGTTAGGCCTAATATAGCTGTGCAGCCACTAGGCACAATTAGCTACTCCAAATCGTTTGTGCTAAAATTGCCTTTCAGGGGCAAATCAGAAGGCTTTATTTCCATTAGACATAACAGTGTTGTTCAGGCACACTAAGAAAATAAATAGTGATTGTTCATTTAGGCTAAGTTCACATTAGCGTTCGGGGGCTTTGCGGAGGGCTGCGTACGTCCTTCATTAAGCCCCGCTACCTCCGCATACTCCTGCATGCGTTCTGCGTACCTATCTTTAACATTGGGTACGCAGGACATGCGGATGTATGCGGATGTATATGCGGATGCGTTGTTTTGATGCGCCCGCTGACCGCACGGGAACACAAGAAGTTGCGTTTTGCGTGGACAGCGGGCCCATCAAAACGGCACATCCGCATACATCCCATACATCGCATGTCCTGCGTACCCAATGTTAAAGATAGGTATGCAGGACGCATGCAGAAGTATGCCGGCTTAACAGAGGAAGTATGCAGCCCTCCGCAAACGCTAATGTGATGTGAAACCAGCCTTACAGGTGACTGGCCTAGCTGTTGGTCTAAGGTTGTGAAACAGCAGTGTACAAGAGGGGAAGGCTACTTACAATATGAGTGGGAAAAATCGAAGTCATGGTGGAAGGGGGAATAAACTTGGTGTTTGACGTGTACATGGGTTAGGTGTTGATGTGAATGAAAGCAGAAACTGAACAAACATCGTCTTGTCCTATACGAAGACCACTGACAACATTTGTTACTGGCTGGCCTACTTGACTCCATATTTTGGGCAGCCGTACAGCGGTAAGCCTTATAGATGAGGATCAGAAAGAGCATGTGCTCGAGTGGATGGCAAGCGCTGCATCAAGTGGCCTCCCCTCCTCTTCCTCCAACTTAACATCACACACAGTTCAATCCTCAGATGTGGCACCCCAATCACCCTTGTTTTCCTCCGCGTGAAAAATTTCCAAACGCCTAACAGACTGTGGGGAACCTCAGATGGGCCATTCTGAAGAGCTGTTCACACATTGTATTCCATGGGCATCAGAGGTCTGCTCTCTAGAATCACAGAATCCAGAACGAGGAAAGCATCTGCACCTATGCCCAAAATGTTTTCATGTTGGATCCTGGGCCGGACGAAGCAGGGTCTGAGCAGAATAAAGAACCTTATCACCAGACGTTAACCACCATGGGTGGAGGTGATCCTGATGAGACTTAGATACCAAAGGCGCACACAGACTGTACTGTGGTGTCAGGGCAGGAAGAGGAAGAGGATGACTCTCAGGGTGAGGATTGTGAGAACAAAGAGGATGATGAGGTTGTAGAGTAGAGCAGAGTAGGTGGAGGTTATGTTGCGGCTTCCCATACAGACACGAAGTGATGCAACCACAACAAGCACTGCATCCTCAGACCCAACTCTGTCTGTGGCCAGCACCGATCGCGAATGTGCCGTTCTCAGGGGCGGCAAGGGGTTGCCAAGCCTGGGCATTTTTTGAGACTGCGAAGGATGACTCAACAAACATTATCTGTCAAATTTGCAAAAAAAAAACTCAGTAGAGGCAAAAATTGCATAATTTGACAACTACATGCATGAACCGGCACATGTGTGATCAACATGCCTTAGTGTGGCAATCTCATTGCGCTAAAATGTGGACAAGAATGCCTTGCCAACCACCGGCCAACCCATCAACCTCATCTGCTGCTTCTTTCTCCTCCGTCACCATTCCAATGTTCACACACAGGTCTCCGGATGCAGAAACTACAATTGTTTACCCACCACAGTCGGAGTGAGTGAGAGCCGGTCAGCTGTTATGGAAGTAAACATGACTGCTCCTTTTGTGTCACCTAGCACAATACATCTATCTCAATCCACCATAATATGTCTGCCTGCACCTCACTCACAGTCCAGCAGTTTGTCCTCTTCTCTGTATTCCATCCTCTCTTGCTCAGCTCTCACAGCAGCAGCAGTTGTGATCACGTAAAAGAATGTTTCCTCCTACACATGGCAAAGCTAAGAGCTTGAACTCCACCATCTCCAATCTGTTAGCCAGTGAAATGCTGCCTTTCTGCCTGGTGGATGCAGACGGTTTCCAAAAGTTAATGGCCATCGTAGTCCCCAGTACCAGTTGCCTAGTCGCCGTTACTTCTCAAAGAAAGCTGTGCCTGCACTACACCAGCATGTCGCCAACAACATCACCCATTCCCTGAAAAAATCTATGTCTTCCAGGGTGCTTTTCTCCACTGACATTTGAACAAGCAAACATGGTCAGGGCGTTACATCTTGCTGATTGGGCACTGGGTGACTTTGGTGGCTGTGGGAGCATGCAGTCGAGGGGCTGCTCCACAAGTCTTTGAATCCTCAAGCCTTGCAGGACAAACATCTGTATCTAACAGTTCCTCCATTGCTTCTGCCTCCTCCACCTCCTTTAGGGCCTCCACCTGTGCCCTCAATTTCTCCCTTAATCTGGCATGCATTCCAACAGCGTAGCTAGAATCTCTCCCACCTCCATACTGTTGCACAGCCATGGCTTACCTGAATCAGGCTGTGTTTAAATTAATATGCCTTGGAAATTGCAGTCACATAGCTTAAGATTTGTATCCAGGCCGAGTTAGAGCAATAGCTGTCTCCACTAAATCCAGAAGGCGATAACGGTGCAAACCTGGTGGTGGCCCTACGCCATGGCAACCTCACATATGTACCTTGCATGGCACACATCCTCAACCTAGTGGTACAGCAGTTTCTGTGCCACTATCCTGGACTGGATGCACTGCTGCAGAAAGCATGATTGCTGTGTGCTCATTTCTGCCGATCACACTAAGCAGGTCATCTACTTGCATCGTTACAGAGGTCTTTCGGCTACCAGTTAATCGTTTGTTTAGCGATGTTCCGACACGATGGAATTTTGCACATGTTGCAGCAACTGTGGCAACAGCGATGAACCCTGGTGCAGCATGTCCTTTTGCATAGCCTGAGCCAAAACAGTCTGGACGTGGTGCAAATCACACTTGCGGAGTGGGCACAGGTGAAGGACCTCTGCACCCTTCTGCATAGTTTTGAAATGGCTACTAAGGTGATTAGCGCTGATGCCATGATCAGCATCACTATTACGGTCATCTACATGCTGGAGCACACTTTGAATAGTCTGTGTGAGGAGATGATGGTCCCAGAGGAATAGTTGGACGCAGAGGAGGATGCTGATAGAATAATATTTCAAATTTCAAGACTGTTGTCGCACAGACAGATGCTGTGGGAGGGTGGCTTACAGCGATCAAGGGGGGCTCATGGTACCAAACAAACTGTTAGTGAAGATACAGGAGCCGAGGAACAAATTAAGGAGACGAGGTGATGGACGCGCAACAGTCAGGAGATGAAGCGGATAATGATATGGTCTCTGTTTTCTGTGATTGGTGAGAGGGGATGGAGGAAGCAATCTTGCGTCTTACCCCGCCACCAACACAGCATGGACTTGGACCTCATGGAAGCGCCTGACATATGAGCGCTTTCTTGCTGCACTATCTTCAACACGAAGCCCATATTCTTTAGTGTTAGAAATAGTGCTGACTACTGGGTTGCCACTCTGTTACATCCAGGTACAAGAGTAAATTTAGCCAGATGCTTCCCCCTGGAAAGGGATGCGTGCATGCTGGAGTATACAAATACACTTGTAGACAATCTTAAATGTTTTTTTTCTCCAAGACAGCAGTGAGGCACACAGTGTGCATCCCAGTTGTAGACATCCAACCCCGGCAACGTCAAGGCGCCATTGTCAAAACATTAGCAGCAGCAGTGTAAGTGGCATAAGCAATTTCTGTGAGTTGCTAACATATTTTTTAGACCAGCCCGCATACCAGCAGAACAGAGTACAAGTCTGTCATGTTGTGAATGACTGGAGAGGATGGTGCAGGAGTATCTGGAGCTCAATATCAATGCCATCGGGGGGTTTGTACCCTTTTACATTTTGGTTTTCAATTAGCGAAGAGTGGCCTAAGCTCACCTGACAAGCCTTGGAGGTTTTGTCATGCCCGGCAACCAGCGTTCTCTCAGAACGTGTCTTCTGTGCTGCTGGTGGTGTCCTGATGGAAAAGTGCATCCCGCTGCCCACTCAAAGTGTAGGCTGCCTAACTTTCATTAAAATGATCAAATCATGGCTCTTTGATGACTTTTGCACCCCAGTCGCAGATTGGGCAGACTAGGTGGTGATGGTGTCGTTTTTAGTGTAATGTATTGATCTTGCAAAATTGCAGTCTGTGCCATCTTTTGGTGGTTTCTGTGCCTGCTGTTGCTACTGCTGCTGATGCTACAAACAATTTTTTGAAATGTGGGAGACTCCAAGTTGGGTCTCCATTAGGGTTGAGCATTCCGATACTGCAAATATCGGGTATCGGCCGATATTGGCTGTATCGGAATTCCGATTCCGAGTTCCGATATTTTCGTCATATCGGATACCGGAATCGGGATTGTCACTGTCACTGTCAGTGTCCGTCGGTCGGGTCTGTCAGGAGTCAGCGGCACTTACCCGGCAGAAGATCTCCGGCGGTCACGTCCTGTACTGCTTCATGGCCGCAATCTTCTTTCCCCGGCGGTCACATGCAGTTTCTCGCGATAACTGCAGTGACTGCTGGGTAATCCCGGCCGTAAAGCAGTCAGTCCGATGACGTCACCGCCGGGGGAAGCAGGTAATCAGCTGTGCTGCGTCGCGATGACAGGCTCTGCCTGTCATTGCGATGTAGCAGAGCTGGATCGTCGTGGGACTGTCGTTATGGACTGCGTCGGACAGGTGGTATACTGTTGGTTTGTTTTTTTTCTTTTTTTACAGGAGATCGATGGCGTCGCAGGAATGAGAGTACAATAAAAAAAATGAAAACTGTGTTGTCTCTTTTATTTCATTAAAAGACTTTTTTCTTGCTTTGTCTTTTTTTTAAAACATTTAAAAACTTTGGGATTAATAATGGATCGGTGTCTTATTGACGCCTCTCCATTATTAACCGGGCTTATTGTCACCGTGCAATCAACGGTGACATTAACCCCTTATTACCCCACTTGCCACCGCTACAGGGCAGTGGGAAGAGCCGGGTAAAGTGCCACAATTGGCACATCTTTTGATGCGCCAAATGTGGGGCTGCTGTAGCCTGGTATTATCAGGCTGTTGAGGGCCAAAATCCATGGGCCTTGACAGTCTTTTAATACCAGGCCGCAGCAGTCTGCATTTTACTTGGCTGGTTAACAAAAATAGGGGGGACCCCACGCCGTTTTTTTTTTCGAGGGGATCCCCTATTTTTGTTAACCAGCCAAGCTAAGCAGACTGCTGTGGCCTGGTATTATCAGGCTGGCAAGGTCCATGGATATTGGATCCTTACCAGCCTGAAAAACCAGGCCTCAGCGGTCTGCTTCATCTGGCTGGTTAACAAAAATAGGGGGGACCCCACGCCAATTTTTTTGAGGGGATCCCTATTTTTGTTAATCAGCCAAGATATGCAGACTGCTGTGGCCTGGTATTATCAGGCTGGCAAGGTCCATGGATCTTGGCTCCTTAACAGCCTGAAAATCCAGGCCTCAGCGGTCTGCTTTATCTGGCTGGTTAACAAAAATAGGGGGGACCCCACGCCAATTTTTTTCGAGGGGATCCCCTATTTTTGTTAATCAGCCAAGATATGCAGACTGCTGTGGCCTGGTATTATCAGGCTGGCAAGGTCCATGGATCTTGGCTCCTTAACAGCCTGAAAATCCAGGCCTCAGCGGTCTGCTTCATCTGGCTGGTTAACAAAAGTAGGGGGGACCCCACGCCATTTTTTTTTTCGAAAGGGAACCCCTATTTTTGTTAATCAGTTCCCTCTGACGTCACTGATTGTGTCCCTGGCTGACCTGAAGTGAAAGTGGAAAGCAATCAATTAAGCTTTCCACTTAAGGGCCCGTCTCACATAGCGATATCGCTACCGAGATCGCTGCTGAGTCACTAGTTTTGTGACGCAGCAGCGAGCTCACCAGCGATATCGCTGTGTGTGACATTCAGCGACGATCAGCCCCCTGCCGGGTATCGCTGATCGTCGCTGAAATGTCAGGACCTTTTTTTGATCGCTGGTTTCCCGCTGACAGGCACACATCGCTGCGTGTGACAGGCGGGAGACCAGCGATCCGCTGGTAACCAAGGTACACAGCGGGTTTCCAGGCGCGGGGCTGTGCCTAGAAACCCGCTGTGTACCTTGGATACCAGCGCCCTGATGCAGGGAGCTGGTATCCAAGGTACACAGCGGGTTTCCAAGCGCTGCGCGGTGCCTGGAAACCCGCTGTGTACCTTGGTTACCAGCGGATCGCTGGTCTCCCGCCTGTCACACGCAGCGATGCGTGCCTGTCAGAGGGAAACCAGCGATCAAAAAAAGGTCCTGACATTTCTGCGACGATCAGCGATACCCGGCAGGGGGGCTGATCGTCGCTGAATGTCACACACAGCGATATCGCTGGTGAGCTCGCTGCTGCGTCACAAAACTAGTGACTCAGCAGCGATCTCGGTAGCGATATCGCTATGTGAGACGGGCCCTTAAGCGATGTTACCCGCAGTGTCGCTGTCCCAGATCGCTGCCTGAGCTGCCTGTTTGGCAGCTCAGCAGCGATCATGTAGCGATACACCAGCGATCCTGACAAGTGCATATCGTTGTCGGGATCGCTGGTGTATCGTTATGTGACACCCAGCCTTTACTCTCCTGTCAGCCAGGAGAGGAACTCATTCATTTGGGGTTTACTGTGAGGCTGCAGCATTAGCTGCGGTCCCTGCAGTAAACATTAACCCTTTCTGAAGGATTACACCGTGGGACCTGACTGTGCATGGGATAGGTAAGAATAATTTTGCTTTTTTATTTTATTTTTATTACAGGAAATGGTTTTTGCAGTAAAATAAAAGATGGTCAAAAACATGTGTCTTTATTTCATTAAAATGATTTTTAATTAAAGTGTGTGTGTTTTATTTTTATTTCATGCAATAGGATTAATAATTGATAGTTGTCTAATTGACAGCTCTCAATTATTAACCTGGCTTAAGGTCACCTTTCAATAGCAAGGTGGCTTTAACCCCATATTAACCCATTCGCCACCGCTACAGGGCAATGGGAATAGACGGGCAAAGTGCCAGAAAGGGCGAATCTAATTATAGATTTGTCTTTCCTGGGGTGTCTGGGGGCAGATGTTAGTAGCCGGGGGGGGGCCAAAAATAATGGTCCCTCTCTGGGCTATTATTATCTGCCCCCACTCACTGGCTTTGTCTGTCTGGTTGCGAAAATAGGGCGGGAGCCCACGCATTTTTTTTCAGCAATTTTACACCTCTATATATATATATATATACATGTCATTGAATTTGTGACACAATATATATATATTTATATTTGTAGTTCATACACTTCTACATAGTATAATAGCCGCTAATTCAATTGCCGGCTTTTGTGAAAATGCAGAACCCGACATGAAATGACACTTGGTGTACATAGGGTTAACCTTGTCTTTTCATGTCCTTTGCTATCTAATTTGCACAAACAATTAAATCAGTCTATGTGTGCAAAATTTCACACCTGTAGGGGTTAATTAAAGGTGTAAATTCGTAGCAAAAAAGTCAGTTTTTTTACAACGAATTTACACCTTTAATTAACCCCTACAGGTGTGAAATTTTGCCACATAGACTGATTTAATTGTTTGTGCAAATTAGATAGCAAAGGACATGAAAAGACATGGTTAACCCTATGTACACCAAGTGTCATTTCATGTCGGGTGCTTCTGTCTTTTCACTGAAGCGGCTTTACCCGGCAATTGAATCAAAGGATATTTTACTATGTAGAAGTGTATAAACTATACATATATGTATATATATATATGTCACAATGACATGTATATATATATATATGTATTCTATGTGTGTATATTTAGTGTTTACAAGGAAAGAATGGGGTTTTTTTTAGTTACGATATTTTGTTCCCATAGACTTACATGGGACTTCCGGTATCGGTATGGGTATCGCCGATATTTTAATGATATCGGCGATACCATTCCGATTCCGATACTTTTGGATATCGGAAAGTATCGCTCAACTCTAGTCTCCATCTGTTGGGTTGTCTGTAGTGGAAGGTGTGCCAGAGGCCTATTATAATATTTCTACTCTGTGGAAATTGATGCCACTTAAGTGCTATGTGACAATTATTTTTTGAAATGTGGAGACTCCAAGTTGGGTCTCCATCTGGTGGGTTGCCCATGTAAATAGATCTCCCGACAGACAGGCCTGCACTTACTTTCAGTCAACTACATGTGCTACTTTCCTTACATACCAATAGTAGTTTATAAACTGATGTTTGTGCCATCTGAGTGTAGTTGGAATAAAAAAAAAAAATTGGAGGTGTTGCATGAGGTGTGAGGTCTCCTAGCTAAGAAGGCTGAGGGTGTGTTTCCACGGTCAGGAAACACTCAGGAATTACTGCGTTTGACGCTGTGCGTTGGCGCAGCGTCAAACACGCAGCGTCCAGATGTTACAGCATAGTGGAGGGGATTTCAAGAAATCCCGTCTCCACTACGCTTAAAAACACGCAGGCAGCAGACCTGCGTTAACGGACATGCGTCGCGTCTTTTTGGACCGCAGCATGTCCTATTCCCTTGCGGCGACGCTGCGTTGCCGCAAGGGAAATAATACAGGGCTGTGTAGCCCTACGGTCATTCCAGATGTGTTCAGGATGTGTTCCATGAACACATCCGGATTGACTCCGCGTTCAGTAGGGGGTGGGGCTTTGGCGGAGCGGACTTTCCGCTCCGTCCAAAGCGCTGTGGTTCCGGATCGTGGAACCACAGCCTTACACTGCTCCCTTAACCACCAGATTCTTATTAAAACTTCAATTCCAAGCTGTAAATGCTGGGCCATAGCCTGATATCTCATGCATGGCCCATGGCTGACTGCTGCTGTGCCATTTGCAAATTTCTACTGTGGGTCAATTGATGCCACTTTTCCTGGTGTCTGCCCCAAATTATTTAGCCGCTTGGGAAGCTTTTTGTCACAATTAATGTGTTGTCTATGCGTTTGTTTTTCCCTCCCATTGAATCTAATGAGGTTCGGGTTTGTTTGTCGAACCAAACCTTGAAAGGTTCACTTATCTCTATAAACCTTCACCTCCATGAAGTTCTTGTAAAAATTGTCATTATTAATGCAGGCTTGAGATGGGAGAAGGGTCATGGGCATCATGTTGCTTCATCCTTCTCATGGCATCTGTGACTAATCAAACTTTGCCGACTGGTCCCCCGCACCCACAGCGCTGTGATTGGTCAGTCAATCTGACTGACCAAACACAGCAGCGATCGTGCAGGAGAAGCTGAAATTTCAGCTTCCCCAGCGCGATCAGTGTAGGAGCCGGCGCTGCAGTGGCCAGGCTTCCTGCACTGACAGCCAGGAGCGGAGCCCCCACCGCCCCTGGCTGTTAACCCCCTGACTGCTGCGATCGAGCGCGATCGCAGAGCTCAGGGGGGGAGGCAGAGGGTCGGGAGCTCCCTCTGCCTCAGATCAGCGCCACCGCAA
Source organism: Oophaga sylvatica (assembly GCA_033576555.1). Lineage (NCBI taxonomy): Eukaryota > Metazoa > Chordata > Amphibia > Anura > Dendrobatidae > Oophaga > Oophaga sylvatica. Next base: position 173,432,104 of record JARQOD010000003.1, read on the forward strand.
TGTATTTGCAGGGCCTGATCTCTGCCTTGATGACCCGGGGGTTGTCATGACAACCTCCGGGTCATCTAGCTACGGGAAGCTGCTGTGATCATGTCACAGCAGCTTTCCCCATAGGTACAATGCATTGCAATGCCAGAGCATTGCAATGCATTGTAACTGCAATAAAAAGTAAAAAAAGTGAAAGTCCCATAAAGAGACAAGTTAAAAAAAATAATTTTTTAAAAAAAATTGTAAAAAAAAATATTAAAAAATAATTTAAAAAAAATCCCCTAAAAAATACACATTTTTATGTAATAAAAAAAATAAAAAACAAAAAACATACACATGTTAGGTATCGCCACGTCCGTAAAAATCCCATCTATAAAAGGTAACCCTAGTTAACCCCTTCAGTGAAAGCCGTAAAAAAAAACACAAAAAAGTAGTAAATTATACTTTTTCCAAGCGGTATCATTATACCGCTTGGAAAAAGTGCAATAACACGCGATCAAAAAGTCAGATATAAATAATCATGTACCGCTGAAAATGTCATCTTGTCCCGCAAAAAACAAGCCGCTATACAGCATCATCAGCGAAAAAATAAAAAAGTTATAGCTCGCGGAATAAACTGATGCAAAAATAATTATTTTTTCTATAAAATTTTTTATTGTGTAAAAACGCCAAAACATAAAAAAAAATATATAAATGAGGAATCGCCGTAACCGTAGTGACCCGAAGAATAAAGCTGCTTTATCAATTTTACCACACACGGAACGGAGGAAAAAAAAAAAAAAAAAAACAATTTCTGAATTGCTGGTTTTTGTTCATTCTGATTCCACAAAAATCGGAATAGGAAACGATCAAAAAACGTTATGTGCCTGAATATGGTACCAATAAAAACGTCAGCTCGTCCCGCAAAAAATAAGCCCATAGATCACTCTGTCGGCCGAAATATGGAAAAATTATAGCTCTCAAAATACGGCGATGCAAAAATTTCTTACAAAAAATTATTCCAAAAAAAAGCATCTTTTAGTGTGTGACAGAAGCTAAACATGAAAAAAAGAGTATAAATCTGGTATCGCTGTAATCGCACCGATCCGAGGAATAAAGTCGCCTAATCACTAACACCGCACGAGGAACGGCGAAAAAAGAAAACCAATTCTTCACCTTTTGTGGATTTGTTCATTGTGCCTCCCAAAGATCGCAGTAAGGCGATCACAGTGGTTCCCCCCACATATGGGGTATCAGCGTACTCAGGACAAAATGCACAATAGCTTTTGGGGTCCTATTTCTCCTGTTACCCTTAGAAAAATAAAAATTTGGGGGCAAAAAGATTATTTTTGTGGAAAAAAATATGATATTTTTATTTTCACGGCTCTACGTTATAAACTTCTGTGAAGCACTTGGGGGTTCAAAGTGCTCACCACACATCTAGATAAGTTCCTTGGGGGGTCTAGTTTCCAAAATGGAGTCACTTGTGGGGGGTTTCTACTGTTTAGGCACATCAGGGGCTTTCCAAACGTGACATGACACCCGCAGACCATTCCATCAAAATCTGCATTTGAAAAAGGCGCTCCTTCCCTTTCCAGCTCTGCCATGTGTCAAAATAGTGGTTTACCCCCACATATGGGGTATCAGCGTACTCAGGACAAATTGCACAATAACTTTTGGGGTCCTGTTACCCTTTGGAAAATAACAATTGGGGGTGGAAAGATCATTTTTGTGGAAAAGATATGATTTTTTAATTTTACTGCTCTACGTTATAACCTTCTGTGAAGCCCTTGGGGTTCAAAGCTTTCACCACACATCTAGATAAGTTCCTTGGGGGGTCTAGTTTCCAAAATGGGGTCACTTGTGGGGGGGTTTCCACTGTTTAGGCACACAGGGACTCTCCAAATGCGACATGGCGTCCAATCTCAATTCCAGCCAAAAAAGTCAAATGGCGCTGCTTCCCTTCCAAGCTCTGCCATGCGCCCAAATAGTGGTTTACCCCCACATATGCGGTATAAGTGTACTCAGGACAAATTGCACAATAACTTTTGGGGTCCTTTTACCCTTTGGAAAATAAAAATTGGGGGTGGAAAGATCATTTTAGTGGAAAATATATGATTTTTTAATTTTACAGCTCTACGTTATAACCTTCTGTGAAGCCCTTGGGGGTTCAAAGCTCTCACCACACATCTAGATAAGTTCCTTGGGGGTCTAGTTTCCAAAATGGGGTTACTTGTGGGGGGTTTCCACTGTTTAGGCACACAGGGGCTCTCCAAATACGACATGGCGTTCAATCTCAATTCCAGCCAAAAAAGTCAAATGGCGCTGCTTCCCTTCCGAGCTCTGCCATGCATCCAAATAGTGGTTTACCCCCACATATGGGGTATCAGCGTACTCAGGACTAATTGCACAATAACTTTTGGGGTCCTTTTATCCTTTGGAAAATAAAAATTGGGATGAAAAGATCATTTTTGTGGAAAAAATATGATTTTTTAATTTTACGGCTCTACGTTATAACCTTCTGTGAAGCCCTTGGGGGTTCAAAGCTCTCACTACACATCTAGATAAGTTCCTTGGGGGGTCTAGTTTCCAAAATGGGGTTACTTGTGGGGGGTTTCCACTGTTTAGGCACACAGGGGCTCTCCAAATGCGACATGGCGTCCAATCTCAATTCCAGCCAAAAAAGTCAAATGGCGCTGCTTCCCTTCCGAGCTCTGCCATGCACCCAAATAGTGGTTTACCCCCACATATGGGGTATCAGCGTACTCAGGACTAATTGCACAATAACTTTTGGGGTCCTTTTATCCTTTGGAAAATAAAAATTGGGATGAAAAGATAATTTTTGTGGAAAAAATATGATTTTTTAATTTTACGGCTCTACGTTATAACCTTCTGTGAAGCCCTTGGGGGTTCAAAGCTCTCACTACACATTTAGATAAGTTACTTGGGGGGTCTAGTTTCCAAAATGGGGTCACTTGTGGGGGGTTTCCACTGTTTAGGCACACAGGGACTCTCCAAATGCGACATGGCGTCCAATCTCAATTCCAGCCAAAAAAGTCAAATGGCGCTGCTTCCCTTCCGAGCTCTGCCATGCGCCCAAATAGTGGTTTACCCCCACACATGGGGTATCGCTGTACTCAGGAGAAATTGTACAACAAATATTGTGGTTCATTTTCTACTGATACCCTTGACAAAATTTTAAAAAATTGTGTCGAAAGAAAAATTTTGGGAAAAAAAGTTAAATGTTAATTTTTTCCTTCCACATTGCTTCAATTCTTGTGAAGTACCTAAAGGGTTAATAAACTTCTTGAATGTGGCTTTGAACACGTTGAGGGGTGCAGTTTTTAGAATGGTGTCACTTTTGGGTATTTTCTGTCATATTGACCCCTCAAATTTACTTCAAATGTGAGGTGGCCCCTAAAAAAAATGATTTTGTAAATTTTGTTGGAAAAATGAGAAATTGCTGGTCAACTTTTAACACTTGTAACTTCCTAACAAAAAAAAATTTTGGTTCCAAAATTGTGCTGATGTAAAGTAGACATGTGGGAAATGTTATTTATTAACTAATTTTTGTGACATATCTCTCTGATTTAATGGCATAAAAATTAAAAGTTTGAAAATTGCAAAATTTTCAAAATTTTTGCCATATTTCCGTTTTTTTCATAAATAAACGCAAGTTATATTGAAGAAATTTTACCACTATCATGAAGTACAATATGTCTCGAGAAAACAATCTCAGAATCGCCAAGATCCGTTGAAGCGTTCCAGAGTTATAACCTCATAAAGAGACAGTGGTCAGAATTGTAAAAATTGGCCTGGTCTTTGACCTACAAAATGGCTTGGTCGTTAAGGGGTTAAAGACCTTGCAATTTTTTGCAATTCTGACCAGTGTCCCTTTATGAGGTAATAACTCAGGAAAGCTTCAATGGATCCTAGCGATTCTGAGAATGTTTTTTCGTGACATATTGGGCTTCATGTTAGAGGTAAATTTAGGTCGATAATTTTGCGTTTATTTGTGAAAAAAATGGAAATTTAGCAAAAATTTTGAAAATGTAGCAATTTTCAAATTTTGAATTTTTATTCTTTTAAACCAGAGAGTTATGTGACACAAAATAGTTAATAAATAACATTTCCCACATGTCTACTTTACATCAGCACAATTTTGGAAACAAAATTTTTTTTGTTAGGAAGTTATAAGGGTTAAAAGTTGACCAGCGATTTCTCGTTTTTACAACAAAATTTACAAAACCATTCTTTTTACGGAACACCTCACATTTGAAGTCACTTTGAAGGGTCTATATGGCAGAAAATACCCAAAAGTGACACCATTATAAAAACTGCACCCCTCAAGCTACTCAAAACTACATTCAAGAAGATTATTAACCCTTCAGGTGCTTCACAGGAACTAAAGCAACGGGAAAGGAAAAAATGGACATTTTAATTTTTCCAACAAAAATTTTCTTTTAGCATCAATTTTTTTATTTTTACATGGGCAACAGATAAAATGGATCCTAAAATTTGTTGGGCAATTTTTCCTGAGTACACAGATACCTCATATGTGGTCATAAACCACTGTTTGGGCGCACGGCAGGGCTCAGAAGGGAAGGAGCGCCATTTGACTTTTTGAATGGAAAATATGCTGGAATATTTAGCGGTGGCCATGTCACATTTGGAGAGTCCCTGTGTGCCTAAACATTGGAGCTCCCCCACAAGTGACCCCATTTTGGAAACTAGACCCCCCAAGGAACTTATCTAGATGCATAGTGAGCACTTTGAACCACCAGGTGCTTCACAAATTGATCCGTAAAAAAAAGAAAGTACTTTTTTTTCACAAAAATTTTCTTTTAGCCTCAGTTTTTTCATTTTTACATTGGCAACAGGATAACATGGATCCTAAAATTTGTTGGGCAATTTATACTGAGTACCTCATATGTGGTCATAAACCACTGTTTGGGCGCACGGCAGGGCCCAGAAGGGATGGAGCGCCATTTGACTTTTTGAATGGAAAATTAGCTCCAATCGTTAGCGGACACGATGACGCATTTGGAGAGCCCCTGTGTGCCTAAACTTTGGAGCTTCCCCACAAATGACCCCATTTTGGAAACTAGACCCCTAAGGAACTTATCTAGATGCACAGTGAGCACTTTGAACCCCAAGTGCTTTACAGAAGTTTATAACGCAGAGCCATGAAAATAAAAAATCATTTTTTTCCTCAAAAAATCATTTTTTAGCCCCCTATTTTTTATTTTCACAATGGTTACAGGAGAAATTGGACCCCAAAAGTTGTTGTCCTGTTTGTCCTGAGTACGCTGATACCCCATATGTGGGGGGGAACCACTGTTTGGGCACACGTCGGGTCTCGGAAGGGAAGTAGTGACGTTTTGTAATGCCGACTTGATGGAATGGGCGTCATGTTACGTTTGCAGAGCCCATGATGTACCTAAACAGTAGAAACCCCCCCAAGTGACCCCATTTTGGAAACTAAATCCCCCAAGGAACTCCTCTAGATGTGTCGTGAGCACTTTGAATCTCCAAGTTCTTTACAGAAGTTTATAACGCAGAGCCGTGAAAATAAAAAAATCATTTTTTTTCCACAAACATGAACTTTTAGTCCCCAATTTTTTTCCCTAGGATAACAGAAGAAATTAGACCTCCAATGTTGTTGTGCAATTTTTCCTGAGTACGCTGATACCCCATATATGGGGGTAAACCACTGTTTGGGCACACGTCGGGCTCGGAATAAAGGGAGCACTGTTTGACTTTTTGAACACAAAATTTGCAGGAATCAATGGTGGCGCCATGTCGCGTTTGGAGACCCCTGATGTGTCTAAATAGTGGAAACCCCTCTATTCTAACTCCAACCCTAACCCCAACACACCCCTAACCACAACCCTAACCCCTACACACCGCTAACCCTAATCCAAACCCTTACCATAACCTTAACCCCAACACACCCCTAACCCTAATCCCAACCCTAACCATAACCCTAACCACAAGCCTAACCCTAATCCCAACCCTAACCCCAAAACACCACTAACACTAATCCTGACTCTAACCCTAACCACAAGCCTAATCCTAATCCCAACCCTAACCCTAATTCCAACCCTAACCCTAATTCTACCGTAACCCTAATTCCAACCCTAACCCAAATTCCAACCCTAACCCTAATTATAACCGTAACCCTAATTCTTACCCTAACCCTAATACTTACCCTAATGCGAAAGGCTAGGTTCACATTACGTTTTACCAGCCCGTTCAACACATAGCGTTGATGGGCTCGTAACGGTATAGCATAACGCAATCGGGATATGCTATGCTGGTAACGGTATAGCATAATGCCATCGCGATATGCTATACCCACTAGCGCAGATGAATCAGCAGAAGATTCATCTGTGCTAGTGGTGACGGAGTCCAGACGCCCGCGTCTGAGGCTTCGTCACTCAATGACAGCATGTCGCGAACGCATGCCGCTTTACGCCATGCGTCGCGATGCGCCTGCAAATAGGGGTGAATGGCAGCGTTAATGGACTGCGTTACACCGTGTTATACCGCGGTGTAATGCAGTCCGTCTAACGGACTGCCATAACGCAATATGAACCCAGCCTAACCCTAATGCTAACCCTAACCCTAAGGCTAACCCTAACCCTAACCCTGAGGCAAACCCTAACCCTATCCTAACCCTAACTGTAATTCTAACACTAATAGAAAAAAAAATATATATATATATATTCTTTATTTTATTATTTGTCCCTATCTATGTGGGTGATAAAAGGGTGTTTATTTACTTTTTTATTTATTTTGATCACTGTGAGAGTTTATCACAGTGATCAAAATAAATGTATTGAATCTACTGGCCGGCGGGCACACTGCGCCTCATTTTCCAAGATGGCGGCGCCCATGAAGAATCCCGGACGGACGCCGGAATGAATCCAGGGACACCAGAGGACCGGGGGAGGTGAGGGGAGCTGAGGGGGGGGATCGGAGGGCAAGGGAGAGCGAAGGCAAGGAGGAGGGGAGCGGACCAGAGAGCAGGGGAGCATATAGTGATGGCGGTGACCGATTGCCGCCATCAATCGGTGGTGGCGGCCGATCGCCCGTGGTCACTCGGTGTGGGGATGGTCGGAACTCGGTGTCCAGCCATGGCCGATGCTATTGCAGCATCGGCCATGGCTGGATTGTAATATTTCACAAAATTTCATTGGTGAAATATTACAAATCGGTCTGATTGGCTGTTTCACTTTTAACAGCCAATCGTAGCCACGTGGGGGTTAAGCTACCCCCACTGTGGTGATGCACAAAGGGTCTTGTTACTGCGGGTCGGGTGACCTTTCAGTGACCCTGGTCACCCGACCTGCAAGAACATGATTTATACCATGATGCATACGTCAGCGTCATGGGTCGGGATGCCACTGGTTTTCATGACGCCGACGTAGGCGTCATGGGTCAGGAAGGGGTTAAGCTTATTTGAAAGTCTGGTTTATAAAGAAAGCATTGCTTAAAAACAACAGACCTGGCAGCATTTCACTAGCAAGTAATTTATCTCAGATATTATTCCGGTCTATTACAAAATATTGTTATATAATTGCACTGGGTACAAATAAAAAAAGAATCAACCATTCAGTCAAAGATTGCAGTATACAAGATAAAAGTTGACCAGACCTGCCTCCTGACTATCCTGGCAGATGTTAGGGCAAGTATGGAGTGAATGTGTTCAAAAGAGGTTGGCCAACTACTAACTCTCAAGTATGATTGGCTTTATCTACTAGAGGATCTTTTCATATTGCTGCAAAATGACCTCATCCTGTCATCCCAGAAAGGTTTCTTGCTTATGGGAAATGTGATACTCTCCCTACTTTGTAAAAGATTTATGACATTTATGGAAATTTTATTGTTCTTGTTGAGTAAATATGACATGCAAATATGTTTATGGTGTAAATTTGTATTTGCACCAGAGGTGTAGCTAGGGAATCAGCTCAGGGGGGGTTGGAACATCTGAGTTGGCTCCTAACCGGTAATCCTGATTCCAACTATAGCGGAACAGCCTAATCGTGGGTATAGAGGATGGCCGCACTGTTACTGGAAAAAAATCTCTACAAAGACTAAGATCTATGTTACCGCCCTTTGCTGACCATATAGAGATCGATTGATTTCAGTCTTGCAGAACATATAAGAGATTTCAGTACAGTTATAGATGGTGACTTACAGCTGATGTTCTTATGGAGTTGTTCATTTTTCCCATCTTTTCCATCTGGCCCTCACCGATATGACAATTTCTCCAGCCAGGACTCGTCTGCAGGCATTACAACAAAAACGTCCACATCTATTCCCAACCTGCACAGTCTGTTCATCCTGCTGGTAGACCAATACTGAGCCTCTGCTGCTGTATGTCTCCCTATTACTGCATCTGTTGTGTGGTTTAATAACAGCTCTTCTTACAGCCCTACATATTAATGCCCACCCCTGTGCTCCTTACATGGTAATAATGCCTCCTTTGTGCCCTCTAGATGGTAAAATTGCCACCTAGAAAATATTAATGCCCTTTAGAAGTGTCCTAGTAAACAGTGTCTGCATTTTGCCTTTGCCCCGTGCACATTTGACTGTCACTGTAATGAGTGCCCTATAATAATGCACACTTAACAGCTAATAATTTCCATGCGGTCCCGCCATGTCCAGCTTCTCTGTATACATTATTATGAGCCTACAGTTCTCCTATACCCAGTGTAATGCACCCACGGCTCCTCTATACACAATATGATGGTCCCACAATAGCCAACTTCACAGTATAATGGGCCCACAGCTCTCCTATGTATAGTATGGTTGGCCCTCAGCTCCCCTATACACAGTATAATGGGCCCACAGCTCCGCCATAAACAGTATGATGTGTTCACAACTCCTCTACACATAGTATGATGTCCTCACTGCTCCCCCAAAATACAGTATAATGACCCCACAATAGCCCTCTGACTGTAAAATGGCCCCCACATTTTTCCTCGAGCTGTATAATGGCCCCTGCATTAGTCCCCAAACTGTACAATGGCCCCTGCATTTGTCCCCAAGCTGTATCATGGCCAGTACATTAGTCCTCAAGCAGTATAATGGTCAATTTATTAGTCCCTAAGCTGTATAATGGTCCACGCATCGTCCCCAAGCTGTATAATTGCCCCTACATTAGTGCCCAAGCTTTATAATGGCCCTTGAATTAGTCCCCAAGCTGTATAATGGCCCCTGCATTAGTCTCTAAAATGTATGAGGGCTCACCCACACTGTTTCAGGGTCCCCTACACCAGTGGTCTCCAACCTTTTTTGCACCAGGGACCGGCTTCAAGCAAGACCATTCTTCCATGGCCCGGCAGGGCGGGGATGGAGATGTGGCAGGGGTGGGGCTTTGGTCATAAGGGGGCGGGGCTATGGACGGGGTTGTAGTTTAGTAGTAGTGCATACTTATTTAATTATAACATTTATAATGTGAATGTGACTCCCTTGTATACAAGGCTACGCTCCCACCCTTGCATACAAGGCTCCGCTCCCACCCTTGTATACAAGGCTCCGCTCCCACCCTTGTAAGCATGGCTCTGCTCCCTCCCTTGTATACATGGCTCTGCCCCTCCCTTGTATACATGGCTCTGCTCCCACCCTTGTATGCATGGCTCTGCTCCCACCCTTGTACGCATGGCTCTGCTCCCACCCTTGTACGCATGGCTCTGCTCCCATCCTTGTATGCATGGCTCTGCCCCACCCTTGTATGCATGGCTCTGCTCCCACCCTGGTATGCATGGCTCTGCTTCCACCCTTGTATGCATGGCTCTGCTCCCACCCTTGTATGCATGGCTCTGCTCCCACCCTTGTATGCATGGCTCTGCTCTCATCCTTGTATACATGGCTCCGCTCCCTCCCTTGTATACAAGGCTCTGCTCCCACCCTTGCATGGCTGGGCTCCCCCATCTTCCCCCCCATCATACTTACCCTCCTCGCTCCATCGCTGCATGTCCCTGCATCCCTGTCGGCCGCTTGCAGCTTCCTCCTGTGCAGTGACGTAGTACCGCTCATTAAGGTCATGAATATGGACGCCACGCCTATGGGAGTGGCATCGCGCCCATATTCATGACCTTAATGAGCGGTACTACGTCACCGCTCAGCACTGGATGAAGCCGACAGGGATGCAGCGACGGAAGTGAGTATCGATGTCTAATGAAGCCGGCGGCTGTAGCTGTCACTACAGTGCTACAGCCGCCGGCTCCATGTGTGTCCAGCGCAACAGAACTGCAACGACCCGGTCCTGGGCCGTGGACCGGCTGTCGGGGACCTCTACCCTACACTATGTATAAGGGTCCCTTGTTTATGATGCCCCCACATCACACAACAAGTTTTAATAAAAAAAAAGCTTGACTGCATATGCTGACTTGCCTGTTGGACATTTGGCTACTAGTCCAGTTCTTTGAAAGTTTTAAGTGCTTTCGTTGTTATTGTTATACACTATAAAACATATATTAATAAGTAAAGCTGTGACTGACCTTCACCCATCTATTCGAGTGTCATTATTTGTTCTACAGGTTATTGATGGAGGGGAGGGAAGCAACTTGTGTTTCACTTCAGGGTCTTTGCAGTCTGGACAGCAAAGATAGTAGTTTTTCTGGTTGCTATAATTAATCGAGTAACTGCCTGTTTCATAGGTTCAGAAGAAATATCAAAAGACTGACAGTCACATCCTAAACAAAAAAAAGGTATGAACAGGTGCTTACTAGCAGTAGCCATCTCCATAGGTAAGCAACAAATAAAGTAGCACTCTGTAGTGCTATAACATACAAACATGAAATGTATGAAATTTGAATTGTATTACTGCTTTAGGAAATTGGAAAAATTGAGAATACTTAGAGCATAAATTGACCAATTCATGTGTACTATGCAGCTACGATAAGGCGATTCTCGTTGCTGGGAATCTATCTAATGTGAAGCCAAAGAGCGGATGCATACTATAGCGCCACATAGTGCTACTTTATTTGTTGGCTATGTATAGGTCCAGAAAGAGTTCCTATGGTTACTCCAGTTTCCTCCTACACTCCAAAGACATACTGATAGGGGATTTAATTGTGAGCCCCAATGGGGACTATGCCGATAATGTCTGTAAAGCGTTGTGGAGTTAATGGTGCTATATAAGTTAGTAAAATATATATAATGCACAGCACTCGGAGCTGTGCTCTGATCCTGTCATGCGAGAAGATCAGAGCACAGTAGCATGACACTTGGCTCTCTCTTGCAGCAGAGCTGGAGCCGAGGGTCATTAGCATATCACGTTCGATGCTCTTGCATCAGATGCCATACGCTAGTGTGATTCCAGCCGTACTGTACTCTGTGAGAGTTTTAAACTACCAAACTATGCCTCCATGTGGAGAAATAAAGACTACTGTTTAATGTGCTTTTTGATTATTCTTAAAAGGAAACTTTGGAAACACCTCTAACATGGTGGCAATAATTTCCCACCATGTCTGAAAACCCTCTTGATTTACTGGGAATCACTTTAAGGGAAGAGGTTCTGTTGAGCCCTTTCAAAACATCTTCACTGAAGATCAGAGGTTGTCTATTAGTTTCCCAATCAGAAGCAGAGTATAGTAAAAACAAATGGCACCATATACAGGATTCAAAACTGTGTAACGGTTTTTCATGATCTAAGCACCATTGAATAGCTGGGGAAGAGAAAAACTAATTGTAACTGAGGAAGTCGGAGGCAAATTACATCTCAACCTCAATTGAAGTAGCTGCCTCCTGCAGTGAACGGGTATTGACAACAGGAGATTTGTTCTGGGAAAAAGATACCATGTCTGAGATTCATTTATGCAAAGGCAGAGAAGTACACTTCACAGGAATAGAGCTTCCTCTGATCAAAGCACGGTTCCGAGATGTTTTGGAGCCAGCGGTCAGTGATGAAAATTGGGGTTTGCATACATCTGATATTTATAGAAGATACATTTTCAGCGTTGTATCAAAGGAACGTAAATAACGCATTTATCACATCACTGTAAGGTAGGCAGAACCTCTCCCACTTAATATTGGTCTAACAGATGGTTCTATCCATGCAATATTTCATCTTTATAGACAGGTAAAATTTTGAATAAATCCCCAACAGTGTCACCAGCAAAGCACCCCCACACCATCACACCACCTCCTCCATGCTTTACAGTGGGAACCAGGCATGTAGAGTCCAGCCGTTCACCTTTTCTGTGTGCAAAGCAGTAATCAAAGCAAAAGGTGGCTACTTTGAAGAATCTAGAAAATAAGACATATTTTCAGCTGTTTCACACTTTTTTGTAAAGTGTAATGTATAATTCCACATGTGTTAATTCATAGTTTTGATGCCTTCAGTGTGATTCTACAATTTTCATAGTCATGAAAATACAGAAAAATCTTTGAATGAGAAGGTGTGTCCAAACTTTTGGTCTGTAACTGTATGTATATATATACCGTATATACTCGTGTATAAGCCGAGATTTTCAGCACCTTTTTTCGTGCTGAAAATGCCCCCTCGGCTTATACACGAGTCATAGGGCAGAAACCAGCGGGGGAGGGGATGCCGCGGCAGGAGCCGGTGGCTGGGATCATACTCACCCCTCCCCGTGCCAATCGCTGAGGGTCTCTGCAATCCTGCGTTCTCCCCGGCTTCCTGCAGCTCTCCAGCACTGAGCGGTGATGTAATACCCGCTCATTAAGGTCATGTAATATGGACGCGACGCCACTCCATGGGCGTGGCCTCCATATTCATGGCCTTAATGAGCGTATTACATCACCGCTCAGCGCTGGAGAGCTGCAGGAAGCCGGGGAGAACAGCAGGATTGCAGGGACGTTCAGCGATGGCACGGGGAGGGGTGAGTATGATGGAGGAGAGGACAAGGAGCACGGAGCTGGACGGGGGATAGAACGGTGGACGGGGGGGAGAACGGAGGACAGGGGAAGCATGGAGGAGGACGGGGGAAGCATGGAGCAGGACGGAGGGAGGACGGGGAAGCATGGAGGAGGACGGGGGGAGAACGGAGGACGGGGGAAGAATGGAGGAACAATGAGCACGGAGCAGGACGGGGGAGGATGGAGGGCACAGAGGAGCACGGAGCAGGACGGGGGGAGAGGATGGAGGGCACAGAGGAGCACGGAGCAGGACGGGGGAGCACAGCGGAGGACGGAGCAGGAGGGGGGAGTACAGAGGAGAATGGGGGAGCACAGAGCTGGATGGGGGAGCAAGGAGCAGGACGGGGGCAGCACAGAGCAGGAGGGCAGTTTATACACCCGGCTTATACACGAGTCAATAAGTTTTCCCAGTTTTTTATGGCAAAATTAGGGGGGTCGGCTTATACACAGGTCGGCTTATACAAGAGAATATACGGTATATATATTTATATATATATATATATATATATATATATATATATATACTGCTCAAAAAAATAAAGGGAACACTCAAATAACACATCCTAGATCTAAATGAATGAAATATTCTCATTGAATACTTTGTTGTGTACAAAGTTGAATGTGTTGTCAACATAATCACACAAAATCATCAATGGAAATCAAATTTTTGAACCAATGGAGGCCTGGATTTGGAGAGACCCCTAAAATGAAAGTGGAAACAAGTCAAAATGAAAATCAAAACTAGAAAAAATTAAAGTGGAAACAAGTCAAAATGATGCTCAGTATTGTGTGTAAGTAGTTCCTGCAAGATGAAGGCATTAAAGCTATAGACTGGCCTGCCCGTTCCCCAGACCTGAATCCGATTGAGCACATCTGGGACAGCATGTCTTGCTCCATCCACCAACGTCACGTTGCACTACAGACTGTCCAGGAGTTGACGGATGCTTAGTCCAGGTCTGGGAGGAGATCCCTCAGGAGAACATCCGCAACCTCATCAGGAGCATGCCCAGGCATTATAGGGAGGTCATACAGGCACGTGGAGGCCACTCACAATACTGAACATCATTTTGACTTGTTTCCACTTTCATTTTGGGGGTCTCTCCAAATCCAGGCCTCCATTGGTTTGATTTCCATTGATGATTTTTGTGTGATTATGTTGACAACACATTCAACTTTGTACACAACAACGTTTTCAATGAGAATATTTAATTCATTTAGATCTGGGATGTGTTATTTGAGTGTTCCCTTTATTTTTTGAGCAGTGTATATATGTTGCGTTGAAATCTGAGGTGTATATACCATACGCTCACTGTGAGTTCACCAATAACTGGCCTAGTAGTTGGAGCAGCTGTGGCCACGTACAACACTCTTCAGTCAAATGCACAAACTGGTGACAGCGGTGCAATCTGTGTGATCTCTCTGGTGTTCTCCATCACATAGGGTTTTCCTCCCATTGAATATTACATTATATGCACACTTAACCATATGTCAAATTGCTTCCTGCTTTCTCTTACAGTAGATTGTTGCTTTTTATTTATTTAAAATATGACAATTGTGTACTTTTTTCTGCGTGAAAGGTACATATAGTTATGTGGGTGTCAGGTGCGCTCACGTTGACATTTACTATTGACTCATTTTGCAACGAGAATTACATTGTTCAGTGAATATGTAACCACGTATCCAGCATGGAACAAACAGTGATATTCACTTTGTTTCATGTTCATAAATGTACCTGCCTCCTTTGTTTCCAAAGATTAACAACTTTTTTTCTGAAATTGGCTGCCGATATCGTCACGATCAGCCAACAGTTTGAATTGTGTGGGGTCCTCCTGGCACTCAGTAGATAGTTAAAGAGGTTGTCTACCACTTTATCATTGATTACCTATTCTTAGGATAGATGTTTTACAAAGAAAATTACGCTTAAAAACTCATTCTTATTTATTTAATTAAAATTCACTAAAAAAACTACACAGGTCAAGTATAAATATATAAGATCACAAATATCCAGAATCTTTCTGTATGGGACACTCTGCCTGTTCTTCCCGAATCCCTACCTTGTTGCAGATGTTGGCAACCTAGGGAATATGAAATGGTGCTGCCACTTTTCCATGACTCTCCCTGACTCATATACAGGGATAGTCTAGATATAGATTAAAAGGTTTTTCGAAATTAATCAAATCCACCATGTGCACTGATATTTTATTATTCAGACCCCTTTAAATTTTTCACTCTTTGTTTCATTGCAGCCATTTGGTAAATGCAAAAAAGTTCTTTTTTTCTCATTAATGTATACTCTTCACCCCATCTTGACTGAATAAAACCAGAAATGTAGAAGTTTTTGCAAATTTATTAAAAAAGGAAAACTGAAATATCACATGGCCATAAGTATTCAGACCCTTTGCTCAGTATTGAGTAGAAGCACCCTTTTGAGCTAGTACAGTCATGAGTCTTCTTGGGAATGATGCAACAAGTTTTTCACTCCAGGATTTGGGGATCCTCTGCCATTCTTCCTTGCAGATCCTCTCCAGTTCCTTCAGGTTGGATGGTGAACGTTGGTGGACAGCCATTTTCAGGTCTCTCCAGAGATGCTCAATTGAGTTTAGGTCAGGGCCAGTCAAGAATGGTCACAGAGTTGCTCTGAAGCCACTCCGTTGTTATTGTAGCTGTGTGCTTAGGGTCATTGTCTTGTTTGAAGGTGAACCTTTGGCCAAGTCTGAGGTCCAGAGCTCTCTGAAAGAGGTTTTCATCCAAGATATCTCTGTACTTGGCAGCATTCATGTTTCCTTCAATTGCAACCAGTTGTTCTGTCCTTGCAGCTGAAAAACACCCCCCATAGCATGATGCTGCCACCACCATGTTTCACTGTTGGGATTGTATTGGGCAGGTGATAAGCAGTGCCTGGTTTTCTCCACACATACCACTTAGAATTATCACCAAAAAGTTCTATCTTCGTCTCATCAGACCAGAGAATCTTATTTCTCATAGTCTGGGAGACCTTCATGTTTTTTTTTAGAAAACTACATGCAACTTTCATATGTCTGACACTGAGGAAAGGGTTCCTTCTGCCCACTCTGCCATAAAGGCCTGACTGTTGGAGGGTTGCAGTGATATTTGACTTGGTGGAACTTTCTCCCATCTCCCTACTGCATCTGTGAAGCTCAGCCACAGTGATCTTAGGGTACTTCTTTACCTCTCTCACCAAGGCTCTTCTCCCATGATTGCTCAGTTTGGCTGGATGGCAAGGTCTAGGAAGACTTCTGGTGGTCCAAACTTCTTCCATTTAAGGATTATGGAGGCAACTGTGCTCTTAGGAACCTCGAGTACTGCAGAAATTATTTTGTAACCTTGACCAGATGTGTGCCTTGCCACAATTCTGTCTCTGAGCTCCTTGGCCAATTCCTTTGACCTCATGATTCTCATTTGGTCTGACATGCACTGTGAGCTGTGAGGTCTTATATAGACAGATGTGTGCCTTTACATATTAAGTCCTTATCAGTTTAATTAAACACAGCTGGACTCAAATGAAGGAGCAGAACCATCTCATGGAGGATCACAAGGAAATGGACAGCATGTGACTTAAATATGGGTATCTGAGCAAAGGGTCTGAATACTTCTGACCATGTGATATTTCAGTTTTTCTTTTTTAATAAATTTGCAAAAATTTCTACATTTCTGGTTATTATCAGTCAAGATGGGGTGCAGAGAGTACATTAATAAGAAAAAAAAAATGAACTTTTTTGCATTTACCAGAGTGAAAAATTTAAAGGGGTCTGAATACTTTCCAAACCCACTGTGTATATTTATTTATATATATATATATATATATATATATATATATATATATATATACAGTACAGACCAAATGTTTGGACACACCTTCTCATTTAAAGATTTTTCTGTATTTTCATGACTATGAAAATTGTAAATTCACACTGAAGGTATCAAAACTATGAATTAACACATGTGGAATTATAGACTTAACAAAAAAGTGTGTAACAACTGAAATTATGTCTTATATTCTAGGTTCTTCAAAGTAGCCACCTTTTGCTTTGATAACTGCTTTGCACACTCTTGGCATTCTCTTGATGAGCTTCAAGAGGTAGTCACCAGAAATGGTTTTCACTTCACTGGTGTGCCCTTTCAGGTTTAGTAAGTGAGATTTCTGGCCTTATAAATGGGGTTGGGACCATCAGTTGTGTTGTTCAGAAGTATGGTGGATACACAGCTGATAGTCCTACTGAATAGACTGTTAGAATTTGTATTATGGCAAGAAAAAGCAGCTAAGTAAAGAAAAACGAGTGGCCATCATTACTTTAAGAAATGAAGGCCAGCCAGTCCGAAAAATTGGGAAAACTTTGAAAGTGTCCCCAGTGCAGTTGCAAAAACCATCAAGCGCTACAAAGAAACTGGCTCACATGAGGACCGCCCAGGAAAGGAAGACCAAGAGTCACCTCTGCTTCTGTGGATAAGTTTATCCGAGTCACCAGCCTCAGAAATCGCAGGTTTACAGCAGCTCAGATTAGAGACCAGGTCAATGCCACACAGAGTTCTAGCAGCAGACACATCTCTACAACAACTGTTAAGAGGAGACTTTGTGCTGAAGGCCTTCATGGTAAAATAGCTGCTAGGAAACCACTGCTAAGGACAGGCAACAAGCAGAAGACTTGTTTGGGCTAAAGAACACAAGGAATGGACATTGGACCAGTAGAAATCTGTGGTTTGGTCTGATGAGTCCAAATTTGAGATCTTTGGTTCCAACCACCGTGTCTTTGTGCGACGCAGAAAAGGTGAACGGATGGACTCTACATGCTTGGTTCCCACCGTGAAGCATGGAGGAGGAGGTGTGATGGTGCTTTGCTGGTGACACTGTTGGGATTTATTCAAAATTGAAGGCATACTGAAACAGCATGGCTAACACAGCATCTTGCAGCGGCATGCTATTCCATCCGGTTTACGTTTATTTGGACCATCATTTATTTTTCAACAGGACAATTACCCCAAACACACCTCCAGGCTGTGTAAGGGCTATTTGACCAAGAAGGAGAGTGATGGGGTGCTACGCCAGATGACCTGGCCTCCACAGTCACCAGACCTGAACCCAATCGAGATGGTTTGGGGTGAGCTGGACCGCAGAGTGAAGGCAAAAGAGCCAAAAATGTCTAAGCATCTCTGGGAACTCCTTCAAAATTGTTGGAAGACCATTTCCGGTGACTACCTCTTGAAGCTCATCAAGAGAATGCCAAGAGTGTGCAAAGCAGTCATCAAAGCAAAAGGTGGCTACTTTGAAGAACCTAGAATATAAGACATATTTTCGGTTGTTTCACACTTTTTTGTTAAGTATATAATTCCATATGTGTTAATTCAGAGTTTTGATGCCTTCAGTGTGAATGTGCAATTTTCATAGTCATGAAAATACAGAAAAATCTTTAAATGAGAAGGTGTGTCCAAACTTTTGGTCTGTACTACTCGTACATCTATATCGATATAGATAGATATATATATATATCTATCTATATCGATATAGATATCTATATATACAGTATATATACACTGTAAGCTTTTCAGGGGATATAGCTCTGGGATCGCCGTCCGGGTAGACGGAGTGGCACGGAAACAGTTCATTCACAGACAGCAGTTCTGGCAAAAGCTGGCCGCAACCAGTTTTATTAAAGTCCACAGCAAACAGAACATAAGCAAAACCAAATCATAAACATAAGCCCTGGGCTTGTCCAGCCACTTACTACACTTAGATAGATTTCCCTCTCTATCCGGGTCCAGACTCTAACAGCCTGTCCCCAAAACAACACATATGTTCAGTAGTTACCAGCATGGAGTTTCACAGAGTCTCCTCCTTGTGTCTGAAGGCATATCCAACGTCCAGACTTGAGAGAGCTCCCCTCCTATTCAGCAGCTATCCGCATGGATTCTCACAGAGACTACTCCTGTGTCCGGGGTACATCGAGCACCCAGACTGAGACAGCTCATACTCCTGGAGACTCCTTCTTGTGCCTGGACTCCTTGTCCAGACTAAGCGAGCTCTCTGTCTGTGTTCGCAGACACCTACTTCTGGTCTCTTAATTAACAGCTTAGTGGTTTCAGGCCTGAGCTGCAAGTGTGTACTGAATGTAAGGTGTAGTGACCTTTCTCTACCACTAGGTTTACAAAGCCATACATTTCCCTTATACCAGTCAGCAAAGTATCTAGGTGAAATGTACACCCCATTCAACACACATACTCTCACTGTCTCTCATATCCCCCCCCTCTTCCCAGACCGGAGGGCTGGTCATCCAGACCGGAGGGCTGGTCAACAATCCAAAAGAGACAGTGAACTCTGGACCAGTCATGGCCCTCATCAGCTTCATCTTCACTACTGTCATCTGTATCTTCACCTGAGCCATAGCCAACATCAGCTTTCTCTTCATCTGAAGCATCCGCACTACCCTGTACCCTCCCAGGCCTATGCTCTCTGCGGGCCTCGGGTATCCTGCACGGTTTCATCTTGACCTTAGGGCCGGGCTCAGTTTCGATATAGTGCCTGGCCAGAGAAGTACGACCCGGCACATCAGAACACTTCTGCTGACTCTTCCTCAGAAACTCACGTACTCCTGTCCTTGGTGCACTGACCATGTGTCACCAACTATCACAGAAGGTATAGGGGGTTTTTCACTTTTCTCTAGTTCCCCTTGAACCCTCTTTAGCACATCTATTTTCTTGAATATCGGTTGTCTCATAAGTCTATTTCAAGACCTTAAGCTCCTCTGCCATGGTCTCTGACCATTTTAAGCTACACTGTTCAAATGATTGGGACTGTAGAAGGAGCTGATCGTTTTTTCTTTTGCAGTACACATAATTCATCCGCTAAGTCTCCAGCTGAATTGTAATGTTCTACCGTGACAACAGCATTCTTATATAGAGCCTTAGACTTATTGAGCAGCATTTGCTCTTGCAACAAAGAGATTCCCTGTATCCTTCCTTTTACTTCATTGACCTTCTCACGAAGATGCTCATGGCTTTCATCACACTCCTCATCACAGTTTGGAGTTTTTTCTGAGAAGTCATCAATTCATCTGGTACCTGTTGGACGTCTTTTATGTCTTCTGCCCCTTCTTCAGGCTCTTCTGGTAGAACATGCTCAGAAGCCCTACCTCAGTCTTACATTCTACCTCTTCAGTCACATCATTATGGTCTCCAATATTTCCATTTATTCCGGCTTTCAAGTTCTCCTTGATAGCTGCATCTGTACACTCAGAACCCGCCGGATTCTTCTCTTCCACCACGTTCTGCATCCCATCTGAGCTCCCGTGTGTCTGCAGCGGCAACGGAGTGACACATCGCTTTTCCCATTTGTTGGGACGTGGCTCCGATGTAGACTCCATGAAAGTGCGCTTGAGCTCACCAATGCCAGCCTGATGTCTCAAAATCTCATCTTGTGATTTATCCAGATCCTTGGTGTCACTCGGGAACACCGCTGGGGCTCCGGGCACCGAACTTCCAGCCTGAGCTTCACGAGTTGCAGCTACTGATCCGAACCGTAACCCGTCCATGCCGCTGTCTTCGGCAGAAAACAGATTCCTGGACAGAGTCAGTCCCCATATCTTCAGTCTTGTTCCTCACTGCTTCACTTGAGACCTCAGCTTCTGATGAGGCATCTGGCTTGGTGACTACCACTTCTATGGCTCCTTCCACCTCTGCAGCATCTCCCTCAGAGTCCCTGGCATGATGCAGATCCACACCACACGTCGACAACTTCCCACTTCCAACAGCCTCCACTTGTGCTGTGTTCAGTCTCAGAGTCTTGCCTTCAAAGCTCAGCTCTCCTCCTTTCACCTTAGTCTTCGCCAGGGAACCGGCCAACTGTAAAACATCTTCAGATGCCATCTTCTGTCCGGCTGTAAGGTCAGCATCAGCTTTCTTCTCAGGACTCTCAACCTCCTCTGCTACCATGCCTTCCTCTTTGCACTGGTTGCTTTATTGTCATCAGATGATTCACTATCACTACCACTATCCCTGTCTGACCCCTTTTTCTCAGCCACCTCCGGCTCACTTTCAGGGTTATACAATTCATTCTCATTCACATCCTGATCTGGAACCTTAGTTAACATGTCATCCACAACATTAACTTCACCATCTGGTCCCTCAAGTATGTGACTATGTGACAACCCCAGCACTTATACTTCTATATAGCTCAGGTACTAGGAGCTGGCTCACGACCTCTCCCTGGACTTCAGTGTCCCTATACAACAGGTTAGTGTTTATGGCAACATGAGGAAACCTCTCCTCAGAGCCAGGCTCTTGGGAAACCTCATTTAGAACAATTATATTTTCCTGTGCCGTTTTAAGAGTGGGGTCTCGCCATTGTTCACTCTCAAAATTGTCACAGGACACAGGTAAGTCAGGGACACTCGGTTCCCGAGAACCACCATCCTCGTCTCCCATCATCACCTGCAAAGGAATTTCATCACTATCACAGTCATCATTATTATCAGTATCATTATCATGATTATGATCAGTATCATCATCACTATCATGATCATCATCATTATCATTTTCAGCATCATTATCATGGTCATCATCATTATCAATATCATTATCATGATTATGATCATCATTATCATTCATCATCATCATCATCATTATCACATAAGTTTAACGGCCCACTAGCATTGTGTTCCGCCCTCGGGACTGCGCACCCTCAGTAGGAGCTTCATCACACTGTCCATCAGAAACATTTTTCCCCCAGAGATCCTTAGACCGGGGAAAGTCATTACCCAATATGACGGGGTGCACCAGGTTCTTCACTACCCCACTTCACATGAAACCTCCCAGCGTTTGGGGATCAAGTCCACGACAGTCTCTGGGTAGACTTTGGTGTCTCCATGGACACACACCACACTCAGGTGTTTATCAGGGATGAAGTCCCTATCAATCAGGCTGTCACACACGGAAGTCATGGA
>JARQOD010000003.1:173454018-173515722 GCA_033576555.1 Oophaga sylvatica
CACACCCAAAAACCAAAATTTTGGAATCCATAAAACTGGGTCTTTAATGGCCTTTGTGTGCTGCACAATTTCCTCCCGGGGCGCGAGCTACGTTACAGTCCGCGGGCTTTGTGGACTGTTTTGACCAAAAATGGAAAGTACTTCGGGTGGCGGGCGTGAAAATGATCCCGAAAACCCGGGATTTCAAGGCTAAAAAAAAGGAAAAAAACGGGGTGTGGAGGCCTGGGGAAAAATACTTTAAATATTTTAAGGGGCCGGGGCAGTTACTTGCAGCACCCAAATCAAAGGTGCAAATGTGATATTTTAACATTTCCTTTCAAAATTTTTTTAGAAATACCCCAAATAAATTCTTTAAATTTTATTACTTTACAAAGTTTTTGGGGTTTTTTTACAAAAAATTAGCCCACTAACGTGCCGTATGCTATGTGCATGCACTTCTTAATAAATTTTCATTGTAACTGTACATAAGCTTTGCATTATTTTAAAGAAGGGCCGGGTAAAACCCAACAGCCGCTATGTAAATACATGAAGCAACCACATTGATTTTCATGTCTGTGCGTGGCTGGGGCACCATGCTGGGAACCGTCACTTTGCGATCGCAATGGCGTCTCATGTCTGTGCGCGGCTGGGGCACCATGCTAGGAACCGTCACTTTGCGATTGCAATGGCGTCTCATGTCTGTGCGCGGCTGGGGCACCATGCCGGGAACTGTCACTTTGCGATCGCAATGGCGTCTCATGTCTGTGCGCGGCTGGGGCACCATGCCGGGAACTGTCACTTTGCGATCGCAATGGCGTCTCGCGTCGCAAGTGCGACATGAACGGCTCGCACATATGCTGTGACATCACGACGCTGGCGTCGTTTATGCGGCATTGTTAATATCTGAGGAAAATGGTGGCTAGGCAATGCTCTGCTCCCTGGGGAGAGGCTGAGGTTTGGTACCTCATCAAAAGATGTGATGCATGGGACTACGACTGCAGGCTCCCTGTTGCACATCCCATGCATAACAAGAAGGCAGTCCTGCACAGGATACAGAGGGGCCTACGCCGCTGATTCAGGGTGCAGCGGACCGCAACCCAAATCCGCAAAAAGCTGGCAGACCTGCGCTATCGGTCCAGCGAGCGGGTCGCCAGCATACATGCACAGATTCACAGGCGTCGTGGTGAGTGTTGGTGAGGGTATCTGGAGAGGTTATGTTTTGTGGGTTATCTGCCTATATCAATGCACCCGCAGTGATGAGAGTACTGGCAGTGATGGGGTTACAGGCAGTGACGGGAGTACCAGTAGTGATGGGGTAACAGGCAGTGACGGGAGTACAGCAGTGATGGGGTTAGTAGAAGGAGTATTTAACTCAATTGTATTTTTTTTTGCAGCACAACCATCCCCAGCAGCACCGCCGTCACCAGTGCACCACAATCCCCAGCAGCAACGCCATCATCACCTGCACCACCATCCCCAGCAGCTACCCCTTCGCCAGCACCTACCCCCCTCCACTTTTGGGGTCATCCTCACCATCCCCCATAGGATTCTCTCCAGTGTCACTCCGTGACATTTATGCAGGCTCGCCTTCAGGTAATTTACGCACGTAATATAAGCTTTCGACAAGTTTGAAAACATTGTTAGATCTTAAAATGTTTAAAGGCTGTCGTGATATATCTATTTTTCTGTGTTTCCCTAGCCAGTGGTGCCACAGGTTCCGGGTGGGTGTTAAGCGCCTCCTCTGGTGATGCGCAGTCGCCCCAAAACCGTAAGTGTTAAACAGCAAGCATGTAACTTAAGTTGATGTTGCAACAGAATTCCCTGGTTAACTTTTACCATTACCTCCACAGAAATCCCCACTGCCCAGGACTAGTGTTGAGCATTCCGATACCGCAAGTATCGGGTATCGGCCGATATTCGCTGTATCGGACTTTAGATACTTAGTTCCGATATTTTCCATATATCGTATACCGGAATCGGAAGTTCCCATAATTCTTTGAGAGGCAATGTGATTTTAGTCAGCCAATGAGGAATCCTAAGAAGTGTGGGCACATCCTGTACTGCTGCGGTCATGTTAACTAATGGCATGGCTGTGATTGGATGCTGAAATGATGTCAGAATGCACTATAAAAGGCGCCGCCGCCATTTTTAGCGTCACTGTGCTGTGAACTCAGGGAAAGAACGCTGCTCTGCTGACTCTGAGGGACAGTTAGAGATTGCGATTTAGTGTACTGTGCTTTAGGCAGGCTAGTTTACCACCGGCTGTGTAAAGCTTCCTTTTGCCTGCAGTGTTGTTTTAACAGCTCTGCAAGGTGTGTGTGAGTGCAGGTGACGCTGCAGTTTGCTCTGTATGCAACGCTGTCTGTAGGCATCTGCACGTGTCACTGACAGACTCTTTTTTTTTTCTTCAGTGTAATTCTTGCTGCTCCATGCAATTGAAATAATAGTGTGACGTGCTTCCATCCGTATACAATACCTTGGTTGCAAACACTATAGAAGTCCACAAAGGAGCCTTTCACAGCAAGTGAACAGTTGTGTTTCAGTGTTCACTGCAGTCTGTGATTTTTTTTTTTTTTTGAGTGCAGATCACGCTCCAGTTACTTCAACTAATGCTGCGTGTACTCTGCTGAGCGTCTGTCACTGGCTCATCCTTGTAATTTTTCAATAATTGCTGCTGCTTTCTTCTATTTTAAATTTACAAAAATCTATTAGTGTGACGCTCTTCCATCAAAATACAATACATTGCTTGCAAACATAATAGAAGTCCACAAAAAGGCCTTTCACAGCAAGTGAACAGTTGTGTTTCAGTGTTCACTGTAGTCTGAGGTTTAATTTTTTTGTAGGAGTGTAGATCCCGCTCCACTTCAACCACCGCAGCGTGTACTCTGCTGAGTGTCTGTCACTGGCTCATCCTTGTAATTTTTCAAAAATTGCTGCTGCTTTCTTCTATTTTAAATTTACAAAAATCTATTAGTGTGACGCTCTTCCATCAAAATACAATACATTGCTTGCAAACATAATAGAAGTCCACAAAAAGGCCTTTCACAGCAAGTGAACAGTTGTGTTTCAGTGTTCACTGTAGTCTGAGGTTTAATTTTTTTGTAGGAGTGTAGATCACGCTCCACTTCAACCACCGCAGCGTGTACTCTGCTGAGTGTCTGTCACTGGCTCATCCTTGTAATTTTTAAAAAATTGCTGCTGCTTTCTTCTATTTTAAATTTACAAAAATCTATTAGTGTGACGCTCTTCCAGAGGACAGCGTTAGTTGGCCAGTTGTGAGTCTGCAGCACATGGTTGATTTCATGCTGCACTGCCTGAGAAACGACCGCTGCTTCGGCCACATTCTCACCACGTCAGATTATTGGGTGTACACCCTCCTAGACCCTCGCTACCGGGACAACTTACAAAGCCTCATCACACCGTTGAACCGGGACCGTAAAATGCTGGAGGACCAAGACACACTGTTGAAATCCATAATGTTCTCCATTCCAGCCGAGAGCGCTGCTGCTGCTACTGCTTTACAAAGCAGCTCTGTGCGTCGAGGCATTGTAGACGCCTCTGCAACAAGAGGGAGCACAAGCAGCGCCTCTGCACAGGGCAAGAGCTGTATGTTACAAATGTGGCGAAGTTTTGTGACAGCGCCACCAAGGTGTACACCATAGTGATGGGAAATCTAGTTAATTTTGGTGATTAGTTCACCATGAACTAGTTCACTGAAAAGATTAGTTCAAAAGATTAGTTCATTTAGTTCAGTTTTTCTCCACCCTATCCTGTGAGGAGCTGATAGGAAATGCATCATGTGACCTCTGAACTAAATGAACTAGATGAACTGCTGAACAAAATGTTCTATTGAGAATGACTCAGGACAGCCTAGTTCAATCTGATTCCTCTGACTGAGCCCAGCAGTGCCACATAATGATTGTGTATGAGGGGGCTGAGAAGCAGTTCAGCATCCACCATTTTAAGAACAGAACAGGGGTCAGTGTTAAAGATTTTAGCAAGACTGATCTTCTAGGCTAGAGGCATGAACTACACACAGAAACACTCTCTCATACACACATATGAGCTGTGTCTGTGTACTGTGTGTGCAATTTCATTTTTTATTAATAATATTATTATTACTGTTATATTTGTATTTGATGTGTGGTATGCCTTGGAGGTGCTGGCTTGCCCTGCTGCCAGTGTATTATCTGAGCGCGTCTTTAGTGCTGCAGGTGGTGTACTAACAGACCGTCGCATGCGACTATCCTCAGACAATGTAGACCGGCTTATTTTTCTGAAAATGAACAAGGCATGGATCTCACCTGAATTTGCCTGTCCGTTTTTAGATTAAATAACTGTTTGCCAACGTTTTCCAAGTCTCCTGTTATGTTCATCTTTCTACCACCTGAACTCTACTCCCTGGGCTACAACACTGCCAGTCACAGGGGAATGATCATTTACAAAACAAAATGTTATCCCCAACAAATAGTAGCGCAACGACTCCAGTGCCCACTTTATCGCCAGGCACTCTCTCTCTACAATGCTGTCTCTGTTTTTTGATGGAGTAAGTTTTCGACTCAGGAAACTAATGGGATGCTCCTCCCCGTTAAGCTCCAGTCCTGAGACAACAGGGCACCCAGACCTACCTCTGACGCATCAGTCTGGACAATGAATTCTCTTTTGAACTCGGGTGTGCTCAAAACTGGTGACCCACACAGTGCCCCTTTTATTGCCCCTGTTGATGACCCCTTGCTGATTTATTAACCGGCTCCACCAGATCCATGGGTATTCTCTCAAACTGGACCTCTAAAATTTTTAATGGCACCAAGGGACTCACTAAATGAGGCTGAGGACTGTGTACCTGGCGCATGCGACAAGAGTTACAATACCGTTTAACTTCTTGATAGACCCCCAGCCAGTAAAACCGTTGTATAATTCTGTGTAGGGTTTTCTTTTGGCACAAATGTCACCCTAGTACATGCGCATGCGCTAAGTCCATTACCAACCTCCGATATGACTGCGGTAGCAGCAATTGCTAAAAAATTTCAACATGTATTTTATAAACCTGATACAGCAAATCTTGGTTCAGCTCTAATTGTTTAAATACTGTAGCTGCCCCGGGGTGTTGGGGTTCCCCATTGACAACCAGTAAATTTTCACGGGCTAGACTCAACGTAGGGGCCGCGGAGTTGCGCCTTAACAAATTTGTCACCTGTCACATTTAAGTATTACAATTCAGGTCCCGGTGTCAAATCTTCCATCTCCCCAACTAACACTTCGATAGGAGAGGGGTTTTCCTACTCCACCGAAGGCAAAGGTAATACTGCCCACTGCACACATGTGTTATGCATAGTGAGACTGATAGTAGCCAACAAAGTAGCTAACAAAGGCCACTTGTGATCGCCCTATCAGCGTAGGAACAATGCTACTCAAAAGATCTGCCATGATCCTGGACAAAATCTTGATATAATGGTCAATGAGTGAGAATGTACGATAGGATCCAGGCAGATGTGAATGTTTGTTTGGTTTTAGTAGCAACTTCATGTGTGACATGTTTGAATGGCTGGGCAACCCTCCTGTCTCCAATATATGATTGAAGGTGCGTACCAATGTGGACGGGATATCCTCACTCAATAATTTTAATAATTTGGCTGTAAACCTGTCAGGTCCTGGAGCTTTCCCGTATTTAAAGTAACTTATCGCCGCTGTCACTTCCGTCACCTCAATTTGTTTTTTTAAAAGGAGAAGCTGATAGTTTGTGATGGATGGTAACCGTATTCCATCTACAAAGGTGTTACCCTCCGCACTATCCGTATTTTTCACCTTATATAAGTCTGAGTAGTATTCTTGTAGAATGGTGTTTATGGTTCGAGGGTCTGTGTTCATGATCCCATGTTTATTCGTTAACGCTGTAATATGTTGATGACGAATGTGATTTCCTTTCGCTAGTCGTGCTAATAGTCTCCCTCATTTGCTACCATAACGATATACATCGGCTCTATAATTGTTATTACTGCTTCTCTCTCGTCGATATACCCATACGTGTAAGTCAGTCTTAGCCTGCTTACATCTATTTTTAACCTGTGTTGATGAACTTGTCTTGTTTGCCGTGTACCTATCGCGTAATATCCTGCTAGACTGCGAGTAGTTTGTCGCGATCTTCTTTTTTAGCATTGTCTGATAACCTATTAGTTTCCCGCGCATTACTCCCTTCCCTGCTGCCCATAAAAGTTCCGGCCTATCCCTAGTATCTCCATTATCCCTTACATATTAAAAACACCATTGCTTCACGTGATGCCGAAACTTCTCATCCATTAACAAATAGGTCGGGAAGCGCCAAGTTTGGTTTGGCCCCATCTGCACCATATCTGGCAGGGTCACTGATACGGGCGCGTGGTCATATATAGCTACGTTGTGCACATCTGCCTCTTCCACTCCCCTTAATAGCTCGTGTGCTAGCAATATATAATCTATTCTGGACCAAGAGTCATGTGGCGCCGAATAGAATGAATATTTACTGCCATCTGGGTTCAGGTGTGTCCAAATGTCTACAAAGTTACTCGTGTCTAGCAAGGGTTATTATAAACGTGTGTCATGTGATCGCACATTCATTCGCTTCGACCTACAGTTCTTCACTGGTACGATTCACCATATTTAAGTCACCACCGTGGGTGGTTTTAATGCTCTCCTATCGGCCTGATATGCTTGGATACCTGGGATAAATTCAGGAACGTCTCCAAACTCCCTACTCACATGTCAGCGCAGGAACCGTAAGAGGGAACGTGCTTGTTTTGTTGCGCATAGGTGGAGTTTTATACAGTAAATGATTAGTGCTGTCTTATTTTTTGCGTCCCAAGGGCAGAATAAGTCTGCTTAACGTTACATTTTACAGACACTCATATAATAGACACACGCTACCCTAACCGTGACACAAGGAAGGTATTGTTGCCGGATAAAGCCGCCATTTTAGCATCACTGTGCTGTTAATTCAGTTTGGGACAGAACGCTGCTCTGCTGACTCTGAGGGACAGTTAGAGATTGCGATTTTGTGTACTGTGCTTTAGGCAGGCTACTTTACCAACCGCTGTGTACATCTTCCTTTTGCCTTGCAGTGTTTTTTTCACAGCTCTGCAAGGTGTGTGTGTGAGTGCAGGTGACACGCTGCAGTTTGCTCGGCATACAACGCTGTATGTAGGCATCTGCACATGTCACTCTCACACTCTTTTTTTTTTTTTTTTTAGTGTAATTCTTGCTGCTCCATTCAATTGAAATTATAGTGTGACGTGCTTCCATCCGTATCCAATACATTGGTTGAAAACACTGTAGAAGGACACAAAAACCCCTTTCACAGCTAAGAGTTGTGTTCACTGTAGTCTGAGATTTTAATTTATTCAATTTTGATCACGCTCAAGTTACTTCTTCAAGCAATGCTGCTTGTACTCTGCTGAGCGTGTCTTACTGCCTCATCCTTGTCATTTTTCTCGAATTGGTGTACATGTACATCAAAGTAGTCTTCATTTTGATCAAAATCCAAGCAGGTACCCGGACACTCTATGGCTGCTTTTATACGGTGGACTGGCTCCAACATTCAATAACACTTAAGATGCAATCGGGCACCTTGTCAAGGCCCAATCCTCTTCTCCCTCTGATATAATAATAATAATCTTTATTTATATAGCGCCAACATATTCCGCAGCGCTTTACACTTTAACAGTTTCAAAACACAAGTCATAGGTAACAACGTTAACAATACAATAATTAAAGCAAAATAAGCCGACCCTGCTCGTGAGAGCTTACAATCTACAATGAGGTGGGGGAGATACAAAGTACAGGTGTGTATATATAATGGTGCATTTCCAATGATGGTCCAGCCATCTTGAGGGAGTGAGGCATGGATGGAGATAGTGAATGGGCTCCACATACACACTTAAACATAGAACGACTTTGGTTATTGAATGTGATAGGCCACTCTGAACAAATGTGTTTTGAGGGAGCGCCTGAAACCAGGCAAATTGTGGATAGTCCTAATTTCTTGTGGTAGAGCATTCCAGAGGATTTGCGCAGCGCGGGAGAAGTCTTGGAGTCGGGAGTGGGAGGTACGGATTACTGCAGAGGTTAGTCGAAAGTCATTTGCAGAGCGCAGCAGTCGGTTAGGCCGATAGATAGAAATGAGGGAGGAGATGTAGGGGGGTGCTGCACTGTGGAGAGCTTTGTGGGTGAGAACCAGTACTTTGAATTGGATCCTATAATGAATGGGCAGCCAGTGTAAGGACTGGCGAAGAGCGGACGCGTCCGAGTACCGATTAGCCAGATGGATGACCCTGGCTGCTGCATTAAGGATGGACTGGAGAGGGGATAGTCGAGTAATGGGGAGGCCAAGTAACAGAGCATTGCAGTAGTCCAGGCGGGAGTGGATCAATGCTACAGTGAGGGTTTTTGTTGTTTCCATGGTGAGAAAAGGGCGGATTCTAGAGATGTTCTTTAGGTGTAGACGGCAAATATCTAACAAACAGGTCATGCTGGAGAGACTTGCACCTACTGCCACTCAGGATCTTCAACTCCTTTGTGAGAAACTAATGTTTGGCCAGCCAGTATATCAAATAAAGTTCATGAGAAATGGGAACTGTGGTTGGCTTCACTTTTGGTACTGGGTGCTAATACCAAACCATGGTGTGCCATTCAATGGATATTCCTGGCTGGTTGGAGACAAGCTCATTCCCACAGAAAAGTACCAGAAAGCTAAGGAGATGGTGGCCTCTCTCAACATGAAGGAGTTTGCTCGTTGTCTAGGAGACCGACCACCCCTGCTGTGTACCTTGTCAACGTTGTGTTGAAGCTTGCAAGGATTAAGAGGTTACAGTGGTAAGTCTGGTCTTTACTAAAGATCCTGCTGTGTATTATAGTTTTTATGTTTTTTAAAAAAATTATCTTAGGAATGTTAAATAAATTTCTTTTTTTTTTTTTAAATACAATGTATCTTATGAATGTTAAATATTTTTTTTTTTTTTTTTATAAAATAAAATGTATCTTATGAATGTTAAATAACTTTTTTTTTTTTTTTCAGGTATTTGATCTACCGTAGCTAGTTGCTGATCGTTGACTCTACACCCCTCTCCCCAGAATGTTACTCGGGTTATGGGGAGAAAATCACCGCTATTCCAGACTGATTTCATGTTAATGTGTCTGGCTCTTACACAGCACACAGCACTTGATGTTAGTTTATCTTTTTCCTAAATTATTTGTTACACTGCCCTTCTCACATTTTATTTGCACTTTTTTTTTAAGCACAAGTTTTTTTACACTTCCTTGTTCTGTAAGTAAGCTTAATGGTTAAATGTTTTATACTAGAAGTAAATATGTAACATGTAAATTTTATATTAAGATTAAATTATTAGGTCCACACCATCAGGCTCTTTCGTCCCTCTCCCTCAGAGTAATATATCGGACCCCAGGCTCGCCCACACAGTTCCTTGACCACTTCTCTGCCTGGCTGCCGCACTTTCATGTCCTCAGAAGTACCAACCCTTATCCTTGGAGACTTCAACATCCCCATTAACAGCCCTACTTCCACACTCAAAACACATTTGTTCAGAGCGGCCTATCACATTCACTAATCAAAGTCATTCTATGTGTAACTGTGTGTGTGTGTAGCCCATTCACTATCTCCATCCATCCCTCACTCCCTGAAAATGGCTGGACCATCATTGTAAATACACCATTGTATATAAACAACTGTACTTTGTAGCTCCCCCTCCTCATTGTAGATTGTAAGGTCTCACGAGCAGGGGCGGCTTATATTGCTTTAATTATTGTATTGTTAACGTTGTCACTTATGACTTGTGTTATGAAACTGTTAAACTGTACAGCGCTGCGGAATCTGTTGGCGCTATATAAATAAAGATTATTATTATAGAGGCCCACTCAGTAGTGGTGAAGTGAACGGCGCAAATTGCGAGTTGATTGCGACTGATGCAGCTGATACTCCATTACTGCTGGCTGCTGCTCACACAACCGCTCCAACATATGTAACGTGGAATTCCACCTGGTGGGTACGTCACATATGATGCGATGTTCAGGAAGGCAAAATCTGCGTTGCAGAGCTGCAATGCGCGATCTGGCCATGGTGGAACGTCGCAAGTTAGCGCACTGTAGGCGGACCTTGTGCAGCAGTGCATCAAGATCCGGATAGTCCCTCAAAAAACTCTGGATGACCAAGTTTAGCACATGTGCCAGACATGGTATGTGAGTGACGTTGCCTAGGCCCAGACCTGCCACCAGATTTCGGCCATTGTCACACACTACCAAGCCTGGCTGGAGATTCGCTGGGAAAATACACATGTCGCTCTCTTGCTTTATGGCATTCCAGAGCTCCAGCGCTGTGTGGCTTTGATTCCCCATGGAAATTAATTTCAGGACGGCCTGTTGACGTTTGGCCACGTCTGTGCTCATATCGGTCAACAGGCTCGCTGTCTGGGTGTTATGTTTGACACCAATCTCTCCTTCACCTCCCATATACAATCTGTTGCCCGCTATTGCCGCCTACACCTAAAGAACATCTCTCCCGAATCCAAGAATTCTCCCGCGCTGCGCCAATACTGTGGAATGCTGTACCCCAAGAAATTAGAACTATGCACAATTTGCATGTTTTCGGGCGCTCACTCAAAACACATTTCTTCATAGCGGCCTATCACATTCACTAATCAAAGTCATTCTATGTGTAAGTGTGTGTGTGTAGCCCATTCACTATCTCCATCCATCCCTCACTCCCTCAAAATGGCTGGGCCATCATTCTAAATACACCATTGTATATAAACACCTGTACTTTGTATCTCCCCCACATATTTGTAAATTGTAAGCTCTCACGAGCATGTGCGGATTATATTGCTTTCATTATTGTATTGGTAACGTTGTTACTTATGACTTGTGTTCTGAAACTGTTAAACTGTAAAGCGCTGCGTAATCTGTTGGCGCTATATAACTAAAGATTCTTATTAAGCGTTCACGGGTCCATGTGGAGGTAGACCGTGATGGCTCCTGCAACGATGTTTCTGAGGAACTGGAGAAGGAGGAGTCAATGTGTACAGACTTGATTCCCGCAATCCTTGTAGTTGCCTGAACACGTACAGCGCCACTCGCAAGATCTGTACCCGGCTCCACAACATTGACCCAATGGGCAGTAAGGGAAAGTATCGTCCCTGGCCATGGGTACTGGTCCACGCAGCGGTGGTCAGGTGGACATTGCTACTGACGGAGTTTAGTAGCGCATGTTTAATTTTAACCTCAACAACATGCTTTTGCAGACCAGGGACGGCTTGCCTGCTGAAATAAAATCAGCTTGGCACATTGTATTGTGGGACTGCCAATGCCATTAAGTTCCGTAAACTGTCAGTCTCCACCAGCCTGAATGACAGCATTTCAAGGGACAGGATGTCATGTGTGCATTGCCACGAAGATCGTCGCGGTTGCACATTTTGACTTCTCACAGCTGAGCTGCTGTTTCTTTGTGTTTGGCAGCTAGGGAGTTAATTCTGTCTGTGCTCGGTGCTGGGACTGGGTGCAGTTTCTCCCGGCTGCAATTGATTATTTGTTGATTGTTTTCCTTTAAATTCCTGGTTGTCTGCTTGGGGAGTTGCCAGTGAAACCTTCATGCAGACCACAGATAGGAATGAATCTGTATAGACTTTAGTTGTGAGCTCCTTAAGGGTATGCCACACTAAACAATATCGCTAACGGGATCGCTAAAAAACGTCACTATTTAGCGATCCCGTTAGCGATATTGTTCAGTGCGGCAGCTTCCAGCGACGAGCTTCCTGCTGTGATCTCGCTCGTCGCTGGAATCGTTCCGGACCCTATTTCATCGCTGGCGCTCCCGCTGGGTAAGTATCTAATCGCTGTGTGGCACCTTTTCTTAGCGATTTAGCGGTACTTTTGTACCGCTAAAGTCGTTAAGAAGATCGCTAACGGCGATAGCGTCGTTAACTATATCGCTAAATGCGGCAGCATTTAGCGATATAGAAACAATCCCGCTAGCGATCTCATTAGTATGCAACGCTAACGAGATCGCTAGCGGGATAGCTTAGTGTGGCAGTACCTTTAGTTGTTTTAAGCTCAACTTGGTTAGAGTTTATTTCCCAGACCATTTATGTTCCTTTGGTGTTTGAGTGTGTATGCAAGCGAGGTTTTATCCTGTCTGTCTTATATGTCTAATCTGTTTATTTAGCTGAGATCAGCCCATATCCCTTTGGTGGTAGTCAGGATCCTTCTTAGGACTGATTACAGGGTTCAGGGTCTGATAGGAGACAGGGTTAGGTTGGAGACTTGGACCTCTGAACCATTATCAGTACCTCCAAGGTGAGGGATTAGTTAGGACCCCAGTTTAGGGTCAGGTTAGATCCCGGTCCACCTCTTTCCTGTTTCAGCTCATCAAGTCCTCAAGATTAACCCTGAGTTCAGCAGATATCATGTCAGGTAAATCTATTCTATACTTACATGCTGATGTTGCTATACTAGTTGTTGTATAGAGTGTTGTTCCTGTATTAATAGTTTACTGACATTGTATACATATCATTAGACAGCGTGACATTTTCACTGGCCATAAAAATTATCTCCAGTTACCATGGATCCAGTAGCCCAGCTGGCTCTGCAGTTGCAGGGATTATCCATGGAGCTGACGGACATTAAGTCCAAAGTTTTGTCTCCCCTGGAGCAAACCAGAGTTGAACCTAAAGTAGCTCTCCCGGACAGGTTCACTGGTGGGCGAGACAAATTTTTCACCTTCCGGGAGGCATGTAAATTGTATTTTCGGCTTCGGCCTCGATCATCAGGGAGTGAGGAGCAGAGAGTGGGAATTGTTATCTCACTTCTGCAAGGGGACCCTCAATCCTGGGCATTTTCCCTTCCTCCGGGATCCCGGCTCTACTGTCTGTAGATCAATTTTTTACTGCCCTGGGATTGGTATATGATGACCCAGATCGAGTCTCTCTTGCTGAGACAAAATTACGTAAGATACAGCAGGGAGATCGTCCGGCAGAGGAATTTGCTTCTGAGTTTCGTAGATGGGCCACAGATACTCAGTGGAATGACCCAGCTCTTAGGAGCCAGTTTTGTCATGGGCTTTCTGATAAATTAAAAGACGTTTTGGCTCAGTATGAGTCTCCTCCTTCTCTGGAGGCTGCTATGGCCTTAGCTATCCGTACTGATAGACGGCTTCGGGAGAGGGGTGAGGTAACCCCACTCCCTGTTGTTTCTCCACCTACCACTAAAGTCCCTTATGTTGAGGTTCCCCTTGTCTGTTCGGATGAGCCTATGCAGTTGGGAGGGACATCATTTCGCAGGAGGGGATTGGCGGTACGCCGCAGGACTAGAAGATGTTTTTTCTGCGGGAAAGAGGGACATTTTGTTGGAGAATGTCCATCCTGTGCCTTGTTGAGCCAAAAGTCGCCGGAAAACTGTTAATCCCAGGTTGTGTGGTGGACGACAACCTGGGAGTATGTATTTCATCCGCCAGTTCTTCTCAGTTCCTTGTACCAGTGGAGGTGGTAGTTGGTACGAGAGTGGAGAGATTGTCTGTTCTTCTTGATAGTGGTTCCGGGGCTAATCTGGTTGACGCTCAGTTTGCTCAGGCTCAAGGTATGCATCTGAGTGTATTGGTCAAACCGATCCCTATATTCTCCATTGACGCCAGGCCTCTCGGCCAAGGTAGCTTTGTTCATGAGGTTCATAACATTGACCTTCGGGTAGGGGCAATACATAGGGAACAATTATCTTGTTATGTGTTGGAGGGTCTACCTACTCCATTGTGTTGGGACTTCCTTGGTTGGTTAAACATAACCCTGTGATTAATTGGCAGTCCAGAGAAATAAGCCAATGGGGTGAGTTTTGCAAAAGCAACTGCATGAACACAGTCATCAGTGCGGTCGTTGCCTAGTACATTGCCTCCTTTTTTGGAGGATTTTGGGGATGTTTTCTCTGAGGAGGGATGTCAGGAGTTGCCTCCTCATCGCGTGTATGACTGCTCTATTAATCTCCTTCCTGATGCTAAGTTGCCTAAAGCTAGGTTGTATAATCTTTCTGGTCCTGAGAGGCAGGCTATGAAAGATTATATTTCTGAAAGTCTGGCCAAAGGGCATATTAGACCTTCATCTTCCCCAGTAGCCGCGGGGTTCTTCTTTGTGAAGAAGAAAGATGGAGGCCTACGCCCTTGCTTGGATTTCCGCGAACTTAATCGGATTACTGTTCGAGATCCGTATGCACTCCCTCTTATTCCTGATCTCTTCAATCAAATTGTTGGCGCCAAATGGTTTTCTAAATTGGATCTCAGGGGGGCGTATAATCTGATTAGGATAAAAGAGGGGGATGAGTGGAAAACGGCGTTTAACACGCCGGAGGGACATTATGAGAACCTAGTCATGCCTTTTGGTCTGACTACTGCACCAGCAGTATTCCAACATTTTGTTAATGACATTTTTCGTCACCTTGTGGGGCTGTTTCTGGTTGTATATTTGGACGACATTTTAATTTACTCGCCAGATCTTGTGTCTCATCAGGAGCATATGAGACAGGTGTTGCAGATCTTGCGAGACAATAAACTATACGCCAAACTGGAGAAGTGTGTATTTGCCGTACAGGAACTTCAGTTTTTGGGTTTTTTGGTGTCAGCCTCCGGTTTCCGTATGGACCCTGAAAAGGTGAGAGCAGTGCTTGAATGGGATCAGCCAGGGGATCTTAAGGCTCTGCAGCGTTTTTTGGGGTTTGCTAACTACTACCGGAAATTTATTTGTAATTTCTCATCTGTCGTCAAACCTCTCACTGACATGACAAGAAAAGGGACGGATTTTTCTAAATGGTCGGACAAAGCTTGCCAAGCCTTTTCCTCTTTGAAGAAATGTTTTGCTTCGGCACCCGTTCTCATCCAACCAGATGCATCTCAGCCGTTCATTGTGGAGGTGGATGCATCTGACGTAGGGGTGGGTGCTATATTGTCCCAGGGTCCGTCCCCTGGTAAATGGCATCCGTGCGCTTTCTTTTCTA
This sequence comes from Oophaga sylvatica, assembly GCA_033576555.1. Taxonomy (NCBI): domain Eukaryota; kingdom Metazoa; phylum Chordata; class Amphibia; order Anura; family Dendrobatidae; genus Oophaga; species Oophaga sylvatica. The sequence goes on from JARQOD010000003.1 coordinate 173,469,010, forward strand.
AGAAATTGTCGTCCGCCGAAAGGAATTATGATATCGGCAATAGGGAACTTTTGGCCATTAAGTTAGCTTTTGAAGAATGGCGTCACTTTTTGGAGGGGGCAGTCCACCCGGTTACCGTTATTACTGATCACAAGAACCTGTTGTATTTGGAATCCGCTAAGCGTCTGAATTCCAGACAAGCTCGATGGTCGTTGTTTTTTACCAGGTTTAATTTTGTCGTCACTTATCGCCCGGGGTCTAAGAATGTAAAGGCTGATGCCTTGTCTCGCAGTTTCCCAGGGGCCGGGAAAACGGATGCCCCGAGTCCTATCCTTCAGGAGGGGGTGGTAGTGTCGGCTGTATTTTCTGAGCTTGAGGAGGAGGTGTTAGAGGCTCAGGGGGACGCCCCTGCAGGACCTCCAGGGAGACTGTTTGTCCCAAATCTGTTGAGACAAAAGGTTATTGAGGCACATCATAATTCTGCTCTAGCAGGACATCCAGGGAGTAAGGCTACTTTAGATCTCCTTTCTCGCCGGTTTTGGTGGCCTAATGCTAATAAAGATGTTATAACTTTTGTCGCGTCATGTGGGGTGTGTGCTCGCTCTAAAACCCCTCATACCCGTCCGTCTGGGACCCTTTTACCCTTGAAACTTCCGGAGCGTCCATGGACTCATTTATCTATGGACTTCATTACGGACCTTCCTCCGTCGTCAGGGAATACTGTCATACTGGTGGTTGTTGACAGGTTCAGTAAGATGGCACATTTCGTTGCTCTTCCTGCACTCCCTAATGCTAAAACTCTGGCGCAGGTGTTCATTAGGGAGATCGTTAGACTTCATGGGTTGCCTTCTGATGTGGTGTCAGATAGGGGGTCTCAGTTTGTGTCCAAATTTTGGAGGGCATTTTGTTTACGTCGGGGGATGCAATTGTCATTTTCCTCGGCTTTTCATCCGCAGACCAATGGTCAGACAGAGCGTCTGAATCAGAGCTTAGAGACATATCTCCGGTGTTTTGTCTCAGAGAACCAAGAGGACTGGTCTTCTTTCTTGCCTCTGGCAGAGTTCGCTCTTAACAACAGGCGGAGCGAGTCCACTGGTAAGTCCCCGTTTTTTGGGGCATATGGTTTCCATCCCCAGTTTTGTACTTTCAATGGGGGGGGCCCTTCTGGGGTTCCTGAGGAGGAGCGTTTCTTGTCGTCACTTGCTTCTGTGTGGAGAGGTGTATTGAATAATCTGAGTGCGATGGGGAACCGTTACAAACGTATGGCTGATAGGAGGAGAGTTTCTGGTCCAGATCTGAATGTGAACGATCTGGTATGGTTGTCTACGAGGAATATAAAACTTAAAGTGCCCTCCTGGAAACTGGGTCCCAGATTCATCGGGCCGTACAGGATCAGTTCCATAATTAATCCTGTGGCATTTCGTCTGGACCTCCCTCCTACGTTTAAAATTCATAATGTGTTCCACAAGTCATTACTTAAAAGGTATGTGGCACCAGTCATACCGTCACCTCTACCTCCTCCTCCTGTGTTGGTCAATGGTAACTTGGAATTTCAAGTATCAAAGATCATTGACTCACGTCTGAATCGCCGGTCCCTTCAGTACTTGGTGCATTGGAAGGGGTATGGTCCAGAGGAGAGGACGTGGGTCCCTGCGTCTGATGTTAACGCAGATCGTTTGGTTCGGACCTTCCACAGAACTCACCCGGGCAGGCCTGGCCCTGAGGGTCCGGAGGCCCCTCGTAGAAGGGGGGGTACTGTCATGTGTGCATTGCCACGAAGATCGTCGCGGTTGCACATTTTGACTTCTCACAGCTGAGCTGCTGTTTCTTTGTGTTTGGCAGCTAGGGAGTTAATTCTGTCTGTGCTTGGTGCTGGGACTGGGTGCAGTTTCTCCCGGCTGCAATTGATTATTTGTTGATTGGTTTCCTTTAAATTCCTGGTTGTCTGCTTGGGGAGTTGCCAGTGAAACCTTCATGCAGACCACAGATAGGAATGAATCTGTATAGACTTTAGTTGTGAGCTCCTTAGTTGTTTTAAGCTCAACTTGGTTAGAGTTTATTTCCCAGACCATTTATGTTCCTTTGGTGTTTGAGTGTGTATGCAAGCGAGTGTTATCCTGTCTGTCTTATATGTCTAATCTGTGTATTTAGCTGAGATCAGCCCATATCCCTTTGGTGGTAGTCAGGATCCTTCTTAGGCAAAACCACACGAGAAAACAGCCTTAAAGTCTCAAAAATACATCTTTATTAATTAGGCAAAATACATAAGAATAAAAACAAGGACAAGTATGGTGCAGGGAGAAGACATCCGAAGTGGTGACAACCACGTGGAGGTGGAAAAAATGGCCAGACAGCAAGAGAAAAAAAGAAGACTGCTCACCAAATGTATATACACACACAGTAAAATAACCGGTGCAGCAGCTCAAATAATGCAGATAATTAAACTATGGGTGCTATGCGCATAACATATAAATGAGAAGGATGGAATAATAGCATATATTATATATTGAAGGCAATATATGAATGTAGGTACATACAGAGAGTGGGACACATCTGCCCATATTAGGGTACAGTATATGATGGTTAAAATTAGATGCAGCCCAATCAGGATGATGCCAGCAAAAATATATCTAAAGGCTATATGGATTAAACATCACAAACTCATAGGTGCAAGCGATGCATAACACAGCACAATGCAGATGACATGTATAAAAAACAACCATAGCACCATGGTAGCAGACAGCGGTACAGGATAATCATATGAAGATCGCCGACATGTGGGTAAAGTGAGACCGCAGCATTACCTCAGACAAGCCGTCCAGGACGGCTTGTCTGAGGTAATGCTGCGGTCTCACTTTACCCACATGTCGGCGATCTTCATATGATTATCCTGTACCGCTGTCTGCTACCATGGTGCTATGGTTGTTTTTTATACATGTCATCTGCATTGTGCTGTGTTATGCATCGCTTGCACCTATGAGTTTGTGATGTTTAATCCATATAGCCTTTAGATATATTTTTGCTGGCATCATCCTGATTGGGCTGCATCTAATTTTAACCATCATATACTGTACCCTAATATGGGCAGATGTGTCCCACTCTCTGTATGTACCTACATTCATATATTGCCTTCAATATATAATATATGCTATTATTCCATCCTTCTCATTTATATGTTATGCGCATAGCACCCATAGTTTAATTATCTGCATTATTTGAGCTGCTGCACCGGTTATTTTACTGTGTGTGTATATACATTTGGTGAGCAGTCTTCTTTTTTTCTCTTGCTGTCTGGCCATTTTTTCCACCTCCACGTGGTTGTCACCACTTCGGATGTCTTCTCCCTGCACCATACTTGTCCTTGTTTTTATTCTTATGTATTTTGCCTAATTAATAAAGATGTATTTTTGAGACTTTAAGGCTGTTTTCTCGTGTGGTTTTGCTGTATTTGGTACAGCTTGTCTCAGTACTAGGTCCATTACTCACATGTTTTAATATACATCCACCGTGCTTATTTGATAAATTCTATTTGCATGTGATATGTTGGTTACTAACCATTTTTACAGGATCCTTCTTAGGACTGATTACAGGGTTCAGGGTCTGATAGGAGACAGGGTTAGGTTGGAGACTTGGACCTCTGAACCATTATCAGTACCTCCAAGGTGAGGGATTAGTTAGGACCCCAGTTTAGGGTCAGGTTAGATCCCGGTCCACCTCTTTCCTGTTTCAGCTCATCAAGTCCTCAAGATTAACCCTGAGTTCAGCAGATATCGTGTCAGGTAAATCTATTCTATACTTACATGCTGATGTTGCTATACTAGTTGTTGTATAGAGTGTTGTTCCTGTATTAATAGTTTACTGACATTGTATACATATCATTAGACAGCGTGACACAGGAGTTTTGCAATGCCAGCATTCAGAGCCTGTGCTCGTGGATGGTTTGCCGAGATTGGGCCTACACCCGATACGCCACAACCTGACACCCACAGATAAACAAGCCATAAAATCTCTGAAAGATAACCCCAACATTATTATTAAACCAGCAGATAAGGGGGGTGCTATCGTTATTATGAATAAGACCCAATCTATTGCCGAAATTCATAGACAACTGTCAGTTAACCTAACCTACAGACAACTCAATTGTGACCCTACATTTTACATCTGTCAAAAAATTGATCGTATCCTGACAAAAAATCTTTAATTGATCACCATAGACTGTAAGACTATGACATTCCTTAATATTCAATACCCCATCACCCCTGTTTTCTACACACTCCCAAAAATCAACAAAAAACTACATTATCCACCCGCATACCCTAGAGGGATAATTCTCCGTGTTCTACAGTATCACCCAAATGTTTAACATGTTGCCTAATTCCTATGTATATATATTCTTCACCCTATGTATATATTGTATATATTGTATATATTATACATTGTCATTGACTGTAAATTTTTCTATCTCTTCCAGCGACTATTTGATAAAGGCCACTGCGTTGCCCAAAACGTCAGTCAGTAGTCTCATAGCTATTTTCTTTTTTCACATCAAGTGTGCAATAAAAATTTCAAATTTAACCATGACATATGCAGTTAAACTTGTGCAGTGATTCTCTATAGACTGTACATCTTCAGTGTGTCTTTGTAACTCAACTACGTGTTTTCTTCGCACATGTTTACACATATTTGTGGTATTGAGGTTACTGACACTTTACCTCTTTTTACTTTTTGATTACACAGCTTGCATTTGACATAGCAAATATCATCTGCAAGTGTATGAAAAAAGGACCACGCAGTGCAAGTCCTGGAGCGTCCGTTTAGACTTTTGTAAGAGAAATCCGAACAGGTGCCAAAATGGAGGCTACAGGCAACAGAGTATGCAGCCTAACTCTCCCTCCTGTTTGTACCATTGGGGCAATCGCTTCCTCAGAGCTACTACCACCACCTTCCTGTTCCTCACGCCATGTTGGGTCTTGGACCTCATCATCTCCACTAACCTCTTCCAACACCTGCTGCTGTTGGGTGGTCTGGCCACCACCATGCTCAACAGAAACTGGCACCTGAGTCTCATCATCATCAGATGCGTTCTGCGGTGTGCTGACCATCGGCACTGTCTCACTCGCCTCTTCAGATTCAGAGAGACACAGCTGTTGCGCATCACTGCATACTCCCTCTTCTTCACATTCCAGAATGCTGCTTGGCTGTGCCCCTGTTTGCAAACCAACAGATTCTGAGAACAGAAGCAGAGACTCAGCTGGCTCCTGTACACAACTCTCTGACTGACTGGGCAATTTGGCAGGCGGTGAAGAGACAGATGGTTGATCAACAGTGCTGTGTTCCTGAGAGGAGGTGGAAGCAATTGAAGTCGATGCATTGGACCCTGGGCTCCAACACCGCCAGTTGTTGCCTGTAAGTGCTGTTAGCACAGTCAACACTTGCTCCTGTGTTACTGGGGTTGAGTAATGGCAGCTGTTCCCCTGCTGTGTGTACGACAAAAAGTCATGCTGCCTCCACCCTGTCCTCCTCTCATCCCTGGGCTCCAACACCGCCAGTTGTTGCTCGGAAGTAATTGGCACGGGTACTGACTCATGCCCACCCTGGTTACAGCACCACAGCTGTTTGCTGGCAGTGTCAACGTAAATTAGCCTCCAATAAGTTGTCCTGTCATGTTGCATTCCGGTTATCCGACTCTATGGTGCCTGCAGTTTAGGTGATTCCTATGTGTGCTGTGGGATATGTAAATAAAGGCTCTTTCCGTTGTGAAAATAGGACAAGCACCCACTGTAGGACTGTGTGATTTGGTAACTGCAGACGGCTTGCGGCCTGTCAACTTACATTTTCATGGGTGCCTTATGGTACCCGTCCGAGTTCCAGTACCGTCAGCTGGTTCTCCACAGTGCCTTTGGCCTAGGTGCCTCCATCTCGGTATCCGAGTTCCTGCAATGTCTGCTTGTCCTTGGTAGTGCTTTGGAGCACAGGTACCTCCTGCTTAGTAACCGTGTCCCAGTAACGTCAGCTGGTCCTCGGTTGTGCCATTGCCTCTTTTCCTTCTGCTGCCCCTCCGGGTTCCAGCACAGTCAGCTGGTCCTCGTTACTTGCATTGGCTCTTGTACCTTCTGCTACCCGTCCGGGTTCCAGTACCGTCAACTGGTTCTCCGCAGTGCCTTTGGCCTAGGTGCCTCCATCTCGGTATCCGAGTTCCAGCAACGTCTGCTGGTCCTTGGTAGTGCTTTGGAGCACAGGTACCTCCTGCTTAGTAACCGTGTCCCAGTAACATCAGCTGGTACAAGGTTGTGCTACAAATACAAGATACAGAACAAGAGACACAAGAACAATAAGCAGAAGATCTAAAAGCAGAAGAACATGAAGTATAAGACCAAAATGAAGAACAAAATATATGCTCTAAATTATAAGCAGAAGAAGACTAAGCAGTGTATGGGGGTGAGTCCGTTCCTCCTCATGGTGCCCCTGGTAAATGCCTGATGCTGCAGGCTAAACTGAACACGGACAAATACTGTTGTAATTTAAATCTTTTGTGGCAGCAAGAACGGAACGATGAAAAAATCATACTTTTACAGATTACAAGTACAGGAATCTATGTCACAAATAAGAATATGATGAAGAAGATGAAGGACTATAATATGAAGAAGAATAATAGTTTAAAAAGAACAATATGAGTAATGTTAACAAAAAGATGAAAAGCAAGAAGTTTTAGAAGAAGATAAAGAAGGTGAAGATGAAGAATAATTTGATGACAAAGATGATGCTGCTGAAGATTATGAAGGAGAAAGTGTGGCAAAAGTTAAAAAGGTGAAGAGCATGGAAGTTGTGAAACATACATATTTGCCAAAATAGAAAAAAGGTTAACAACATTGTCAAATTCTTCGTCAATCCGAACGTATTTCCTAAAAAAAAAAAATTAATGCTATTCCATTGGATTGGGTTAAACATCTATGCCTTTAATGTCTCCTCAACCTCCCCCAATACATTCTACATTTCTCTTTGTTGTTTTCCTTCATGTACAATTAACCTACAAGGCAAGAATGGGTTTTTTTTAATTTCGATATTTTGTTCCCATAGACTTACATTGGACTTCCGGTATCGGTATCGGGTATCGGCGATATTTTTTGGGTATCGGCGATACCATTCCGATTCCGATACTTTTGGATATCGGAAAGTATTGCTCAACTCTACCCAGGATCTGTTGGCATCGCACAGGCGGCTGATGGCAGCTATGCATGACCACGGGGTGATGCTGGAGAGGTTTGTGGCTGGCCTCCAAACGGGGGGCAGTCAATAATTTTTTTGTTGTTGTACAGTTGTTGTTGTAAAGCTGAGAACAATGTTTAATAAAAATAAAAGTTTTACAAAAGTTAACAACATGTACAAAATCTAATAAACACAAACGGGAAAAGTAAAGTATTAACGAAACACAACATCACTCCTATTACAACTGGTGGTAATATGGGTCTGAGTCACAGCGTTGCCTTGGCGGTGTAAAATAAAAACTCTGGGGGGGCCCAAGGTTATGGCAGCCAACGAACAAATGCAAACAGGCATCAAGTTATGCTTAAAGTATCATTTTATTTCAGTTTTTCAAATAAACACCAAACCAAAAAAAAGGGATTCATAACGTAATTTCACTAAAAGAAAACACAAAAACTATAATTGTGTGTATTAACAGTCTGAATCATCCAGTTGCTGTCTTGATGGATTGAAGAATGGGGCAGACTGATAATGGGGGGGCACAAAGTTCATGGCTTGTGTAGGCTCAATCCCCCTTCTTGGTGTGCTTGTTACATGGTCTGGCATCGGCGACCATGGGTTTTGTGAAAGTGACTGGACATCCAATAGAGTAAAAGTGTCAGTCCGTTTGCTAACAGCAGCTTTATTCAATGTTTCAAAAATTAGCCGCTCGGCATGCAGCCTTTGCGTTTCATCAAGTGAGCGAAGTCTGTCATCTACCATATGTGCAAAGCCACTGATGGGTTGTTTGACCAGCTGTACCAAAATTTTCATTGCCAAATCCACAAACTCTGGGAACGGAGGAGCGGTGGCCTTTCTTTTGCGAATAAATGCGAGACGTCTTTGTACTGTAGAAGGTCCAGCTGGCTCACTTGCCTCCTCTGTATTGATTGTCATCCTGTCCTCTGTAGCGATTGGCGTCCTAGGGGTAGTCTCACTGCCACTTGGTTGAGGTGACAGATCTTCAGTACGATCCTGCAAGAACAGAAAAAACATGTTAAAATACAGAAAAATATAGTAATGTTCTATAAATAGATAACATGTAAAATAATGTGAGGGGGGGACTAGCAGTACAGAATATGAAATGCCATTCACCTTTGGTAAATAAATGTTGTGAACTTGTGACAAAACTATTAAAGTTGTATACTTATCTGTAGTGGAAGGGAAAAGGTATGGACCCTGGAAAAAGAATCATGGACTCATTCATTTCAGTTCAACTATGTCATGTACCTACAAATGTTTAATTGCAATTTTGAGGGAAACCAAAAATAAACTTACATCGGGAAGTCAGGCCGTGTCACAGTTGTTAGGGTTTGAGTTCCTGCTGCTGCACAAGGGGAGTCTTGAACCAGTCCTGCTGCGGTCCCCCATTCATCTCTGTCCGCAGTGGAGCCTGCTCAGCTTAGACCTCGGTCCCAGTGTCTCGCTCAGTCTAACAGTGTGCAGAGGATTACTGCTGCTCCTCCAGGCTCTGCTATTGTGGCCAGTACTGGTTAGCGGCGAGCAGACATCTTTAGGACAAAGTCCTTGTTTTCCCTTTCTGAGCATGCCCAGAGTGAGATCTCTCATTGGAGATCAGCGGTCACATACTCAGGTACTGCAGCAGCTCCTATTGGTCCGCCAGGAAGGTCCTGTGACTACTGGTGTTCTGGAACAGGTTTCATTGGTCCTTGTTTCTGGCAGGTCCTGTAGCTGTTACTATAAAAGGGTAGCATGACTGGGCCGCCATGCGCTAGTATCAATCGTCATATGCTTTGCGCCAGTGTGGTCATGCGTGTGTGTGGTTAGGGCCTGGCTGAAATAAGCCCCTAGAATACCGACTTAATCGGTGAGGAGTTTGGTATGCTAGCTGGTCAGGGTCGGTGTCCTAGATGCCCTAGATTACCGGCACAACCGGTGAGGAGTTTGATTGCCGTATTCAGGGACTGGCGTTTAGACGCCATAGATTGCGGGTGTCTCCTGCGAGGACATTAGCGCATGATCACGTTCTATGTTCGCTTAGCAGTCAACTGTGTACCTGGGTGCCTGACAGGACACAGAAGTTTGTCTCAGCGGCTCTGTGACGTAACAGGGTTCGCTTTCAACGCTAGACAGCGCCCTAGCGTGTTTATTTTGCGACTCAGTTGTGTTAAGTGAGTTCGCACACATCGCCATATAGTGCTGCGGCACTCCTTCTAGCGGCTCTGTGGAATAACAGAGTTTCGCACATATTGCCACAGCGCGTTACGGCATTTATTTTGGCGACTCTGCGGGATAACAGAGTTCGCTTCTTGCATCATTTTACTAGCCGCAGGCTCCGCCTGCACGCTGGACCCCAGGCTGCGAACGCACCTCTTTACATCATATATTTGGTGCATTCCGCAGACCCTAACATAAAACTAGCGCCCCCATTCTGGTACTTGCCCGGCTTCAAACTGCTTAGCTGCTGCAACCTGACGAGGGCAGGCAACTTCTGCTTAGAATGGCAGTCTACTGCAGTACATCCAGCAACTGGAGGGTAGGTTGGCGGCTCTTGAGCGCACAACCTAAGCTGTGGATGTTACCGCAGTCGCTGTTCAGGCTGCTAGCGTGGCTGCAGCCAGTTTGTCCTCTGCCACCTCTGCCCCTACATTATCCCACCTCCCGCTTCCTGACAAGTTTGCCGGTGACAGCAAGCAATGTCGAGGATTCGTGAGTCAGTGCTCTATACAGCTCGAGCTTCTGGCTGCACGTTTCCCCATGGATCGGGCACAAGTGGGTTTTGTACTGTCTCTACTCTCGGGCAGAGCGTTGGAGTGGGCAACACCGCTGTGGCAGCGCGACGATCGTGTGGTGCGGAATGCTCCTCGGTTTTTGGAGGCTCTGAGGTCTCAGGTTACGCACGATATGGCACTCCAACTGCTGGCAATGTCACAGGGCTTGTCCACGGTCAGCCAATTCTCAGTCCAATTTCGGACTTTGGCCTTGAATTAGAGTGGCCAGATAAAGTTTTTATTCCAGTGTTCTGGAGAGGACTGGCAGATCATGTAAAGGACACTTTGGCTACCAGGGAGATTCCTGCCACACTGGAGAAACTAATTTCTATATCTACCCACATCGACCTCTGTTTTCACGAGCGGAGGTTAGAGCGGACCCAGTGTAGGCAGAGGTTTCGGCTGGCACCCACCTTTGCCAAACCTCTGGAATTTCCCGTTCGGGCGTCCGACTCCCCAGAGACCGTGGAGACTACTCGAGTGGGATCTAAGTCTCGGACCACTCGAGTATCCGTGGTCTGTAGAGTGTGTCAGCAGCCAGGACATTATGCCAACCGATGTCCCCAGCGAAGGAGTAGACGGTCATGTTCCGTGACCATGGGTGCAGGGTCATTAGACGCGAGGGATTTTGCTCCGAAAGTGCTCCTTAAAGGGTTAATCTCTCTAGGTTCATCCACTCTTCCCGCCAAGCTTTGTGTGGTCTCTGGGGCAGAGGGGAATTTTATGTCCTCCTACTTTGCCTCTCGCCATTCCATACCGCTGGTGACGCTCGCCGAGCCAATATCGGTGAGAATGTTGAATGGAGCAATCCTGCCCTCACAAATCACCCACCAGACTGTCTCTCTACCTCTGTCTATGTCTCCTTCACATCAGGAGAATATATCCCTTTTTGCTCTTCCTGAGGGAATAGATGAGGTTTTGTTGGGATTACCCTGGCTTCGCCACCACTCTCCCCATATTGAGTGGTCCTCTGGGAGAATACTGGGTTGGGGTGATCATTGAAGAGACAGATGTCTCAGAGAGGACGTTCAGGTTTCCACAACGGAGATACCCATAGATCTTGATTCTCTTCCCAAGGTTTATCAGTCATACGCGGATGTATTCTCCAAAAAGGCAGCGGAGACTCTTCCGCCTCATCGCCCCTATGACTGTCCTATAGACTATAGGGGTCTTAACGCCATTACTGTTAAGAACAAATATCCTTTGCCCTAATATCTGAGCTCTTTGACAGGCTCCGGGGAGCAAGGGTATTTACTAAGCTGGATCTTCGTGGTGCCTATAACCTGATCCGCATCCGTGAGGGGGACGAATGGAAGACGGCGTTCAATACCAGAGATGGACATTACGAATATCTTGTGATGCCCTTCGGGCTCTGTAATGCTCCAGCCGTCTTCCAAGATTTCGTAAATGACATCTTCCGGGACATGCTTGCCACCTCTGTGGTAGTCTATCTGGTGACATTCTCATCTTTTCTCCAGATATGGACACCCACCGGAGAGATGTTTGCAGGGTCTTCAACCTCTTGCGGGCAAATTCCTTATATGCAAAGTTGGAGAAGTGTGTGTTTGAGCAGGAGTCTTTGCCATTCCTGGGCTATATCATCTCCACTCAGGGATTGGCTATGGATCCTGCCAAACTACAGGCTGTAATGGATTGGCAAGAACCCCACTCTCTTAAAGCAGTGCAGCGCTTTATGGGGTTCATTAATTACTATCGCCAATTCATTCCCACTTCTCTACTTTGGTTGCTCCCTTGGTAGCCCTCACCAAGAAAGGAGCCAATCCCAAATTGTGGTCAGAGGAGGTCTCCAAGGCCTTTACTTCAATCAAGTCCCATTTTGCTAGTGCTCCTATCCTACATCGTCCCGAGGTTGATAAGCCTTTTATATTGGAGGTAGATGCCTCGTCATTTGGTGCTGGAGCAGTCCTTTTCAAAAGGATGCTCAAGGTCGTAAACACCGTGCTTCTTCTTCTCCAAGACCTTTACACCAGCGGAGAGGAATTATTCCATTGGGGATAGGGAGTTGCTAGCCATGAAGTTGACCTTTTCCGAGTGGAGACATCTCCTGGAGGGGGCTCGTTTTCCCTTCCAAGTGTTCACTGACCACAAAAATTTGGTCTATTTACAGACCGCCCAGCGGCTAAATTCCCGTCAGGCCAGATGGTCCCTGTTCTTCTCCCGTTCCATTTCACCCTCCATTTTCTCTCAGGGGAGAAGAACATTCGTGCTGACGCTCTGTCTCGCTCCGTGGTGTCCTCTGAGGAGGTGTAGGAGGAGCCTCGGCTGATTGTCCCCACAGAGAGCCTAAGAACTGTGGCCCCGGTTTCGCTTGAGTCTGTGCCTCCGGGCAAGACTTTTGTGCCCATCAATTTGCGATCGGAGGTACTCTCTTGGGCACACTCGTCCAGGGTCGGTGGACATTTTGGGGAAAGAGGACATCTGAGTTGCTGGCGAGGACATACTGGTGGCCAGATATGGTCCGTGACGTCAGGGAATACGTTCAGGCGTGTGTCTCCTGCGCCAAGAATAAGTCCCTCGACAACGGCCAGCTGGGTTACTTTTTCCTTTACCGGTGGCAGACAGGCCCTGGGAGATGGTCGGGATGGATTTTGTGGTGGGCTTACCCAAGTCTCGGGGCTGCACCATCATCTGGTGATAACCGACCACTTCTCCAAAATGGTGCACTTGGTGCCGTTACCACGGTTACCGTCTGCACGGGCCTTGGCAGCATTATTCATTAGGCATATTTTCCGCCTACATGGTATGCCAGACAAATTGTCAGTGATCGAGGTCCCCAGTTTGCGTCTCGGTTCTGGAGAGAGCTGTGTCGTTTACTCAGCATTGAGTTGAATCTCTCCTCTGCATACCATCCCGAGACGAATGGGTTGGTAGAGAGGGCCAACCAGACCTTGGTCACATACTTGCGACATTTTGTCTCTGCCAGGCAGGATGACTGGGCATCCTTGCTACCGTGGGCTGAGTTCGCTCTAAATAATGCTGTGGCTGACTCCACTGGACAGACCCCATTCCTCCTGAACTACGGTCAGCATCCGCGGGTACCAGTGCCCATACCCGTGTCTTCCACCGAATCCAGGGTGGCAGACTGGGCTGTGAGGCACGGGACATTTGGGACCGCACCCAGGATAGCCATTCAGGCCTCCAAAGAGAGGATGAGGTCTTCGGCCGATGCCCATCGGCGCCCCGCTCCTACATTTGCTCCGGGTGACCTAGTGTGGCTCTCTGCACGAAACATCAGGCTACGTGTAGAGTCCACCAAGTTGGCACCTCGCTTTTTGGGTCCCTTTAAAGTTCTTGAGACAGGTGAACCCGGTGGTTTACCGCCTAGCCCTTCTGCCTCGCCTTGGTATCACTGACACCTTTCACGTGTCCCTCCTGAAACCCGTGGCCATTTCCCGGTTTTCCGAGTCATCTGCCGGGACGTCGGATTCATCTACCGATGATCATGAGATGAACGCCATTGTTGGGTGCAAGGTGGTACGAGGCAAAAAAATTTTATTTGGTGGATTGGAGGGGTTATGGGCCTGAGGATAGGCCCTGGGAGCCTGCCGAGCATGTTCATGCTCCGCAGCTCATCGCTGCCTTTGAGCGGCAGCGAGGCCCAAAGAAGGGGGACCATGTTAGGGTTCGAGTTCCCGCTGCTGCACAAGGGGAGTCTCAAACCAGTCCCACTGCGGTCCCCCATTCATCTCCATCCGCAGTGGAGCCTGCTCAGCTTAGACGTCGGTCCCAGCGTCTCGCCCAGTCTAACATGTGCAGAGGATTACTGCTGCTCCTCCAGGCTCTGCTATTGTGGCCAGTACTGGTTAGCGGCGAGCAGACGTCTTTAGGACAAAGTCCTTGTTTTCCCCTTCTGAGCATGCCCAGAGTGAGATCTCTCATTGGAGATCAGGGGTCACACACTAGGTACTGCAGCAGCTCCTATTGGTCCGCCAGGAAGGTCCTGTGACTACTGGTGTTCTGGAACAGGTTTCATTGGTCCTTGTTTCTGGCAGGTCCTGTAGCTGTTACTATAAAAGGGTAGCATGGCTGGGCCGCCATGCGCTAGTATCAATCGTCATATGCTTTGCGCCAGTGTGGTCATGCGTGTGTGTGGTTAGGGCCTGGCTGAAATAAGCCCCTAGAATACCGACTTAATCGGTGAGGAGTTTGGTATGCTAGCTGGTCAGGGTCGGTGTCCTAGATGCCCTAGATTACCGGCATAACCGGTGAGGAGTTTGATTGCCGTATTCAGGGCCTGGCGTTCAGACGCCATAGATTGCGGGTGTCTCTCGCGAGGACATTAGCGCATGATCACGTTCTATGTTTGCTTAGCAGTCAACTGTGTACCTGGGTGCCTGACAGGACACAAAATTTGTCTCAGCGGCTCTGTGACGTAGCAGGGTTCGCTTTCAACGCTAGACAGCGCCCTAGCGTGTTTATTTTGCGACTCAGTTGTGTTAAGTGAGTTCGCACACATCACCATATAGCGCTGCAGCACTCCTTCTAGCGGCTCTGTGGAATAACAGAGTTCGCACATATTGCCACAGCGCGTTACGCCGTTTATTTTGGTGACTCTGTGGGATAACAGAGTTCGCTTCTTGCGCCATTTTACTAGCAGCAGGCTCCGCCTGCACGGTGAACCCCGGGCTGCGAACGCACCTCTTTACATCTATATATTTGGTGCGTTCCGCAGACCCTAACAACAGTTTCTTCCTGTTCTTCAGCCAGCGTCATAGAACTATGCATAGGTCTGGGTATTTCTTGGTCACGTGTAAACTCCATTAAGTGGTAGTACCACAACTTTGGAACATAGACATCTTCTGTTCCCGCCCCGACCTAGTAGACTTTTCACCTTGTTCAATTCCTTTCTGAACACAGTCCTTAGTGCCTGAATTTTTTTCTTTACTACAGCTTCATCAACCGTTTCACTGGGATGATGTTCTTTAAATAGTTGCACAAGTTTTTCATACACCTCTTTCTTCTTGTACTTATTGCTGTAGTCTGCCGACTTGACCTTCCATAGGCATGGCATGGACCGATACAAGTCAATCAACTGGCGAATGAAATCTTGACTACTTGCTGACATCTGGAAAAAAAAATAAAGGAAATGGTGAGAACGTTACTATAAAAGTATAACACTCAAAAATAGCAAGAATGGGGTCTGGGCGCGGTCTGAAAAACAAAATGGCTGACCAGGCCAGTGCGTATGGACACAATGGACATACTTAAGGAAAAAAACAGTTTGAATTGCTGTATAAACGTTAATGCTTTTAAAAAACAGCAATGGAGGTGGGCATGGCAAAATACCCCCCCCCCAAAAAGTGTATACAAACATAATAACTTTAACACCAAACAAAACCTACCTTTGATGGTGGCAAAAAATCAGAAGGTATAACGGAGGAAAAAATGAAGGTCTTGTGAAATTGCGCTGTTGCGTCTTCAGATGGAGCCAGAAAATGTTGATCTTGGAAAATATCGCTGATGCGTCTTCAACGGGGTCGCTGAAGAAGGCCGAATTGCAAATTCAACAAGAAATGCATTTCACACACGTGAACAATGCTGGTATTGAAGTAAACCACAGCGCTCGAGAGATTTAAACTGTAGCTCTAATACGTTCTCTTTTATGACGCCGCCGGCCATTGAGAGCGCAGCAGTGACTACCAATCAGTGCTGGGGGGCATTGAAAGGGAAACGCTGAAGCACGCCCACCGAGGTCGGTATTGGTTGCAATAAAGTAGTGAGACAAGGACTCAACGACCTACGAGGTCGTTATGCAAATCGCTGTTCTGTCTTGCGTCGTTGAGGAGATCGGACTGTTTGAAAGCTAATTAGCGATCATGTAACAACGCACCAGCAATCTTTGCCTGGTCGGATCGTTATCGTGATCACTGGGGTGTCGCTATGTGTGAAGGGGCCTTAACACTAGAGAAGACAGAGAAAGGATTCAGAAGAATCTAGATAAGCTTGAATGATAGGCAGCGACTAATAGAATGTTATTTAACAGAGAGAAATACAAGATACAAGATTTTACATCTTGGCAAAAAAAAAAACGAAAATTACATCTACAGAATTGGAGGAATAGAACTGAGCAACAGCATGTGTGAAAAAAGACTTTGGTATACTAATAGATCGCAGACTGCACATGAGTCAGCAGTGTGATGCAGTCTCCAACGCCACTTCGGCTGTGTGCACCACGAACACCTCTTCCATGTTGCACAGTATGGCTCGTGGTAGAACCTGCACCGCTGCTGTGTGCTGGGAATGCCTCTAACAAACGGTTTACCAGAGTTGCTTGTTTGTTTGCCAATATTAGCTCTAGGTTCTTCTGTGGCATGATGTTCTGTAATTTGCCTTTTTAGCGTGGATCAAGGATGCTGGCCAATCAGTAGTCATCACTCGTCATCCTTCATAATTTTGGCAATGTGGGGGTCCCTTTTTAGGATCCACAAGACATAATCACACATGTGGGCCAATGTCCCAGGTGTCAATAATGCACTGCCAGTGGTGGGTGGATGAGCACTTTCTGCCAAATCCACATCCCTCCAGTCACGCATAAACCCTGTACCTGACCTTGGCAAGCCAATATTTTCTCTTGCCCCCTGAGAAGCATCCTCCTCCCCCAAAAAATTATCGCCCTCATCCTCCTCTTCCTCCACCTCGTCCAGGACAGTTCCCTGAGCAGACAATGGCTGACTATCATCAAGGCTTCCTACTCCTCCCCCTTCCTCCTCCGCTGCAGACGCCTGATCCTTAATGTGCGTCAAAGTTTGCATGTCCCCGTGGACCCTGCATCCACCACATTAACCCAGTGCGCAGTGATGGACACGTAATGGCCCTGGCCATGCCTACTGGCCCATGCATCTGTTGTGAGGTGCACCTTTCCACTCACTGATTGTTTGAGTGCATGGACAATGCGGTCTTTCACATGCAGGTGGAGGGCAGGGATGGTTTTTCTAGAAAAGAAGTGCCAACTGAGTAGGTCATAGCATGGGACAGCGTAGGCCATGAGCTCTCGGAACGCTGTGCTTTCAACCAAACGGAAGGGCATAATCTCTAATGAGGTCAGTTTGGCAATGTAGGCATTTAAAGCCAGTGTACGTGGATGAGAGGATGAGTACTTTCTTGTCCAACTCAGAGTGTTTGCTAGGGTGAGCTGGACTTGAGAGCTGCATATGGGGGAACTAGCGGTGGACATGGCAGACTGAGAGGAGTTGGTGATGGTGGTGGAGATGGCCTAGATTCAGTCTTTCATTGTCAAAACATTGTGATTCCCTGACTGTTAGGCCTTGCGACGACACCTCAACATTTCTTGCTGGTGGTGTTCTAACCGGTGGGCTTACAGTGGGGGAAGTGATGTAGCGTTGCTGGCTACCTTCAGTCGGAGCAGGTGCACATGTGCTACCTGGGTTTTGAAGTCCGTCCACGCTTGCAAGTGCATGGTGTTTAAATGTCTAAGCATGCAACTGCTATTCAAATTTCAGAGATTTTTCCCTCGGCTAAAGGTCCTTCCGCACTTCTTACAGATAACCTTTGCCTCATCAATAGGATTTTGGTCAAAAAAGTGCCACACTGCACTCTTCCTACTATGGGATAAATTTTCAGGGCTTGCACGCTCTGCTAATTTGACCGTCTGCCAAGCTGTCCTGCAACTCTTTTTATTTTTTTAACAAAATTTTTGGACTGCTACAGCTGCGATGTCTATGCCTGCTGTGGATCCTCCTCCTCTTCTGAGCTATTGCCAGCGGCACCCTCCTCCCCTAATGGATGCCAATACGGGTCAACAACTGGGTCATCCATCACCTCCTCTTCAATTTCATCTGCACCTTCCTCTATGTCACTGTGTAAGGTGGTATAGTATGCGGGAAGGGGCACCTGAGTTTCATCAAGGTCAGAATCTGGCTCAGTAGACTGCGAGGGCAATGCAGTGCTCTGGGTGAATGTACCAGCAGAATCATATAGCAGTGGCTGTGCATCAGTGCACTCCATGTCATATTCATCTTGGACTGGGGAATTCAGGATTTCACTTGATAACCCAGGCATGGTATGTGAAGAGAGCTCCAGGGAGTAATCTGAAGTGTGGCCTGCCGCCTCCTTCACTTTTGGTGGGGGTGAAGGACACAAGGAAAGGTGTTGTTCCTGACCAGGAGCCTACACTGACGACTCAGTGCTTGCATTTTTTGAAACTTCAGAAGAGGAGGCGATAGAGCTGGAGGCTGTTTCGGCAAGGTAAGCCAAAACCTGTTCCTGATGCTCCGGCTTTAAAAGCGATTTACCTACTCCCAGAAAAGGGAGCCTTCCAGGCCTTCTGGAGCCAGACGATGACGCATGCTCAACACCTCCTGCCTTAGGTGCTATTGTGCTTTTGGCACTACCAGCAAATGCACCACCACCACCATCAGTACCAGCTGCACCCCCCGTCCACGTCCGCAGCCTCTTCCACCATACTTCCTCATGTTTGGGAAAATGTACCAAAAATACCTGCAGATATATGGTACTGTATGAGGAGCGTACAGCTGTATATGGTGTAGGGGAAAATGTAAATCTCCGTATATATTTCCGGAGTCACACACAGACGCTCACTCAGTATGGATTTGACTGTAATACAAAGAGCAGATATATGGTACTGTATCAGAAGTGGACAGCTGTATACGGTTCTGGGGAAAATTTCAATCTCCGTATATATTTCCGGAGTCACACACAGATAGTCAGCATGTATTTGTCCGTGATACCACCTGTACACGGTAGTGTGTGAGGAGCGTACAGCTTTATACGGCGTGGGAAAAAATGAATGCTCGGTAAGTGTGCTGAAAAAAAGAATAAAAGTATTAGTGCTGTGTAAAAAGCAGTTTGCACAGCAGTGTACACACAGCAATACAGCTATCAGGCAGCCTAATAACCAGCGCTGCTGCACACAAGAAAATCCTCCCCTGTCACTGCACACTAACTGTACAGCACAATTGCTATCAGCACAAGCACATAAGAACTTCGTTCCAGCCTTAACTCTCTCCCTACTGATAAACAGCGTCAGCAACCTCTCCCTACTGATAAGATCGGCAGAAGTAAAATGGAGGTCGGCACTCAGGGCTTTTATAGACACTATGACGCCCCCCAAAGCAAGCCAATCACTGCAATGCCCTTCTCTAAGATGGTGGTGGACGCTGCACATGTCATCTCGTTGCCCACAGTGTACGCCCTTGCTCATTGGCTGAAAAAAGGCACCAGCAAGCATTCTGGAAATACGACTTTGGCGCTCGTTTCGACGACTGCATGGCTGACCTCACGCTATGGTCAGGTTTCGGTTGACGAAACTCGACTTTGGCTAAAGTTGGAGACTTTTGAATCTGACCGACCTCTTTCGCTCAACTCTAATAGCCAGAGATTGGTCTGTAGACCATGTGGGCAACATCTCACTTTCCTTACTACCGGAATGATGGTGTCGAGTGGCATAATGTTTGGCAGCCAGACTCCTCTTGCCTTCATTCTAGGTAGATAAACAGCTCAGCATTGTAATAAATTAGCCGTGGAACCATTGGTACAGCTATGTCTCTAAAGTGTTCAGTAGCTATTTTCGTATACAACAATGCCAGTTAGCATAACTTGTGCTACTATGAGCAGCCTGCATGGTCTAAACGCGCTAATATGGCCTGCAGCATTTTTGGACTTGCCTCCTATCCAGCACATCAGGAACATAAGTGTTTGGCAATTGCATGGGAACATTCAGCAGCTGATCTTGATGATTTGTGTACCCAAGTGCATTCAGCATGGCATAGCATTCCTCAGACAACCATTAATAATGCCTTAAGTACATGCTAAGGACTGTAAGTGTTGTATTTCTGTATGTGGTGCTCATACTTGATATTGAATGAATCGAGATATTACAAAAATTTTGTGTCTATTTTTTCATCATTTGCATGTCATTAACATGTCTTTCTGTGGCACCCCAGGAGTTCAGTTGCCACAGTGACCTTGCCTCCCTCCAGGGGGGAGTGATGTCATGCCTGAAAGCAAGGAAGGATCCCTTTAACAGGTAACACAGTATACAACACCTTGTCTAACTCCAGACCAGAAGGGGGAGCTCTAACACCTGATTTCAGGAGAGCTCCTCTAGAACATTCTGGCTGGGGGAGGAGTTAGTGAGTCTGGCTGGAGGGACGAGAGAGGAAAGACGTGTGGAGACAAGCTGGGGGAAGACAGGAGCTATAGCATAGCTCACCCCCAGGTCTGAGCACCAGAAACCGGACCCCGAAGTCCTAGGCTGAGTGGGTAAACTAAATTCCCAGCAGCAGAATCCGGAGGGCAGGAGACAGCAGGTTCTCTGTCCCAACTAATACTCTACTACACAGCAGCAGCACATGTGAGCCGGAGACTCCATAAGAGAGTGATTCCTGAAACAGGTTACAGCTGCCTGTTATGACAGTGAAGTTCTACCTAAACAAGAGACAGAGAGAGGAACTTGGACGGAGCTTATAGCAGCCAGTGCCTCGAGAATAGCGCTAGAAAGGAGACCTCACATCCCACCTGAAATGAGGAGATTCCAAATTGCTTTCAGGCCGACCGACTCCAGCACCATCTGTACTCAATGCCCTGGATACTTTGCCTGCAAAAACTGTAAGTAAAGCTTTGGAAACTGCATCTGACTGTGTCCTCTCAAGTCCTTCCTGTAGCACACACTCCACTCTGCTACATCTTCCAGCACCATTACTTTCTATACCATCTCTCTGCCCTGAGACAAGCTTCACTTGTGGGAAAGCTATTTCAACTCTGCTGCATTACACCATCAGTCTCAGAGGATCTGCACTGCAGCGCTGGTCAGTCACCTCTGACCAGATACCACAAGTGGCGTCACGAATACCTTACTACAAACTCTAACATCCCCTGTAAATATTCCCCTTTTATTGGACGCCCAGGGCCACGGACTGGGTCACTGCCTATGTAACACATCCTTCAATACACCAGCCTGGTACCGAGTATCCCGCTGCCCTGGCGGGCGATCCATTTCCTTCCCATGATTTCAATAATTCCTTGTCTTTTCCTTGTTGTTGTTGAAATGTTAATGTTGGGGAGAGTATGTCCTAATAGAGCATATGGATAAGAGTTTTTGTAGTGAGACAGCCTTATAAAACAGATATAAAATATATATAACCTTCCAGATTTTTTTGCAATTTAAATGCAACTGACTTAAAACATTTTACAATACAACCAAAAAGCCGCTGTCAGCATTTCTTCTGGACAAAGTAGTTACACAAAAGTTCTTTGCTTGGCACAAAATGATGGAAATGGATGGTTCAATTTAATCTATGCAGTAGTTTTCCCAAAAGCTGTGAGTCTGCAAAAGAATTTGACAGGGCTTAGTAAAAAGCAGTGCTCTGCAGAATCTCAGATCCCGCACTTTCTATTTGAAGATACTTAGATGTTAACTTTCTGGCAGCAATAGTGCTGTAAATCCTGTGTGTTTAGCAAAAATCTTCTACAATGTCTACAGTATATTTCGATGCAGGCTATTCAGTCTTTAGAGCTACTAGCGCTACTGGAAAATTCTGCAGGAAATTTGGTAGATTATAAAATTTAGGATTAAAAAGTTAAAATGAGCGAGACATTTTAGGTTGATTTTGCTAGGGCATGCAGATGGGATGCAGAAGTACCCAATGAATCCAGAGAACAGTGCAATCTATTTATTATATTGTTCATAGTGTTGAGCGATATTGCTCGATATCTAAAAATATCGTATCGAAATTGTATCGCCGATAGCACTAAATATCGTCGATATCCGATTTCGATACCGGAAGTCCCATGTAAGTCTATGGGAACAAAATATCGCAACAAAAAAAAACCCTTTCTTTCGTTGTAAACACAAAATATACACACATAGAATACATATATATATATATATACATGTCATTGTGACATATATATATACATATATTTATAGTTTATACACTTCTACATAGTAAAATCGACTCTAATTCAATTGCCGGGTAAAGACGTGACATACCCCATAGAAGTCGACGGGCTCGGTGCCGAGTACCCCGAAAACCTCTGGCTCTGTGCGACTCAACTTGGGCGTCACGAACAGGATTCTGTAGCTCGCTATAAGCGAGTCCTGTGTGCCTGAATTGCACTGGTTTTGTGCTTGAGAATTGCTAAAATCATCAGAGAATGTATTTGCCATTTTTCCGCCATATCTGCGTCATGACGAGGCACTGGTGAAGAAGAAGGGCGTGCTCTTCGTGGGTGTCACTCACTCAGTGGCGTGAAAACGATGGCCGCCCACTGTATATGGTACTGCAATGTAACATCGTGCCCCACAGCTCTTCAGTTCCGCCTCCTCATCCTCCTCAGTGTGATAAGGTCCCGCCTCCCTACAAAAGAGGGGCCCTCTCCAGATATGACACATGTGACTTGGCAGAGATGGCTAATGGACACGACGAGCAGAAGTGGGAAGGGATGGAGCAGTCAGAGCTCTCCCCCCACGGAAGCGACCCGATCGCCACGGAATCACCGTTGGGCACCCGGCCTGTAAACCCTCCTACGCTGCAAGAAGCGGAGGATACCCTGAGAGGCCTGGCCCGGCACCGGGAGGAGGTCGCCAGGATGGAAGCCAGCTGGCGTGCCCTAAAAATAAACTTGGAGCGGCGCCAATCCCTCTTACCTGAAGTGTCTGTACCAGAAGGTGAGGCACCCGTTATAGTAGAGGAGCCCTTGCAATGTGATCCGGTTGACGTTGTCGCAGTGGAGGCACCCGTTCCTGCAAAAACCGCAGCACCGTCAGCAGCACCCCAAATCCCGCTGTCTGCCCCGGTCGCTGAGACAGAAGAAGCGACACCCGTCCTCATGGAGGAGGCCGCGCAGGCACCAGAGCACTACCTGCCTGTACCGGAGCCCCGACTGTCATCTGATTTAGAGCCGTCTGCTTCCTCCGCAGGGGAGCGCCGCCAGGACTGGGGGGCGACAGGAGAGCTGCCGCAAACCGGACACTATAAGCTGCAGTGGAGTGGTGGAGACATGGAGCAACTGGTGGAGGAGAATTACAATCGGCGTCAGGAGGAAGAGTGGAGACGTTGGGAGAAGGAAGCAGAGCGACAAAGGGAGCAGCGAGAAACCCTAAAACTTCGCCAACGTCACCTGGAGAAGGACCGGGCAGATAAGGACCGGATGAGAAAGGACAAAGGAACCCTGAGTGAGCCGCGGCGTAAGGGTGCAGTACGGAACTTTAAATTGAAAGGTGGGTGGGGCTTCATCAAGGAGCCTGGACTTTATTTAGAAGTCTTTGTGACCCGGCGGGACGTGGAGGCTCACCTCCCAGAAGGACACCCGGGGAGGGACCTGTTGCCAGGAGACTTGGTGACTTACACCCGACACTGGGGTTACAATGGGTGGTACGCCCTAAATGTTACCAGGTGCGACCCCTACTCCCCAGTGTGTCAGGAACCTGTGAGACCCTCGAAGCCTTCAGCCTCCCACATCCAGGCCTCTGCAAAAGTGCCCACCCCACGCCGTAAATCTCCCCAGCCTCCCTCAGTGGTCTCCTCAGCAGACCCACCCATCGACATGATATCGATACGTGGCCCGTACCCGGCGCCTGTTAGGCCCCCTGGGGTTCGTACAGTCCGTGACATAGGGCTCCAGACCGGAGAGAGATGAAAGAGGTGGCCACACAGACCCAGATAGCGGGTCACGACTTGACTGTACAGGCCACACGACGTCATCAGGTCCTGGTGGTCCTTGGTGCCTCGGATGTTTGGCAAGCACCAGAAGAGTACCAGGTGGTACCTGGAAAAGGCCAGCCAAAGAAGTCTAAATAACCCGGACAGGGTCCCTGTATGTAAATAAATAGTTAAATTGTTTATGTACCCGGACGGGTGAATGTTCCAAAAAAAATTTTTTAATTTAATAAAAAAAAAACAAAACACAGTTTTCATTTCTTTTATTACTGTCTCATCCTGCTGCGACGCCATCGATCTCCTGTAAAAAAATGAAAAAAAAAAAAAAAGTATACCACCTGACCGACGCAGTCCATAGTAACGAGTGTCCCACGACGATCCAGCTCTGCTACATCAGAATGACAGGCAGAGCCTGTCATCCCGGCGCAGCACAGCTGATTACCTGCTTCCCCGGCGGTGACGTCATCGGACTGACTGCTTTACGGCCGGGATTACCCTGCAGTCACTGCAGTTATCGCGAAAAACTGCATGTGACCGCCAGGGAGAAGATAATGGCGGCCATCAAGCAGTCCAGGACGTGACCGCCGGAGATCTTCTGCCAGGTAAGTGCCGCTGACTCCTGACAGACCCGACCGACGGACACTCACAGTGTCAGTGACAAATCCGATTCCGGTATTCGATAAGACGAAAATATCGAAACGAATTATCGAAAGGCCGATAGAGCTAATATCGGCCGATAGCCGATATTTGCATTATCGTATCGCTCAACACTAATTGTTCACACTAAGACCATATGATATATGAGGCCATGCTTTTGTGGTGATCACGGCAACTTTGGGACATCTAGGGGAATCTGAAGTGGTGAAGAAAAACTAGCTTGTTTTTCCTTACACATCACTATTTGTACTCTGTCCAATTAACAGCATAAGTGTTTATAAGTTTGACCATCAAACTTTAAAATTAATACATACTGTACTACAACCCAGACCCTCTAAACAAATAAAAACCCACACAGCAATATAATTTTTTGTATATAATAATAATATGGAATACCACTTCATGTAATAAGGAATGACAGTAAACATAATAAGGGAGGACACTGTATTTTAATGATTAGTCCCATCTCTGCCTTTCAAGGCTAAGATGAGAATAACTGCTCCTAGGTCTCAATGACCCAAAAAATAATTGTGCCAATAGTCCATTGCATTTGCACTATGCTGTTTGTACATTTCATATACTAATGAATATGAACTATGAAAACAGAGAAGCAAAGCAATACATGCTATTTCCATAAATTCCATCCCATGTCAACTTCATTTCCATGGGAGTGGTGCAAATAGTGTGGTGCAGCTATGCTCAGCACTTTTTGAAACCCCATTCCTTATGGCCAGGACCTAGGAGCAGGTATTTCCATCTCAGGCATTAAATGCAAAAATTGGAATAGCTCTTTCATCACTCCCCAAGTTTAGTGTAGACCTACAGTATATATATGCTGAACATATACATTTATGTGCAAAATAATAGCAGGTTAACATCACCAATGTGTTTAATTACTGTTTTTGGCAGAAAATATTGTACAATATGAGAAAAAAAAATTAATGGCTAGGTGTAGGCGAGTAAAACAGTAGCTTACTGGAATTAACAACAACATAGTATTAACAACAACCACATTTTCATTATCTTAAACTTTCCCATTTCCTCTTTAAGCTCAAGTTTTTCCAACTCTACGATAAGAATATTTTGCTTTAAAAAGGGAAAAAAAAGACTAAAGAGTTTATGTGCAGCAATGTATACAAAATTGTTTGTACCCCTTGTTTAATGACAGAAAAACCCACAATGGTCACTGAAATAACTTGAATCCGACAAAAGTAATAATAAATTAAAAATCTATGAAAATGAAAAAATGAAAGTCAGACATTGCTTTTCAACCATGCTTCCACAGAATTTAAAAAAAATAAAACCCATGAAATAGGCCCGGACAGAAATGATGTCACCCTGAAAATAATGTGACAAAAGGGACATGTTAAATCAAGGTGTGTCCACTAATTATCATCACAGGTGTCTACAATCTTGGAATCAGTGAGAGAACCTGTATAGAGGGCTACACATACTCACTGTGCTGTTTGGTGACATGGTGTGTATCACACTCAACATGGACCAGAGGAAGTGAAGCAAAGTGTTGTCTCAGGAGATTAGAAAGAAAATGATAGACAAACTGGAGACCGCTGGACACCGGAGAGAGCAGCAGTAGGTGAGTATATTGCCAGCACAATGCATGACTACTTAGCAACAGTTTTTGTACACAGATAATTTAGTCAATTTTAAAATAAGGTAATTAAGATCCTATTAGATTTGCCTAAGAGGCTTAAAATTCGCATGTCCGTGTTTGCAGTACTTGAGGTATATGTTTTATTTTTCACAGATACCACACAAACTGATATTAGCATCAGCTACTGTGCACATGTCTGTGTTTTTACGTGGGCCCTGTGCAAACCTACATAGAGACGTGTCTGTTTTTTACCGGCAGCACAGATGACAAGGACCAATACAAGTCTATGGGTCCATGTAAAACACGTAGGGCGCACACATGACATCCATGTGTTATCTGTGTGCCTTCCGTGTGCTCTATGTATAGGAGAAGCTTGAAATTTTGTTTTCTTTTGCAATACCAAAAAAACAGTGATGACACACGGAAGGCACACTGATCCAACACAGTGATGGCACACTGACCCAAAACACTGATGGCACCACTGATGGCACACTGATCCAACACAGTGATGGCACACTGACCCAAAACACTGATGGCACCACTGATGGCACACTGATCCAACACAGTGATGGCACACTGATCTAACACACTGATGACACACTGATCTAACACACTGATGGCACATTGATCTAACACACTGATGGCACATTGATCTAACACACTGATGACACACTGATCTAACACACTGATGGCACATTGATCTAACACACTGATGGCACAGTGATCCAACACACTGATGGCACAGTGATCTAACACACTGATGGCACAGTGATCCAACACACTGATGGCACACTGATCTAACACACTGATGACACACTGATCCAACACACTGATGACACACTGATCTAACACACTGATGGCACAGTGATCCAACTCACTGCTGACACACTGATCCAACACACTGATGGCACGCTGATCTAACACACTGATGGCACATTGATCTAACACACTGATGGCACAGTGATCCAACACACTGATGGCACACTGATCTAACACACTGATCCAACACACTGATGACACACTGATCCAACACACTGATGACACACTGATCTAACACACTGATGAAACAGTGATCCAACTCACTGCTGACACACTGATCCAACACACTGATGGCACACTGATCCAACACACTGATGGCACGCTGATCCAACACACTGATGGCACACTGATCCAACACATTGATGACACACTGATCCAACACACTGATGACACACTGATCCAACACACTGATGGCACACTGATCCAACACATTGATGGCACACTGATCCAACATACTGATCGCACATGGATTGGACACTGATCCATCACACTGATGACAAATTGTCATCCCATTAAAAGTGTTATCCAGGACTTTTTTCTCTACTATAGGGCTAAGCACTTAGCAGGTAGTTGCTAACTGCCTTCCCATTCTATCGTGCACGATCTCTCCCAGCTGAAAGCGGTCACATAAACTCTCCTGGTGGCATTTCTCCCACTTTCTATGACATCATGTCTTCCACTCTGCACTGTTGATAGGGCGTCACTGTAGACATCATTTTGATTGACAGTCGACTCTCCTCTGCCTAATTCATCGCAGGCATGCTAAATGTCACGGGGTCCCGGATGTAACTACTGCCGGGAGGCTACTTGCCACAGTAAGGGAGCCCAGGGCAGAACGGCGGAGAACTCACCGGGTAACGAGCAGGACCTGCACCATGTGACAGAGGGGGAAGTGGCCAGGGGCGGAGCCAGACGCCGGGGTGCAGAGAAGGCGAACAGCACCGGAGAGTAGTCAAACGTGCCGAGGTCCAAAACCAGGAGGTAAGCGAGATACAGGAGGGTGAGACAGAAGAATGATCAGGTGGAAGCCGGAGGTCATATATCGAGTAAGCAAAACAACTAGTAACACAGGGCAGAGAAACTGAGAGAGTCAAAGCGGACAGATAAAGCATGGAGAGCAAACAAGCAAGCACAGCATGCACACGCACTCCAGGGGGTCAGGAACACAGACAGCATGAAAGTATAACTGACAGAGAACCCTAGTCTAGCGTGGGTATAAATGTCCCTCCCAGATCCAAAAGGAGGCCACAAAATTAACCCTGAGAGGGCAGTGCATGAACGCTGTCCAAACCATGACACTAACTTAGTGTAAGTTATATTGCATGAGCTGGCGCATCAGCAGTGCAAAGAACTCTACAAGTGACTGATTTCCAGCGCCTATGGTGGGTATCATTGTTACTAGCTGACTTATCTCACCACACTGCTCGTACAATGTAAATGGCCCTAGCTCAACAACACTCCATCGACAGAGCAGAGGGAAAGAGAAGGAACTTATGACGTCCGTCCACTGCAGGTCTGAACTGCAGGTAAGACAGCACCCCGAGAAACCCCGAGACCCTTTACCCCTATACAGGGATCTGGAATTACAGCGAAGCCCAGGGGGTAGCTGCCTATGAGAGCAGTGGACCGGGGCAGGAAGGATGCTAGGAAGGGAATAAAAAACTGGACAGAAAGAATAGTCAGGAGTCAAGGTCAAAACCGGGAGAGCAGTAAAGGTACAAAATCGGCAGGCAGTAGAAGAATCAGAAATCCAGGCTAAAGTTAAAGTCAAAACCAGGTGGGCAGCAAAGGTACAAAATCGGCAGGCAGTAGAAGAGTCAGAAATCCAGGCAAATGTCAAAGATACAATAGCAAAAACAAACTAGCACACTGGGGAAACCGAGACTATATCTGGCGGCCTGCAGGACAGGCTCCAAAGTATTTGAAGGGCATGGCTACCTCTCACAGGCTCACAGCCTGATGACCTCATCCGGACAGCCCCCAGAACCAGGCCAGATGGTGATGCATGACTGACACCAACCACTTCACCTCTGACAGAAGAGCGAAGCCTGTGCTCATCAGACGCCTGCGCAGGGACCCCTTCTCTGTCACCAACATCATCCACAGGAGAATCACGGCGATGCCCAGCGACAGAGACCGGTGTCAAAGGAAGGGAACCAAATGAGGATATAGCCCTCCTATCCCCGGCATAACCAGCCGAAGGAGTCCGGCGCCTCCTAGTGGCCGAGGCCGGAACACCAGCCTCTGAGTCCATCGGCGACGTGACAGAACTGCACTGTCAACGTGACGTCACAGGAAGTGGGAGAACTAATCATCAGCAGACCCAGGAGAGATTGGTGCATGGCAGAACAAGTAGGTGGTTAGCAATTTACTGCCAGTAAATAAATTCTTAGCCACATGGTAGAAAAAAAATGTATAACCCTTTTTACCAAAAAACAAACTAAAATGCCCACTGAGTATCAATAAAAAAATATTTAAAAATGGGTATTACATATAGCAGAAGAAAGATAGAAGCAGAAAAAGGGACATTATTATTTATAGAAACTTTACACCCAACAATACAGAAAAACTAGAATATGTAGATTACCGTATTTTTCGGACTATAAGACGCACCGGGCTATAAGACGCACCCAGGTTTTAGAGGTGGAAAATAGGAAAAAATATATTTAAAGCAAAAAATTTGGTAAAATATTTAATAACATAAATAACATACTATTATATGTGGTGTTAATATATATATAATGGTATGTTATTATGTTGGAAGCTACAGATAGAAGTTGGTGCTGTGGTGTCTGTAAAGTTCTATATGAAGATGCTGGAGGGTGAGTATATGAATGGGGGCGCAGGGCTTATATTTAAAGCGCCACTCCAGCACTGAAAAATAACACTGGAGTGCTGCTTTAAGATCCTATGGAGAACTATAACTCTCAGCATGTCCTGCAGATCCTATGGCATGCTGGGAAGTTCACCACAGAATGGCAGAGTGATTTTTATGTGCTGTAATTACCGTACTAACCTTTTAATTATGGTAATTCTTTGTTGTAGAGGCTGCTGCTCATTGTGCTCAGTGTAGGACCTGCAGCCAGCTGTACTGTGGTGAGGTAATGCAGCATCACATGGCGCACAGAGCCCTCCCTCTTATGACCTCACCACAGGTGAGGAAGCTGCACTGTTTGCAGTGCTGGAGAACAAAAAAGTCAAAAAAAGTATCTCAAAAAATATATCAAATTTATTTGTATACAAAAAATACATATATCAATAAAATTACAGCATTGTGCATATATATTAAATAGTTGTATATATAACTCAGGATGAGATAGGGTTCCTGGACACCTGTGGATATCACAACCTGCTACTAAAATGGGTAAATTTTACCATGATCTGTTTATTTAAATGCACATTTTCTTGTCTATTGTTACAACAGCGCTATGAGCAATACAATATAGTCAGTTCATATAATGATGGAAGCCCTCTGTGGACCTAATTATGTTTCTATGACGCTAATACATTGCGCTCTGTACATATGATATTGCATTGAGCAGGCATCCACAGGGTCCTTATTATTGGGTGTATCATCTCATCCTGAGTTATATATACAACTATTTAATATATATGCACAATGCTGTAATTTTATTGATATATGTATTTTTTGTATACAAATAAATTTTATATATTTTTTGAGATACTTTTTTTGACTTTTTTGTTCTCCAGTAATTCTCAGTTACATTACAAGTCAGTATCCTATGGTTTGCTATTTTGGTTTTTTTTCCTTATAACTGTTTGCAGTGCGGTGTCTGCAGGACCTGTGATGACATCCTGAAGAGACAGGGCTTTGTGCGGTCATGCGATGCAACAGCCCGCCCTCTTCATGACCTCATCACAGGTCCTCCACAGAGCAGTCAGCATCGCACCAGCACAGCCCGGGCTGTGCTGCCTGTCAGGTATGCCATCCCTCCTTCTGCACTCTGCTCCCGCCACTCCTCCACTGGACACAGATCTCCCCAGCTGCTGCAGGAATCAGACACTGGGGAAACCATGTGGTCTGTCATTTGCTTCTCCCCACTCACTGGTCAGCAGACAGGTGGGCAGGGAAGCGGCTAATGAATATTCACTGCACTTAAGCATCGGGACCACATGGTTTCCCCAGCCTGATTTCTGCAGCAGTGACAATTTCCTGCCTCCTGCATCCCAGTGCGATCCCACTCCTCTGCTGCCCCCTCCCTACATGCTACATTCTGATCATAAGACGCACCCACACTTTCCTTCCTAATTTGGAGGAAAAAAAAGTGCGTCTTATGGTCCGAAAAATACGGTATTTGAGACCTGCCTAAAATAACATATACAGTCAGTATCATATATGTAAACCAGGGGAGGAGTCCTGAGGAGATCATTTGCATATTCCCAGTTCATTCTGGGATAAGTGAAGAGTCTCCGCGAGCTCCAAGAACACTGGGTTTTGGCTGTTGCAGCTGAAAGGAGGACATCGGTAAACCAGGGGAGGAGTCCTGAGGAGATCATTTGCGTATTCCCAGTTCATTCTGGGATAAGTGAAGAGTCTCCGCGAGCTCCAAGAATACTGGGTGTTGGCTGTTGCAGCTGAAAGGAGGACATCGGTAAACCAGGGGAGGAGTCCTGAGGAGATCATTTGCGTATTCCCAGTTCATTCTGGGATAAGTGAAGAGTCTCCGCGAACTCCAAGAACACTGGGTTTTGGCTGTTGCAGCTGAAAGGAGGACATCAGTAAACCAGGGGAGGAGTCCTGAGGAGATCATTTGCGTATTCCCAGTTCATTCTGGGATAAGTGAAGAGTCTCCGCGAGCTCTAAGAACACTGGGTTTTGGCTGTTACAGCTGAAAGGAGGACATCGGTAAACCGCGCGCCGCCACTTTTTTCACCACTGTGATATCTCTTTAACAATAAGAGCATGGAAGAGGCTAGGAGCCATGTGGTGAGTTGCATTTCTTGCTACATGTTCACAGATTTACCAGTGGAAAAGCCAAATTTCACATGCCACAAATGCAAGCTTGTGTCCATGTTGGAGGAAAAGTTGCGAAATCTAGAAGAGAGGTTAGCTACATTGAAGATCATTAAGGAAGATGAAGAGTTCTTAGACAAAGCAGAATTATCTCTTCATGGTGCAGAAAGAGAAGAAATTCGACCTGCACCTGAAGAAACAGAGGAATGGAAGCATGTGACCCAGAGAAGCAGGAGGATCGTGAAGCAGTCAGCACCCATACTGCTCAGGAACCAGTACCAGGCTCTCACACAGGAGAATGATGAAGAAATACATCAGGATAAGACTTTGCCCACAAAGAGCAACCTTGTAAGCCCTCAGAGTCCTCCCAAATGGAGAAAGAAAACTGTTGTGATGAAGAAACGGAGAGTTGTTGTCATGGGGGATTCCCTGTTGAGAGGAACAGAGGCCGCTATCTGCAGACCGGATATAACCTCAAGAGAAATGTGCTGTCTTCCAGGTGCAAAAATTAAAGATGTGTCTGACAGGATATCAGGACTCTTCAGACCTAAAGATGACTACCCATTCCTGCTAATACATGTGGGGACAAATGACACCACAAGAAGTGACCTGGAAACCATCTGCAGTGACTTTGAAAACTTAGGCAAGAAAGTGAAAGAACTGGGTGCACAGGTGGTCTTCTCATCCATCCTCCCAGTGGATGTTCATGGAACAAGGAGGTGGAAGAAGATTCTGCAGGTGAACAACTGGCTACGTCGATGGTGCCGTCAGCAAGGATTTGGATTTCTGGATCACGGAGTGAATTACCTATACGATGGACTACTTGCTAGAGATAGGGTGCACCTTACGAAGACTGGAAAACATGTATTTGGAAGTCGTCTTGCTACACTCATCAGGAGAGCTTTAAACTAGAACAATGTGGGAAGGGAAGCAAAACGCCAGAAAAAGCCATACACCTGACAAATGCTATTGAGAACTCGGCTATTAGAAGTGGAAAGAAAGAACGAAGACAAAACAATCTAAAACAAAGTAAAACAAGGGGATCTGCTACCTTGGATCTAATCCTTATAAACAGGGAGGAAATGGTTGAGGAGGTAAGAGTGGCTGGGACATTAGGAGGTAGTGACCATGCTATTTTAGAATTTTGGATAACAACAGGAGGAAGACCTGTGAAGACTCAGACGTCAAGGTTAGATTTCAGAAAGGCAGATTTTAAGGGACTCAGAAAGAGAATTGGAAGGATCCAATGGCAGGATATCCTTAAGGACAAAAATGTCCAGGAAGGATGGGACATCTTGAAAAATGAGATTCTCAAAGCACAATCGTTAACAATTCCAAAAAGAGGGAAGAATGGGAAGCATTTAAGGAAACCAGGATGGATGAACACAGAACTTAAACACATGCTAAAAAGGAAGAAAGAAATGTTTATCAAATGGAAAGAGGGAGGCATATCTAAAGAAGAATATAATGCCATCTGCAGAACCTGCAGGGCACAAATCAGATTATCTAAAGCTGACAATGAATTAAGGCTTGCAAGAGATGTCAAAAGCAACAAAAAAGGATTTTGGGGATACGTCAAAAGTAAAAAAAATGTCAAAGATGCTATAGGATTTTTACAGGATGAAAATGATGAAATGGTAAGAAAGGATGTTGAGAAGGCTGAACTTTTAAATTCCTATTTTGCATCTGTTTTCTCTCAGAAAGGAAATGTAACATCAACTGATCTTCACTGTCCTATTAAAGGAATAGAAGAATCCAGGATATCTATAAACAGAAAGACAGTGAGGAAACACTTGGCTAACCTAAATGAATTCAAGTCTCCAGGTCCAGATGAATTACACCCCAGAATACTGAAGGAGATAGCAGAAGAAATTCTTGAACCACTGTCCATAATCTTTGAAAATTCTTGGAGAACAGGAGAAGTCCCAGAAGACTGGAGAAGAGCAATGTTGTTCCTATCTTCAAAAAGGGGAAGAAGGTGGACCCAGGGAACTACAGGCCGGTGAGTCTGACTTCTTTACCAGGAAAAATCTTTGAACAAATTATTAAAGAACATGTATGCAAGTACCTGCATAAGAATGAAGTGATTAAACAGAGTCAGCATGGGTTTGTAACTAATAAGTCATGTCAGACTAACTTTATTTCCTTCTATGACAGAATCACTGACTGGGTGGATCAGGGAAATGCTGTAGATATACTATATCTTGACCTCAGCAAAGCATTTGACAAAGTATCTCACACAATCCTTATTGAAAAAATGACTAAGTATGGAATGGACAAGGCAACTGTTAGGTGGATTCATAACTGGCTTAGTGATCGGACTCAAAGAGTGGTCGTAAATGGCTGCACATCCAGTTGGAAGAATGTCTCAAGTGGGGTACCACAAGGCTCTGTTTTGGGCCCTGTATTGTTCAACATCTTTATCAATGATTTAGATGAAGGAATTGAGGGTAAACTGATCAAATTTGCTGATGACACAAAGCTAGGAGGGGTAGCTAATACTAGAGAAGAGAGAGAGAGGATTCAAAAAGATATAAATAAACTGGAGCAGTGGGCAGCATCTAACAGAATGGTTATTAACAGGGAAAAATGCAAAGTACTACATCTGGGCAATAAAAATGAAAAAAGCATATACAAAATGGGAGGAATAGGGCTAAGTAACAGCACATGTGAAAAAGACTTGGGTATACTAATTGATCACAGACTGAACATGAGTCAACAGTGTGATGCAGCAGCAAAAAAGGCAAATACAATTCTAGGATGTATCAACAGAAGCATACAGTCATGGCCAAAAGTTTTGAGAATGACACAAATATTATATTTTCACATGATCTGCTGCCCTCTGGTTTTTATGTGTGTTTGACAGATGTTTTTATCACAGACAGAAATTTAATAATTGCAAACATATGAGTAACAAAAGCTTATAATGACAGTTAGAATGAGTTAATGCAGCAAGTCAATATTTGCAGTGTTGACCCTTCTTCTTCAGGACCACTGCAATTCTCCCTGGCATGCACTCAATCAACTTCTGGACCAAATCCTGACTGATAGCAGTCCATTCTTGCACAATCAATGCTTTCATTTTGTCAGAATTTTTAGGTTTTTGTTTGTCCATTCGTCTCTTGATGATTGACCACAAGTTCTCAATGGGATTAAGATCTGGGGAGTTTCCAGGCCATGGACCCAAAATCTCTATGTTTTGTTCCCTGAGCCATTTAGTTATCACCTTTGCTTTATGGCAAGGTTCTCCATCATGCTGGAAAAGGCATTGTTGGTCGCCAAACTGCTCTTGGAGGGTTGGGAGAAGTTGCTCTTGGAGGACATTCTGGTATTATTCTTTATTCATGGCTGTGTTTTTAGGCAAGACTGTGAGAGAGCCGATTCCCTTGGCTGAGAAGCAACCCCACACATGAATGGTTTCAGGATGCTTAACAGTTGGCATGAGACAAGACTGGTGGTAGTGCTCACCTTGTCTTCTCCGAATGAGGCGTTTTCCTGATGTCCCAAACAATCGAAAAGGGGATTCATCAGAGAAAATAACTTTACCCCAGTCCTCAGCAGTCCACTGCCTGTACCTTTTGCAGAATATCAGTCTGTCCATGATGTTTTTTCTGGAGAGAAGTGGCTTCTTTGCTGCCCTCCTTGAGACCAGGCCTTGCTGCAAGAGTCTCCGCCTCACAGTGCGTGCAGATGCACTCACACCTGCCTGCTGCCATTCCTGAGCAAGCTCTGCACTGCTGGTAGCCCGTTCCCGCAGCTCAAACACTTTTAAGAGACGGTCCTGGCGCTTGCTGGTCTTTCTTGGGCACCCAGGAGCCTTTTTGGCAACAATGGAACCTCTCTCCTTGAAGTTCTTGATGATGCGATAGATTGTTGACTGAGGTGCAATCTTTCTAGCTGCGATACTCTTCCCTGTTAGGCCATTTTTGTGCATTGCATTGATGACTGCACGTGTTTCTTTAGAGATAACAATGGTTAACAGAAGAGAAACAATGATGCCAAGCACCAGCCTCCTTTTAAAGTGTCCAGTGGTGTCATTCTTACTTAATCATGGCAGATTGATCTCCAGCCATGTCCTCATCAACACCCACACCGGTGTTAATGGAGCAATCACTGAAAAGAGGTTAGCTGGTCCTTTTAAGGCAGGGCTGCAATGATGTTGAAATGTGTTTTGGGGGATAAAGTTCATTTTCTAGCCAAATATTGACTTTGGAAGTAATTGCTGTTAAGCTGATCACTCTTTATAACATTCTGGAGTATATGCAAATTGCCATTACAGTCATGGCCAAAAGTTTTGAGAATGACACAAATATTATATTTTCACATGATCTGCTGCCCTCTGGTTTTTATGTGTGTGTTTGACAGATGTTTTTATCACAGACAGAAATATAATTGCAAACATATGAGTAACAAAAGCTTATATTGACAGTTAGAATGAGTTAATGCAGCAAGTCAATATTTGCAGTGTTGACCCTTCTTCTTCAGGACCTCTGCAATTCTCCCTGGCATGCTCTCAATCAACTTCTGGACCAAATCCTGACTGATAGCAGTCCATTCTTGCACAATCAATGCTTTCATTTTGTCAGACTTTTTAGGTTTTTGTTTGTCCACTCGTCTCTTGATGATTGACCACAAGTTCTCAATGGGATTAAGATCTGGGGAGTTTCCAGGCCATGGACCCAAAATCTCTATGTTTTGTTCCCTGAGCCATTTAGTTATCACCTTTGCTTTATGGCAAGGTGCTCCATCATGCTGGAAAAGGCATTGTTGATCGCCAAACTGCTCTTGGAGGGTTGGGAGAAGTCGCTCTTGGAGGACATTCTGGTACCATTCTTTATTCATGGCTGTGTTTTTAGGCAAGACTGTGAGAGAGCCGATTCCCTTGGCTGAGAAGCAACCCCACACATGAATGGTTTCAGGATGCTTAACAGTTGGCATGAGACAAGACTGGTGGTAGCGCTCACCTTGTCTTCTCCGAATGAGGCGTTTTCCTGATGTCCCAAACAATCGAAAAGGGGATTCATCAGAGAAAATAACTTTACCCCAGTCCTCAGCAGTCCACTGCCTGTAACTTTTGCAGAATATCAGTCTGTCCATGATGTTTTTTCTGGAGAGAAGTGGCTTCTTTGCTGCCCTCCTTGAGACCAAGCCTTGCTGCAAGAGTCTCCGCCTCACAGTGCGTGCAGATGCACTCACACCTGCCTGCTGCCATTCCTGAGCAAGCTCTGTACTGCTGGTAGCCCGATCCCGCAGCTGAAACACTTTTAAGAGATGGTCCTGGCGCTTGCTGGTCTTTCTTGGGCGCCCTGGAGCCTTTTTGGCAACAATGGAACCTCTCTCCTTGAAGTTCTTGATGATGCGATAGATTGTTGACTGAGGTGCAATCTTTCTAGCTGCGATACTCTTCCCTGTTAGGCCATTTTTGTGCATTGCAATGATGACTGCACGTGTTTCTTTAGAGATAACCATGGTTAACAGAAGAGAAACAATGATGCCAAGCACCAGCCTCCTTTTAAAGTGTCCAGTGGTGTCATTCTTACTTAATCATGACAGATTGATCTCCAGCCATGTCCTCATCAACACCCACACCTGTGTTAATGGAGCAATCACTGAAAAGAGGTTAGCTGGTCCTTTTAAGGCAGGGCTGCAATGATGTTGAAATGTGTTTTGGGGGATAAAGTTCATTTTCTAGCCAAATATTGACTTTGGAAGTAATTGCTGTTAAGCTGATCACTCTTTATAACATTCTGGAGTATATGCAAATTGCCATTAGAAAAAGTGAAGCAGTAGACTTTGTAAAAATTAATATTTGTGTCATTCTCAAAACTTTTGGCCATGACTGTAGAAAAAGTGAAGCAGTAGACTTTGTAAAAATTAATATTTGTGTCATTCTCAAAACTTTTGGCCATGACTGTACAGTCTAGATCACGTGAGGTCATTATCGCCCTCTACTCCTCTTTGGTCAGACCTCATCTGGAATACTGTGTCCAGTTTTGGGCACCACATTTTAAAAAAGACATCAACAAACTGGAGCAAGTTCAAAGGAGAGCCACCAGAATGGTGACCGGTCTGCAAACCATGTCCTATGAGGAACGGTTGCAGGATTTGGGAATGTTTAGCTTGCAAAAAAGAAGACTGAGAGGAGACTTAATAGCTGTCTACAAATATCTCAAGGACTGTCACATTGTAGAAGGATCATCTTTATTCTCATTTGCACAAGGAAAGACTAGAAGCAATGGGATGAAACTGAATGGGAGGAGACACAGATTAGATATTAGAAAAAACTTTTTGACAGTTACGGTGATCAAGGAGTGGAACAGGCTGCCACGAGAGGTGGTAAGTTCTCCTTCAATGGAAGTCTTCAAACAAAGGCTGGACAGACATCTGTCTGGGATGATTTAGAGAATCCTGCTTTGAGCAGGGGGTTGGACCAGATGGCCCAGGAGGTCCCTTCCAACTCTACCATTCTATGATTCTATGATTCTATGATTCTATGTTATTAGAATTAGACTTATTTATTTTACTTGTTATATAGTGGCAATAATTTCCATAGAGCTGCAGAGTCATCATCACTGTCTATTGGGCTCACAGTCTAAATTCCCTATCACTATGTCTTTGGAATGTGGGAGGAATCCGGAGTAGCGGGAGGAAACCCACGCAAACACGGGGAGAACATACAAACTCCTTGGAGATGTTGTTCTTGGTGAGATTTGAACCCAGGACCCCGGCACTATATAAATGCAGTTGTAAATAAATGTAAGATGGCCCAAGACAATGACTATACAGTATATCCTGGTATATAAAAAGACAGCTTGTAAACGATATTAAATACTGTATATCTCTAATGCATAACAGCAAAAAAAGAGAAAAAATAATAATAAAGGAATGACACAATACGAAATACCAGAATAGCTTTCAATATGAGTTTGATAACCCATAGAATATATAAATCTGCTGGGCACATAAAATACGAAATATATATCAAAATACGCATACATCAATAGGTCTTCTCAAGCCTCACACTGAATATATAATATTAAACTGCTAATAGAAAATATCAAATAAAATAAAACATCATGCGATTGTCAAATCACCAAGGAATATAAATACATGGAATTAGGAACTAATTTAGTATAGATAGACACATTATGGATAGACAATAGCAATAATGTACTGATAGACTCATAATCAATATATAAGAGATATACAGTAATCACAAATGTGAAGGAACAAAAAATGAAGCCACGAGACACCATATTACTGAGGAACGTGGTGTGCGGTAAGGTCCTTGTATCCAAATATAGCAACACCTCAACACGTGTTTCGCACCCTTTCTTTGTCAGGAGATGATAAAAGATGAAAATTAGAGGTTTAAAGGGAACCTCAAGCAATTATTGCTGCCCAAACTGCATGAACCCAACAGTTCTATTGTTCAATGAAATGTTTTGGAGTTTCAGAGAAAATGTACTTGGAAGATTCAGCCATAGCTGGAGGTGATGTCTGTGTCCTTCCCCGGCCAACTCTTCCCAGTGCCGCTGCTGGTGACTAACCAGTCTCTCCCTATGTGCATATAAATCCACTACAAAACCCGTCTGAAATGCGATAACAAAATGCTCAAAGCAATGAACACACATTTCTATGTAAAAAAAGGATTACCATGTAATTGTAAGGGTTTTGAAGTAAATAAAAGAAGTGACCTGACCATTCTTTAGGCCTCTTTTGCTTGAAAGACACTTCATGCTCACAATACAAGCCAATAGGAATGCTTAAAAAGATGTCTGGAAGATGTCTGGGCATCTTTTTGACCATTCTGTTGTAACGTGCTGAAGCCATGGCCGAGGGGTCAGACCCGCCACACCATAGGAAAATGGGGATACTGTCTGGGTGTGTGTGCTGTTACCATGGCGATATGCCTCTGCAGACCACATGCTGCCGCTTTACATGGCAGGCCAGGGGCAGATAGAATAAAGATGAATGAGGGAAAGCAGTGTCCAAAAATAAACTTTTCATTACTGAACAACTTGATGAGAAGTACAGTCATGGCTGAAAGTCTTGGTACCCTTGAAATTGTCCCAGAAAATGAGGTGTTTCTCCCAGAAAATTATTGCAATTACACATAAATTCTTATACACGTGTTTATTTTCATTGTGTTTATTGTAACTACACAAAAAAAGCCAAATTGGACATTATTTCGCACAAAACTCCCAAAATGGGATGGACAAAATTGTTGGCACACTCAGCTTAACCCCTTCACCCCAAGGGTGGTTTGCACGTTAATGACCGGGCCAATTTTTACAATTCTGACTACTGTCTCTTTATGAGGTTATTACTCTGGAACGCTACAACGGATCTTCGCGATTCTGAGATTGTTTTCTCGTGACATATTGTACTTCACGTTAGAAGTAAAATTTCTTTGATATATCTTGCGTTTATTTTTGAAAAAAACGCAAATATGGCGAAAATTTTTAAAATTTTGCAATTTTCAAACTTTGAATTTTTATTCCCTTAAAACAGAGAAATATATCACACAAAATAGTTAATAAATAACATTTCCCACATGTCTACTTTACATCAGCACAATTTTGGAACCAAAATTTTTTTTTGTTAGGAAGTTATAAGGGTTAAAAATTGACCAGCGATTTCTCAATTTTACAACAAAATTTACAAAGCCATTTTTTTTTAGGGACCACCTCACATTTGAAGTCACTTTGAGGGGTCTATATGGCAGAAAATACCCAAAAGTGACACCATTCTAAAAACTGCACCCCTCAAGGTACTCAAAACCACATTCAAGAAGTTTATTAACCCTTCACGTGCTTCACAGGAACTAAAGCAACGTGGAAGGAAAAAATGAATATTTAACTTTTTAGCCACAAAAATGATTTTTACAAACTTTTTTTTTTTTTACAAGGGTAAAAGGAGAAAATGGACAGATAAGGTTGTTATGCAATTTCTCCTGAGTACGCCAATACCCAATATGTGGGGGAAAACCACTGTTTGGGCACACAGCAGAGCTCGTAAGGGAAGGAGCGCCGTTTGACTTTTTCAAACTAAAATTGGCTGGAATTGAGATTGGACGCCATGTCGCGTTTGGAGAACCTCTGATGCGCCTAAACAGTGGAAACCCCCACAAGTGACACCATTTTGGAAACTAGACCCCCTAAGGTACTTATCTAGATCTGTTGTGAGCACTTTGAACCCCCAAGTGTTTCACAAAAGTTTATAATGCCTGGGTGTGTAAAAAAAAAAAAAAACAATTTTCCACAAAAATGATTTTTTAGTCCCAAATTTTTGAATTTTCCCAAGGAAATTGGACCCCAAAAGTTGTTGTCCAATTTGTCCTGAGTACGCTGATACCCCATATGTGGGGGGGGGGAAACTGTTTGGGTGCACAGCAGGGCTTGGAAAGGAAGTAGTAACGTTTTGGAATGCAGACGTTGATGGGGGTCATGTTCCGTTTGCAGTGCCCCAGATGAGCCTAAACAGTGGAAACCCCCCACAAGTGACCCCATTTTGGAAGCTAGACCCCCTAAGGAACTTATCTAGATCTTTAGTGAGCACTTTGAACCCCAAGTGCTTCACACAAGTTTATAATGCCGGGCATGAAAATAAAAAATCCTATTTTTTTCCCACAAAAATTATCTCTTAGTCACTCATTTTTTATTTTCCCATGGGTAACAGGAGAAATTGGACCTCAAAAGTTGTTGTACAATTTGTCCTGAGTACGCTGATACCCCATATGTGAGGGGAACCACTGTTTGGGCACACGGCAGAGCTCGGAAGGGAAGGAGCACCATTTGACTTTTTCCAACCAAAATTGGCTGGAATTGAGATTGGACGCCATGTTGCATTTGGAAAGCCCCTGATGTGCCTAAACAGTGAAAACCCCCCACAAATGACCCCATTTGGGAAACTAGACCCCCTAAGGAACTTATCTAGATCTTTGGTGAGCAATTTGAACCCCCAAGTGCTTCACACAAGTTTATAACGTAGAGCCGTAAAATTTAAAAATCATATTTTTTCCACAAAAATGATCTTTTCACCCCAATTTTTATTTTTCCAAGGGTAACAAGACTCCAAAAGTTATTGTGCAATTTGTCCTGAGTGCGCTGATACCCCATATGTGGGAGTAAACCACTGTTTGGGTGCATGGCAGAGTTTGGAAGGGAAGGAGCGCAGTCTGACCTTTTCAACGCAGAATTGGCTGGACGCCATGTCATGTTTGGAGAGCTCCTGATCTGCCTAAACAGTGGAAACCACCATAAATGACACCATTTTGGAAACTAGACCCCTCAAGGAACTTATCTAGATGTGTGGTGAGAACTTTGAACCCCCAGGTGTTTCACTAAAGTTTATAACATACAGCCGTAAAATAAAAAATCTTTTTTTTTTTTTTACAAAAATGATTTTTTCGCCCCCAATATTTTATTTTCACAAGGGTAACAGAAGAAATTGGAACCCAAAAGTTGTTGTCCAATTTGTGCTGAGTACGCTGATACCCAATATGTGGGAGAAAACTACTGTATGGGTACACGTGTGGGCTCGGAAGGGAAGTAGTGACGTTTTGGATTGCAGACTTTGATGGAATGGTCTGGGGGCGTCACATGTCGCATTTGGAGAGCCCCTGATGCGCCTAACCAGTGGAAATCCCCAACAAGTGACCCCATTTTGGAAAATAGACCCCACAAGGAACTTATCTAGATGTGTGGTGAGCGCTATGAAGCCCCAAGTGCTTCATAGAAGTTTATAATGTACAGCCGTAAAAAACAAAAAAATCATTTTTTTTTTACAAAAATGATATTTTCGCCCCAGTTTTTTATTTTCCCAAGGGTAACAGAAGAAATAGGACAAATTGCACAATAACGCTTGTGGTCCAGAGTACGCTGATACCCCATATGTGGGAATAAACTACTGTTTGGACGCATGGCAGAGCTCAGAAGTGAAGGAGCACCGTTTGACTTTTTCAACGCAGAATTGGCTGGAATTGAGATCAGACGCCATGTCACATTTGGAGAGCCCCTGATGTGCCTAAACAGCGGAAACCCCCCAATTCTAACTCCAACCCTAACCCCAACACACCCCTAACCCTAGTCCCAACCCTAACCACAAACCTAACCCT
The DNA here is from genome assembly GCA_033576555.1 of Oophaga sylvatica. Classification (NCBI taxonomy): domain Eukaryota; kingdom Metazoa; phylum Chordata; class Amphibia; order Anura; family Dendrobatidae; genus Oophaga; species Oophaga sylvatica. Next base: position 173,511,806 of record JARQOD010000003.1, read on the forward strand.
AACACACCCCTAATCCCAACCCTAACCCTAATCCTAACTTTAGCGCCAACCCTAACCCTAACTTTAGCCGCAGCCCTAACCCAAACCCTAATGGGAAAATGGAAATAAATACATTTTTTTTATTTTATTATTTTTCCCTAACTAAGGGGGTGATAAAGGGGGTTTGATTTACCATTTATAGCGGGTTTTTATGATTGGCAGCTGTCACGCTAAAAGACGCTTTTTATTGCAAAAAATAGTTTTTTGCATCGCCACATTTTGAGAGCTATAATTTTTGCATATTTTGGCCCACAGAGTCATGTGAGGTCTTATTTTTTGCGGGACGAGGTGACGTTTTTATTGGTACCATTTTTGAGCACGTGACATTTTTTGATCGCTTATTATTTCGATATTTGGGAGGTTAGAATGAACAAAAATCAGCAATTCATGAATTTCTTTTGGGGGAGGCGTTTTTATCGTTCCGCGTGTGGTAAAATTGATAAAGCAGTTTTATTCTTCGGGTCAGTACAATTATGGCGATACCTCATTTATATCATTTTTTTATGTTTTGGCGCTTTTATAGAATAAAAACAATTTTATATGAAAAATAATTATTTTTGCATCGCTTTATTCTGCGAGCTATAACTTTTTTATTTTTTCGCTGATGATGCTGTATGGCAGCTCGTTTTTTACGGGACAAGATGACGTTTTCAGCGGTTCCAAGTTTATTTATATCGGTCTTTTTGATCGCGTGTTATTCCACTTTTTGTTCGGCGGTATGATGATAAAGCATTGATTTTTTGCTTTGTTTTTTTTTTTTTTTTTAATGGGTTCACTAAAGGGGTTAACTAGAGGGACAGTTTTATAGGGGGGTCGTTACGGACGCGGCGATACCAAATATGTGTACTTTTATTGTTTTGTTTTTTTTATTTACAGGAAGAAATGAATTTATTGGGGAATTTTTTTTTTTTTTTTTTATTTTGGATTTTTTTTTTAAAACATGTTTATTGTTATTTTTTTTTACTTTGTCCCAGGGTGGAACATCACTGTATTTTATCAGATCGCTGGTGTGACAGTGTGCACAGCACTCTGTCACACCAGCGATCGCACAGGCATAGCTGCAGGCTTCTCAGTGCCTGCTCTCAGCAGGCACTGAGGAAGCCGCCTCCCTTCAGGACCCCGGCGCCATCTTGGATCCGGGTCCTGGGAGGGAGGAAGCCCTCAGAACAGTGCGATCACATCGCGCTGGTCTGAGGGTCTCAGGGGGGCGCGCAGGGAGCCCCCTCCCTGCGCGATGCTTCCCTGTGCCCCCAGTACACCGCGATCATGTTTGATCGCGGTGTGCAAGGGGTTAATGTGCCGGGAGCGGTCCGTGACCGCTCCTGACACACAGTCACGGGTGTCAGCTGTGATAATCAGCTGACACCCGGCCGCGATTAGCTGCGCTCCCTCCGGGAGCGCAGCTAATCGCCTATGACGTACTATCCCGTCCATGGTCAGATTGGCACGGGTTTCATGGACGGGATAGTACGTCTAATGTCAGAGAGGGGTTAATATTTGGTTGTACACCCTTTAAAATAAATAACTGCAATCAATTGCTACCTATTAGCATCAACAAGCTTCTTACACCTCTCAACTGGAATTTTGAACCAATCTTCTTTTGTAAACTGCTCCAGGTCTCATATTTGACGGGTGCTTTCTCCCAACAGCAATTTTAAGATCTCTACACAGGTGTTCAATGGGATTTAGATCTGGACTCATTGCTGGCCACTTCATAATGCTCAGCACTTTGTTTCCATCCATTTCTGAGTACTTCTTGAAGTATATTTGGGGTCATTGTCCTGCTGAAAGACCCATGACCTAGGACACAACCCAGCTTTCTGACACTGAACACTACATGTCATGGGTTGTAAATTTCTTAATTTGTTGCACATCGTGGACAAAGGAACAGCAAGACTCTGGAGATGGACTTATAATAACCTTGAGATTGTTGATATTTTTCAACAATTTTGGTTCTCAAGTCCTCAGACACTTCTCCCCTTTCTGTTTTCCATGCTCAGTATGGCACACACAGACACACAATGAAAAGATTGAGTCAACTTCTCCCCTTTTTATCTGGTTTCAGGTGTGATTTTCTTATTGCCCACACCTGTTACTTGTCACAGGTGGGTTTGAAGGAGCATCACATACTTAAAACAAAGTTATTTACCCACTGTTTTGTGTGAAATGATGTCCAATTTGTCATTTTACTTCTGTTTTTTTGTGTTGTTACATTACATACAATGGAAATCTCTTTAGAAGAACTCATGTCCCAGCCTGGCTATCTTCTCCTCTATGATCTTCTCCTCTATGAGGCACTGTCACACTTAAGGGTATGCCACACTAAAGCCCCCGTCTCACATAGCGATATCGCTAGCGAGATCGCTGCTGAGTCACTAGTTTTGTGACGCAGCAGCGAGCTCCCCAGCGATATCGCTGTGTGTGACATTCAGCGACGATCAGCCCCCCTGCTGGGTATCGCTGATCATCGCTGAATGTCCTGGACATTTTTTTGATCGCTGGTCTCCTGCTGACAGGCACGCATCGCTGCGTGTGACAGGCGGGAGACCAGCGATCCGCTGGTAACCAAGGTACACAGCGGGTTTCCAGGCGCGGGGCTGTGCCTAGAAACCCGCTGTGTACCTTGGATACCAGCGCCCTGATGCAGGGAGCTGGTAACCAAGGTACACAGCGGGTTTCCAGGCACCACACAGCGCCTGGAAACACGATGTGTACCTTGGTTACCAGCTCCCGGCATCAGGGCGCTGGTATCCAAGGTACACTGCGGGTAACTAAGCGATGTTACCCGCAGTGTCGCTTGTACTGATCACTGCCTGAGCTGCCTGTTTGGCAGCTCAGCAGCGATAATGTAGCGATACATCAGCGATCCTGATCGCTGTCGGGATCGCTGGTGTATCGCTATGTGAGACCCGGGCTTAAGCGAGATCGCTAACGAGATCGCTAACGACATCACTAAAACGTCACTATTTAGCGATCTCGTTAGCGACTCGTTGTGTGTGGCATGTAGCAGCGATGTGGCCCCTGCTGTGATGTCGCTGATCGTTCACTAGCGTTCTGGACCGTTTTTTGATCGTTGGCGTCCCGCTAGTGAGCCTATATCGCTGTGTTTAGCACCTTTTGCGAATGACGAGCGACCTCGTTTGTGACGTATATGACAGTGGCGCAGGCGGGACTAGGTTTTTTAGCGTCACGGAGTGGATCGCAATAGCTGTAGAAGCAGGCAGGTGGGACTAGGTTTTCTTTTGCGTCACAGAGAGGATCGCAGTAGCTGCAAAGCAGGCTAGCAGGACGCAGCATAACATATATAACATATATCTGTGCTGAGGGGCGTGGAAAAGGTTGCGCTCAGTACATGCTAATGACAGATCCTAACGACTGCCAAAATCGTTAAAGAGATCGCTGACCGCTGATGTGTCGTTTATGAGATCTCCTGTTTGGCAGCTACTAGCGACCTAAAAGCGATCACACCAACGATCTCGTTAGCTTGCGTCGTTAACGAGATCGCTAGCGAGATCGCTTAGTGTGGCAGTACCTTTAGCGATCGCACCAGCGATCACAACAACAACACGACCTGGCGAGATCGTTGGTGCGATCGCTATATGGTCGCTAGTTAGCTTCCAAACACAAAGATCTCATCAGAGATCAGCTATCTGTATAACGACCTCTGCGGTCCTTGGGAAAACCTAGTCCCGCCTGCGCCGCTGGTAAAGTCGTTCATAAAGGGTGTCACACTCAGCGATTTAGGCTCACCAGCGGGACACTAACGCCCAAAAAACGGCTCAGAACGTTCATGAATGAGATCAGCGACATCGCAGCGGTGGCCACATCGCCGCTACATGTCACACACAGCGACGTCGCTAACGAAATCGCTGCTGCGT
>JARQOD010000003.1:173515822-173572559 GCA_033576555.1 Oophaga sylvatica
CGATAACTGCAGTGAGCTGGGTAATGCGGCCGTAAACATCAGTCCGAGATCCCCCCCGGGGAGAAGAGGAAATCAGCTGTCCCTTTTCGCGATGACGGGCTTCCCGGGTCATTGCTTTTTACAAGCGGGTCGCGGGGCCCGTCGTTACTAGGGACTGCGCGGACGGGGGTTTAACCCTTTTGGGGTTTTGTTTTTTTTTTTTTTTCCCAGGAGACGGGGCGTCGCAGGAATGAAGAGTTAAAATTAATAAAAACCCTGGTTTTTCTTTTATTTTTTTAAAAAACCCCCTTTTTTCTTGTTTTTTTTTTTATACATTTAATTTTTTTGGGGGATTAAAAGGTCGGTCTATTAACCTCTCCTATTAACCGGGTTTTTTTAAACCGTGCAACAAGGGTGAAAAAAACCCCCTTATTACCCCGTTTTCCCCCGCTCGGGAAAGGGGAAAAAACCCGGGGAAAGGCCACTTGGCACACTTTTGATGCCCCAAAGGGGGGGCTGCGGCCGGTATTATAGCTTTTGGGGGGCCAAAATCCAGGGCCTTGACAGTTTTTTTATACCAGCCCACCCCCTTCTGCATTTTTTTGGGGCGGGTTTAAACCCAAAAATAGGGGGGCCCCCGCCTTTTTTTTTTTTTCGGGGGACCCCCTTTTTTTAAACCAGCCAAAAAAAGGCGCCCTGCTGGGGCCCCGGGTTTTTTATCGGCTTCAATCCATGGATTTTGGACCTTCCACCAAAAAAAACCAGGCCTCAGGGGTTTCTGTTTCATCTGGGGTTAAAAAAAATGGGGGGCCCCCCCGCCAATTTTTTTTTCGAGGGGGATCCCCTATTTTTTTTAAAAATCAGCCAAAATCCCAGACGCGTGGCCGGTTTGGGGGCAAAAAGGGGCCCTTGATCTTGGCCCTTTTAACACCTAAAAATCCAGCCTCAGAGGTCTGCTTCATCGGCGGTTAAAAAAAATGGGGGCCCCCCCCCCAATTTTTTTGGGGGACCCCCCAAATTTTTTTTAAAACAGCCCAAGATAGCAACGCGGGGGCCCCTTATTATCGGGCTGGCAAGGTCCTTTGGTTTTTGGCCCCTTAAACCCAAGCCAAAAACCCAAGGCCTCAGCGGTCTTTTTTCTTTGGGGTTAACAAAAAGGGGGCCCCCCCCCCAAATTTTTTTTTCCCAAAGGGGCCCCCAATTTTTTTTGTTAATCAGTTCCCTCGGGACGTCGGGGGTTTTGTCCCCGGGCTGCCCAAATGAAAGTGGAAAGAACCCCAATTAAGTTTTCCCTTTTTAAACCCCCCCCTCACAAACGTATCGCAACCAACGTGTTTTTTTTCACTATTTTTTGACCCCCCCGGGGTCACCACATACCTTTTGGGGGACATTCGGGGACGATCCCCCCCCCCGGGGGTATCGCCGTCCTAAAATGTCGGGGACCTTTGATCGCTGGTTTCCCGGACGGGGCACACACCGCGGGCGTTTTGACAGGGGGAGAAACCACGCCCGCGGAAACCCCCAAGGTACACAGGGGGTTTGGGGGCGCGGGGTTTGGGCCTAAAACCCGCTGTGTCCCTTTTGGATACCACGCCCTGATGCAGGAGCGGGTACCCAAGGTATAAAGGGGTTTTTCCAAGCGCTGGGGGGTCCGGAAAACCCTTTGTGTCCCTTTTGGTTTTTCCCCACGGAAGGGGCCCCCCGGCCTGTTCCCCGCAGCATGCGTGCCTGCGGGGGGAAACCACAAAAAAAAAGGTCCTGACATTTCAGCGCGATCAGCGATCCCCGGGGGGGGGGCTGATCGTCCCTAAATTTAAAACAAAAGCGATTCGCTGTGAGCCCTGCTGTTTTACAAAACTATCTCAGCACGACTCGGTAGCGATATCGCTAGTAAGGGGGCCCCTTTAAACGATTTTACCCGCAGTGTCCCCTGCCCAATCGCGCCTACTTCCTTTTTGGCAGCTCGCAGCGATCAGGGAGCGATCCCCAAAACGACCCGGACAAGTGCATTCGTTGTGGGGGTCGCTGGTGAAATCTTTTTGTGACACCCACCCCCTTTTCTCCCCCGTCAGGCGGGAAAGGGAAAATCTTTCTTTTGGGGGTTTTACTGTGAGGCCCCGCATTAGCTGCGGCCCCCGCAGTAAACTTTAAAAACCCTTTCTGAAGTTTTCACCGGGGGGCCCGACTGTGCAGGGGGAAAGGGGAAGAAAAATTTTTGCTTTTTTTTTTTTATTTTTATTACAGGAAATGGTTTTTTCAGTAAAATAAAAAAGGCAAAAACATGTGTCTTTATTTCATTAAAATGATTTTTTTAAATTTAAAAAATTTGTTTTATTTTTTTTCATTTAATGGATTTAAAAAATTTATAGTTTCTAATTTAAAAGCCTCCCAAAATTTTAACCTGGCTTAAGGGGGCCCCCCTTTTTAGCAAGGTGGCTTTTAACCCCCCTTTAACCCTTCGCCACCCCCTCCAAAGGGGAAAGGGGGAAAAAACGGGAAAGTGCCAGAAAGGGCAATCTATTTAGAATTTTTTTTTCCCCGGGGTGTCTGGGGGCAAGTTAGTAGCCGGGGGGGGGGGAAAAATAAGGGGCCCCCTCTGGGCTTTTATTTTCCCCCCCCCTCACGGGGTTGGGCTGTCCCCGGGTTTCGAAAATAGGGGGGGGCCCACCTTTTTTTTTAGCAATTTTACAAACCCCATTTATTATAAAAGTCCCTTTAATTTGTGACACATATTTATTATTTATATTTGTAGTTCATACATTTTCAAAATATAAAACCGCTAATTCAAATCCCGGGTTTTTGTGAAAATGCAAACCCGGGCAAAGACATTTGGGGGTACTGGGGTTTAAAAACCCTGTCTTTTCATGTCCTTTGCTTTTAATTTTTCACAAAAAATTAAATCAAAACTATGTGTGCAAAAAAAATTTACACCCGAAGGGTTAATTTTAAAAGGGGTAAATTCGAAAAAAAAATTTCCCTTTTTTTTTTTTTTTAAATTTCACCTTAAAATTTAAACCCCCCCCCGGTGTGAAATTTTTCCACTATTGATTTAAAATTTTTTTTGCAAATCAGATGCAAAAAAAAAATGAAAAGACTGTTAAAACCCCCCGTACACCCAAAAATCATTTAGCGGGGCTTCTGTCTTTTTTTTTGAACCCCCTTTACCCCCCAATTTAAAACAGAGGGGGTTTTCTATGAGAAGAAAAAACATCTAATTAAAAATTTTTTTATGTCCCAAGACAAATATATATTTATATATAAAAAGTATTCTATGTGTGTATTTTTGTGTTTTCAACGAAAGAAGGGGGTTTTTTTTTTTTTTTCAAATATTTTTTTCCCTTTTTAAATTCATGGGATTTCCCCGGGATCGGTAGGGGTATCGCCGTTTTTAGTGTATCGGGGATCCATTCCGTTCCCCATTTTTTGGATATGGGAAAATATCCCCCTAAACCAAAGGGGTGCCCTTTTTTTTTTTGGGATTTTCACCCAAAATAACCCCCCAAAGAAAATTTTGTGGGTGGCCCCCAAAAAAAGGTTTTTGGGTAAATTTTCCCGAATAATGAAAACCCATTTGGTCAATTTTAAAACCCTTATAACTTCCAAAAAAAAAAAAAAATTTTTTAAAAAAATTGGCTAAAGTAAAGAAGACAGGGGGAAATGTTATTTTTAACATTTTGGGGTCACATATCTTTTTTGGGTTTTTAAAAAAAATAAAAATTAAAAATTTTGGGAAAATTTTGCAAAATTTTTTTTAAAATTTTTTCCCCAAAAATTTTCCAAATTTTTTTTTTTCCCAAAAATAAACGCAAACTATAGACCAAAATTTACCACTTAAAAAAACCCCAATTTTGTCAGGGTTCAAAACCCTTGGAAAACCGGGTTGAAGCGTTCCTGTTTTTTCCCCCTAAAAAAGGGAACAGGGTAAAAATTTTGCAAAAAATGGCAAGTTTTTTAAGTCAAAATGGCTGGGTAAAAGGGGGGTTTTAATTATCAATACTTTTCAAACTGCCCTAAAAAAAAGGAAACTGAGTTTTTTTGCTTTTTGTCCCCCCAAAACCCCCAAAAAACTACCCCAACTTTCCCCCCGGGGTCTGCTAAAACCCAAAACCTTGGGAGGCTAAAAAATTTTAGATAGCAACATTTAAAACACAAAAATGCATTACAGAAAAAAAATTTTTTTTTTTGGGAGGGTGTCAACAGCTTCTCCACTCTTTTACACTGCCCAGAAATTTTGCTTAAAAAAAACACTAGCGTTTTCCATTATTGAATGGAGTAAAAAATTCTTTAAAAAAAGACAGTGCAAAAGATCCCCAAAAATTTTTGGGGAAAAAATTCAAAAACCCCGTCCCCTGCCCAAAAACAAAAAAAAAGTTTTTCAGCAAAAAAAACCCTCATTTTTGGCCCTGAAAAGACCCCCAGTGACATAGGACATCCCCTAATACTATGAAAACCATCGGGAGCTACAAAAAAAAATTTTTGAAAAAAATTTTGGAAAGAAAGGTCCATGACAATATCAGTGAAAAGGCAGAAGCGAAGCAAATGACATAGTGTCCTCCTGTCCCCCTCAAGGCAAGAAAGGTCTTTTTGGGGGGCCCCAGTGATGTCACAAAAAAAATTTTACATAGAAAAGAAAAGTTCCTCTAAACCATTTTTTCCCCAAACCCCCTGTCACTTCTTTCAAAGAAAGTCCTCACTGTGTATTTAGAGGAAAAAACCCCCAAAAAAGAAAAAAATTTAAAAAACCCCTTTTTAAACCCCCAACCAACCCCCCCCCTTTTTTGGCCCGGGGGGTTTTTTTTTCCCCCCCCTTTGGGAAATTTTTTTTTAAAAAAAAAAAAAAAAAAAATTTTTAAAAAAAAAAAAAAAAAAAAAAAAAAAAAAAAAAAAAAAAAAAAAAAAAAAAAAAAAAAAAAAAAAAAAAAAAAAAAAAAAAAAAAAAAAAAAAACCCCGGGGGTTTTCCCCCAAAAAAGCTAAAGGGGGTTTTTTTGGGGTTTTTTTTTTTTTTTTAACAATTTTTTTTTCCCCGGGGTTTAAAAACCCAAAAAAATTTTAAAAAAAAAAACCCCCCAAAAAACCCCCAAAAAAGGGGGGGGGGGGTTTTTTTTTTCCCCCCCCCCCCTTTTTTTTTTTTTCCCCCCCGGAAAAAAATTTTTTTTCCCCCCCGGGGGGGTTTTTTTAATTTTGGGGGGGGGTTTTAAAATTTTTTTAAAAAAAGGGGGGGGAAAAAAAGGGGGGGCCTTTTGGCCCAAAAAATTCCCAAAGGGGAAAAAAAATTTTTCCCCCCCGGGGGAAAAATTTTTTTTTAAAAGGGGGAAAAAATTTTTTTTACCTTGGGGGGGCCCGGGGGGAAAAACCCCCGGGGAAAAACCGGTTTAAATTTAAAAAAAACCCAAAAAAAAATTTTTTTTTTTAAAAAAAAAAATTTTTTTTTTTCCTTTTTGGGGGAAATTTTGGGGGGGGTTTTTTTTAAAAAAAAAACCCCCCCCCTTTTTTTTTTTTTTGGGGGGGTGGGTTGGGAAATTTTTAAAAAACCCCCCTTTTCCCCCCCCCCGGGGGTTTTTAAAAATTTTTTTAAACCGCCCCTTCCAAAAAAAAAACAAAAAAAACCCCCCCCCCCCAAAAAGGGGGGGGAAAAAAAAGGGGGGTTTTTTTAAAAAAATTTTTTTTTTTTTTGGGGCCCCCTTTAAAAAAACCCCCTTTTTTTTTTTCAAAAACCCCCCCAAAAAAAATTTTTTTTTTTAAAAAATTTTTTTTGGGGCTTTTTTTAAACCAACCCAAATTTTTCCCTTTTCCCCCCCAAAAAAAGGGGGAAAAAAAAAACCCCTTTTTTTTTTCCCCCCAAAATTTTTTAAAAAACCCCCCTTTTTTTTTTAAAATTTAAAAAAAAAAAAAAAAAAAAAGGGTTTTAAAAATTTTAAAAAAAAAAAAATTTTTTTTTTTTTGAAGGGTTTTTTTCCCCCCCCCCAAAAAAAAAAAAAATTTTTAAAAAAAAATTTTTTTTTTTCCCCCCGTTTTTTGGGGGGGAAAAAAAAAAAAAAAAAAATTTAAAAAAAAATTTTGGGTTTTGGGGGGAAAAAAAAAAAGGCCGTTTGGGGGGGGGGGCCCAAAAACCCCAAAAAATTTTTTTTTTCCCCAAAATTTTCAAAACCCCCCGGGGGCAAAAAAATGGCTACCAATGTCGCTCTGTTTGTCCTATACCGACCATGGATGGTCACAAATCAACCCCCATCCTCATTTTTTCACTGACTTTGTAGGAGTAATGGGTTAGCCAATATTAGAAACATTATGACTGCTTCTTCTACAAACAATGCCACTTATACATTTGAGATTTCTATATCAGAAGATATTTGAATGACTCTGTCCCCATGTACGTAAGAATAAAGTCATGTGAACATGCCAAATATGTATAAAGTCCTACTGACTATCCCCCCACAGATGTACCAGGGGGGAAGAAAAGTATAAGGAAGTTGGAATTTCAACACTTGAGACTTTTTTATTCATTGGGAGATTTGGTGCCGCCATATATATAATATATACGCTCAGTCGCTTTTCTACAAGGCAATCTAAAAATTGCAACAAGACAAAATTTTATGTAAATTTCCTGGCAGATTTGCTCACTCATTCATTGGCGTGCTTGAATACTCTAATCAGCCGATACTACCAGCTGCTTCATTCCTTCTCTAAAACAACCCAAATTACGGGTTTCCTGACATCAGAACAAAGCCCTCTACTCATGGCTATCATCATAACGCAGCAAATTAGACTAATTTACTCACTGCTGATGTTTACAACCATTTAAATATTACAAATGCTCCAAATTCCACATTTAGCATAATCTTAAAATCTCAGCTGCCTGGAAGGAGAGTGGGTTAACACATACACAGCAAAAATATATCTTTGTACCATGTTAGCCAGTAGATAGGAAATTTGTCACAATAGTCAGCCACTGAGAACTCTCAATTTTCACAATTGTTCTATATACACAGCCAAATTTTGAGATTTGCCAAGATCTGTTCTTTACAGCTGCTCTCTGTGATTTACAAAAAAGCCATGGAACAAATTGAAAAAACAAGGAGTGTCAGCTGACTGGATGAAGAGTGAATAATAGAATAAGGCACAAAGGTACTGTGGGGGGTTGGTACTGTACCTCTATCCCCCTTTATTCAGCCATTTCTTCCCACTTCCCACCACAACTTTTCAAACCTCTATGGTGCAAAATCGTAAAAAGTCTAAATTCTATGTTATTTTATCCATAACAGGATTAAAATAGATTAAAATATTACAAACAAATAAAAAAAAGTAAAGGATAAGCTACACGTTTCAGGTTTTCACTTCATGATGACCCACATTTCAGAGGTTTGGAAAGTTGTGGAGGGGAGGCGCACATGTAAAAGGGCTCCCCCTTGAATGCGTGTCCCACTTATTGTGATTTGTTCTATTATTCTTCTTCCAGCCAGTTGGCTTGTGCTCCCTGTTTTTTTTTTAGTTCACAGTACTTATTTACGGTATCCAATCCTATTAGGATGTCTGATAGTGGAAGCTACAGGCCACTAAGAGTATGTGGAGCTACCATAAGGTTTATGTAAGTTCGCTCACTTAATTTTTAATTTTATTTTCTCTTTTTGATCCCACCTCTTCAGAAGAAGTGCCCTATTATAACCTGCTTTTATGGTTTTTGCTTTAAAAAAAAATTTTTCTACAGATCTGAGAGATACCCACTGGAAGAGGGATAAATGAGCTAAAACATGTCTCAATGATTGGTGGAGGTCAACACTTTGGAGGAACTAGTATGTCCACTATGCATAAGTTCTGTGACCAACGCATGCACATAACTAGAGACTTCTGCTCTTCAAGAACCATAGCTATACTATTAAACTACAGGCTCCCATGGATAAGGACCCAGTAGAAGGCTGCTGGGTAAAATATGCGGATACACCATGCTGGTTTCTCCTGCCTGAGACATGAGCGAGATCACCACCAGATTTTCAGCAGACAGTAGATTTTACGAGGCCTCTAGAATAGAGAGGTCATTCTATCAATAATGGAGATGGTAAGCCAACATTAGAAACATTATGACATTTGGATATCTTATTCTGTACTACAGTCTCAGAATTGAAAGGTTGTACACCAATATGACCACCACTTCGATCATTTAAAAGGACACCAGCATGGGCCAACCAGAAACATATTCAGTGCATTCTCTACTTCACTGGTTTTCACTGACTGGGTCAAAAGATCTGGTTAGTCCACATCAAACTTCATTGTACCAGCGTGCTAGGAGATAAATGCTGTTCCTGATATATGACCAAACTGTGAGATTATTGCTGAACACATTATTATTGTTACTATATTTGAACAAATGTATTGCCGTCATCATCTCGCTGATATGAAGATGAGATTTCCCGACAGGATATCTGGTATATGAAATTTTCCACATTACAAGACTTATCTCTAATAAATTTATGGCTGTATTAGTGGAATGTTGATATACAACATGATTTTAATTGGATGAGTTTTGTAAAACACAGATTTTTAGGAATAGTTTGTTACTGTTTATTATTGTAATGGAGCCAAATCTCACAAAGATTTAGATATGCAGTATCAATGAGGGTGTGTCTTGTTTTTTTTCCATTATTCGTTTCTCCTCACTTTCTTAAAAGTTGTCCAATAACATGATGTCACCTTTACATTTGGTATCTAAACCACTTGTTACCTCTTGTATGAAGAACAACATACATCAAGGGGGCCAAATTGGTGACTTGAAGCCCATGTGGCACATGTAAGAATTATAATAATAATCTTTATTTTTATATAGCGCTAACATATTCCGCAGCACTTTACGGTTTGCACATATTATCATCACTGTCCCTGATGGGGCTCACAATCTAAATTCCCTATCAGTATGTCTTTGGAGTGTGGGAGGAAACCGGAGTACCCGGAGGAAACCCACGCAAACACGGGGAGAACATACAAACTCCTTGCAGATGTTGTCCTTGGTGGGATTTGAACCCAGGACCCCAGCGCTGCAATGCTAACCTCTGAGCCACCGTGCTTCCCCTATGGGTGTTAATCATGCTGCACAGTAGACCAGAATTGAAACAAAGTATTTTTATATAATCTGCACAGGAAGGTTAAATTTGGTGGCATTATTGCAAGTGAAGGAGCCATCACAAGACCAAGAAATATATCCAATATAGTTATGACTCTAGGTTGCAATGATTGTATTTGCCTCCTACCCTAACAAAACCACCCATACACGTTAGATAGCTGTTGGCCAAACAATGGTTTGGCCACTTGTTCAACTTGCAGCTAACTCCACTGACTCCTCCATATACAGGAGCGCTCAATATGCCGAGCACTCGTGTATTCTTTACGAGAGAGCCGCTGTCAGACATTTCTGGCTATGGCTTATCTCTTAAAGAACAAAAATATGCGAAGTGTGAGATCATCCATACACATCAGACTGTTCGGCAAATTCGCCAATATTGGTGAGTTTTGTCAATTTAGTCTAATGTGTATAGTGGCCTTAAGAATTTATTCAATGAAGATATTCTCTTTCCTGAGTCATCCTCCTGGTACTCTCTGATCTTATAAGACAAATGTCTCATACAGTAAAAAGCCACATGCAAGGATCCCTGTGACTCCACACTGCTAACTATGCATGGTGCAACTGTACAACACCACATTACAGAGATATATTCCCTTAGAAGTTTTGGCAGCTATATTTGACAGGTACAATAAATAAAACACCTACATTTAGCATATTTATGTTTATTATACTCGTACTGCCAAGTTGCTTTAAAGCTTGTCATTGTTGTTCTGCCAAGTTGACCATTTTGCCAGCTCAGCAGCGAGCTTGAAACACCTTCTCGGCCTCTGATTAGATGTGCGTCTGGTTTCTTGGTTACATATATGGCAAAATGCATTCAGAGGTTATATGCTGTATTAATGATGTGATAAGCTATTATCCTGACAGCATAAACCAAAATAACAATTCACAAAAAGATGGCAATATGGACAGAGAGCTAAAGGGTTAATCTATTCTTTTTTTTCTTTTTTAAAACTGAGTCCACTGTGATTTAAAAAAAAATTCTATACTTACATATTTAGCACTCAACTGGACCACTGTCTCCTTGCTTCCTTCTCTGGCAGGGATGGTCCAAGACAACTGCAGCCAACCACCAATTAATCAAAAACACCAAGAGCTATACAGTATGATGAGCGGCAGTGCACACTAGTATGTATCATGCAAAATACTCTTTTCTTAAGTCTCAAAGACATAGAAAGAACACAATTGATTTAAAAAGGCTTAAAATGGCACCATTGTGCTGTACAGTACACAAAATTCAAACTAGAGTATAATAGGTGGGCAAATAAAGCCCTAGTGAGATAGTGGGATGGACATTATCCACGTGTATCACCACACCAGATGTGGCTTCCTCAGGAGTACTCAGTATGTTTCATACTTAATAGTGTACACTGCAATTATTTATATAGCTTTTGTTTTTTTATTGTTGTATACATCTTTACTATGTGATGATAGCACCTAGAGTTTACACATTGTGTGTACCTATGATTTTGGTATATAGTGCAGCCAGTGAAAAATCTGTTTGAAAGAAGAAAAGGTATGGAAATCCCTATAAAAAAAAGATTGTAAAATTAAGCTCCACACATTCATACACTACTTTGGAATTGGGATAACCTGAGATAGGTTATGATTTCTTATTTTTCCAGGCACTGGGCTGAAATGATAAATTACTGAACTATTGACTAATTTGGCTAATAGTCATTCCTAAACACTTTATTGGCCATCAACCTCAATTTTGTACCCTATTCCATACAGTTAGAGGAGCACCTAAAGGAGCATTCATGCTACTGTATTTTTCAGTTATTGTTTGGGCCACAATCCCCAGGCTGACCGCAGATCTCCTGATAGGAGTTGACATCCTCATAGGAATATATGAGGCTGCTGCTCAGGAGAGCCGAGGTCGAGACATCTTTGCAGCTTGAACATATAGGAGGCTGTTAGATGAGGTCAGAAGATCCTGGTTGACCCAAACATAGACCATAAAATAAGGATATACTGTATGAAGAAACCCTAAAAAGGCTCTACTACTTCTTTTGAGTCACAGTGACCTCCTAATTTTGAAATGAAGCAAAATCATTTAACTTTTAATGCTCTCAGGCGCATGCCATGTTTAGGATGGACAGGGGGCACAATAACACAAAGGACAATGCATTTACATTTTTGTAAAATAACATGATTATGTTGTAAACCACTTTTGCACATCAGTGTCAGCAGTACCACCTGTATTGCCCTTTGGTGGTCCTGACTGTAGAGTATGAATACTAGTATAGAATTTCTGTTTGTTTGTACTCCAAAGCTAATCGTACATGTTTTATGGCTGTTATGCTTACTTATATTAATTCAGAGTCACATACAGTAGTAGTCTTTTCATAACTTCTACTGCACCTCTAGCCAGTAATGACAGTAACAGAGGTGGGACTGTGACAAGCATATTTTCAGTATAATTTGTAATTCTTGATGAATGAAAAAATCAAGAGACTGTCGACCATTTATTATTAACAAGGTGGTATTATCTCTGCTAAATGTGTTAAAGGGATTAGTGTAAAGATGGAATTAGCAAATTGGCGCTGTGCTGTGCTTACCTAACAAGTGCCAGCTGGCTAGTTCTCTTTATGGTCACTGAAACACCACTGAGTTTTACATATGACACAAACACTTTATATAAGAAATTTAATCTCTATAATAAACATTCAGATTTAATTTTGTAATATAAATAAGCAACTTTTGTGCACAACAGACATAAGTGTGATTACCCACATAGATCTAGACAGGTAGTGTGGGGGAAGGGGCAATGCAGCAGTGCTGACAGTGCTATGAGACTAGGAGAGCTTATAGGAGGATTTGTAATGTGACAAAGCTAAACTCAGCTGTGCTGCCCCTTCCCCCACAGGGAACTTAACTGAAAGGTGAGTCATCTGTGCTGTAATCTCCCAGCATTTTCTAACTGTGGAAGAGGTTAGACCAGGAGATCAGTGCTGTCTCTTTGTATATCATACACTGGGAAACCTAAGCTATGGTGGAGATGTGTTCTTTTTCTGTGGTTGCTAGCTGGTTATGATTGGGCAACTCATACAGGAGAAGTACATGCTCCCAGTAAACTATCTTAACACCAGTTTGAACTTTAACAAAAGTTATATCATTAGGTGCCAAATATTTTGATTGCTGATATCTTAGCAACAGAGAGGCAAAAAACAACACTAAAAAAACAAAAATGTTTTATTACTCTCTGCTGCCACTTGTATATCCTTTGTTCAGTTCAACATGAAAAATTTGGTTAAAGATCCTCCTTAAATATGTTCATGTGTGTACACTTATTATAGAAATGTCTTCAACTCAAAAATCCATTCTTTGTATCTAATGTTGTTGTATCTGCCGCATGTGCATTCATTTCTGTACGTTCTATTCAAAAATAGGAAGGTCACAATTATTGCTACATCAAACATGCGGTTACATTTCTAATCTGCCATTCGCTAGAGATTTTGGACATTTTCTACTGACAGGCAGAAGTTATACTTAGTCAATCAGATATTCAGTAGTTGAACAGTCGTTCATGCCAAACAACTGATCTACATTGGTAATGAGCGAGCATGCTCGCCTTCTTAATACTTGTTCGAGCTTCGGGGTGCTCCGGTACGCTTGTACAGTGCCTACAAGTAGTATTCAACCCCCTGCAGATTTAGCTGGTTTGATAAGATGCAAATAAGTTAGAGCCTTCAAACTGCAAACGAGAGTAGGATTTATTAACAGAAGCATAAATCTTACAAACCAAAAAGTTATGTTGCTCAGTTGAATTTTAATAAATTTTAAACATAAAAGTGTGGGTCAATTATTATACAACCCCTATGTTTAATATTTCGTGGAATAACCCTTGTTTGCAATTACAGCTAATAATCGTCTTTTATAAGACCTGATCAGGCCGGCACAGGTCTGTGGAGTTATCTTGGCCCACTCCTCCATGCAGATCTTCTCCAAGTTATCTAGGTTCTTTGGGTGTCTCATGTGGACTTTAATCTTGAGCTCCTTCCACAAGTTTTCAATTGGGTTAAGGTCAGTAGACTGACTAGGCCACTCCAACACCTTGACTTTTTCCCTCTTGAACCAGGCCTTGGTTTTCTTGGCTGTGTGCTTTGGGTCGTTGTCTTGTTGGAAGATGAAATTACGACCCATCTTAAGATCCTTGATGGAGGAGCGTAGGTTCTTGGCCAAAATCTCCAGGTAGGCCGTGCTATCCATCCTCCCATGGATGCGGACCAGATGGCCAGGCCCCTTGGCTGAGAAACAGCCCCACAGCATGATGCTGCCACCACCATGCTTAACTGTAGGGATGGTATTCTTGGGGTCGTATGCAGTGCCATCCAGTCTCCAAACGTCACGTGTGTGGTTGGCACCAAAGATCTCGATCTTGGTCTCATCAGACCATAGAACCTTGAACCAGTCTGTCTCAGAGTCCTCCAAGTGATCATGAGCAAACTGTAGACAATCCTTGACATGACGCTTTGAAAGTAAAGGTACCTTACGGGCTCGTCTGGAACGGAGACCATTGCGGTGGAGTACGTTACTTATGGTATTGACTGAAACCAATGTCCCCACTGCCATGAGATCTTCCCGGAGCTCCTTCCTTGTTGTCCTTGGGTTAGCCTTGACTCTTTGGACAAGCCTGGCCTCGGCACGGGAGGAAACTTTCAAAGGCTGTCCAGGCCGTGGAAGGCTAACAGTAGTTCCATAAGCCTTCCACTTACGGATGATGCTCCCAACAGTGGAGACAGGTAGGGCCAACTCCTTGGAAAGGGTTTTGTACCCCTTGCCAGCCTTATGACCCTCCACGATCTTGTCTCTGATGGCCTTGGAATGCTCCTTTGTCTTTCCCATGTTGACCATGTATGAGTGCTGTTCACAAGTTTCGGGAGGGTCTTAAATAGTCAGAAAAGGCTGGCAAAAGAGATCATTAATCCACACATGTGAAGCTCATTATTCTTGGTGCCTGAACTACTTCTTAAAACTTTAGGGGGACCAAACAGAAGTCTTGTGGTTTGAGGGGTTGAATAATAAATGACACTCTGAATTAACTTTTAACGTTTTAAAAAAAAAAAAAAAAAAAAAATGTAAAAAAATTTTTTTGCTGCAGTGCATTTCCCACTTCCAGGCTGATCTACAGTACAAATGTCACAATGCCAAGTTAACTCCGCATGTGTCAACCAGCTAAATCTGCAGAGGGTTGAATACTACTTGTAGGCACTGTAACTCGATCGAGTATGGTAGGTGCTCAAGCGCCATGCTCAAGGCACCGACTTGCATGTTTTGCACTTGGTAGACAGCCAATGAACATGTGGGGATTGCCTGCCATACACGGTAATAGCCATGTTGCCTATTGGCATTATTGTGATTGGTTGGCCGTATCGCGTCATTGAGTCTTATAAGACCTGATGATGTGATGCTCGGCACACTATCCTCTGAAAGCAGTTCAGGGAGAGTAGCTATAGGATGAAGAGTTTATTTTAGAGCAGGCATATAGGCAGTGTTTAATATTGCTTTAGTAGTACTTGTTTACCGCTGCTGCACCATTAAAAGAAAAGTCCTTTTCAGGGTTACATACTATCCTTTCTCTAGTAAAGTTGCTGTTACTTGCATTCTTTGCTGGTGGATGAGGCACAGTTTGGGATTAGAGGCATATAGGCAGAGCTTAATATTGCTATTGCAGTACTTGTATACCGCTGCAGCACCATTAATAGAAAAATCCCTTTGAGGGCTCCATATTTTCTTTTCGCTATTAATACCGGAAAGTTTGCGCAGCCATATATTATATACCTAAATTAAAATGCTGCTGATGTGCATGCAGAGGCCGATGGTGTGAACCAGGTGAAACTGTGCCTGTTGTGGGAGAGCAACAAACACGCTCATCCACAAGACCTAGCTTCCTGTCCCACTTTGCATAGAGGTGCAGGACACCATTCTTGAAGCCAGAGCAGTGGGAAAAGGGGTTGGTTGGATGGCAGTTAATGCTTCCAGTATGTTTCCCAGCACAACCCTGTCTTCCAAGAGGTCCCGTCTCACTAGCCAAGAGTCTGGATAACATAATCTTCACCCTGATCCTACTTCCTAGCAAGTCCAAGGAGACATGTGATCCCCCACTCGGACACTCAGAGGAGCTCAATACATTTCCAATTACATATTCTGGCCTCTCGCCCTGCACATTTCAAGAGGGACTTGAGGAGATTGTGAGTAGTGATGCCCAAATATTTGAACAGCCACAGTCAGGAGAAGACGACAGTGTGGACTGACAATTAATGTCTGAAGAGGAAGATGATGTTGAGACACAATTGCCAACAAGTGATGTTGTTAAGCCAACAAGTCATAAGCACCAGAGTGCAGTGGTGAAGAATGAAGTCACTGACCCAACCAGGAAGGTGCCATGCAGAACGAGGACAGCAGAGCAGAGGGGATGGATAAACAGCACTGCAACAGGCAGGAAGAGGCAGTTGGGTGGCCAAAGGGAGAAGGCAAGCATCTGTTCCCCAGAGTACCCACGCACGGCAAGTTCTCAGACCAAGGGTTAGGTATTCCCCAGTCTGCCGCTTTTTTGAAAAAAGTGTGGACGATGTTAGAATGGTCATTTCCATCCAGTGCCATACCAAGATCAGGAGGGGCTTGACCACTACCAGCCTTACCACCACCAGCATGCTCAGGCACATGTCATTAAAGCTGATAAAGCTCAAATGTCCAATCAATTATGCTAATGGCACTTCATATGCAATATCCAAATTATATTCAAGCTAGTAGTTAATAGCCCAATAAAAAAAGAGAACCATAGTTAAAAAAAATATTAATCTTTGTTAAAATAAAAAAATTTAAAACAATTATGTAGCGCCGCCGTCAGCGTCCCTGTCCTCTGCCAGGCAGGGACGCTGTTCCTCAGCGTCTGCATCCCCGTTCTCTGCCAAGCAGGGACGTCGCTCCTCTCACCCACGCTCGGCGTCCTCCTCCCGCCCTTCTGGGGCTGCGCGCTCCTTCCCTGCCTCTGGACTTAGGGCGCGCGCCCGCGCGCTCCCCCGCTCTTAAAGGGGCCGCGCGCATCTTTCAAAAAAGGTCCCCGGCCAATGCCGGTGGACTCCACCCTATATAAAGCACTCCCTCCTTAATGGAGGTGCCCGAGCAATGTTGTTGCACTGTTCACTACTCTGCTTCAGCCCTCAGGTTCCGTTGCCAGTTACCTGCCTGTTTCCTGCCAGTTTGCTGTCTGCTACCTGTCCGCTAGCCTACCTGGAGGCTTCATCGTCCGACAGTCTGCCCGCCATCACCTGCCAGTCTGTCTATTGACCAGCCTGTCCGTTTATCTGCTGAGTTTCACCGGTTGCCAGTCTGCTAGCCTACCTGGAGGTTCGGCCGTCACAGGCGGTGACCATCGGCTATTCCAGAGACTCTCGCCTGCTCACTTGGGGGCGCTCATCTGCCATCTGCCTGCTAGCCTACCTGGAGGTTCGGCCGTCACAGGCGGTGACCATCGGCTATTCCAGAGACTCTCGCCTGCTCACTTGGGGGCGCTCATCTGTCTTCTGCCTGCTAGCCTACCAGGAGGCTCAACCATCTCAGGTCGTATATACCTGTCCATCCAGAGACTGCCCCAGTCACTTTCCGTGACTACCTGCCTGTCTATCCAGAGACTGCCCCGGTCACTTGCCGTGACTCCCTACCCGTCCATCCAGAGACTGCCCCGGTCACTTGCCGTGACTACCTGCCTGTCTATCCAGAGACTGCCCCGGTCACTTGCTGTGACTCCCTACCTGTCCATCTAAAGACTGCCCCGGTCACTTGCCGTGACTACCTGCCTGTCTATCCAGAGACTGCCCCGGTCACTTGCCGTGAATTCCTGTCCGTCTTCCCCGGGCGCCACCCGCTCCTTTACAAGGAACACCCCCTTGTATAATAGCTCAGAGGTTCCGCCTCCCAGACCCGTTACAGTTTGCTCGGGCCATGGAACCCGGAGGCACCCAAACTCCCTCGCTCTCTGACCTGTGTCATGAACTGTCTCGTCAGAGGTCTCAACAGGAGTCCATCCTGGGTCACCTGCGGAACGTTAATTCCCGCCTGGACACTCTGACTACTTCACCAGCAACCACCGCTGGCGCTATGACTCGCAATCCGGCAGTTCCGCTACTCACCAATTCCGTGGTTTCCGTTCCCGGACCTCGACTTTCAGCTCCTCCTCGTTTTGGAGGCGACCCTGCTCTGGCTCGGGGTTTCATTAACCAGTGCACCCTGCACTTTGAACTCCTGTCCCATCAGTTTAACTCCGACCGGGCCAAAATTGCCTTCATCATGTCCCATCTCACCGGAGAGGCTCTGGCCTGGCTTAATCCTCTTTGGGAGAGAGAAGACCCCCTAGTGTCCGACCTGCCTGCCTTTCTCTCGGCCTTCCGGAAGGTATTCGACGAACCCGGACAGAGGACCTCCTCCGCATCATCTCTGCTACGTCTCCGTCAGGGAAGTATCACCGTGGGTCAATATGCCATACAGTTCCGTACCCTTGCCTCGGAGCTGGCTTGGGATAATGACGCTCTGTTATCTGTCTTCTGGGAGGGTCTGTCCGGTCGTATTAAAGATGAACTTGCCGGTCGGGACATTCCTACCTCTCTCGATGACCTAATAACTCTTGCCAATCGAATTGATCGACGGTTCCAGGAGCGCGCCAAAGAGGTCACCCGTGAGAGAAGGCTTCCTCGTCTAGCTCCTACTTTTCTGAGACCTGTAACCCCTTCCGTTTCTCCCCAGGTACACACTCCTGAGCCTATGCAGGTCGACCAGACCAAGATGGTCAAAGCCCGTCAGGACTTACGCCGTGCCGAGGGGAGTTGCTTCTACTGTGGTAGTAAGGAGCACCTGATCCGTACCTGTCCAGAGAGGTCGGGAAACGCCTGTGTCTAGGTTCGCTCGGAGAGGTCAACCTAGACAAGAATAAATCCTCTCCATCTCTGCTGCTGTCAGTCTCAATTCTTCTCGGGAGAATCGTTATTTCGAACTAGCCCAACTTGATTCTGGAGCAGCCGGGAATCTCGTTTCACAAGCTCTGGTAGAAAAATATCGCATTCCTACCAGACCTCTGGTTGTACCAGTATCTGTCGCTGCTGTGGATGGGGGTCTCCTACCACGTCCCGTCCAACTTATCACCGAATCCATAACCCTGCAGGTGGGAATGCTGCATTCTGAGAGCATCTCGTTTCATGTTCTGCCAGGACTCTCTCACGCTTTCTTATTAGGCCTACCATGGCTCCAAAAGCATGCACCCGTGCTCGACTGGCAGACTGGAGAGATTCTTCGCTGGGGACAGGACTGTCATAAAACGTGTTTGGTTCCTGTTCATCCCGTCAGTCCTTCTCCTACACCAACTAATCTACCAGGGCTCCCGATTCCATATTGGTCATTCGCTGATGTCTTTAATAAAAAGGAAGCAGAGACATTTCCCCCTCACAGACCTTATGATTGCCCGATCGACCTGCTACCCGGTACCACGCCTCCCCGTGGGCGTATTTACCCCTTGTCCGCTGCTGAGACCAGGTCGATGTCCGAATATATTGAGGAGAATTTGGCCAAGGGATTCATCCGGAAATCTACCTCCCCAGCGGGAGCAGGTTTCTTCTTCGTAAAAAAGAAAGACGGCTCTCTCCGTCCCTGTATTGACTACAGAGGTCTAAACCTGATCACGGTGAAGAATAAGTACCCTCTTCCGCTCATTCCTGAATTGTTTGATCGTCTGAGGGGGGCTAGAATCTTCACCAAACTGGATCTTCGTGGGGCTTATAACCTAGTCCGTATCCGTCGGGGAGATGAATGGAAGACGGCATTCAATACCCGGGACGGCCACTATGAGTATTTGGTGATGCCCTTTGGTCTCTGTAATGCTCCGGCAGTCTTTCAAGAGTTGGTCAATGACATCTTCCGGGACCTTCTCTACTCCTGCGTTGTGGTGTACCTACACGACATCTTGGTCTTCTCTCCGGATCTCCAGTCTCACCGGAGGGACGTTCGTCAGGTTCTGCTCAGGCTCAGGCAGAATCACCTCTTCGCTAAATTTGAGAAGTGCCTCTTTGAGCAGACCTCGCTTCCGTTTTTGGGCTACATCATTTCTCAGACAGGCCTACGAATGGATCCGGAGAAACTATCTGCCATCGAGAAATGGCCCCGACCGGAGGGATTGAAGGCCATTCAGCGGTTCCTGGGATTCGCCAATTATTACCGCCTCTTCATACCGCACTTCTCTTCCCGGACTGCTCCAATCTCCGCGCTCACCCGCAAGGACGCTAACCCCAAACAGTGGACGCCCGAAGCAGAAGAGGCCTTTCTGTCCTTAAAACAGGCCTTCTCTTCCGCTCCAGTGCTGCATCGCCCGGACGGCAACAAGCAGTTCTTCCTGGAGGTGGACGCTTCCTCTTCTGGAGCCGGAGCGGTACTTACTCAAAAATCTTCGTCCGGGAGGATGGTATCTTGCGGCTTCTTCTCCAAACTCTTCTCCTCTTCTGAGCGCAATTATTCCATAGGAGACCGAGAGTTATTGGCCATCAAGCTGGCATTGGAGGAGTGGCGTTACTTGCTCGAGGGGGCTCTTCATCCGGTAATCATCTACACTGACCACAAGAATTTGGCTTACCTCCAGCATGCCCAGAGACTTAACCCTCGCCAGGCCCGGTGGTCATTGTTTTTTGCCCGCTTTGACTTTCTTTTACATTTTCGCCCGGCCGACAAGAACATCAAGGCGGATGCCTTGTCCCGGTCCTTCCTGGTGTCGGATCTCGAGGAGGAACCTAAACATATCATCGATCCCGCCAGAGTGATGCAGGTGGCTCCCGTGAGTCTAAATCGTCTCCCTCCTGGTAAGACGTTCGTATCGGTACCCGATCGGGAGAGGATCCTACACTGGGGTCATTCGTCTAAACTAGCTGGCCACGCTGGTCAAAAAAAGACCCTCCAGCTCATTACCCGGCATTACTGTTGGCCTACCCTGCACAAGGACGTAATAGACTTTGTTTCTGCCTGTGCCTCCTGTGCCCGCAATAAAGTTCCGAGACACCTACCTGCCGGCCGTCTTCTCCCGCTTCCTGTACCCGCTGCCCCTGGCAGCATATAGCCATGGACTTCATAACTGATCTTCCCGTCTCCGCTGGTTGTACGGTCATTTGGGTGGTCGTTGACCGATTTTCCAAGATGGCTCACTTCATTCCCCTGCCAGGCCTTCCGTCTGCACCCGAGTTGGCTAAAGATTTTATCCGCCACATCTTCCGTCTTCATGGTCTGCCTCGGATCGAGGGGTACAGTTCACCTCACGTTTCTGGAGAGCCACTTGTAAGTTGCTAGACGTCATCCTGGATTTCTCCTCCGCTTACCACCCACAGTCCAATGGACAAGTCGAGCGAATCAATCAGATTCTGACCAGTTATCTCCGGCACTTCATTAATGCCCACCATTCTGACTGGGTGGATCTCCTGCCTTGGGCCGAATTTTCTTACAACAATCACGAGAGCGAATCTTCCTCCAAATCTCCGTTTTTTGTAGTCTTCGGTCAACACCCTCGGATCCGTGTTCCCGTCTCCACCTCTGTGGACAATCCAGCTGCGGAATCTCTGGTTAACGAATTTTCCTCCATATGGGAGAGTACCCGGTCCGCACTCATTCTGTCATCCGAGCGCATGAAGAAACATGCTGACAAAAAACGTCTGGATTCTCCTCAATTCCGTCCTGGGGATAAGGTCTGGCTCTCGTCCAAGTATGTCCGGCTCAAGATTCCTTCCTACAAGTTAGGTCCTCGGTTCATCGGTCCTCTGGAAATCAGCAGTCAGATCAACCCGGTGTCCTATAAATTGAAACTCCCGGCCAATTTGCGGATTCCTAACTCCTTCCATGTATCTCTCCTCAAACCGGTGGTACTTAACTCTTTTGTCAAGCCTACAGGTACACCTCCTGCTCCAGTTTCTGCTGAAAACGAATTTGAGGTAGAGAACATTCTGGCCACCAAAAGGGTAAGGAGAAAGACCTATTTTCTGGTGGATTGGAAGGGGTTTGGTCCTGAGGAGAGAACATGGGAGCCTCGGGAGAACATCCATGCCCCTTTCATCCTAGCTAAATTTCTTTCTGGCCTAAAAAGGGGGGGGCCTAAAGGGGGGGTTACTGTAGCGCCACCATCAGCGTCCCTGTCCTCTGCCAGGCAGGGACGCTGTTCCTCGGCGTAGGCATCCCCGTCCTCTGCCAATCAGGGACGTCGCTCCTCTCACCCACGCTCGGCGTCCTCCTCTCGCCCTGCTGGCGCTCCCCCGCTCTTAAAGGGGCCGCGCGCATCTTTCAAAAAAGGTCCCCGGCCAATGCCGGTGGACTCCACCCTATATAAAGCACTCCCTCCTTAATGGAGGTGCCCGAGCAATGTTGTTGCACTGTTCACTACTCTGCTTCAGCCCTCAGGTTCCGTTGCCAGTTACCTGCCTGTTTCCTGCCAGTTTGCTGTCTGCTACCTGTCCGCTAGCCTACCTGGAGGCTTCATCGTCCGACAGTCTGCCCGCCATCACCTGCCAGTCTGTCTATTGACCAGCCTGTCCGTTTATCTGCTGAGTTTCACCGGTTGCCAGTCTGCTAGCCTACCTGGAGGTTCGGCCGTCACAGGCGGTGACCATCGGCTATTCCAGAGACTCTCGCCTGCTCACTTGGGGGCGCTCATCTGCCATCTGCCTGCTAGCCTACCTGGAGGTTCGGCCGTCACAGGCGGTGACCATCGGCTATTCCAGAGACTCTCGCCTGCTCACTTGGGGGCGCTCATCTGTCTTCTGCCTGCTAGCCTACCAGGAGGCTCAACCATCTCAGGTCGTATATACCTGTCCATCCAGAGACTGCCCCAGTCACTTTCCGTGACTACCTGCCTGTCTATCCAGAGACTGCCCCGGTCACTTGCCGTGACTCCCTACCTGTCCATCCAGAGACTGCCCCGGTCACTTGCCGTGACTACCTGCCTGTCTATCCAGAGACTGCCCCGGTCACTTGCCGTGACTCCCTACCTGTCCATCTAAAGATTGCCCCGGTCACTTGCCGTGACTACCTGCCTGTCTATCCAGGGACTGCCCCGGTCACTTGCCGTGACTTCCTGTCCGTCTTCCCCGGGCGCCACCCGCTCCTTTACAAGGAACACCCCCTTGTATAATAGCTCAGAGGTTCCGCCTCCCAGACCCGTTACAAATTAGTTTGATAAAATCCACAGAGTGCCTTATATGAGGGACACCACTGTGTCCTGACCTGATTAATTGCAACCTGAATTCAGGATTTTAATTCCGCCCCCGGAAGAAGCTTGTGGCAAAACGCGCGTTGGGGTGTGGGGACGCCGCAGTGACCTGTCCTGACCGCATTTACCTTGAGCACCTTTATACTTCAATCATACAGTTATCTATTGGGCTTTCCTTCCTCTATCCTCTTATGTGGACTCACGTTTTGTTTACTTATATTCATGTGGCTATACTTATGCAATTAGTCATATTTATTGTAACATACCAAGAATAACTAGATAGTATTTTGGTACTTATACATTGACAGATAGTCTCCTTTTTCTAATTTAGGTTATCATAGGTATTGTCATTACATTGATTTGCCGATTTGCCTTTTATCATACATTAACTGGCTTCAGGTGTCAGTAGGCACTGCTAAAATTCCATTCCCATTATTTATTATTATTATTGCATTTCTATATTAGGGACTTTTACCTTGGCTGGTTACGGTATATAATTCATATGAGGAGTCATTTGACTTGATCTGTATAGAACCTCATTGTTTGAGTTAAATATTCTGAATTCAGGTGCAATTAATTAGGACAGGACACAGTGGCTTCAATCATACAAGACACTCTGAGGATTGTATCAAACTATAATTGTTTTTAATTTTTTTTTATTCTAGTAAACATTAATAACTTTTTTAACTATGGTTCTCTTCTCTATTGGGATATTTACAACTAGCCTGAATGTGTTTTATACATGTCGTCAAAGCACCCGACTAGGTGGGCAGAACGCATGGGTCCACAATCAGTGTCTGCGGGTGACAGACCTACCATGAAGGACAAGTAATCAGAAAACAGTCATCTGAAATATAGATAGTCAGCTTTAAAATGTACATCACACTGGAAAAAAACATGGAGTCCAATTCATAAAGGCTGGGGTTGTTCATGCCGATCTTGATAAGGGAGTGTGCTGGAGTCAGATGCTGGAGGCAGAGTGCTGGATGAGAGGTGTACGTTTCTGTATGCACCTTGCCACAAATCGTACACCAGTCCCTGCTGGAGAAAGATTTGTGGTGTAGCGATTGCCGCCATTTTTCATGATTTTGTTAAGCATCAGTGGTCAAACCCCCATCCTGCCCAAGCTCTGGCCACTTTGTAGGATCTGGGCGGACATGGCTTGAGAACTCCAAAAGTTGCATAATTTTAGCACAACCTCCAGTTGCACCAAAATTATGAGACTTTTCAGAGCTTTTTGGCAGAAAACTGGCGAAAGAGCTTTGATGAATCTGGCCCATGGTTTCCTATATCCAGCAATATAAATAGGGCCTAGATCCTCTGCTGAGGACATTTATGGAACAATTTCCAACAATGCAATAATGGGCAGAATTTTGTGTGGAGTTGTCCTTTATTTCATATTAATGTCATGGTGATTTATCTTTCACTATTAATATTCGGGAAACCTACAAATATGAGCTGTGTGATCAAATATTAAGTCAGCTCAGCTTCTTCTAAGTCTTAATATTTATACCATGAAATCATTCCACAATTTCCAATTTTTTGGAGGTTCTTATCAAACTTAATTTACAACACATAAATATCAAGCAAATGACCCCTGCACATCTCCAGGGAGAATCCTATTGTTAAAAGTTAATGAAGCTTTCAGCAACTGGAAAAGTCATGAATCAACTTCAGGATAAAAATTGTTTGGCAATTAACAACCCAATTAACACTGATACATTTTTAAATGCGTTTTTGGATATTTGCATATAGTTAAAGCTCAGTGACAATTGTAAATGATTCAGTTTGTAATCCCTTCTTTAAATAAGAATTAGGGCCTCCTAGCTCAAGGCTTTGTGGAATAATGTCCCTCTATCACCATGACACAGATCCCCCCTCAATCTCAAATAGCATTTGTAATTAATAAGAG
The DNA here is from genome assembly GCA_033576555.1 of Oophaga sylvatica. Taxonomy (NCBI): domain Eukaryota; kingdom Metazoa; phylum Chordata; class Amphibia; order Anura; family Dendrobatidae; genus Oophaga; species Oophaga sylvatica. Next base: position 173,540,052 of record JARQOD010000003.1, read on the forward strand.
CATTTAATGACTGACTAGATTATTATTGATGGTTTTAGTCTATTGGTGTTAACTGCATTCAAAGGAACCTGACAGCCCGAAAATGCTGTGCAATCTTGGAGTAGCAATATACGCTGTGTGCACAATTATTAGGCGAGTGAGTATTTTGAACGGACACAGACAGAAAAGGCCCCTATGCAAGAACAAAATATGGGCCCTTGCAGTCCAATAACTCATCATAATGTAAAATTCCACCTTATTTGGAGGTGGAAATGGACCCCCTTATCTCTTGGGCTGCACATGCTGCACCAATGACATGTACACCCCTGATTTTGACCATATCATTTTTATGCAGATTTTCAAACTCGGAGCTGTATAAATGAAATGACTAATGGATGAAGCAGATCAGGTGATGTGTATTTGTGTAATGATGGAGGAAGGCTAGTTGGACCTTTTCAGGATGAAGATGGACTCAAAATCAACTCTCAAACCTACTGTCAGATTTTAGAAGACACATTCTTCAAGCAGTGGTACGGGAAAAAGTCTACATTTTTCAAGAAAACCATGATTTTTAAGCAGGACAATGCTCCATCGCATGCATCAAATTCTTCACTGCTTGGCTGCCAATAATGGCCTTAAAGATGAAAGAATAATGGCATGGCACCATCCTTACCTGACCTAAACGCCATTGAGAACTTGTGGGCCATTCTGAAATGGGAGATTTTCAGGTTTGTTACCTTTTGGACTGATCGACAGCACATTTTTTCATTGTTTTTTTCTGCACCAAAAACAAGAGTAGTGGATGAAAAAAACGCTGTGTACAATACATTTTATGTGTTTTTTCCCTGTGTTTTTGCATAGTTTTACTGGCATTTTCACCTATTCATTTTAATGGGTGATAAACGCTGCAAAAATTATGAAAGACTTGACATACAGAGTAGTGATGAGCGAGTATGCTCGTTGCTTGGGTTTTCCTGAGCATGCTCGAGTGTCCTCCGAGTATTTGGGCATGCTCGTAGATTTAGTTAGTGCCGCCGTAGCTGCATGATTTGCGGCTGCTAGACAGCCTGAATACATGTGGGGATTTCTTTGCAAACAGGCAATCCTCACATGTATTCAGGCTGTCTAGCAGCTGCAAATCATGCAGCTATGGCGACACAAACTAAACCAAATATTCGGAGGAAACCCGAGCAACTAGTACACTCGCTCTTCATTAATGCAGAGTCTTCAGCAAAAGCGCAGTAGGACTTAAAATACACGCATAAAAAACATAGCAAGTGCATGAGATTTCAGAAATCTCATTGATTATGCTGGTACTGTAAAGTGCTGCGTATTTTACCTATTAAATACTCTGTGTAAAAAAGCAGCTAAAACGGTGCAAAAAACGGCACTTGTGAACATACCCTAATTGTACTTTCACACATCTGTATGATGTGTCAGCGTGCTGCCCATTATTTTTTATCAGAGAACATACAAACTCATTGGGCCCTAATACCGCGAGAGGACATGACGAGGGCATGTATTGGAGCACTACACCAGAAATTTCACTTCAGTCATGCACTGAAGAGAAATTTCTGGTATATGGAATGCCACAGCTTGTCATAAATGAGCTGTGGTGCCACACCCAGCCGTGCCCTCATTCCACCCGGCTTTGCCCATTTTGGAGGACCTGGGAGAAACTGTCATGAAAAAATCAAAAAGTCGCAAAACTTAAGACCAACTCTGAGTTGCAACTAAATTTTGTGAGATTTCGAAGTTTTTACACCAGAGTTATGGTGTAAAAACTTTGGTGAATAGGGTGCATTGAGTTTGTTCTATTCTGATCATCAAAATTGGATCAGAATTGGACTTGCTTTGAATTTCACAGATCTCATTTATCGGAACCGTAATTTTAACAGATATCTGAATAGATCCATTTACCTCAATTGGTCCATGTGCTGCTTATTAAAAAAATTGGGAATCACTAGAACATTTTACATGGATGTGTGAATGTACCCTAAGGCTGTTCTTTTTCTTAGAAATGATAAATGTTCTGTGCTTTTTTCGGGGTGCTAGACCCATTTTTGGTCCATGTGTCAGTGTTTGCAAACATTGTTGAATCCTTCTTCACGTATTGAAAAAATAAACATCCATGGTGCCTCCTTCACCATCAAACAGTAAAATACGGATGGTAGATACATGTTCTAATTGTGTTTTTCCATTGCACCATTTACTTGACAGAGTCACTGGGGAAATGATGGAGGGGAGATGTGTGACATTGTGCATGATGGCGTCAGTGATGTAAAACCAGAGTCGTTTCCTCCAGTAAATTACGTGTTGGGAGGATTAAATGAAAGTTATGTTATGAGCTGGTTTTAGTGGACCTTCATAGAGAAGATGGGAGAAGAAAAATGGGGAGTTGCTATATCTGGTCACTAAACAGAGAGGGGAAGTAATTATCACTCAAAATAGTCTACCAATAAAGTTACCCATAACCAAGGTTGGGTTTCAGTACTCCAAAAAATCAATAACAAAATTTACCATCAGGATATAACCAAGGCAAAGGAGGAAGTACATAAAGTTCAAGAATAAAAAGTAATATTTTATTGATAATAGGAAATAAATTATTACAAAACAGTATCAAAGAAAGGTGCTAGATAAAATGAGGGACTCTATTCATATCATCTCATGGTAATCAAAAAACATACAGCAACTGCATTACACAAATCAATAATTGGCTGCAAACCAAATTGCATAAAAAGATGAGAGTATAGAGACAACCTTATGTTTGGAGTATGTCTGAAGCCTAAGTAACATTCCACTGTACTGTATCTCCACTGTGACCACATTGACACGCTTTCATAGTAGTCTTTATAAGATTCCATTCACCTTTGCATACCAATTTGTGTAGTACCTGGTTGAGTCCTATTGCACTACAATACCTACACTTTGGTATATATTTTCTCCCAATTTGGTTTTAGGTGTAGATTTCGATATTTAGCACCATGCTTTTTGGCAGCATTTACTGATTATTTTCTAGCCTTGATACCTCTGGAACTGTGTGAAAATATAAAACATATATATATTTTTGGTCTTATTTTTTCTACTGTATTTTTATCCTGTACAGTGTACCATATAATCACGCCCAATGGGCGGACGCACGTGCAGCTGTGCCCTCTCTATATGGTCTCTCCATCAGGTATGTGGATCGCCCGCCAGGGCAGTGGGATACTCGGTACCAGGCTGCTTCTTAAAGGGGCAGTGTCACGGCAGCAGTGACCCAGTCCGTGGCCCTGGGCGTCCAATAAAAGGGGATATTTACAAGGGATAATAGAGTTTGTAATAAAGTGTTCGTGATGCCACCTGTGGTACTCGGCAATAAAGATGTTAGCCGATGCTTCAGATGCAGTCCTCTGGGACAGGTGGTGATGCAGCAGAGTTGGTAAAGCTCCCCACAGGTGGAGCTAAGTCCCAGGGCAAATGTAATATAAGGTGGATGGTAAAGATGTAGTATTTGGTAAGGGATGTAGCAGTGTTGAGTGCCTGGCTGCTATAGTCTGTGTTGGGTGCAGGTGTTAGAGTCCTGGGTGGTGCTCCCTCCTTACCTGAGAGTGGGATATCACACCTCTGGATGAGGTGTAATACCTCTGTGGTAGCTGAACCCTCAGGGGCACCACATATGCACTGAACATCTTAAATGTACATTGGTCATATCATATGCTATTATATACCTTCAATACTTAAGTGCACTGCCCATATCTGTATTTGTGCAATGTATACCATACCATTTTGGTATGGAATTTGGGCACTTGGTCTATAATATTTATATCTGGTTGTGTACCACCTATAATAATATGATGTGCTGACCTTTTAGCTTGCATTGTGCGTCCTGCACTTTTTAATGCACATGTGCACTTTTCGCTTTTCTTACCTGTTCGCATTATGAAATTTTAATAAAGTATTTATATTTTTTCACGATTTGGGCTATTTGATAGTTGTTTTTCGTCTGCTTTGTATATGTATATATAAGTCAGTTCAGTTTTTCCTGCTCCAGATCGTGCAACTGGCAGATCAGACTACATGTTCAATGAGACAGGTCCCTTTAAAAGGGGTTTCCACTATTAGGACAACCCCTTCTCATTCCTCATGTTCTACGTTGATAAAATGAAAACACTTATACTCACCTCTCATGCCAGTGTCATTCCACCAGTGTCGGCATTCACGTTGACAGGGCTCTCGTTTAGTTGTTATGACACATGAGCCCTGCGCCCAATCAGCCTTGGCGTCACTGTCCCCACATTCAGACATATTGAACATCAACAGGAAACCAGAGCTGCGGCTGCTCTCCGATTTCCTCTTGATGTTTGATTTGTCTGAAGGCGGGGACAGTGACACCAAGGCTGATTGGGCGCAGGGCTCATGTGACATAACAACTGCACAAGAGCCCCACTAATGCGAGTATCAACACCACTACAACAGCGCCAGAATGGGAAGTGAGTATAAGTGTTTTTATTTTTCTGGCGCCAGACAATCAGATCGAGAAGGGGTTGTCCTAGTAGTGGACAACCCCTTTAAAGTACCACTCCATTTTATTTTTTTTGCCACCAGATAGGTATCAGTAAAGTATTTTTACTGTGTGTGATAAAATACATACAGGTCACGGCCTTCAACTATTTCTGGTGCCACTACGATCACTGTCTGCCATATTGTTACCACAGCTCTGAGTGGCTAGAAATCTCTTTTTGAGAGCCTCCTTCTAAGTTTCAAAGGCTTACATTGAGAAGTGACTTCTAGTCTACCCAGTGGAGTAATCTGACCAATAAAAACTTCAGTCATGTGGTGCAGAAGAGAACTGTAGCGGTGCTGGGGACAGCAGAAGACTGCGACCAGGAAGTGTTTTACTACACACAGGGAACATACACTACTGATAACAATCCGGTGGTGACATTTTTTTTAAAAAGAATGGTACTTTAAAAAGTAACTAACTTTTTTTTAGTTAAAAAAAGTTTAGGCATTGCAAAGTTAAGTGAACTTTTGTAATATACTTCATTAAATTATATTGCTTCCTTCTCTTGTTTTGCAGTGCCGTTCAGTACTCAATTCATGCTACTTTAAATGCTGCTTTTAACTGTTATTCACCAAGATCAAACATTATATTCCAACAATCTATGTACAGGACCCTCCCTGTCTTTCTCTGAGCCCCTCCATTGTGCTCAAATAGAGGAATTTCCTTACTCTGATTGCTTGAATATAGTATAGGCATCTTTGCTGAGCAGCAGTTGAAAAGTTATTCTAAAGGAGCATAAACTGGGCATTAGAATAGCACTTCAGCATAGTGCTTGGGGGGAGAAGGAGGCAAAGCAGGTTAATACGTTTGGAAGATAAGTAAAAAAATATATATGAGTTACTCTTTACGTATTGGTTATATTGATTTTGTGAAAAATGCTGATATGTAGCCTCAAACAATGATGTAAAATGATGAAACAGCTTATTCTTTTCATAATGCCCTGTAAAAAATATATTTTCTCAAGTGTTACCCATAAATTAACTAAAGCTAAGAACTGCATACAGTATAACACTTGGTATTTGTTCCACCTGGCCTTGCACTCAATTGTCCATTTACTCATGCCCTTACAGGAGGAATAATAGAGAAACTGTACAAAACAGAGGTTTTTTTTAAAAAAAAAAGCTTCAAAATTTTCATTTTGTCGCAAACACACATATTTGCTAAAACAAAAATGCCATTAGAACTGATAGGTCACTCGATCACTATATTGTGCAGATAAAGGCACATACCGGTAAGTCTTCAAAATCTTAAAGCCCACACAATTAGACCCCAGCGCTGAGGGGTCATCCAGGAGAAAAGGTGGAGTACACTTTCTTAATCAGAAACATACTTTAGACCTTTTTTGTTCCCTCAACAATATCCTTAATTCCAGCAAATTAGACGCTAATTTAAGTACAGGATTCTCAGGAGAACTAGCTGCCTTACAAATGCTGTATAATTGGCCAATTTTCGGTTTCACGTCCATCATATTTGCAGTTCATGTAATTGTGTGCTGTATATCTGAACATAAAAACTTGTTCAATCTTGTGGGCAGGGTGGGGATCTGATTATTTGGCTGTGGGAAAATAAAAAAAACTTGTGAATCAGACGAAAAAAAGCTTTTCCCACCTAGACAGCTCAAAATACTTAGACAAAAACCCAGATCAAATCTGGAAAAAAGGAGTGTCTGTATTCATACGTAGAATAGACATCAATTTTATTAAACTACAACACAGAATAAGTAAAAAAATTGGTTAAAAGATGCCTCGTGTCAACATGGAGACGCAAACGAAAAGTGTATATGAGACATAACATCCTTTTTAGAGATTTAAATAATCAGATGATAATGGTAAAAAGATGTATAAAAAATCATCATTCGTCCTGTAAAATCAGAACAGAAAAATGCACAGCGCTGAAAAAATTGTAAAAAATTGCATATTATATTAATAGAAAATATAAATATTATACATTATTTTCTATAAATCATCTATAAAATTCCTTGCATGCTTATGTCAAGTCTAAGAGGATCCACAGATGGGAGTATTACATCCTAATTTAAGTGTCAAAATTATAGACCCCCATGTCTGAATCAAATTTATATTACTATTGGATTCTAAAATAATCTAAATTCTGTCCTATAGAACAACATGGGATCTGGTTCTCATGCCCGCCTGGTAGGATGGTTCTTCTCTGGCTGATGTAATCATCTGCTATGCCTAAAGGGGGCTACAGGTTTTTCCACAAAATTCAGTAGTCAGTCTAGGTAAGGGTTCCCCAGCTCCAGTCCTCAAGGCCCACCAACAGGTCATGTTTTCAGGATTTCCTTAGTATTGCCCAGGTGATAATTGCATCACATCTCCAATACAAAGGAAATCCTGAAAACATGACCTGTTGGTGGGCCTTGAGGACTGGAGTTGGGGAACCCTGGTCTAGGTGATTGCAGTCATGTGACTCCTCACATCGCGTGCAGAATTCTTTGGTGCTGGTGGTGGGATCAAGCAGTCATGTGACCCTCAATTATGCAATTTGCTTACTTCCGGCCACATTATGACTAGACATGCATCTTCTTACTCAATGCAAGTGAACTGAGCGAAGCTGCGGACGTCTAGTTGGAATGTGGCCGGGAGTATGCCCTGTAAGGATTCACAAGTCTGCAGTCACACTGAGTGATTGCAGACTTTTGTGATAAACCTGGACAACCCTTTTAAAGTGGTGTAAACATACAATAAAGCAGCACCGTGTAATCCCGTCCAGATGACAGCAGGCCGGCAGTCAAAGATCCAAAATGGCAAGTACACACCGTGTCTGGCTTAGACCTAAAATCACCATCTCATGTAAAGAAAAGGGGTGCAGAAGTTCTGATGGTAGATAAATAAATCCATTATTCCATCATTAAAAAACATACAGCAATATTTGAACTGTAAACGAACATCGTAAAAATAAAAAAAAATTAGATTTGAAACAGTGCTGTGTTTTGCCAAGCAACAAAGGAATCATTTATGCTAAAATGGGGCCAATTGTTGGTGATTCTGGCCAAGCAAATTACATATTATTCAAATTCACTGTGTTCAGCAAATTTCTGAAAATTCTGCATATATTCAATTTTCTTTATATAATATTCAATATTTTAAAGCCTATGGAAAAATAGGCCGTCAGCGAGAGAAAAGAGACAATTTGTAACCTACTCATTATTTTCTTCTTCTTTCAGTGTGTAGTAAACCCAACATATTATGTCATTATGAACAGATTTAAATTTGATCTTGAGACATCACTGTTGACACTCCAAGATGTCCCTTTATTTGTGGGTAGAATAGTCACTGCCCTTCCCACACCGTAATTATAAACCTCTCTGAACAAGAGAACATGGCTTTTCTTTAGAAATCCTTGCGTAGCCCCAGACCTAAGCCAAAATAACTGAGTAATCAGACGCTGATCTGCAGCGCTCCATGGTGCCGACTCAGCAAGCAGAACCAACCACAAGGATGGCAATTTAAGTATTATAAATATATGACCTAAGACAGTTCTTTAGCAGCTCTGTCCAACATAGAACATAGACTGTTTATAATACAGGAATAGAGCATGAATATTCAGGAGCTGGAGGGGAAGCTTTACGGAGTCATAAAGAGGCGCCGATACTACTGTATTAGCCTTTGCTCTACCTTAATATGCCTCAGATGCCATGCAGTATATTGTGGTAATTAACCGGAAATAGCAAAATGTGTGGATCAATTAAACAAAAGGAAATAAAAAGAAATACAACTGCGTGGACGATTACGAGTACATTTGCAATTCTTAGGCTTTAGAGAACCATAAAATGTGAAAGACGCAAGTACAATTGAATTCAGAGAGCTGACTGTCAGTGTAATAATGAATAGTGAATCCCACTGTTAGGGCGTCAAAATACGGGCACCTGGGATACACTTTGGACTGTCGCATTATTCAGCTGCCAATGCTATATGGACCATGTGGGGATGCATTATGTTGTATGGACCGTGGGGGATGCATTATGCTGTATTGACCATGTGGTGATACATTATGCTATATGGACCATGTGGGGATGCATTATGCTGTATGGACCATGTGGGGATGCATTATATTGTATGGACCATGTGGGTATGCATTATATTGTGTGGACCACATGGGGATGCATTATACTGTATGAACCACGTAGGGATGCATTATGCTGTATGGACCATGTGGGGATGCATTATACTGTATGGGCCATGTGGGGATGCATTATACTGTATGGACCATAGGAGGGATGCATTATGCTGTATGGACCATGTGGGGATGCATTATGCTGTATGGACCATGTGGGGATGCACTATGCTGTATGGACCATGTGGGGATGTATTATACTGTATGGACCATGTGGGGATGCATTATATTGTATGGACCATGGAGGGATGCACTATGCTGTATGGACCATGTGGGGCTTATGTATGCCTATGCTATGCATTAATTTGGACCATGTGGGATGCATTATATGTACAGTAGGGATGCATTGTGGTGGATTGGATGCATTATGCTGTATGGACCATGTGGGGATGCATTATATTGTATGGACCATAGGAGGGATGCATTATGCTGTATGACCATGTGGGGATGCACATTATGCTAGTATGGACCATGTGGGGATGCATTATACTGTATGGACCATGTGGGATGCATTATACTGTTGGACCAATGGGGATGCATTATCTGTATGGACCATGTGGGATGCATTATGCTGTATGGACCATGTGGGGATGCACTATAGCTGTATGGACCATGTGGGGATGTATTATACTGTATGGACCATAGAGGGGATGCATTATGCTGTATGGACCATGTGGGGATGCATTATGCTGTATGGACCATGTGGGGATGCATATGCTGTATGGACCATGTGGGGATGTATTATACTGTATGGACCATGTGGGGATGCATTATATTGTATGACCATAGAAGGGATGCATATGCTGTATGGACCATGTGGGGATGCATTATGCTGTATGGACCATGTGGGGATGCATTATGCTGTATGGACCATGTGGGGATGCATTATACTGTATGGACCATGTGGGGATGCATTATATGTATGGACCATAGGGGATGCATATACTGTATGGACCATGTGGGGATGCATTATGCTGTATGGACCATGTGGGGATGCATTTAGCTGTATGGACCATGTGGGGATGCATTATATTGTATGGACCATAGTGGGTATGCATTATATTGTGTGGACCACATGGGGATGCATTATACTGTATGAACCACGTAGGGATGCATTATGCTGTATGGACCAATTGGGGATGCATTATACTGTATGGACCATGTGGGGATGCATTATACTGTATGGACCATGGGGATGCAATCTGTATGGACATGTGGATGCATTATGCTGTATGGACCATGTGGGGATGCATTATGCTGTATGGACCATGTGGGGATGTATTATACTGTATGGACCATGTGGGATGCATTAATGTATGGACCATGTGGGAGCATTATCTGTATGACCATGTGGATGATATCTGTATGGACCATGTGGGGATGCATTATACTGTATGGACCATAGGAGGGATGCATTATGCTGTATGGACCATGTGGGGATGCATTATGCTGTATGGACCATGTGGGGATGCATTATACTGTATGGACCAGTAGGATGCATTATGCTGTATGGACCATGTGGGATGCATTATACTGTATGGACCATGTGGGGATGCATATATTATGACCATGGAGTATATGTATGACCATAGGAGGGATGCACTATGCTGTATGGACCATGTGGGGATGCATATGCTGTATGGACCATGTGGGGATGCATATCTGTATGGACCATGTGGGATGCATAATGTATGGACCATGGGGATGCATATCTGTATGGACCATGTGGGGATGCATTATGCTGTATGGACCATGTGGGGATGTATTATACTGTATGGACCATGTGGGGATGCATTATATGTATGGACCATATGGGTATGCATTATATTGTAGTGGACCACATGGGGATGCATTATACTGTATGAACCACGTAGGGATGCATTATGCTGTATGGACCATGTGGGGATGCATTATACTGTATGGACCATAGGAGGGATGCATTATGCTGTATGGACCATGTGGGGATGCAGTATGCTGTATGGACCATGTGGGGATGCACTATGCTGTATGGACCATGTGGGGATGCATTATGCTGTATGGACCATGTGGGGATGTATTATACTGTATGGACCATGTGGGGATGCATTACACTGTATGGACCATGTGGGATGCATTATGCTGTATGGACCATGTGGGGATGTATTATACTGTATGGACCATGTGGGGATGCATTATACTGTATGGACCATAGGAGGGATGCATTATGCTGTATGGACCATGTGGGGATGCAGTATGCTGTATGGACCATGTGGGGATGCACTATGCTGTATGGACCATGTGGGGATGCATTATGCTGTATGGACCATGTGGGGATGTATTATACTGTATGGACCATGTGGGGATGCATTATACTGTATGGACCATGTGGGGATGCATTATGCTGTATGGACCAGGGAGGTATGCATTATACTGTATGGGCAATGGGAGGATGCATTATGCTGTGAGGATCAGGGGGGATGCATTATACTGTATGGACCATGGGGGGATACATTATGCTGTATGGACCATGGAGGAATGCATTATACTGTATTTACCATGGGGGGATGGATTATGCTGAATGGACCATTGGAGATTCTTATAATGTATGGACCATGGGGGATGCATTATGCTGTATGGACTATGGGGGATGCATTATACTACATGAGACATGGGGTATCAACACAAAAAGGGTTTATATTCTCATATACCCCAAAAAACACGAAGAGATCCCAAATAACTTACAAAAAATACAAAGTTTATTAGCATATATTAAAATAGTAACATGAAATTCACAATGGAATGATCTCCAATCAAAACACCCAATAAGGGGATACTACATGGACTCAGACTATACTGCACAAACTGTAATCCCACACTAACATCCCATAGTAGAAACATAGTTGTAGTAGGAAATGAATCCTTTAATGGATACCTTACCATGGAATATCTTAGTAGCGTGGTAACATGTGCAGTGCTGCGGCCAGAGATCTCCCCCTCACCCCGACGCACGTTTTGCACGCCCCGGAAGAAGCTGGGAAAGCGAAACGCGCGTCGGGGTGAGGGGAGATCTCTGGCCGCAGCACTGCACATGTTACCACGCTGTCGCGGTTAGCGATCTCCTTAACGACTTTAGCGGTACAAAAAGTACTGCTAAATCGCTAAAAAAGGTGCCACACTCAGCGATATATACTTACCCAGCGGGACGCCGACGATCAGAATAGGGTCCGGAACGATCAGGACGACGGACGAGATCACAGCAGGGGCCACGTCGTTGCTGCATGCCGCACACAACAACATCGCTAACGGGATCGCTAAATAGTGACGTTTTTTAGCGATCCCGTTAGCGATGTTGTTTAGTGTGGCATACCCTTAAGGCTGGAGTCACACACAACGTATAAAAATACGGTCCGTTTTTTACGGATGAGAATCGCACAAATGTTCCCTAAACAGTGATCCGTATGTCATCCGTGTGCAATGCGAGGATGCGATTTCCTCGCATCAAAGTATTCGTGTAACATCTGTATGTCATCTGTATGGCATCCGTACGGCGAGATTTTCTCGCCGACTTGCAAAATGGACATATAATGGATCCATGGCCTCAAATTTTCGTGAAAACATATATACAGTGTATATATATATATACAGTGCCTACAAGTAGTATTCAACCCCCTGCAGATTTAGCTGGTTTGATAAGATGCAAATAAGTTAGAGCCTTCAAACTGCAAACGAGAGTAGGATTTATTAACAGAAGCATAAATCTTACAAACCAAAAAGTTATGTTGCTCAGTTGAATTTTAATAAATTTTAAACATAAAAGTGTGGGTCAATTATTATACAACCCCTATGTTTAATATTTCGTGGAATAACCCTTGTTTGCAATTACAGCTAATAATCGTCTTTTATAAGACCTGATCAGGCCGGCACAGGTCTGTGGAGTTATCTTGGCCCACTCCTCCATGCAGATCTTCTCCAAGTTATCTAGGTTCTTTGGGTGTCTCATGTGGACTTTAATCTTGAGCTCCTTCCACAAGTTTTCAATTGGGTTAAGGTCAGGAGACTGACTAGGCCACTCCAACACCTTGACTTTTTCCCTCTTGAACCAGGCATTGGTTTTCTTGGCTGTGTGCTTTGGGTCGTTGTCTTGTTGGAAGATGAAATTACGACCCATCTTAAGATCCTTGATGGAGGAGCGGAGGTTCTTGGCCAAAATCTCCAGGTAGGCAGTGCTATCCATCCTCCCATGGATGCGGACCAGATGGCCAGGCCCTTGGCTGAGAAACAGCCCCACAGCATGATGCTGCCACCACCATGCTTGACTGTAGGGATGGTATTCTTGGGGTCGTATGCAGTGCCATCTAGTCTCCAAACGTCAGGTGTGTGGTTGGCACCAAAGATCTCGATCTTGGTCTCATCAGACCATAGAACCTTGAACCAGTCTGTCTCAGAGTCCTCCAAGTGATCATGAGCAAACTGTAGACGAGCCTTGACATGACGCTTTGAAAGTAAAGGTACCTTACGGGCTCGTCTGGAACGGAGACCATTGCGGTGGAGTACGTTACTTATGGTATTGACTGAAACCAATGTCCCCACTGCCATGAGATCTTCCCGGAGCTCCTTCCTTGTTGTCCTTGGGTTAGCCTTGACTCTTCGGACAAGCCTGGCCTTGGCACGGGAGGAAACTTTCAAAGGCTGTCCAGGCCGTGGAAGGCTAACAGTAGTTCCATAAGCCTTCCACTTACGGATGATGCTCCCAACAGTGGAGACAGGTAGGGCCAACTCCTTGGAAAGGGTTTTGTACCCCTTGCCAGCCTTGTGACCCTCCACGATCTTGTCTCTGATGGCCTTGGAATGCTCCTTGTCTTTCCCATGTTGACCATGTATGAGTGCTGTTCACAAGTTTGGGGAGGGTCTTAAATAGTCAGAAAAGGCTGGCAAAAGAGATCATTAATCCACACATGTGAAGCTCATTATTCTTGGTGCCTGAACTACTTCTTAATACTTTAGGGGGACCAAACAGAATTCTTGTGGTTTGAGGGGTTGAATAATAAATGACACTCTGAATTAACTTTTAACGTTTTTTTTTTTTTTTTTTTTTTAAAAATTAAAACAAAAATTTTTGCTGCAGTGCATTTCCCACTTCCAGGCTGATCTACAGTACAAATGTCACAATGCCAAGTTAATTCCGCATGTGTCAACCAGCTAAATCTGCAGGGGGTTGAATACTACTTGTAGGCACTGTATATGTATATATATATATATGTGTCAGTGAGACACATATATATATATATATATATATATATTTATATTTCATACAGAAGTAGATAGCAGAATAGCCGATAATTCAGTTGTCGGCTTCTGTAAAATCATTACAGAACCCGACAGTATGAGACATGGCTTACATACAGTAAACCATTGCATATTCGTTAGATTTATATACAGTATGTCCCTCAATAATAATGTTAGAAGTGTATGTGTGTAAAATTTAGGAGCTGTAGGTGTTAAATTAAAGAATTAATTCACGGAAAAAACTGGCGTTGGCTCCCGCGCAATTTTCTCTGCCAGAGAGGGCAAGCCAGTCACTGAGGGCAGAAATTAATAGCCTAGAGAGAGACCATTATTTTTGGGCCCCCCTGGCTAAAAAAATCTGCCCCTGTCACCCCAGAAAGACCTGTAAGATGCGCCTATTCCGGCACTTTCTCTCTTCCCATTGCCCTGTAGCGATGGCATATGGGGAAATAAGAGGTTAATGTCACCTTGCTATTGCAAGGTGACATTAAGCCTGGTTAATAATGGAGAGTAGTGTTGAGCGATACGATACTGCAAATATCGGATATCGGCCGATATTAGCTGTATCGGCCTTTCGATTCCGAATACCGATATTTTCGTCATATCGAATACCGGAATCGGATTTGTCACTGTCACTGTGAGTGTCCGTCGGTCGGGTCTGTCAGGAGTCAGCGGCACTTACCTGGCAGAAGATCTCCGGCGGTCACGTCCTGGACTGCTTGAGGCCGCCATTATCTTCTCCCTGGCGGTCACATGCAGTTTTTTCGCGATAACTGCAGTGACTGCAGGGTAATCCCGGCCGTAAACCAGTCCGATGACGTCACCGCCGGGGAAGCAGGTAATCAGCTGTGCTGCGCCGGGATGACAGGCTCTGCCTGTCATTCTGATGTAGCAGAGCTGGATCGTCGTGGGACACTCGTTACTATGGACTGCGTCGGTCAGGTGGTATACTTTTTTTTTTTTTTCATTTTTTTACAGGAGATCGATGGCGTCGCAGGATGAGACTGTAATAAAAGTAATGAAAAATGTGTTTTTTTTTTTTAAATTAAATTAAAAAACTTTTTTATGAACATTCACCCGTCCGGGTACATCAACAATTTAACTATTTATCAACAATTTAACTATTTATCAACAATTTAACTATTTATCAACAATTTAACTATTACATACAGGGACCCTGTCCGGGTTATTTATACTTCTTTGGCCGGGGTGTTCCAGGTACCACCTGGTACTCTTCTGATGCTTGCCAAACATCTGAGGCACCAAGGACCACCAGGACCTGATGACGTCGTGTGGCCTGTACTGTCAAGTCGTGACCCGCTATCTGGGTCTGTGTGGCCACCTCTTTCATCTCCCTCCGGGTCTGGAACCCTATGTCCCGGACTGAACGGACCCCAGGGGGCCTAACAGGCGCCGGGTACGGGCCAGCTATAGTTATCATGTCCATAGCTGGGGCTGCTGAGGAGACCACTGAGGGAGGCTGTGGAGATTTACGGCGTGGGGTGGGCACTTTTGCAGAGGCCTGGATGTGGGAGGCTGAAGGCTCCGAGGGTCTCACAGGTTCCTGACACTCTGGGGAGTAGGGGTCGCACCTGGTAACATTTAGGGCGTACCACCCATTGTAACCCCAGTGTCGGGTGTAAGTCACCAAGTCTCCTGGTAACAGGTCCCTCCCCGGGTGTCCTTCTGGGAGGTGAGTCTCCACGTGCCGCCGGGTCACAAAAACTTCTAAATAAAGTCCAGGCTCCTGGATGAAGCCCCAACCACCTTTCAATTTAAAGCTCCGTACTGCACCCTTATGCCGCGGCTCCCTCAGGGTTCCTTTATCCTTTCTCATCCGGTCCTTATCTGCCCGGTCCTTCTCCAGGTTACGTTGGCGAAGTTTTAGGGTTTCTCGCTGCTCCCTTTGTCGCTCTGCTTCCCGCTCCCAACGTCTCCACTCTTCCTCCTGACGCCGGTTGAAATTCTCCTCCACCAGCAGCTCCATGTCTCCACCACTCCACTGCAGCTTGCAATGTCCGGTTTGCGGCAGCTCTCCTGGCGCCCCCCAGTCCTGGCGGCGCTCCCCTGCGGAGGAAGCAGACGGCTCTAAATCAGATGACAGTCGGGGCTCCGGTACAGGCAGGTAGTGCTCTGGTGCCTGCGCGGCCTCCTCCATGAGGACGGGTGTCGCTTCTTCTGTCTCAGCGACGGGGGCAGACAGCGGGATCTGGGGTGCTGACGGTGCTGCAGTTTTTGCAGGAACGGGTGCCTCCACTGCGACAACGTCAACCGGATCACATTGCAAGGGCTCCTCTACTAGAACGGGTGCCTCACCTTCCGGTACAGACACTTCAGGTAAGAGGGATTGGTGCCGCTCCAAGTTTATTTTTAGGGCACGCCAGCTCGCTTCCATCCTTGCGACCTCCTCCCGGTGCCGGGCCAGGCCTCTTAGGGTATCCTCCGCTTCTTGCAGCGTAGGAGGGTTTCCAGGTCGGGTGCCCAACGGTGGTTCCGTGGCGATCGGGTCGCTTCCGTGGGGGGAGAGCTCTGACTGCTCCATCCCTTCACACTTCTGCTCGTGTCCATTAGCCATCTCTGCCAAGTCACATGTGTCATTAGCATCTGGAGAGGGCCCCTCTTTTGTAGGGAGGCGGGACCTTCGTGTTAGTTTCTGCACACTGAGGAGGCGGAACTGAAGAGCTGTGGGGCACGATGTTACATTGCAGTACCATTTACAGTGGTCGGCCATCGTTTTCGCGCCACTGAGTGAGTGTACACCCACGAAGAGCACGCCCTTCTTCTTCACCAGTGCCTCGTCATGACGCAGATATGGCGGAAAAAATTGGCAAATACATTCTCTGATGATTTTAGCAATTCTCAAGCACAGAGTCTATTTTACTATGTAGAAGTGTATAAACTATAAATATATGTTTATATATATATGTCACAATGACATGTATTATATATATATGTATTCTATGTGTGTATATTTTGTGTTTACAACGAAAGAAAGGGTTTTTTTTGTTGCGATATTTTGTTCCCATAGACTTACATGGGACTTCCGCTATCGGAATCGGATATTGGCGATATTTAGTGATATCGGTTATACCATTCCGATCCGATATTTTTCGATATCGAGCAGTATCGCTCAACACTAATGGAGAGCTGTCAATAAGACAACTATCCATTATTAATCCACCAGTCTGAAAGGATTAAAAAAACACATACACACACACACACACACACACACACACACACACCACATTAAGAATAAAGAGTTTTAATAAAATAAATAAACGCACATTTTTTCCATCTTTATTGTACTCCTAATCCATTATCAAAGCCATCGATCTCCTAGAAAACAATCCAAAATAAAAAAACAACTATATACCCATACCTGTCCGCCGTACAGTCAAGTCCCACACCGCAATCCATCTGAAGGGTTAAATAGTTCACAACTGGGAGCGGTGCTAATGCGACCGGCCCAGCTGTAAACCATGGAGGAATGAAGGAAAAGCTGCCTGCGCAGCCTCCCCGCCTGAGCGGAGGTGAACTGATTAGAGTGGGAAAGTTTCTTAACATTTTCCTATGCTGTCAGTTCACTGCGGGTCAAGCTCTGAGTGAGCGCAGCCTAAGTGATGTCAGCAGTAGTCACTGAGGCTTCGCATACTCATCACCTGACCCACGGTGAACTGACAGTTGTGAACTATTTAACCCCTTCAGATGTATTGCGGCTTGGAACTTTACTGTACGGCGGACAGGTATAGGTACAGTCAGGGCCAGAAATATTTGGACAGTGACACAATTTTCGCGAGTTGGGCTCTGCATGCCACCACATTGGATTTGAAATGAAACCTCTACAACAGAATTCAAGTGCAGATTGTAACGTTTAATTTGAAGGGTTGAACAAAAATATGTGTTAGAAAATGTAGGAATTGTACACATTTCTTTACAAACACTCCACATTTTAGGAGGTCAAAAGTAATTGGACAAATAAACATAACCCAAACAAAATATTTTTATTTTCAATATTTTGTGGCGAATCCTTTGGAGGCAATCACTGCCTTAAGTCTGGAACCCATGGACATCACCAAACGCTGGGTTTCCTCCTTCTTAATGCTTTGCCAGGCCTTTACAGCCGCAGCCTTCAGGTCTTGCTTGTTTGTGGGTCTTTCCCTCTTAAGTCTGGATTTGAGCAAGTGAAATGCATGCTCAATTGGGTTAAGATCTGGTGATTGACTTGGCCATTGAAGAATGTTCCACTTTTTTGCACTCATGAACTCCTGTGTAGCTTTGGCTGTATGCTTGGGGTCATTATCCATCTGTACTATGAAGCGCCGTCCAATCAAGTTTGCAGCATTTGGCTGAATCTGGGCTGAAAGTATATCCCGGTACACTTCAGAATTCATCCGGCTACTCTTGTCTGCTGTTATGTCATCAATAAACACAAGTGACCCAGTGCCATTGAAAGCCATGCATGCCCATGCCATCACGTTGCCTCCACCATGTTTTACAGAGGATGTGGTGTGCCTTGGATCATGTGACGTTCCCTTTCTTCTCCAAACTTTTGGCTTCCCATCATTCTGGTACAGGTTGATCTTTGTCTCATCTGTCCATAGAATACTTTTCCAGAACTGAGCTGGCTTCTGGAGGTGTTTTTCAGCAAATTTAACTCTGGCCTGTCTATTTTTGGAATTGATGAATGGTTTGCATCTAGATGTGAACCCTTTGTATTTACTTTCATGGAGTCTTCTCTTTACTGTTGACTTAGAGACAGATACACCTACTTCACTGAGAGTGTTCTGGACTTCAGTTGATGTTGTGAACGGGTTCTTCTTCACCAAAGAAAGTATGCGGCGATCATCCACCACTGTTGTCTTCCGTGGGCTCCCAGGTCTTTTTGGATTGATGAGTTCACCAGTGCTTTCTTTCTTTCTCAGGATGTACCAAATTGTAGATTTTGCCACTTCTAATGTTGTAGCAATTTCTTGGATGGGTTTTTTTCTGTTCTTGCAGCTTATGGATGGCTTGTTTCACCTGCATGGAGAGCTCCTGTGACCGCATGTTTCCTTCATAGCAAAACCTTCCAAATGCAAACACCACACCTCAAATCAACTCCGGCCCTTTCATCTGCTTAATTGAGAATGACATAACAAAGGGATTGCCCACACCTGTCCATGAAATAGCCTTGGAGTCATTTGTCCAATTACTTTTGGTCCCTTTAAAAACAGGGTGGCACATGTTAAGGAGCTGAAACTCCTAAACCCTTCATCCAATTTTAATGTGGATACCCTCAAATGAAAGCTGAAAGTCTGAACTTCAACTGCATCTGATTTGTTTTGTTTCAAATTCATTGTGGTAATGTCTAGAACCAAAATTAGATAAATGTTGTCTCTGTCCAAATATTTATGGACCTAACTGTATATATTGAAACAAGGAGAAAAAGGAGTCATAGGTGATAATAACATAAAAAAGTCAATTTTTATTATATAATCATACTAAAGTAGCACAAAAGTACATATAAAGAACGAAAAAACACACAGGACAGGTGCAGACACAAAGGTGAATACACTCCTGACAACACGTTATGGTAACAGTATGGTAGATGGCAGTGGCAGAGAAGCCTTATACAGCACAATATAAATACATAAGTAAACCCATAAATCCGGGGGGAAAAGGGAGCTATAAAAGCAGTCTCATAACCCACAAGCCATGGTGCACATTTGCAGCAGTAGTATCGTTCTCATTCATGACCAGCAGAGAGTAAAATGCTGCCTAAAGTAGGAAACAATTGTGCTCACGAGTAAATGGATGGTACAGCAGGAGGGTAGTCACCCCAAAAATAGATGTCACCCCGACGTACGTTTCGTGGCGAGGTCCGCCACTTTTTCAAGGGGATAGTGACGATGTGAACAGAGGACCTTCAAATACCTCCCCTTCCTTAGTAACATGGTCAAATCCGACCAATAGGAGATGGCATATCGGCGCATGCGTCGCTGGGACCCGACGAACCACAGCGATGGCGGCGTCATGCCTCCAGGTGCGCGCACAGTAGTCACTGAGGCTTTGCATACTCATCACCTGACCCACGGTGAACTGACAGTTGTGAACTATTTAACCCCTTCAGATGGATTACGGCTTGGGACTTTACTGTACGGCGGACAGGTATAGGTATATAGTTGCTTTTTTATTTTGGATTTTTAGAGGCTTGGGTAGGGGTTGGAGTAGAGGCATGAGTACGGCTTGGAGTAGAGGCATGGGTAGGGGTTGGAGTAGAGGCCTGGGTAGGTGTTGGAGTAGAGGCCTGCGTAGGGGTTGGAGTAAAGGCCTGGGTAGGGTTTGGAGTAGAGACATGGGTAGGGGATGGAGTAGAGGCATGGGTAGGGTTTGGATTAAAGGCCTAGGTTGGAGTTGGAGTAGAGGCCTGGGTAGGAGTTGGAATAGAGGCCTGGGTAGGGGTTGCAGTAGAGGCATGGGTAGGGGATGGAGTAGAGTCATGGGTAGGTGTTTGCAGTAGAGGCCTGGGTATGGGTTGGAATAGAAGCCTGGGTAGCAGTAGCAGTAGAGGCATGGGTAGGGGTTGGAGTAGAGGCATGGGTAGGTGTTGGAGTAGAGGCCTGGGTAGGGGTTGGAGTAAGGATGGTAGGGTGGAGTAGAGGATGGTAGTTGGAGTAGAGCCTGGGTAGGGGTTGGAGTAGAGCCTGGAGTAAGGGTTGGATAGAGCCTGGTAAGGGTTGAATAGAGGCATGGGTAGGGGTTGGAGTAGAGGCATGGATAGGGGTTGCAGTAGAGGCACGGGTAGGGGTTGGATTTTATACACCTGTGGCAATGGGACTGAATAAAGACCCTCAATTCAGTGATTAAGAGGAGTATCCCAATAACTCCATTGAGCGAGACGGACATAGCAGCAGTCCCATCTAACCAAAATAATGCCCCTCTACCATTAATGATGACCTAAAGTCTTGTGGGGACCATCTACAGATTTAGCATTAGTGCTCAGGAGTTTTAGCACAGACATTGAGACAGTTTTGTGACCTGACTTTCCATTGTACATTTATAAGGCACAGTGAACCTTTACAAGCATTTATAGTTAATAGTTTGTGCAGAAAAGGGCACCGGCTGCAAGGACCTAATTTCTTTGTGTCTCGTTTTGTTGCACCCAGCACTTGCTGTCAGTGTGCGTTACCATCAACATCATTTTCACTTGTTTATGTGATTTTTCATCTAAAAAAAGAAGAGAATTGAAAGACATTGGCATTTGCTTTGGCTGGCCTTTTCTCATCTTTGTCTGTGCTTGCGGGGTAAATTGCTTATAATACCCAGGGATATGAGTCATTGCTCCAAGTTGAATAAAATAATACTCATTTTGGAAGAAAGTTTTAATTAAAATAGCAGTATCCTAGGAATACGATATATGTTGCTAAAGGCCAGTGAAAACAATCTCTTAAAGGTGATGTCCCCAGAGTCTTTTAAAGGGGTTATCCCAAAGCTAGTTTACTAGTTTATCTTAATACTCTTGCCAAGACAGAGGAAGTTGTTAGTGATCATCCTGGTGCTGTAACATAATTTCATATTGCCGGTCGGCGGACCTTTAACACTGCGCATCGAATGCAAACCATTAGGCTTTACCTCTGTATACAAATCTTGTAAACTACTACTCCTGTTTTCCCCTTGACCTTAAGGCCCATTGTCAGCACCTTGCCAGGATTGATTGGCTTGCATACTTTGGTATACTTAGGGCCAGTTTTATATGTGTCGCATTAATGCAATTCAAAATCCATATATTCAAGGTTTGCAGAGTGCTGCAGCATTTTTGCATTTGGTGTTACTTTGGACTAGTTTGATTCTATGAATTAGCCAGCATTGTTATGACCATCCTGCCTGCAAGCTACCACATTATAGGTCTGTTGTAGCCCATTCTTATTTTTCTCAGTCGTGGAAATGAGGTCCTCTTAGGTGTCAGTCAGATTGAGAGATGGTCAGTATGAGACATTGTTGCATGGGAGGCCGACACTTGTATTGTCTCAGATCATATATAAGTTCCATCACTATTGTACAGGAGTGACTGCCCATTGACTAGTCTAAGGCCAATTACAGACCCAGAATGTGAGAGAGCTTGTGCTATGACTGGAGGAAGAAGGGAATATGTCTGTAGGCAGGGGTGGGATTCGGCCGGTTCTCCCCGGTTCGATGGAACCGCTTGTTAAAAAAGTAGCCGGTTCCCTGAACCGGGGAGATTCAGAGCTGTGAGCCGGTACTGGCCCCACATTCTCAGCACATATACAGGGCCGGCCGCACAGCAAATTGTGTACGGCCATGCCTGCTGTACTGTAATGCGGCCAGCAGCAGACACAGCTGACCGCGTCACAGTGTTCAAGCCGGAGCCCGGGAGCTGTGCACGGCAGTCACCTTGACCGCTGCGCAGCTCCTTCTTCCTCCCTCTCTACTTCCTGGTGTCGGGCCTGCGCGATGACGTCATCGCACAGGCCTGACATGTACGGGACGCTGGAAGCAGAGAGGCGCTGCTGGGGAGCGGCTGTGAGGAGTCTGAGGTAAGTATGGGAAACTTTTTTTTTGTTTATAAAATGAATTGAGGGGCTGCGGCCTGTGGGGACTGCACATGGTGGAGGGGGCTGCAGGGGGTTGTACATGTGGAGGGGGCTGCACATGGTGGAGGGGCTGCAGGTGGTTGTACATGTGGAGGGGGCTGCACATGGTGGAGGGGCTGCAGGGGGTTGTACATGTGGAGGGGGGTGAATGTGGCTGTACATGATGGAGGGGGGTGAATAGGGCTGTACATGATGGAGGGGGGAATGGGGCTGTACATGATGGAGGATGATGTGGAAACAAATGGCTGGCACAATGCAGCACCTAAGCCCTGCCTGCTTCACTCTCTGGCTGTAAACAATCCCTCCCCCGGTGGACAGATGAGCGCTGCATACAGTATCCGGCTCTCACTCCAACAAATGATGATCCCATCCTGCCTGTCTCACTCTCACATGCTGCCATGCATGGACAGGCAGGATCTGGGATCATCATGTCTTGGAGTGAGAGCCGAGTACTGTATGCAGCGCTGGATGCGCCGCCGCCGGTTCTGTCCTCCCGAACGACTATTACCTCCTCGTGCTGTAACAGCTGACTGCCGGAAATGAGGTCAGTGGTCACTTCCGGTGAAATGGGACAAGCGTTTGCGAGAAAGTGCTCCCAGTCCCGTGGTTTCCGCTGTGCACAGTGTAGCGCCTAAGCCCTGCCTGCGTCACTCTCTGGCTGTAAACAATCAGTGTCTCATTTGGCTGTGGTATGCGTATGCCTCAGGACTGAGAAAAAGTATACCAGTGGTATCTCTCAGTCCTGAGGCTCCTGATTCAGTAGTGTAGATATCCAGTCATGAAGCTGACTGTCAGCAATTGGCACCATGTCGATGGGTCAGTAGGATTCCTCTGTAAGGCCGGGTTCACATTAAGTCAATGGCAATGCGCTGACTGCATCCGTTACATAGCGGCACTAATGCTATGTAATGGATGTGTTAGCGCACCCATAGACTGCAATTATGTAGCGCATCGCTAACGCATGTCATATTTGGCATGCGTTAGCGATGTGCCGTCATTCTGTGACAGACCCTCGAACGCGGTCTGCAGCATTAGGCTAGGTTCACATTGCGTTAGTGCAGTCTGCTCAACGTATGTGGTAAACGGACTGCGCTAACGCAAGTGCCTTTTAAAGATTGCGTTATGTGATCGTGCTAGAGGTGATGGACCCCTGAACGCTGCATACGGCGTCTGAGAGTTTGTCACAGAATGACAGCACATCACTAACGCATGGCAAATATGATATGCGTTAGCGATGCGCTACATAATTGCAGTCTATGGGTGCGCTAATGCATCCGTTACATAGCGTTAGTGCCGCTATGTAACGGATGCCGTCAGCGTATTGCCATTGACTCAATGTGAACCTGGCCTTCGGGGGTCTGTCACCGCTAGTGCAGATGGAGCATCTGCGCTAGCGCGATTGCATAACGCAATCTTTAAAAGGCACTTGCGTTAGCGCAGTCCGTTTAACGCATACGTTGAGTGGACTGCACTAATGCAATGTGAACCTAACCTAAGATAGAGTAGAATTATGTCTATCTGCTTCTTTCTCCAATGGAGACTCTCCTATATATACAGTCTTGATGTAGTGTACGGGGAATATATATATAGTGTATAGGGTATTTATGTACAGTGTACATGTAGTGTACGAGGTATATGCAATGTATAATTGCATAGTGTACAGGGTTATAGAGTGTACACTGTATAAATATGTAGTGTACAGTGTGTCCATATATAGTGTGTATATGTACTGTTATACTGGCACATGTTGGGGTCAGTGTATATACTGGCACATGTCGGGAGCCTGCACACTTCCTGTCAGGGCTGTCATGTGCTTCGTTTTGATCCACTCCTTTGTTGCCTTGGATGTATGTTTTGGGTCATTGTCTTGCTGGAAGACCCAGCCACGACCCATTTTTAATGTCCTGGCGGAGGGTAGGAGGTTGTCAGTCAGGATTTTATGGTACATGGTTCCATCCATTCTTGGTGTGGTTGGGGCGTGGATATGGGTGTGACTAGTGAAATGGGCATGGTTTGGGGCATGGCCTAAAAATAGAGGGGACAGGACTGGGGGCTCTGGGGGTTGTACATGTGGAGGAGGGTGAATGAGGCTGTACATGATGGAGGGGGTGAATGGGGCTGTACATGATGGAGGGGGTGAATGGGGCTGTACATGATGGAGGGGGTGAATGGGGCTGTACATGATGGAGGGGGTGAATGGGGCTGTACATGATGGAGGGGGTGAATGGGGCTGTACATGATGGAGGGGGTAATGGGGCTGTACATGATGGAGGGGGGAGTGGGGATGCACATGATGGAGGGGGGTGAATAGGGCTGCACATGATGGAGGGGGTGAATGGGGTGCACATGATGAAGGGGGGTGAGTGGGGCTGTACATGATGAAGGGGGGTGCAGGGGCTGCACATGATGGAGTGGGGCTGCACATGATGAAGTGGGGGGAGTGGGGCTGTACATGATGGAGTGGGGATGCACTTGATAACGGGGGTAAGGGGGATTGCACATGATGACTGGGAGGGTAAGGGGATTGCACATGATGAAGTGGGGGGAGTTGGGCTTCACATGATGAAGTGGGGGGAGTGGGGCTGCATATGATGAAGTGGGGGTAAGCGGGACTGCACATGATGAAATGGTAAGGGGAACTGCACATAATGAAATGGGGGTAAGGGAGACTGCACATGATGATGGGGTAAGAGTGACTGAACATGATGGGGGAGTGGGGCTGCACATGAAGTGGGTGTGAGGGGACTGCACATGATGAAGTGGGGGGAAGGGGACTGCACATGATGAAAATGGAAGGGGATAGGAGCTGCAAATGAATGGGGCAGTGCAGAATGAGGGGGTGGATAGGGGACTGCAATGGATGAAGTAAGGGTACTTCAAATTGTAGTGGGAGATTGCAAATGATGAAGTGGGGAGAGGATGAGGGACTGCAAATGATGAATTCAGTGGTGAGTGATGGAGCACAGCAATTTAATTGAAGGTGGGGGTGAGGAGAGCAAATGATGAATTAAAGGGTGGGGGCTGGGGATCTATAGGATGAACAAATAATGAATTTTGAGGTTGAGGGAGTAAATGATGTATTGAATGTAGGGTAGAGCAGTTGATAATGAATAGAGGGTGGGAGAGAAAGACATGACAATGAATTGGGCAGAAAGGGCATGTAAATATAATGAATCGGGTTAGGGTTAGAGTGGGAGGTACATAGTGGGGGGCGTTGAAGATGAAGTGCCTGGTAATGATTTTGGGGAAAGAGTACAGGTGCTAATTTATATATTAAATGGGGAAAGTGCCTATTTATAGTTAGTGGGTGCACAGTGGTGAATTATAATTTATATTTGGAATGGTGGGTTGCATAATAACCAACTATATATTGATTGTGGGTGCATATCTGTAATCAGATGTGTAGTGTAGAAGAAAGGGAAAAAGTGGGGAATGTGCTCTGGAAGTGGTGCTCTAGGTAACTGTGTTATTTTATGTAGAGACGAGTCCTGGCTGGAAGAAGTGATGGCGGTCTGCGCTGGATGAAAATGAAAAGCAAAGATGAAGGACTTCAGCTAGAGACGCCCACTGGTGAGTGTGTTACCTGTACACTGACACTATACACGTATACTAGATACAGCAGTCCTGTGCATAATGTCACTGGTGATCCCTGTGTTACCTGTACACTGACACTATATACAGAGCTCCTGTGTATAGTGTCACCAGTGATCACTGTATTACCTGTACACTGACAGTAAATACAGAGTTCCTGTATACAATGGTACTTAGTATTGTGGGTTTTTTTAAATTAATGATCATTTATTGTAGTATTCAGTCTCTATTTGGTGGTAATATGTGGTCTGGCCATGGTGTGGCGTCATTTGTTCCTTGTATGTGGTATTATTCGGTCACTATGTGGTTGTAATATGTGGTCTGGCCAAGGTGTGGCGGCATTTGTTCCTTGTATGTGGTATTGTTCGGTCACTATGTGGTGTAATATGTGGTCTGGTCATTGGTGTGATGATATTTGTCCCTTGTATATGGTGATTTTTACTTTAAATTACCATTAGGACGCAGACATACTGTTGTATGAATCAGAATGTAGTGCACAGCCTGACCAGCCGGTCAGTCAAGTGAGACAGCTGCATAGAAATATATGCAGCTGTCACACTCGCTCAGGAGAGCCGCTGGCCAGAATGTGCACTGTTCTGATCTCATTCCAATTTATTTTTTTTCAACTGTTTGACTGCGCCCCACTTGTATATATTTGAGGAAAAAGTGTGTGTAAATGGGTGTGGCTTAAAAAATGGGTGTGGTTTTCCTACACAGAACATGTTGTTAAGAATTTGAATCCCACCCCTGTCTGTAGGTAAGGCAAGGCCCCATCAGCATTAGGATAAAGTCATCCGATCCTGCTGATGTCGGCAGAATTGGCCAACAGTCTAATGTCTTGACTGTCTCCCAACAGATGATTTCGAGAGAGTGAAGAATCTGGTCTATAAGATTTACAACGGCCAATCCTTTAATTCTCGTTATTTGCCATATAAGTCTGGCAGCGGCTCTCTCGGCCAAGACAAACATAATAATAATTAATAATAATTTTATTTCTATAGCGCCAACACATTCCGCAGCACTTTACATTATAGAGGGGACTTGTACAGACAATAGACATTACAGCATAACAATAAACCAGATCAAAGTAGATACCAAGAGGAATGAGGGCCCTGCTCGCAAGCTTACAATCTATGAGGAAAAAGGGGAGACACAAAAGGTGGATGGTAACAATTGCTTTCATTGTTCGGACCAGCCATAGTGTAAGAATCAGGTTGTTCATGTAATTCTGCATGAACCAGTTAACAGCCAAAGTATGTAACAGTACAGACACAGAGGGCTATTAAATGCATAAAGCGGTTGAGAACATAATATGAAGTATCTGATTATGGTAGAAATTTTTTTGAATGGGCCAACAGGGATAGTTAGGTTAATGTAGGTTAATGCGTTGAGGCGGTATGCCAGTCTGAACAAATGCGTTTTTAGGGCACGCAAACATTCCTGTGTATGGGGGAGTTAAAGATATAGCTGACAGATATACTAATGTGTATAGGACCCTTAACAGATATGAGACCAGCATCAATAGTTATTCTTCTGAATCTGCCTGTAGAGCCGAAATGGTATAAATAGTGAAGTTACAGCAAGTTGAACTGTATACTGTATTTTAAAGAGCTCTAAGTCAAAAGTAGCCATATTTTGTTCTTATTTTATTCCTGCTTCTCGTTTGAGTGCTCCATTTTTGTTTGTTTTTTTTTATAAATCTGTCATACTGTTCCAGAGCTATGGGCATTTTTACGGGTTTTTTTGCTCCTTACCAACAGGGTGTGACTCACCGGATTTTTAGGGACTTGTCTTAATGCTCCTCTGCGTTATTATCATGTGAGCAACACCCCTTGGTAAAGACCATAAAAACTAACACTATATAAAAAAGGCCCATATCTCTGGAACTATTAAGTGGATTTCTAAAAAAAAAAAAAAAAAATGGTCAGTGGATCAGAGGGAATACAATAAGAGCAGAAACTGGTGCTTTTCTTATCTAAGTCATATTTTGATGCACATATAAAATCTTAAACTCAGATTTTCTTTTTTTTCTAGTCTTTCCTCCACAAAGATATTTCTGTAAGCTACTGCTTCTACATGATATAGGGGTTCCCTTTATTCCCTCAAGTAAATAGTATTTTTAATTTCCTCGTATGCATATTCATGTCATAGAAAAATATTGAAGAATTAGAGCACACACTGCATGGACTAAAATGATGTATTGCTTTAATAGAATTTACTGGTAACATGACCATTCATCGGTGATTTCACAAGGTCTCATTTACAATGTGACCTACACCATCACTTTTAAGCTGTTTTTGTTCAGGTTGATTGATTTACCCCTGGGGAAACACATCTGCAGGTTTGCTAAGGGTTTTGGTTTTAGAAACAAGCAAGAGCTGTAAGATTTACATAAACATAAAAGATGAATGTGCCCAAGATGAGAGAAAGTCTTACAAAACAGGGAAATAAAATCTTTTTTCTTGATTGCAAGTCGCACATGAGGACACACTGATCTGTGGTCTTCTTGATATGTGAAGTTTGGATATGACACAAAGAAGACAAAGTACAGGGGTCACGGAAAATAATCCTTAGGAGTTGTAGGGATTCTGCATAGTCTTTACAGGAAAGGCAGGAAAGGGTCAGGGTGCAGAAATTAGCACATTTGCCACATAATAATCTTTAGAAATGTATTCCACCTTGGGCAAAATTAACATAATCGTTTTTCTCAGCCAGGAAATTGTTTTAAAAGCTTTGGACTTTGTAATTCTCCCCTATTTTGGTATTACATTTTTGGAAATAACACTGCAAATTACTGTGTACAATATTATACTATAAAGATTTCTGTAATAACATTTTCATCATGCACATCCAGACCTTTATACTAAGAAATCATTAAGACAACCTGTGAAATCTTAAATTAAAGCATAGTCCCTAGCCTTAACCTGGTCAAAAATAAATTTTTTCTGCCTGTATCTAAATGCACTGGCTGAGGCAGAATAGCTTGTTAATGTCCACCATTACTGAACCCCATGGTTATGTTTTGGGGAAACCAGGATTTGGACCCACTGGTCACCTGACCCATGGATACATTTGTGGAAGCCAGGATTGGGACCCAACGGTCACCTGTCTTCCATGGAGACATTCACTGCCCCTGGCCTCAATGGACTGTCAGCTTCCTAAGCTTGTCATAACCTCATTTTCTGGTGGTGTCATGGATGGGGTAGTTGGCCCCAGATGCTCCGGATCGCAGGTGATCCCAGCATCTGCGTAACTGCATACTTTGCTCTGGCCCTCAACAGGACAGAGAATTAAGCCTGCGCAGAGTGTTGGTGCCGAGGAGACTGTGTAGTGACGCAGGACGCGTTTATCCACAAGAAGCAAGAAGAAGGACGGCATCGCAAGAAGATGGGAGGCACCAGACCAAGACCTGCGACATCCACGGACTGGACAGCCCCGCAGGGGAGTAAATAAAAAAAATTTTTTTCTTACAGGTTGGGTTGGGAGAAGATATACAACATTATAGAATGCTGTATATTAGCCCTGAAAGGTGATGGCCGAATCTCAAAATCGCCAAACCTGCTGACAGGTTCCCTTAAATGCTGTGTCATCACAAGTATACATAATAAAGACACGTACAATAATCATGAACAATACAAGTCACTGACGGTACAGAAGGAGAGAGGACCCTGCCATGAGGGCTCATAGCCTAGAAGGGACGGTGAGGATACAATAGACAAACATACTCTGAAAAAATAACAAACATTGATATTAAATTTGCGTAAAACAAATCAATGGTGCTTCACAGGTCCTGGATTAAAGAAATCCAGGATGGCAGATCAGCGCCAAATATGCAGATCTTATTGCCCCCCCTTTTTTTTTACAGATTTGTTGGTGGCTTTCCTACAATCAAAATTCAGTGAACTGAACTCATCTCTCCTGGCGCTTTCATAGTAAATTTTTACGGATCACCATCAATCCTTGTATTCTGGCCTCTAATGATGATGTGTCCATTTTAACAATGACAATTTTTATGATTGACTGCAGCAGTTACAAGCGGCACAACACATCAACGAAGGCCACCATATACAGGTAAACCAAGATCAGTTTAGCAAAATTGGAGCTGTATAAGTCGAAAATACTGATTTTTTTTATTGAAACTTTTATTTTAATTTTACAGTTGTCTGCACTTATCTGCAGTGATCTGCAACAAAAATCACTGACAATTGGGCTTTTTCGCAGAGCTTAAAATTCTGCATTCAAACACAATGAGAAAAATCTGCTGCAAATCCATGACTATACTGTGATAGAAATGACACTCTTTGGATTAAAAAAAAACCTGAGATATTCCAATTCCTGCAAAATTCCACTGCATGTGGATGAGATTCCAGATCTGATCCACTTGCTGTTACTACCTTGGTTACAGATTTTCCATCCAGAACCATTAAGATTCCTCAAAAATGATAATACTTTATTTTGGCAAATCATTAATAAAATTTTTATCAGCAGACATGAGATAGATTTTAACACTAAGGGCTTGTTCAAGTTTCTCGTATGAGTGCTGTCCATGGGTTTTTATGGATAGCACTCATATGTATGATAGTCTGTGGGGTTGTGCACATGTCTGATTTTCACAGTCCACTGAAAATATCAGAGATATTTTGATTTTCAGCAGAGCATTGGATCAAAACTGTCACTGCAAGTCTATGGGTTTGTGAAAATGTTTCAAAGACTGTCTTTTTCTCCGCATATGAAAAAATCCTGATGACACTTGGACCAGACTGTGATCAAAATCTGATCGGTCTGTTTTTCTTGTACATGTAGTGTCAAGGATGTGTCATAGGCTGCAGACCGTTTCACTGATCTGTCTACAGAAGGTCTTGTTGTTTGCTTTGCAGACTAGGGGCCACCTCCCGCGGTGCTAATGACCACACCAGGACCTGGGTGTTTTATAACTCCCGACTTCCTGTTGGGAGGGCGGGTGTTATTTCCTGTTTGCACTTCTCTGTTGAGACTTGAGCTGTAGCAGTCTGCTAGAGGTCCCCTTTGAGTTTGGAGGCATCGGTGTGTTTCTCTGAGTCTACTCAAGCTAAGAGTCCCCCTTTTGCATTTATCCATGCTGCTTTAGTGCTAGTGGAATTGACTAGTGCTCATCCTGTATTTCCTGGTACAGGGCTTATTGCCAGAGTCACACAGGTATTAGGTACCTGCTCACGATAGGTGCAAAACCTATATAGGGACAGTAGGACAGACAGGGTGATGTTAAATCAGTTCAGGGGTCTCCACTACCCCCTTCCCTAGTGTTTGGCTCCCCTTCCCTTATCCTTTTGTGTTGTACTTAGTCTGTCCTACACTGTGCGTGACAGGTAAATACAGATATCTAAATGAGCCCTTAGACTCACACATCCAATAGGTTAGTAATTGAAGTGATAGTAATATTAAAGCACATTTTTTTTCTTTCAAAGTATAAATTAATTAAAAAAAGAGTATCAACATCTATAGCAATCATTCATTACATATCCTTCAGGAGCTATCTCTACGATCTTTAGAGTCTTGAATGACAAATATCATATTTATTAAAGTTGGTGAGAGCAATTTGCAAGACTCAGTCCATCAGCCCTGTCGGTAATCACTGACAGCTGGATGGGAGCCCTGAATATTGCTTGGCACAATGTCACATGTACGTCACATTGGAATGATGACATTTCTTCAAGTGACTAATCAAAAGAGGAGCCAAGGTTATCATCAGGTAAGAGGAGGTTATCGGTGCTACCGACTACAGACAGAGATTACTAATGTGACCCAAAGACTGCCACACCCGCTTTAATAGTTATATAATGGCATATTTAACAGTTATCCATTGCCCCACCCAGGAGATATTTGTTTTCATCCCAATATAACTACAGCTCTGCATAGGACCCCTAAATTTCAGATACCCCCACACCATGTCCAGACCACATATACCATCACAGTGACTGAAAAATATCACATACAAGGGACAAATACCACCGCACCATGTCCAGACCACATATTACACCACATGGTGACCAATAATACCACATACAAGGAACAAATACCATCGCACCATGACCAACACATATTACCACTAGTGTTAAGCGATACTTTCCGATATAGGGAAATATCGGGTCGGATTGGATCGGACCGATACCCAAAAAGTATCGGGTATCGCCAATTCCCGATATCGGAAACCAATGCAAGTCAATGGGACAGAAATATCGGGAAATTTAAAATAACCCTTTCTTTCTTTGTAGGTAATTCTACATGAAAGGAAAACAACTAAGAATAATGTAGAATGTATTTGGGGAGGGGGAGGAAACATTAAAGGCATAGAGGGTTAGCCCAATCAAATGGAATAGCAGGAATAATTTTTTTTTAAGGGCTTTTGGAGTTACAAAAATT